>CM040427.1:1170000-2370000 GCA_022702705.1 Papilionanthe hookeriana x Papilionanthe teres
TGGGGAATGGAGGAGGTGAAATTTTAGCTTCATAGAGAAGAGGCTCTATTTTAATCTCCTTAGATTAACTAACTAAACATAACAAAAGGTTCATAATAAGTAAGGTAGATTCCATCTTGCTGCAATGCAGTTGTACGTTAAGCTTGACAAAAAAGATGAAAGACCTTATTTTGATGCTCTTCCATCTTTTGAATACAATCATTTAGGGATGGACCTTGTGTTAAATTTTTATTTGTGGCTCACATTTATTTTAACTGCTTATCATATTTATTTTAATAACTTATGTCATTTATTTTATAACTCATGAAAACATAAATTCTTTATTTTCTTAACACATAACTTACGTTATAAAAAATGTTAACTTAAATTATTTACATTTATAATTCATGATAACTTAAGTTATTTATTTTCTTAACTCATAGCTTATGTCATAATAAATGATAACTTAAGTTATTTATTTTTATAACTCATGAAAACTTATGTTATTTAGTTAATAACTTAGGTCATAACTTAAAATAACTTATGATATTTATCTTTTTAACATGTAACACATAAAATGACTAAAGGTTACTAATCTATGTCATTGACTTTAATAATAAAATAAAATAATTTATTAAATTATAAATCCTATTGGTTAGTAACTCCCTTGATTGATGGTAGTTAAATAGTGCATAATTCAGAGAATGCGTCCTCTCTCTTCTTAGCAATCCTCGTGCATTTCTCTCAATCAAAAAGTACATAACGTTTCAAGTGATTAGAGAGAGAAACACAATCTCTTCAAGATCAAAAAATTTTTTAGATCAAATTTTATCATCGTGAATACAAGTATGTGTTACTTTATTATGGATATGTTAAAATCATGAATTTAAAAGATCTTGGTTATTTTGTATTTCTAGAATTTGAGTCTTAAAGTTCAAACATGAATTTTAACATATGGTATCAGTACCTTGATTACAAAATTTTTAATTTTTCATATAATTTTATTTAAGTTAGATGTATTAAATTTCCGCTGTGAAGTAGTTCTTTAATTAGATAACCAAAGTAAATTGATGTGATTGAAATTATTACTTATTTGATGTTGATGTTATGTTTAATTTGTTAGTAAGCAAAGTGACAAAATTAGTTAGTTTAAAAGACATCAAATTAAATAAATTCAATTACTCACGAGTAAGCGATTTTTGCTACAAAATAATTTAACAATTTATTATGAAAATATTAAAATTCATTTATTATAAAATATTTATGGATCCCCCAAAAGTTGGTCATTTATTTTAAAATCCTTGAATATAATACTAGTCTATTTATATACTTAGTTAAGATATGTTTATATATCCAATGATAATAGACATGTCTAATTTGAGTATAAACAATTACCAATTATATTAAGTTAAAGTCAAGCATCAATTATGTTTATTATCATATATTGTTATATCACCCAAAGGAGATTATAATGCATTATAATTTTTATAATTATTATCTTAATCTTATTTTATATGAATATCTATATAAGTTTAACGTTCGAAGCATTAATGTACGGACATATTTTATATATTTTCAGTAACTGCTCTTGTTTTTCTTCATTTGCAAGCAACAACTGTTCAAACTTTCAATGGGCTTAATTTCTCTGAATGACATGAGCAAGTCCAGTTTCACCTTGGTGTTCTGGATCATGATTTGGCACTCACAACTGAGAAACTCTCTAATCTTGATGATTCTAGTAATGCTGAGCAAATATTTTTCTATAAAGCTTTGGAAGATCGAACAGATTGAGCTTAACATTTCTGCGAATGACTGTAGCAAAGAACATAATGTGTACATTTTCAAACACTGAAAGTGCTAAGTAATTTATGAAATTTGCTGAGAATTGTTCTCAGTGTGACTTTGCTGATAAGTCTTATGCTGAGACACCATTGAGTACGTTAACCAACATGAATATTAATGGTTCTCGTACTATACATGAGTATGTCATAGAAATGAAGAACATATCAATAAGACTTAAGAACATGGGAATGAAAGTGAATGAAAATTTCTTTGTGCGATTTATCATTAACTCTTTGCCTTCTGAGTATGGTCCATTTCGCATGAACTACAACACTTTAAAAGATAAGTGGAATGTGAATGAACTACAAAATATGCTCATTCAAGAGAAAGCAAGGCTTAAGAAAGGAGAAAATCACTCCATTAATCTCATGGATCACAAAAGGAGAGTTGTAAAGAAACCTAGAAAGAATAATGAAAAGGGCAAAAGGACCACTAAATATTAATGTGTTGTCTGCCCCAATTAACAAAGAGGAACATAAAAGAATTAAGTGCCACTTTATAGAAATCCAGGACACTATCAAAATGAGTGTCAAAAGCATAAAGACTGGTCGAAAAGAAAGGTAATCCTCGTGCTTTTGTATGTTTCAAATCAATTTTAGCATGAGTTTCTTATAATACCTGGTGGATTGATTCCGGATGTTCCAATCATTTTTCTAATACGATGCAATAATTCCTTACAACCCAAATCATAAACCCAAATGAAAATTTTGTCTTCATGGGAAACTAAGTTAAAGTATCAATTGAATATATTGGAACATATCAGTTGACATTAGATACTGGACATTGTTTAGACCTTTTTCAAACACTATATATCCCTTCTATTTCTCGTAATTTGATTTTATTGTCTAAACTTGATTGTTTTGGATACTCCTTAAATTTGAAAATGGTTGTTTCAGTTTGTTTGAACAAAATCATCTCATAAGTTCTAGTATTCTTTGTGATGACCTATATAAGCTTAAACTTGATAACCTCTTTGCTGAAACATTGATGAGTTTACATCATAAGGTTTTATGAATAAAAATTCAGCTTATTTGTGGGTTTGGGTCAGATATCCAAAAAAGAATTGTATAATTAGTAAAAAAAGAAATCCTTAATGAATTAGATTTTACTGATCTTAGCATCTGTGTGAATTATTTTAAAGAAAAGCACACAAATCACACACTTAAGAAAGTCACAAAAAGAAGCACACAACACCTTGAAATTATACACACTGATATATGTGAACCTTTTGATGTTCCATCTATTGGCTTAGAGAAATATTTTTTCACTTTTATTGATGATTTTTCACATTATAGGTATGTCTACGTATTGCATCTAAAATCTCAAGTTATAGATGTTCTAAAGTTCTATATAAATAAGGTTGAAAAATAATTAAACATAAAAGTGAAAATTATCAGGTTTGATAGAGGCGGTGAATATTATTGAAGTTGCAATCAATCTGAACAATGTCCAGGTCCATTTTCTAAATTCCTTCAAACTAATGACATATGTGCTCACTACACCATGCAAGAAACACCACAATAAAATGGTGTTGCAGAAAGACAAGATCGTAGTCTAAAGGAAATGTTTAGGAGTATGATGAGTAATTTTTCTTTACCCTCATCATAGTGGATGCATGCTGATATACCTAAAATATATAGTATTTTTAAGCACATTTTTATACTTATTTTTTATGATATCGCACTTTAATGAAAGGTATTTTTATGTTTTTCTTGCAGATATGATTAAAATGAGTAACTATGATAAAAGGAGCAATAAATGATCAAATTTGGAGCAAAAATTGAAAGGTGCGAAAAATTAGCCTCGGGCAACTAGCGTCGGGCCATTGGCGCATACGCGCCATAGTTAAAGTGACGAATTTATTTTATTTTGGCACAAATTTGAAGGGGTTTTTGAAGCATCCTTTTGTTTAAACTTCACTAACTTCACATCAGCGCCAATACTCATCTAAAATTTAAAAAGATCGATGCATTCTTTATGGATACATTGAATCTGGACACATTTTGAAGAGACACCAAGGGCACCTTTTGGAAAATTTTAAAATAAAGACTTGTAGATCAGAAAATGTGTCTTTTTAGGGTGTAATTAGTGTTAAGAGTGAAGTTTATGTTAGTGAGTTGTTAAGTGTACACTTTTTCACTTCACCACTTTCATTATAACTTGTATCTAGTTTTTATTAAGAGTAGAATAGAGATTTGGAGTCAACAGAGTTGGGTGATAACATTTATTGTGTCTTGTAAGTGGGAAATCGAAGCTTCAAAGGAATTTCAAGAGTCTTTTGGAGAGGATTTTTAGATAAGTGTTTAACTTTATTTTATAATTAGTTTTAAAGTAAAATTTTATTGAGTTTTCACTATGATTTTTACTTTCAAAGCAAGTTGTGATTGTGTTTTCTCCATCGATTCTGACTAGTTTTCGCTATCTTATTCCTTTTAAATGATGAAGTAATTAAATTATGGAAGGAAATTTGTGTGAAGTATAGGATTTCAATGTTGGAAGAAGTTGTGATGATTCACTACCTTGCACTTATTTTACTTCTTAATTTGGCCAATTAAGATGTTAAAATTTGTTGGGAGATTATGTATGATCTATTGTAATATTGTCTCAATCAACAATTGGAAAAAATAACATGCAATTGTATGGATGATAATTGTAGTCCTTATAAATGGGTGCAAATAAATAGGAAGATTTGCTTATAATGGGGAGTAAAATTAGAGGACTTTAGTGTGACAGGCTAAAGCCTCATAATTTGGTTTGATGTGAAAAACATTTTATGACATGTTAGCCCCCAGGTGAAGGGAATCGAGGGAACTCTAGAGCGAGAGCTAGTATCTTCCCTGCCTAACCTATCTACAAGATTTCAAATCATCAAATTAACCAATGTTTTTTATAGAACCAAGTAAAGGTAAAGAATATAATTGCTTCTATTTGGCACAACTCATTTTAGATACTTCCACAACAAAATTCCATAATTATTACTGATTCATTGAATGAGAAAAAATATATTTTATTCTAATTTGCTTTCATACTAGTTTAAAGTTTTGTTAACTTTGGTTGTTTGCTTTACTTTTTATTCAGAGAATACCAAAAACAAATTTGAAAACTTTATATTTTAAAGCATACTTTACGAAATCATTTTAAAAAGTAAAAAGTTATTTTTCTTATTTCTTTAATATTTAATACATTTCCTTGTGGGTTCGATATCTCAGGGCTTAATAAAAAAGTCTTATATTACTTGATATAGGATATGTATACTTGTGTAGTATCCCATATTAAAATAATTAAAATATATTTCTTATCTGCTTCAGTCAAGTTTTTTGGCACCATTGCAAAGAAAGAGATAATATCATTTAAATGAAATATAAAGTGAAAATCATAAGCATAAATTTTCGAGGATCAAGTTTTTGGTGTCGTTGTCGGGGAAAGAGATAATATCATTAAAAAAGAAATATAAAGTTGAAATCATAAGCATAAATATTTGGGGATCAAGTTTTTGGCGTCGTTGCTGGGGAAATTAATTAAAATTTCATTTAAAGGAAATTTAAGAAAAAAATATGTTTTTACTGTTCATTATTTTTCTTAGTGTGTTTTATTTTATTTTGTTAATTTTATATGAGAAGATCAGGTTCTGAAAGACTTGTGCCTTATGATTCTGAATTAGGGAGAACTATCAGAAAAAATTAAAAAATTAAAAATTTAGAAAAAGATAAAAATATTCAAGAAATGGCAAATCAAGATCATCAAAATATTGAAATCCATCAAGAATTTAGACCTTTAAGAGATTATGCTAACCCTACGGAGGATGAACTTTAAGGTAGTATTCAACACCATGCTGTAGTTGTTAATTCATTTGAACTTAAACCTGCTATTATTCAAAGGATATCTAATAATCTGTTTGGGCGATGTCGGCATATTTTTAGGTTGTGTGTTTTGAAAAGGGGGTCGCCTAACAGAAATTGTCGGCGAATTTTTAATTTAATTTAAATAAATAATTTGAAAAGTAGTATTTGATTTTGAAAATAATTTT
Source organism: Papilionanthe hookeriana x Papilionanthe teres (assembly GCA_022702705.1). Taxonomy (NCBI): domain Eukaryota; kingdom Viridiplantae; phylum Streptophyta; class Magnoliopsida; order Asparagales; family Orchidaceae; genus Papilionanthe; species Papilionanthe hookeriana x Papilionanthe teres. The sequence goes on from CM040427.1 coordinate 1,175,849, forward strand.
AAATTTGAAAATTTTAAGATATGAAATCAAACTGATCTCACATCCTGAATAGTTTATATAAACGAGCACCGCATCACAAGCCTGTGTATCTATCTCGAAGAATAGACACACTGTATGGTGATGGGGCTCGATTAAATAAACTAGAAGATTTGTGACATCTGTTTGGTCGCAAACCAATTTTATAAGCCGACAAATTCACTCGCTTAATATGAAAGCATTAAACAGGGTTTATATTACTCAGGTTCTTAAAATTCCCTATAAGGGCAAGCCCCTATAGTTAATTACATCTTAAGTGACAGGAATCACCTAAGAAAACTCTCGATAATAATCAGTAGTTCTGCTCTCAAGAATTTCAAAGTTTAAGTTTTCAAAGGATTGAATTTTGGAATTTCAATAGGGAATGGATCAAGTTTGGATTGGATTTAGGAAAGTCCTAATGTTTGTTTAGTATTTTGATCTTGCCAATTTTAATTAATTTGGACTTATATTTGTATGATAAAATCATACAAATAGCCTGGAAGATGTGAGGGTTTATGTCGTATCGGACGACTACCTCGGAATCATAAAACTGGTTAGGGCTTAATTTGCAATGCAAATGCCTAACAGAAGGTTGAGGATTTATGTTGCACTAGGCAAACTACCTCGAAGTCTTATGATTTGGTTATAAGAAAGTTTTGCTGAAGTAAACTCAGGTTTTGCTAATGACGATGGTTGTGCTGCCCACCATGCTCCGAGCTCCTTGTTGTTGCAGAGGTTTAGTTATATAAGTCATAAATCAAGAGATGAGAAAAGTGTTTTGGTTTAGAGAAAATCTTAATTTCCAAGTATTTTTTATGTTTTATTTAAAACAAATCTTAAAGTTGATTATAACAGCACCGGTTAAGATCCCACGGTTCCATCCTTCCGGCATCGTTATTTTTATCGGATTCACTTAGTCCAGATGAATTTGCTAAACTCAATTAAATGAGTTCCACACTTTCATTTAGACCATGGGAAATCCCGTTAGCAACACGTAGGTTACATCATCCGAGGTATTCCCGATCATCCAACAAGACGTTTTAATTTAGTTGTAATTATAGTTTTGTGTTCTGTTTGTGATTAAATTTTGAGTTGTTTTATATTTTGAAATGTTGTGGCGGTGAATTTTATCTTGCAATGACTTTTAATTAAGTTTTGGCTTCAGTTTTAGGGACTATCATAAAAGTGTGGGTTTTCATGCAACAGTTGTTTATCATGCAAGAAGAGTAAGTGCGATGCGAATAAAGAAATTGTAATAAGGTAAATTGCAATAAAATAAAAGTGTACCTAGAGGGTCTTCCCGTCATCCCAAGCTGCACTTAAAATACAATTAGAATATTTAAGCAAGTTCCTAGGTAAAGCTAAGGGAAGGTTTATGGTTTTCTACCAAGTTCCTAATCCTATAGCTAGTCATCTCCTATGACGTCTAGGTTCTTGTGTTTTGGTTTGAGGACGATTTTCTTCATCAAAGAACAATTAAGTTCAATTGTTCTTATAAATATCATATCATATTGAGGAAGTGCTTAAGAAGAATCTTAAACATCTTTTCAATATTGCTAGAATTGTTTTAAGTCCAAATGAATTTAATTATACAAATGAATTAATCGTCCAGGAATTCAAGTTTTGTTGTTATCTTACTCAGTGAACTAGAACATTTGAATATCCTATGAGGGAAGTAACATTTCATTTAACATTCTGTTTAGGAGTTATGACAACAAAATCCTTCGAGGGCAAATTGATGTTCAAATGGTTTGTGATTTAATTTAATTTCAGTTAACGGGTTTAAATTTGGAATAGTGTTCAAGTTGCATTATATTTATTTTTGAATTTATTTGTCTTAGGTGATGTTATTTTTAATTCAATTTAATTTAACTTTAATTTAATTTAATTTAATTTGGTTTAGTTTTAATTTTAATTTAATTTAATTTGATTTTAATTTTAACTTGATTCAATTATTTAATTTAATTTAATTCAATTTAATTTGATTTTATATGATTTAATTTAATTTAATTTGATTTGATTTAATTTAATTTGATTTACTTTAATTTTAATTTGATTTAATTTAATTTAATTTAATTCAATTTAATTTAATTTAATTTAATTTAATTTAATTTAATTTAATTTAATTTAATTTAATTTGTTTTAATTTAATTTGATTTGATTTGATTTAATTTGATTTAATTTAATATGTTTTAATTTAATTTAATTTTAATTTTAATTTTATTTTATTTTATTTTTTATGTTTTAAAGATGATTTAATTGTAATTGTTAAAATATTAATTTAATTGAAATTTTAAAAGGGTTTAATTTAAATAATTTAACTTTAATTTAATTTAATGATTAAGTCTTTTAGCATTTTAAATCTTAAATTTAGATTATCATTTTAATTAGGAATTAAACATTATTGAGATGATTAATTTAGGGATTTTTAAATTAAAGAACAAATCTCTTCCTAATAATATCCCTATTTTAATAATTCCAATTTTATTATTCTTCCAAATTTAATCAATTATTTAATTAAGGTTTATTTCAATTAATTTTAAATTGTTTGGTAGGTTTCTACCCTTTAATTATTGAAATTTCAATCAGCCAAATCAGATTAGGATCAAATATATTACTCTTTAATTTTATTAAGCATAAAGTTTTAATTAAAGATTAAAATTTTAATTACCATTTTTCCCTTCAAGCTTAATATTTTCATAACTCACTAAATTGAGCTTAAATGAACTTGAAATTTTTATGTGACTTCACTCATATGTCAATAAAGACATGAAAGGAGAAAATGTGATTTTTCTATATTTAATTTATTTATGTAATTATTTTTGGTGGAAAATAAGAATTTCCAAGGAAAATTTAATAATATGACCAAGGGAAAGTTTCTATCCTTAAGAAAATTATGGGACATTACTAATGACCAGAGGACCACTTGGACCAATTTTGGTGATTTTTTGAATTATATTCTTTTTATTATAATTATTTTGAGTTTTGGAGTATTAATTAATTTAAAAATAAAATAAAGGTTGAAAAATGAATTTTATATTTTTCAAAAATCTCTCTGACATCAAGAAAATCAGAAAACTAATTTTTACAATTTTCTGATTTTTCTTTGATTTATTAGAATTATTTTAGTGGAAATGCTAAAAAATACATTTTTTTAATTTTAAAATTACCTTAGGGCTTTAAAATTTAATATCTCATCATATAGGCCAAAGAAAAATATGGGGTTTGTTCCTAAGTGATTAAAATTCAAAATGTGACATTTTGGTGAATTTTATTATTTTTTATATTTTTATTCTTTTTTAATTATTAAAAATATTAAAATAATGCAAAAAATCAACTTTTTTAGAAAATTGTAATTTTAATTTTCTTAAATTCCCCTAATATCAAAGAGACTCCAAAACCAATTTAGTGAATTTTTTAAAAGTATTTTGAAAGTTATGAATTTTTAAAGTTTAAATTGGCTAAATGACTTAATCAACCCATTTAGTAGGGCTAACCAAGTCCAATTGACTTCAAATTTTTATGGTGGGTTCCTCAGATCCTAAAGGTCAGTGGAGAATTAATTTCAAGTCAATTTGATGTATGACTAGCTCTAATTAATTAAGGACCTGTTTTGGGTGTTTAAGCCAATTAGGATTATTCCAAGTGGATTAATTCAAAACCTATTTTTCGTAGGGTCCTCTGGTCATAAGAAAAATCACCAAATTTTCCTAGAATTTATTTCACAACATGCTAATTATTGGATTTAAAATACTCAAAACAGCAACATGAATTTGAAAAATCAATAACTTCTCATAAGGATGGCCTCTGACCTTGGAAAATTCAGGAAATATTCCCAAGTTCAGAGGCTTCAAAAGCCCTATGGTCTCATGCCATGGTGAATTTCCTATATGCATGGAGAATTAAAACAATGCAGAGGGTAAATAAATCATTAAAAATAAAATACTTGATGAAATTAAATGATTTCTTTTCCACATTATTCTCCTCTGTTCACTGAGCAAGAGGGTATTTTTATTTTATTTTTCTAATTTTCCTACACAAAGTTATGCATTTTTAAAGTTTAGGGAATTAAATAAATAAGAAAATCCCTATTTTTCTATTTATCCGAATCGGCGCCGCGTCAACCTTAGCATCCCCGAACAGCCACGCAGCGCTTCCTGATTCGACGCCGCCATCCGACTCAGCGCTCCAGGGGCCCGCTGTATCATTCCGTCTCCTCATCCGGCGCGATCCTGGCCATCCGTCCGTGCGTGTATTAAATGAACGGCATCCGTTCATTATCCCCAAGCCACCTAACCCGAGAACCGTCCACACTAAATCCCTAATATCTTACTCAATACTTAACGAATTTTCGTGTTCTTGTGCTCTATGGATTCGTCTTGAAGAGACGAATACATCTATACGGTGATCATGCATTGAAATTAAGGCATTTGAAATGGAGAATCTCCAGAAGCTCGGGATAAAAAGTTAGCTCATACCTTTGCTCAGAGAAGTGTGGCTTCAATCTGAGGGTTGTGTCACCTTTGATTGGGTCTAAGCAAGCTCCAGATGAAGTCCCTTGGCCTGGTGAATTGTCTAGGTATGATTTCGACCAAGCCCGATCACAAAGCTTGGAGTCCGGAACGGAAGGGTGGCCCGGAGAGGGGGCTTTGCTCGGTGGACCTCTTCCCTTGGTCCGGTGAAGGTGTAGGATCAATCGATTTGGGGATTGATCCACCGTGGAGAAGTGTCCGGGTTTTGGGTGGAATTTTGGCTGAGAAATTGGGCTCCGTTGGTGGGAATTAGTGGCAAATTGTCACTCGGGGATCAACTCGCTCTAAGTATGGAGAGTGGTGCGGAGCAACTTTGGCGGTGGTTTCGATGAAGGTCCGGTTCGGCACCTCTCATGGCCGAGAGGAGGTGAGGTTTAAATAGGAGAGGGTGGAGGGCCTCCCGCAGGGATTTAAGGCTTGGGATCAGCCGCTTAGGTCAAGGGAAGAACAGCCATGATGGTCATCGGGCATGGGGCGGCTCGGCCAGGTGGGAATTCCAAACTTTGGCTCACATGGGTTCTCTCGGCCCGGTGGTTTCCGGCGGCCGTGGTGGTCGGCCGGCCGAGGTCGGGTCACCCATAAGGTCGTGGAGGTCGTGGTCGGGGCTTAGTGCGGTCAATTGGCCATGGACATGTGTAAAGGAGTTGAATTGAAATGGAATGGGGAAGGCTATTTTGGGTTCAAATGAGTCAACCCATGGTTTTGGGCTAGGTTCACCACCCAAGGCCTTGTTTTGGTCGAAAAGAGTCACTTGGGTCGACCAAGAGAAAATGGTGTGGTCTCCATCCATGGTGAGGTCGCTAAGCATGGTTTAGTGTGTGACATGCTTAAGGTAAAAAAGGGTTTAAGAGGGTTTAAGAAAGAGATCCCCTCTCTTGCCATTAATGGTTTGGTGAGGTGGAAAGTGGATTCCATGGCTCTCATAGCTCCCATGGGGCTCATGCATGGCTTCATGGCTCCATTTGGCTAGGGAAAAGTTAAGTCAACTTTCATGGAGAAGGATTTTGTGAATTTTTGCATTTAGGGGTGATTTGGCATGAGGCTTTATTAAGCATAAAGTTTTAATTAAAGATTAAAATTTTAATTACCATTTTTCCCTTCAAGCTTAATATTTTCATAACTCACTAAATTGAGCTTAAATGAACTTGAAATTTTTATGTGACTTCACTCATATGTCAATAAAGACATGAAAGGAGAAAATGTGATTTTTCTATATTAATTATTTTTGGTGGAAAATAAGAATTTCCAAGGAAAATTTAATAATATGACCAAGGGAAAGTTTCTATCCTTAAGAAAATTATGGGACATTCCTAATGACCAGAGGACCACTTGGACCAATTTTGGTGATTTTTTTAATTATATTCTTTTTATTATAATTATTTTGAGTTTTGGAGTATTAATTAATTTAAAAATAAAATAAAGGTTGAAAAATGAATTTTATATTTTTCAAAAATCTCTCGACATCAAAAAAATCGGAGAACTAATTTTTACAATTTTCTGATTTTTCTTTGATTTATTAGAATTATTTTAGTGGAAATGCTAAAAAATACATTTTTTTAATTTTAAAATTACCTTAGGGCTTTAAAATTTAATATCTCATGATATAGTCCTAAGAAAAATATGGGGTTTGTTCCTAAGTGATTAAAATTCAAAATGTGACATTTTGGTGAATTTTATTATTTTTGAGATTTTTATTCTTTTTTAATTATTAAAAATATTAAAATAATGCAAAAAATCAACTTTTTTAGAAAATTGCAATTTTAATTTTCTTAAATTCCCCTAATATCAAAGAGGCTCCAAAACCAATTTAGTGAATTTTTTAAAAGTATTTTGAAAGTTATGAATTTTTAAAGTTTAAATTGGCTAAATGACTTAATCAACCCATTTAGTAGGGCTAACCAAGTCCAATTGACTTCAAATTTTTATGGTGGGTTCCTCTGATCCTAAAGGTCAGTGGAGAATTGATTTCAAGTCAATTTGATTTATGATTAGCTCTAATTAATTAAGGACCTATTTTGGGTGTTTAAGCCAATTAGGATTATTCCAAGTGAATTAATTCAAAACCTATTTTTCGTAGGGTCCTCTGGTCATAAGAAACATCACCAAATTTTCCTAGAATTTATTTCACAACATGTTAATTATTGGATTTAAAATACTCAAAACAGCAACATGAATTTGAAAAATCAATAACTTCTCATAGGGATGGCCTCTGACCTTGGAAAATTCAGAAACTATTCCCAAGTTCAGAGGCTTCAAAAGCCCTATGGTCTCATGCCATGGTGAATTTCCTATATGCATGGAGAATTAAAACAATGCAGAGGGTAAATAAATCATTAAAAATAAAATACTTGATGAAATTAAATGATTTCTTTTCCACATTATTCTCCTCTGTTCACTGAGCAAGAGGGTATTTCTATTTTATTTTTCTGATTTTCCTACACAAAGTTATGCATTTTTAAAGTTTAGGGAATTAAATAAATAAGAAAATCCCTATTTTTCTATTTATCCGAATCGGCGCCGCGTCAACCTTAGTATCCCCGAACAGCCACGCAGCGCTTCCTGATTCGATGCCGCCATCCGACTCAGCGCTCCAAAGGCCCGCTGTATCGTTCCGTCTCCTCATCCGGCGCGATCCTGGCCATCCGTCCGTGCGTGTATTAAATGAACGGCATCCGTTCATTGTCCCCAAGCCTCCTAGCCCGAGAACCGTCCACACTAAATCCCTAATATCTTACTCAATACTTAACAGATTTTCGTGTTCTTGTGCTCTATAGATTCGTCTTGAAGAGACGAATACATCTATACAGTGATCATGCATTGAAATTAAGGAATTTGAAATGGAGAATCTCCAGAAGCTCGGGATAAAAAGTTAGCTCATACCTTTGCTCAGAGAAGTGTGGCTTCAATCTGAGGGTTGTGTCACCTTCGATTGGGTCTAAGCAAGCTCCGGATGAAGTCCCTTGGCCTGGTGAATTGTCTAGGTATGATTTCGACCAAGCCCGATCACAAAGCTTGGAGTCTGGAACAGATGGGTGGCCTGGAGAGGGGGCTTTTGCTGGTGGACCTCTTCCTCGGTCCGGTGAAGGTGTAGGATCAATCAATTTGGGGATTGATCCACTGTGGAGAAGTGTCCGGGTTTTGGGTGGAATTTTGGCTGAGAATTTGGGCTCTGTTGGTGGGGATTAGGGCAACTTGTCACTGGGGATCAACTGCTCTAAGTATGGAGAGTGGTTTGGAGCAACTTTGGCAAGGTTTCAATAAGGTCTGGTTCAGCACCTCTCATGGCCGAGAGGAGGTGAGGTTTAAATAGGAGAGGGTGGAGGGCCTCCCTGGGGGATTTAAGGCTTAGGATCAGCTGCTTAGGTCAAGGGAAGAACAGCCATGATGGTCATTGGGCATGGGGCAGCTCAGCAAGTGAGAATTCCAAACTTTGGCTCACATGGGTTCTCTGGGCCTGGTGGTTTCCGGCGGCTGTGGTGGCTGGCCGGCCAGGGTCAGGTCACCCTTAAGGTCAGGGAGGTCAGGGGTCGGGCTTTGTGCGATCAATTGGTCATGGACATGTGTAAAGGAGTTGAATTGAAATGGAATGGGGAAGGCTATTTTGGGTTCAAATGAGTCAACCCATGGTTTTGGGCTAGGTTCACCACCCAAGGCCTGGTTTTGGCCTGAAAAGAGTCACTTGGGTCAGCAAAGAGAAAATGGTGTGGTCTCCATCTATGGTGAGGTTGCTAAGCATGGTTTAGTGTGTGACATGCTTAAGGTAAAAAAGGTTTAAGAGGGTTTAAGAAAGAGATCCCCTCTCTTGCCATTAATGGTTTGGTGAGGTGGAAAGTTGATTCCATGGCTCTCATAGCTCCCATGGGGCTCATGCATGGCTTCATGGCTCCATTTGGCTTGGGAAAAGTTAAGTCAACTTTCATGGAGAAGGATTTTGTGAATTTTGGCATTTAGGGGTGATATGGCATGAGGCTTTATTAAGCATAAAATTTTAATTAAAGATTAAAATTTTAATTACCATTTTTCCCTTCAAGCTTAATATTTTCATAACTCACTAAATTGAGCTTAAATGAACTTGAAATTTTTATGTGACTTCACTCATATGTCAATAAAGACATGAAAGGAGAAAATGTGATTTTTCTATATTAATTATTTTTGGTGGAAAATAAGAATTTCCAAGGAAAATTTAATAATATGACCAAGGGAAAGTTTCTATCCTTAAAAAAATTATGGGACATTCCTAATGACCAGAGGACCAATTTTGGTGATTTTTTGAATTATATTTTTTTTATTATAATTATTTTGAGTTTTGGAGTATTAATTAATTTAAAAATAAAATAAAGGTTGAAAAATGAATTTTATATTTTTCAAAAATCTCTTTGACATCAAGAAAATCAGAGAACTAATTTTTACAATTTTCTGATTTTTCTTTGATTTATTAGAATTATTTTAGTGGAAATGCTAAAAAATACATTTTTTAAATTTTAAAATTACCTTAGGGCTTTAAAATTTAATATCTCATCATATAGGCCTAAGAAAAATATGGGGTTTGTTCCTAAGTGATTAAAATTAAAAATGTGACATTTTGGTGAATTTTATTATTTTTGAGATTTTTATTCTTTTTTAATTATTAAAAATATTAAAATAATGCAAAAAATCAACTTTTTTAGAAAATTGTAATTTTAATTTTCTTAAATTCCCCTAATATCAAAGAGGCTCCAAAACCAATTTAGTGAATTTTTTAAAAGTATTTTGAAAGTTATGAATTTTTAAAGTTTAAATTGGCTAAATGACTTAATCAACCCATTTAGGAGGGCTAACCAAGTCCAATTGACTTCAAATTTTTATGGTGGGTTCCTCTGAACCTAAAGGTCAGTGGAGAATTGATTTCAAGTCAATTTGATGTATGATTAGCTCTAATTAATTAAGGACCTGTTTTGGGTGTTTAAGCCAATTAGGATTATTCCAAGTGGATTAATTCAAAACCTATTTTTCGTAGGGTCCTTTGGTCATAAGAAACATCACCAAATTTTCCTAGAATTTATTTCACAACATGCTAATTATTGGATTTAAAATACTCAAAACAGCAACATGAATTTGAAAAATCAATAACTTCTCATAGGGATGGCCTCTGACCTTGGAAAATTCAGGAAATATTCCCAAGTTCAGAGGCTTCAAAATCCCTATGGTCTCATGCCATGGTGAATTTCCTATATGCATGGAGAATTAAAACAATGCAGAGGGTAAATAAATCATTAAAAATAAAATACTTGATGAAATTAAATGATTTATTTTCCACATTATTCTCCTCTGTTCACTGAGCAAGAGGGTTTTTTAATTTTATTTTTCTGATTTTCCTACACAAAGTTATGCATTTTTAAAGTTTAGGGAATAAAATAAATAAGAAAATCCCTATTTTTCTATTTATCCGAATCGGCGCCGCGTCAACCTTAGCATCCCCGAACAGCCACGTAGCGCTTCCTGATTCGACGCCGCCATCCGACTCAGCGCTCTAGGGGCCCGCTGTATCGTTCCGTCTCCTCATCCGACGCGATCCTGGCCATCCGTCCGTGCGTGTATTAAATGAATGGCATCCGTTCATTGTCCCTAAGCCTCCTAGCCCGAGAACCGTCCACACTAAATCCCTAATATCTTACTCAATACTTAACGGATTTTCGTGTTCTTGTGCTCTATGGATTCGTCTTGAAGAGACGAATACATCTATACGGTGATCATGCATTGAAATTAAGGCATTTGAAATGGAGAATCTCCAGAAGCTCGGGATAAAAAGTTAGCTCATACCTTTGCTCAGAGAAGTGTGGCTTCAATCTGAGGGTTGTGTCACCTTCGATTGGGTCTAAGCAAGCTCCAGATGAAGTCCCTTGGCGTGGTGAATTGTCTAGGTATGATTTCGACCAAGCCCGATCACAAAGTTTGGAGTCTAGAACAGATGGGTGGCCTGGAGAGGGGGCTTTTGCTGGTGGACCTCTTCCCTTGGTCTCAGTGAAGGTGTAGGATCAATCGATTTGGGGATCGATCCACCGTGGAGAAGTGTCCGGGTTTTGGGTGGAATTTTAGCCGAGAAATTGGGCTCTGTTGGTGGGGATTAGTGGCAAATTGTCACTCGGGGATCAACCGCTCTAAGTATGGAGAGTGGTCTCGGAGCAACTTTGGCAGGGTTTCAGTAAGGTCTGGTTTAGCACCTCTCATGGCCGAGAGGAGGTGAGGATTAAATAGGAGAGGGTGGAGGGCCTCCCAGGGGGATTTAAGGCTTGGGATCAGCTGCTTAGGTCAAGGGAAGAACATCCATGATGGTCATTGGGCATGGGGCAGCTCAGCAAGTGGGAATTCCAAACTTTGGCTCACATGGGTTCTCTCGGCTCAGGTGGTTTCCGCGGCTGTGGTGGCCGGCCGGCCGGTAGTCGAGTCACCCTTAAGGTCGGGGAGGTCGTGTCGGGGCTTAGTGCAATCAATTGGCCATGGACATGTGTAAAGGAGTTGAATTGAAATGGAATGGGGGAAGGCTATTTTGGGTTCAAATGAGTCAACCCATGGTTTTGGGCTAGGTTCACCACCCAAGGCCTGGTTTTGGCTGAAAAGAGTCACTTGGGTCGCCAAGAGAAAATGGTGTGGTCTCCATCCATGGTGAGGTCGCTAAGCATGGTTTAGTGTGTGACATGCTTAAGGTAAAAAGGGTTTAAGAGGGTTTAAGAAAGAGATCCCCTCTCTTGACATTAATGGTTTGGTGAGGTGGAAAGTGGATTCCATGGCTCTCATAGCTCCCATGGGGCTCATCCATGGCTTCATGGCTCCATTTGGCTTGGGAAAAGTTAAGTCAACTTTCATGGAGAAGGATTTTGTGAATTTTGGCATTTAGGGGTGATTTGGCATGAGGCTTGATTTGGAATCATTTGATGATGGGATTGGAACTTAGGGAATGACTTTGATTAAATGGATTGCAAATGAAAATGTCATATGGGCTTTAGGGTAGATTTTGGGCTCTTTGAAATGGTTTTAGATGGGCTTTTAAAGTGATTTAGGGAAGTGGGTTTTTTTTTAATTTTAGGATGAGAATTTTGCAAAGGATTGGGTCCAATAAGTGTTGAATTTAGTTTAGGAATGTTTCATGAATGATTTGGAATAAATTTGAAGTGTTTGGGCTAGGTTTGGGTTGGATTTGGACCTCTTTGGTAAATGGGCCAATATAGGTCAAATTGGGCTAATTTGGGCCAATATTGTCCTAGGATTGAAATTGATGTAAAATTAATGTTGGGAAATGTTTATGGGAGTGTTTCAAAGAGGTTTTGGCTTTGGTTGGGTCTTTATTTTGGGGTTTGGGCTTATTTGGATTTGGTTTGGGTTTAGGTCAAAATTGGGCCTTTTAGTTTTGGGTTGAATTTGAGTGGGGTTTGGGTCCAAATCTTGGGCAAATCATGTTAGTGTTTTGTTTGTGGGGATTCTAAGGAAGGTTTAGAAAAGGTTTGGGGTTAATTGGAGTTGAATTGGGTTAGTTTGGATTAAGTTTGGGTCATGGGTCCAAATTGGGCTTTAAGGACAAAAGTGAAATTTGATTCAAATGTCAATTAAATTGGACTTGGATTTGGTCTAGATTGGTGTTGGGAATGTTTAATTGAAGTTTGGAATTGAATTGGACCAGAATTTGGGTCAATTGGGTAGGTTTGGCTTGACATTGGGTTCACTTTGGGTTAAAATGGGTCAAATTGGGGGCTTTGATAAACGTGGGGTAAATTGACAAAATTAGCCCATGGTGTAGTTGAACAAAATGAAATTGGGAATATTTGGGATTTTATGGAATTTTTTGGGAATTTTCTGGGAATTTTCTGAATTTTTGGATTTTTGGGTTAAGAGGGGTATTTTGGGTATTTTGAGGGTATTGGGAGGTATTTTTGGAATTTTTGGTATTTTTGGCTATGGATGATCAACTTGATTGGTGAGGAAATGTTCAAGGTTAATTTTTGAGAATTTTGGGTGATTTGGAAATTTTAAAAAATTTGGGTAATTTCAAGGGCTTTGGGTAGGCTAGGCGGGTGTAGGGTCCCGGGGGTCAAAAATTGAAAATTTGGAAAACTGAAGATTAGGTGAATGTAAGTGGAATAAAATCATTTTGGTTGAGCCATGAAGCCATATCAAACCCACATGAGCCATGAAGGGACTCATTTGAGGCATCCACTATGTTGTTCCTAACCCTCTTAGCCAAGGGCTTAGGGGTTAAGGACCATCCATGTGAATCACCTTCATGAGTTAGGAGATCAAGTTAGGTATGGGTGTATTTTTAGGATGTGTGTGAAAGTGTAGTGTATAGGTGTAGTGTGTGTGTAAGTCAGCCCTTCCCCAGACCAGGCCACCCAGGGTAGTCCTAAGGCCAAAGAGTCCTATAAGAACTCATCCTTTAAACTTCCACATTTGATTTCAACCCTCTAGGTGATTAGGGGTCTATAGTCAAGTTTGTGGAGTTTGCAGGGAGTTAAGAAGTGCTTTGAATTTCTAAGTGGTGGGTCCCAATTATAATCCTCTAAGATGGTCAAAGGAAAAGCCTAAGGCTAGATCCTAAGTACTATAGAGAGAAGAGAAGACCTCATCAAAAATGAGGTCAACAAATGGACACCTAATAGGTGTGGTGTGCTAACCAAGCACACCGCGCGTATTGGCGTTGACCGAAAGATCAACAAAACCAATACAGATGTCCAAGTGACAAACTTAGGACGAAGTAGAAGAATTTCCGCTGGGGAGTGTCAAGTATATCTCTGAGACTGGAGATTCCTGAACTCTAGCTGGGGAAAGGAAAAGGAAGTGAATCCCATATCACATGACCCGGGGGAATTTCAATTTAGATTTTATTTTGTTTCAGTTTAAGTTTTGATGTGTAAGTTTAGATTTTAGCTTGAGTTTTAATTTAAATTGAAGTTTTGTCAAAATTAATTTGAAGGGATTTGATTTGAAATGAGAATTGGAATTTTGTGGTTTTAGATGTAACATCTTCAACCTCGAAAGAAAATTGAATTGATTAGATTGAATCATTACAATGAGGAGAGATCTCAGAGCAATGTGGTATTGGATGTAAAATCCTTAATCTCAAGAGCTTGAATTTGATGTATTTTATTGTGATAGGGAAAGAATCCTAAAGCAATGCAGTCTCGGATGTAAAATCCTCAACCCCAAGAATTTGAATTTGATGTATTTCATTGCGATAGGGAAAGAATCCTAAAGCAATGCAGTTTCGGATGTAAAATCCTCAACCCCAAAAGTTTGATTTTGATGTATTTCATCGCAATAGGGAAAGAATCCTAAAGCAATGCAGTCTCGGATGTAAAATCCTTGACCCCAAAAGTTTAATTTTGATGTATTTCATCGCAATAGGGAAAGAATCCTAAAGCAATGGAGTCTCGAATGTAAAGTCCTCATCCCCAAGAATTTGATTTTGATGTATTTCATCGCAATAGGGAAAGAATCCTAAAGCAATGCAGTCTCGGATGTAAAATCCTCAACCCCAAAAGTTTGATTTTGATGTATTTCATTGCGATAAGGAAAGAATCCTAAAGCAATGCAGTCTCGGATGTAAAATCCTCGACCCCAAAAGTTTGAATTTGATGTATTTCATTGCGATAGGGAAAGAATCCTAAAGCAATGCAGTCTCGGATGTAAAATTCTCAACCCTAAAAGTTTGAATTTTGATTGAGATTTGATTTGAGATCTGGAAAGATTGAATTTGAAATTTGATTGAGATTTGATTTGAAATTTAGAAAGATAGAATTTGAAATTTGATTGAGATTTGATTTGAAATTTGGAAAGATTGAATTTGAGATTTGATTGAGATTTGATTTGAAATTTAGAAAGATTGAATTTGAAATTTGATTGAGATTTGATTTGAAATTTATGTTCATTTTATTTGTCTTTAACGATTCAAATTTATTTTATCATTCATTTAATGTTCATGCGAATTTGGAGTTCTTTATTTTTTAGATTTTTAAGGAAAGTTTTCTTTTATTCTTTTTGTTTCTTTTCTGTTCTTTGTTCGAAGTTCATTTAACTTTAGTGGCTTTTCCCAGTCAACTTGCACAAAAGAGGTGAAGGCCAAAAATGTGACATGGTCACTTTCATTCCAATCATGTCGAAGATACATCATACAACTCGATCTGGAATACATCTCATACAATCCATGTAGACTCAAAACGGGCTATGTATGATCTTTGTCGATCCATCCAAAAAAGGTATTTGTCAAAATCCATGTCTGAATAGTGAGGTACATGGTCAATAACATCACCTTCCAAGCCATCCTTGGCAAGGATGCTGTATGGATGTACGTTGGAGGTGAGATATTTTCCATGTAACTCACAACTCGTAAGGTCGGAGGCTCTCTAGCTCCGGGTCTGGCTGGAAGTGGTAAGGTGCTTTCCTGTCATCCATCCTTCTGAAAGTAACTGAGATCCGCTTCATTGGTACTCTCGGTATGCAATGTTTAGCGACATCTGCTCCGTTGCCCTTCAGTATCATGACGGAACCTACCGGTAATGGTATCTTCTATCGGCCCTCGGAACTCACTTGGGCTCGCTATCCGGAGGTCAGATCCGAACATGATATTACATTCGTTCAGAAAAGAAACTGTGCAAAAAGGTCTGACAAAGTCGTGGTGATCTATGTGCGGCGGTATGCAGTCACCCTTCTTGTAAATGTTAATGATGCAACTGTTGGGTATGCGATCTGCTGGCAGTAACCTCTTTGCTATCATTCTCTTTAACATCCTTTTGATGACTAATGGCATTGGATCAACCTGGCCATGACAGAGTATCCCCGATAGGTTTCCCTTCCTATCTTCTGCGAAGTTGTAGCAGCATCCACATTGTATGGTAATTCTACCTTTCCCTGACATCCATCTTCGGGGTTCCGAGTAAGTGTTTTCTCTTAGGCGGCCCGCTCGGCCCATTCTTTTCAAATCCCAGATGCAATCCACGATTTGTTGTTGTTCGTATTCTGAGAACACGTCTGTATGTAGCTCGAGGCCTTCTACTATATTGATCCTCCTGCCTCTGATTCTCTCGAAGTATTCAAAAGTTTTCTTCTCGACATTCTGCATTCTTTCTAGCTCGTATTCTGGAATAATTTGCAAATGGCGAGGCCTGGTGACGTACTATGGGATATACGGCTCAATCCCTTCACGTTCTCCTGCATACCTTGGCTCCTCGGGGATGGTGTCCGTCGGGACATCATCCGGGGTCGCTGGCAACGCAGTTATGCATTCACTGGTGGCTTTATCCGGTGGCGTAGTAGCCTTCCTTCTTCGTTCTTCTTGAGATTTCCCCGGTCTCTTCGTTATCCTCGGAGCCGGCCTCCTTCCAACAGTACACGGTGAA
Organism: Papilionanthe hookeriana x Papilionanthe teres; assembly: GCA_022702705.1. Taxonomy (NCBI): domain Eukaryota; kingdom Viridiplantae; phylum Streptophyta; class Magnoliopsida; order Asparagales; family Orchidaceae; genus Papilionanthe; species Papilionanthe hookeriana x Papilionanthe teres. The sequence goes on from CM040427.1 coordinate 1,191,765, forward strand.
CCGGCGTCCTCGAAGCATACGTACGCGGTAAGAAGAATCGCCTCATCGCGCTGGTCCGCTGCTAGTTTGGTTAACATCTTGCGGATACGGCGATTTTTATTTCTTCGCTGAGTTGCTGTGAGAGTAGCTCTTCGTACTTCCTGAATCTCTGTGGGCGCGACGAAGACAAGCCTGCCCTCTGCTGTAGCGACCACAGACTTGATTCTCTTGTCCTCCTCAGTGTTTGTTTTCCTTTTCTTGTTGTTGGGTTGGTGGCTTGGGCCACCCACTTTCATTATCGTCCGACCGGGCGGTTCCTCAGTCAACCGGGACCCGGTCACTTTCCTCATATGCGTGGCTCCGCCGGTGCGAAGTCCGAGTCAATCTCGATTATCGCTCCATCTTTCACCCTCTTTTCGTCGAGTGCAAGGCTTACGCCATTTCTAAAGTTCAGAACCAACCGCCCGTTCGACATTTCCCTGTGAAAAGACAAGGAAAAGGATCAGGGGCTGTACTAAGAACAAGAACATTAAGAAAATGTTTATTAAAGATAGTTTTTTCTTTCTTTTTTTTATTCCTTTTATATTTTAAATTCAACAGGAATGAAGTGGGATAAGATCAGGAAAGAGATTTTGATATGGAAGAGAAAACAAGGAAAACTTTATTATCATGATTTTATTTATTTTAGTACATTTTTATTATTTTTGAGTTCGGACCCAGTCAAAAGTAACTACTTCGCCCGTGCTTCTAGGGATGAAGAATTCATTCCTTCGAAACATCAGGTAGCGTAATACTTCTTCAAGTATCGTCCGTTGATCGGAAGCATATGTCGTTCTCCTCGGCAATTCACTAGCTGGTAGGAGCCTCCTTAGTATACTGCTTCAACCACAAACGGCCCTTCCCAAGTGGGTTCAAATTTTCCTCTTATCTTGCGGTGTGCAAGGATAGGTCTCTTGAGAATGAGAACTAAGTCACCAACTTTGAAGGTTCTTGGGCGGACCAGTTTGTCATGGGCTTGAACCATCTTAGCTTGGTATAGTTCTAAATTCTGTTACGCTGCAAGTCTTTTCCCTTCCAGGCTTTCTAATTCCTCTAGTTGTAATTTGGCATTCTCTTCTGTCGTGATTTTGTTTGCAACTGCAATCCTGAGTGAGGGAAGCTGGACCTCTAAAGGTAACACTGCCTCGGACCCATACACCGGAGCGTAAGGTGTAGCTTGAGTAGGAGTTCGAAGGTTGTTCGGTAGGCTCATAAGGCTTCTAATAACTTCTCATGCCAATTTCTCTTATTATCGTCCAAAGTTTTCTTTAAAATTTGAATGAGAGTTTTATTAAAAGCCTCGACTGTGCCGTTTGCTCTTGGATAGTAAATTATTGAATATCGCCAGTCGATTCCGTGTCTCCTGACAAAATTGTTGATTTGTGTGCTTCTGAATGCTGAGCCATAATCTGAAATGATCCTGCGCGGCACTCCGAAACAGTAGACAACTTGGTTCTTGAAAAGCTGTAGCACGTGGTGTGCTTTCACTTATGTAAGTGGAACTACCTCTACCCACTTGGAAATGTAATCTGTAGCCGCAAGAATGAAGCGATGCCCTTTTGAAGATGGTGGTTCTATTGGACCCACTATATCTGTGCCCCAATATTCAAATGGCCACGACGCAATTGTCGGATGTAGAACATTTGGAGGTTGGTGTAGAACCACTCCGTGCACTTGGCATTGGTGACGGCTCTTGGCGATTTTCATGCGATCGGTCATCATCGAGGGCCGTAGTACCCTAGTCTTTTAATTTTCATTTTCATCTTCGGACCCGACTGGTGAGCACCACAGAGTCTTGAATGCACCTCTTTAACAATTTCACGGGCCTCGGACCCGCTTAGGCACCTTAGCCACATTTGAACGAAAGACCTTCTGTATAACATGTTTTTTATTAATGCGTAGGACAGAGTTCTTTTCTTGATCTAATGGGCTAACGACCTATCGTCTGGTAGTTTTCCTATTTACAGGTAGTCTATTAATGGCTGTCGTCAATCTTCTGTGTTTTCTATCACTGTTGCAACTGATTCTTCTTCTTTTTCTGATTTGTGTATTGTGTCTATGTCGAGCTGTGATAGGACCTGACGTCCGTGAACCGACACTTCTACCGACTCATCTTGCAAACGAGCAAATTCTTTTGCGAGACGGGCTAACGCATCTGCTAAAGAGTTTTCTTTCCGGGAATTTTGTAGATTGTCACATTCGAAATCGTTCAACAATCTGTATGGCATATTGGAAGTATTGCTCGAGTCTTGGTTTTAAAATTCTATACTGCCCGGCGATCTGTTGAATGATTAACTGCGAATCCCCGTAGATGTTGATGTCTGTTATCCCCATTTGAATAGTTAATTCCAGTCCTGTTATGAGGGCTTCGTATTATGTTTCGTTGTTTGTACACGGCTCTGTCAAGTGGTAGGAGTAGCTTAACATTCCCCGCTCCGGTGTTATAAATATTAATCCGATCCCTGCCTTACTGGGCACTATCACTTGCGATTCTTCATCTTTGTGTGCTGAAGATGCTCCGTCGAAATATAATTCCCAACGTCGATCATCAGGGTCTTCTAGGTTCATTATTTGTTCATCTGGCAAGTCGTCATTGAGAGGAGATTCCGCTGGCAAAGGGTGTGCTTGCAAGGAAGTCTGCTAGGACTTGTCCCTTTACGGCATGAAGAGGCACGAAAGTTATATCGAATTGCGATAATATCATTGACCACACGGCAAGTCCGCCGAAAGCGTTGGACGGGTCATCGAGTATTGCAATGGATTAAATTTTGAGATCAGGTTGACCTTATGAGAAAGCATGTAATGTCTGAGCTTTTGAGCAACGAAGATCAGGGCCAAACAGTGCTTTTCAATTGTGGGATACCTTACTTCCTTCGGAAGTAAACGACGGCTTAGATAGTAAAGAGCATTTTCTTTACCCTCATCATTGACCTGGGCTAACAGGGCTCCGAGTGAGTCTTCTAAAGCCGCGGTATAAAGTATTAGCGGTCTACCTGAGACTGGGGTTGCTAAGACAGGAGGTGTCATTAAATATTGCTTAATGTCCTCAAAGGCCTTCTGGCATTTTTCTTCCCAAATAAATTTGGTGTCCTTTTTAACTAATGCTGAGAAGGGCTGACACCTACCTGACAAGTTTGAGATAAAGCGTCGAAGATATGCCAACTTCCCTTGAAAAGATCGTAGTTGCTTTAAGGTTTTGGGAGGCGGCTTTCTAAGATAGCTTTAATCTTTTTCGGATCGATTTCAATTCCACGATGTCGGATAACGAATCCTAAGAATTTCCCTGAGGTGACGCTGAGGGTGCATTTTAAGGGATTCATCTTAAGGTTAAATTGTCTTAATCGTTCTAAAACAATTCTCAAATCATATAGGTGGTTGTCCTTTATTTTGCTTTTGATGACCACATCGTCCACGTAGCATTCGACTTGATTGTGGATGAGATCATCAAAAATTCTTGTCATCGCTCTCTGGTATGTTGCTCCTGCGTTCTTCGAGTCCGAATGGCATCATCGTGTAGCAATATACTCCGATCGGCGTTCGAATGCTTGTAAGCTTTTCATCTTCACGGAGCCATTTTTATCCGGTTGTATCCCGAAGATCCATCCATGAATGAGAATATTTCATGTGTCGAAGCAATGTCGATCATTAATTCGGGATCGGTAGAGGAATTCATCCTTTGGACATGCCTTGTTTAAATCTCCGAAATCCACACAAATTCGATCCGACCATTCTTCTTTCGATCGGTACCACATTGGCTAGCCAAGTCGGGTATTGTTCTTCACGGACAAATTTGGCGTCTATTAGATTTTTAACTTCAGCGAATAACTTGTCGTTCGATTTCTAGACGCATTCTTACGGAACCTTGTTTGGTCGGAACGAAGCGAGGATCCACTCCTAGCTTATGGATCGCGACCTGCGGAGCTAAACCCGCCATCTCATCATAGCTCCAAGCAAAACGAGTCTTTAAATTCCATTAATAACTTGATTATTTCTTCGGAGTCTTCTCTATTGAGTAAGGAGCTAACAAAGGTAGGTCTAGGTTCTTCGATAAGTACCTAAGTTAACTTCCGTTAACTCATCTATGTAGATTTAATCTCTTCTTCGAATTCGGTGGAGCATCTCCAATTTGTAAATCTTCGAATTCTTCCGTAGCTTCCATGCAATTTTCATTAGACTCGCAAGTGACAACCAAGCAAAATTCAGTATCGTCAACTGATCCTAGTGTGCCGAATCCGAGACCATGCTTTGAATTGGGTAGACGACCGGAGTTATTCCATAATTTTTCAAAATTTTGTGATTGACCTTTTGTCCATTGTCGAGGTAAGAAACCAAGCTGAATTAAATTTTGAACACAGGGAGAGTACCACTCAAGAGGTAATTCCATTAATTCTGATGAAGTGACTTCTTCAAATTGTACATTATTTTCAGTTTTGGAGGAAGGAGCACCACGGTAGAATTTGATGGACTTTGCACCGCCGCTACGTACCTCTTTGACCACCATACCCTCGATCTTATTAGAATGGATCGGGGTCAGGGTCATAGTATGTACATAGTGGTTAATCTTCTCGTACATCGATTTATATTCATCGTTCTTTTCATCTTCGAGAGGGATCCTGAATTGCGGCTTCTTCCGACTTATTGTCGTTGCTTCTTGTTTGATATCTTTTTCTTCTGCAAAACTGTCTTCCCAATCAACATTGATGGCTGGTTTCCTCTGTCCAACTGTCCTAACGTCTCTGCCACGACCTAGTCCCCGGCCTCGACCTCGGATGCGAGTTGTGGAGAAACCTTCACCATCTCGCCGTAAGGGAGTGGTGAGTGACTGTTGGACTAGAACTTCAGGTTCTTCGTCATTTCAAATTTCCTTTGCTTCATTCGTTATGGTATCTCTGGAGAAGATTGTTTTCTTCTGGGGTGCGTAATAAGCTGCATCTTCATGGATTCCAATTTCATGTACGGAGAATGGTTGTAAGTCACCTTTGATGCACTGTTCTCCTCCATCGTAGTATTTGATGCACTGATGTAGGGATGATGGTACCATCCTGTTTTCATGTATCCATGGTCGGCCCAGTAGAGCGTTGAATGACGTTTCTGAATCAATTATGTGAAATTTCGCGGTTGTCTTTGCCAAGTCACCGGTCTTCATTAGCAGTGTTATCGATCCGAGGGCTCTTTCTCCTTTCTGATTGAATCCTCTTAATAAAATTTTGTCCTCTTTGAGCTCGCGAGCATCAATTTCCAAGTATGCTAGCGTTCGAAGATTCATTATATTGATTGATGCTCCTGGATCCACTAATACTCTGGAGAGTGTAAACTTCCCAATTGTAACTGAAATGTACAACGTTCGGTTGTGGTCTGCTGTCCCAAGTAGTAGATCATTGTCCGTGAAGGTGACACCTCGCTGTTCCTTTAACGAACAAACCTCATCTAAGGAATCTCCGGCCATTTGAGCTAAGCAAATTTCCGGATCAAGTAAGGCCTTGATCAGAGCTTCTCTCATCTCCTTTGATAAGATGAGAGCGTCGCAGATGCTCAGTTTGGCCGGTAGTTTCCTAAGATGGGCTAACACGTTGTAGTCCACTTTATTTCCGTGTGTCTCGGCTTCTTCTCGAATGGGTATTTCTTCTGTCGGGGTTGATTCTTCTTGAACAACCACCTGCTTTACTTTGTCCTTTGGACCCATTCTCGGAGGTAGAACTCTTCCACTTCTTAAGTTAACTTCTGTAATTTCTTCTGACTCTAGTATTGAGTTTGCTGGTGTTTCCTCCTGAATCGGAAAGACAGGTTCTTCCGGATTAGCTTCAGAGTCTGAAGGCTCTAACTCTATTGTGACTAGAGCTCCTCGAAACTCGCAAATAGATTCGTTGCTTGTTGAACTCTCATAGCCTCCTTGATGGATGTCTTCTTCGTCATTGTAATCTTCGAGATTGTGTATGATTTGAGAATTGTCATTTGTATCGAAATCGATGTCTGGATTGTCGCTAGTTACGTAATCGTTAGAAACAGTCAAAACGTAGCCAACGCCATAACCCTTATTATTATAAGATCCCACCAGTGTGAGCAGATAATCATACAGAGTCAGAGGTTCGAGGGATTTCTCCCCTGAATCGGAAACAACTATCCTAGGATAAGCAGCCCCTAGTCTAGCCATAAGAGCCTCAGTCTTCTCTTCTTCGTTGATTTTCTTCTTATCTTCAATTGTCTCTTGTTGAGGTGGTTCTTCTATCGCAAGTGATAGTGTCGACTTAACAGGTTTCGAACTCTGAATTGAGACTCGCACCGAAGCAATTTGGATGTGATCCAAAATATTTTTCGAAGACTTTGTCTAAGCGGTAGCCCATCCATCATCAGTCGCATAGGGGTCTATCGGCACAATGAGATCTGTCGAGATAACATTGACGGAACCTCCTTTCTGGGGTTCCTTCATGTACTCCTTCGGGATCGTTATATTCCCTTTCTGAAGATTGTCGTTGAGCCAACTTTTGAAGGTAATACAATCTTCTATCTTATGCCCAAGCATCCGGTGGTAAGGGCAAAAGTTGGGATCAACTTTCTTGTCGACTTCTTCTGGTCTCTTAGGTTCTGGTAGTTGGAAATCTGGAGTCTTCATCAGAATGCGGAACATTTTCGGCGCTGCCTCATTCTTGAACGGATACTCCCTGCTCAAGAGCTCCTTTAACGTACGTTGTGGACGAGGAGGTTGTTCATACTGTTGGGGTGACTGATAGCTGGGTCGGGGTTACTGGTAATTCTGTTGAGTATGTTGTGACCGTTCTGGCTGTATTTGTATCGGCTGTTTGCCTTTATCGACAGCTGCGACGATCCCGGACTTCTTTTCAAAAGTTTTCACGGCCTTTTGTTTGTCTGTTTTGTCGGTGAAACTTAATTGCTTTGCCTCCTCTTGCAAGCTTCCGGCCTTGCTTAACAACTTCTAAAAAGTCTTAATAGTAAATCCCTTGAGGAGAAGTGCTATCGGGCCATGAATGCTCTTATGTAAAATGTCGACTGCATACTGTTCTTGTAGCTGTGGCTCACACTTCATACTTAGATTCCTCCCTCGAAGTATGTAGTCAACCAAGGTTTCGTTGGGTTTCTACTTCTCTACCACTAAATCACCTATAGTGATGTGGTGCTGAGCTCCGACAAATCACTTGATGAAGAGGTTCTCTAGTTCTGAAAATGTCTTCACCGAACCATTCGGTAATTCTGCATACCAATCAAAGGCGATCCCCGACAAGTCGTCGACAAATTGTCTGAAGAGTAAAGCATCACTTCAGCCGGCATTGCAACAACTGGCACAAAAATATGCAACATGCTGCCGAGGGTTTTCGGTTCCATCAAAGGTCTTGAACAGAGGTGGTACAAAGCCTTTCGGATATTGGACAACGTCGAATTCTTCGGGGTAAGGTCTACCCGTCTGAATGGATGTCCCGCTCTTTGATTGTGTCAAGGCTTCTTGCACCTGCTGTTCCACCATGCTCTTGATATCCTTTTCTGGAATCATGCTTTGTGTTTCATCTTTCTTTAACTGATCATCCCCGTTGACGAACGTAATCTCCTTTCCTCCGTCTACAATGTGAATGACTTCTGGGGGTGTCTCTCTTTGGGGTTGCACCTGACTCTGGAGAGTGGCTAGGGCTACCGCCATCTCTTACATCCTTTTTGCCATTTGAACGATTGTATCATCTTTCTCTTGAAGCTGCCTCCTCATTACTTCCGGCTCCTCTCTTTCTGGGTTGCAGGAGCACCTTGTGAAGCTGACGAAGCTCGTATTTCAACCATGTTAATTTCTGCATATTCATCATCCATGAAATCTGACGAATCAATCTCATCTCCGAATTTCTCTTCTCTTTCCTTTGCTAATCGCCGAATATCAGTTCTTAGCTTTTCCATATCATCTTCTAGTGGTCTTTTCTGTACATCCTTGCAGTTGTCATGTGATAACCGTCGGGTTTCCATCTCATGAGTCCCCTTTATCGCGGTAGCACTTTCTTCGGACTCGAGTCTCCCGACGAGACTTTCCTTCTCGAGTCGTTGTTTTAATCTTAATTGTCCGGTAGTGGGACGCCATACCATCCTTCTAGCGACGAAGGTCTAGGACCGGATGGTCTGTCAGCCAAATGCTGGAAGGTGGTATCCTCCCTAATTTATAGTCCTAAAACAACGAGAGGTGGACTAGCTTTCATTCTCTTATTCGGCTTTTCTGCAGCGATAGTAGCCTCTACTTGCGGCCTAAGACGAGATTTGGCCGACAACCGCCCTATCCTTCTTAAAATTTCTGATACAGGGCATTTTTCCTTCTTTGCCAACTTTTCTATCAAGGTTTGTAGTCGAGCAAATGGCGTAATTCTAGCCCTTTTCTTACGATTATCGTTGTAATATAAGGGCTGAGGCAATGCGGCAGCAATCTTGCGAACATTTTCTTCATCCTCTACGGCCGAGAGGGGATGGAACCTGCTTCCTCCCAAAAGTGGTATGTATTCAGGCAGCGGTGTATACTCGGGCAGTTCTGGGATTTCTTCTAGGAAAGCAACTTCAGCAGCTCTGGCTTCTCTAGCAATCCTTCTACTTCTGTTCCTTCTCTGAGTCCGTGTCAGCGATGGAATTCTCGAGCTAGACCCGATTTCAAAAATAGAAGGTTTCACAGGAAGGTCTGTACCCTCCACGGTAACAGGTTCATCGTAGTTCTGAATTTCCTTCCCCTTTAGTTTGGTAGAAGCCGGGGTAGGTGCAGAGACAACTAGACCAGTGGGGGTAGCAACAACAGTCCATCTGTGAACAGCAGTACTCCTCTCAGTTGGAAACTTGAGGTTAAACTCAATCAACAGCTTCTCAGTTTCTAGTACTTTGCTTGTGATTGAAAAGAGAGTGACGTCGGGGATTTTGATGTCGGTGTCCCCGAATCCTTGTCCGAATCGAATAATTCCATTATCAGGCAGTTCGTCCTTGAACACGGCCAGGTCCAGTCCGTTGATGAAGGAGAAGATCAGTTTTGGGGCTTCCATTTCTGCAGGGCAGATTCCAAGTGTTAGTCTCTGAATCGTGCTTCTTCTTGTCGTACAACTTATGACGAAAAAAAAAGAGTCCGAACACATTTCTGTTTATCTTAGTGTATTTGTGGTATTAAAGGAAAATTGTTTTTTCGGAAAGATTTGTTTGTTAGGAAGGAGAATTATTAAAAGAAGGAGAGTTGTAGGAAGAGTAAAAGGAATTGATTAGGAACTGGAAAAGGAAGAGAAAGTCTTGCAGAAACTTCTCGACCCGCAAGACCGCTCCTAAACTAATACCTATTGGGGGTCCACCCCATCTCGTGAAATGAGGTAAAAGGATCTCGGAACCTCTCTGTTTAGGGGTGTCTAGACAGGTGGCTCCTAAATTCGAGAGAATGTCGGCTATACTTGTTCGAGGTAGAAATGAACATAGTATTCCAACGTAAAGAAGGGTAGTTTGATCCATCGTGAACATGGATACATTACCGATTTTTGAAAGCGAATTACTCGATTAAAATGGAGAGAGGAATTTTCCCCAGCGGAGTCGCCAGAAGTTGTCGGCATATTTTTAGGTTGTGTGTTTTGAAAAAGGGGGTCGCCTAACAGAAATTGTCAGCGGATTTTTAATTTAATTTAAATAAATAATTTGAAAAGTAGTATTTGATTTTGAAAATAATTTTAAATTTGAAAATTTTAAGATATGAAATCAAACTGATCTCACATCCTGAATAGTTTATATAAACGAGCACCGCATCACAAACCGTGTATCTATCTCGAAGAATAGACACACCGTTTGGTGATGAGGCTCGATTAAATAAACTAGAAGATTTGTGACATCCGTTTGGTCTCGCGAACCAATTTTATAAGCTCGACAAATTCCCCGCTTAATATGAAAGCATTAAACAAGGTTTATATTACTCGGGTTCTTAAAATTCCCTATAAGGGCAAGCCCCTATAGTTAATTACATCTTAAGTGACGGGAATCACCTAAGAAAACTCTTGATAATAATCAGTAGTTCTGCTCTCAAGAATTTCAAAGTTTAAGTTTTTAAAGGATTGAATTTTGGAATTTCAATAGGGAATGGATCAAGTTTGGAACATTTTGTTTTGGGAAATTAAAGGAAGAAAGGTAGGAGAAATCACAGATTCGAAGCGAACTTCGGTAATTTCCCAACTATCCTATTGTTTGGCTTGGATTTAGGAAAGTCCTAATGTTTATTTAGTATTTTGATCTTGCCAATTTTAATTAATTTGGACTTATATTTGTATGATAAAATCATACAAATAGCCTGGAAGATGTGAGGGTTTATGTCGTATCGGACGACTACCTCGGAATCCTAAAACCGGTTAGGGCTTAATTTGCAATGCAAATGCCTAACGTAAGGTCGAGGATTTATGTTGCACTAGGCAAACTACCTCGAAGTCCTATGGTTTGGTTATTTAATTCTAAGAAAGTTTTATTGAAGTAAACTTAGGTTTTGTTGATGACGATGGCCGTGCTGCCCACCATGCTCCGAGCTCCTTGTTGTTGCAGAGGTTTAGTTATAGAAGTCATAAATCAAGAGATGAGAAAAGTGTTTTGGTTTAGAGAAAATCTTAATTTCCAAGTGTTTTTTATGTTTTATTTAAAACAAATCTTAAAGTTGATTATAACAACATCGGTTAAGATCCCACGGTTCCATCCTTCCGGCATCGTTATTTTTATCGGATTCACTTAGTCCAGATAAATTTGCTAAACTCAATTAAATGAGTTCCACACTTTCATTTAGACCGTGGAAATCCTCGTTAGCAACACGTAGGTTACATCATCCGAGGTATTCCCGATCATCCAACAAGACGTTTTAATTTAGTTGTAATTGTAGTTTTGTGTTCAGTTTGTGATTAAATTTTGAGTTGTTTTATATTTTGAAATGTTGTGGCAGTGAATTTTATCTTGCAATGACTTTTAATTTAGTTTTGGTTTCAGTTTTAGGGACTATCCTAAAAGTGTGGGTTTTCATGCAACAGTTGTTTATCATGCAAGAAGAGTAAGTGTGATGCGATTAAATAAATTGCAATAAGGTAAATTGCAATAAAAGAAAAGCGTACCTGGAGGGTCTTCCCGTCATCCCAAGCTGCACTTAAAACACAATTAGAATATTTAAGCAAGTTCCTAGGTAAAGCTAAGGGAAGGGTTATGGTTTTCTACCAAGTTCCTAATCCTATAGCTAGTCATCTCCTATGACATCTAGGTTCTTGTGTTTTGGTTTGAGGACGATTTTCTTCATCAAAGAACAATTAAGTTCAATTGTTCTTATAAATATCCTATCATATTGAGGAAGTGCTTAAGAAGAATCTTAAACATCTTTTCAATATTGCTTAGAATTGTTTTAAGTCCAAATGAATTTAATTATACAAATGAATTAATCGTCCAGAATTCAAGTTTTGTTGTTATCTTACTCGATGAACTAGGACATTTGAATATCCTATGAGGGAAGTAACATTTCATTTAACATTCTGTTTAGGAGTTATGACAACAAAAGCCTTCGAGCGCAAATTGATGTTCAAATGGTTTGTGATTTAATTTAATTTCAGTTAACGGGTTTAAATTTGGAATAGTGTTCAAGTTGCTTTATATTTATTTTTGAATTTCTTTATGACTTAGGTGATGTTATTTTTAATTCAATTTAATTTAACTTTAATTTAATTTAATTTGGTTTAGTTTTAATTTTAATTTAATTTGATTTGATTTTAATTTTAACTTGATTCTATTATTTAATTTAATTTAATTCAATTTAATTTGATTTGATATGATTTAATTTAATTTAATTTAATTAGATTTAATTTAATTTGATTTACTTTAATTTTAATTTAATTTAATTTAATTTAATTTAATTTAATTTAATTTAATTTAATTTAATTTAATTTATTTTAATTTAATTTAATTTGGTTTGATTTAATTTGATTTAATTTAATATGTTTTAATTTAATTTAATTTAAATTTAAATTTTATTTTATTTTATTTTTTATGTTTTAAAGATGATTTAATTGTAATTGTTAAAGTATTAATTTAATTGAAATTTTAAAAGGGTTTAATTTAAATAATTTAACTTTAATTTAATTTAATGATTAAGTCTTTTAGCATTTTAAATCTTAAATTTCGATTATTATTTTAATTAGGAATTAAACATTATTGAGATCATTAATTTAGGGATTTTTAAATTAAAGAACAAATCTCTTCCTAATAATATCCCTATTTTAATAATTCCAATTTTATTATTCTTCCAAATTTAATCAATTATTTAATTAAGGTTTATTTCAATTATTTTTAAATTATTTGGTAGGTTTTTACCCATTAATTATTTAAATTTTAATCATCCAAATCAGATTATGATCAAATATTTTACTCTTTAATTTTATTAAGCATAAAGTTTTAATTGAAGATTAAAATTTTAATTACCATTTTGCCCTTCAAGCTTAATAATTTCATAACTCACTAAATTGAGCTTAAATGAACTTGAAATTTTTATGTGACTTCACTCATATGTCAATAAAGACATGAAAGGAGAAAATGTGATTTTTTTGTATTTAATTTATTTTGGTAATTATTTTTGGTGGAAAATAAGGATTTCCAAGGAAAATTTAATAATATGACCAAGGGAAAGTTCTTGTCCTTAAGAAAATTATGGGACATTCCTAATGACCAGCGGACCACTTGGACCAATTTTGATGATTTTTTGAATTATATTATTTTTATTATAATTATTTTGAGTTTTGGAGTATTAATTAATTTAAAAAATAAAATAAAGGTTGAAAAATGAATTTTATATTTTTCAAAAATCTCTCTGATATCAAGGAAATCAGAGAAACAATTTTTTACAATTTTATGATTTTTCGTTGATTTATTATAATTATTTTAGTGGAAATGCTAGAAAATACATTTTTTTTTAATTTGAAAATTACCCTAGGGCTTTAAAATTTAATATCTCATCATAGAGGCCTAAGAAAAATATGGGATTTGTTCCTAAGGGATTAAAATTCAAAATATGACACTTTGGTGAATTTTATTATTTTTGTGATTTTTATTATTTTTTAATTATTAAAAATATTAAAATAATGCAAAAAATCAACTTTTTTAGAAAATTGCAATTTTAATTTTCAAAAATTCCTCTAATATCAGAGAGGCTCCAAAACCAATTTAGTGAATGTTTGAAAATTATTTTGAAAGTTATGAATTTTTAAAGTTTTAATTGGCGAAATGGCTTAATCAACCCATTTAGTAGGGCTAACCAAGTCCAATTGACTTCAAATTTTTATGGCGGGTTCCTCTGATTCTAAAGGTCAGTGGAGAATTGATTTCAAGTCAATTTGATGTATGATTAGCTCTAATTAATTAATGACCTATTTTGGGTGTTTAAGCCAATTAGGATTATTCTAAGTGGATTAATTCAAAACCTATTTTTTCCTAGGGTCCTCTGGTCATAAGAAATATCACCAAATTTTCCTAGAATTTATTTCACAACATGCTAATTATTGGATTTAAAATACTCAAAACAGCAGCATGAATTTGAAAAATCAATAACTTCTCATAGGGATGGCCTCTGACCTTGGAAAATTCAGGGAATATTCCCAAGTTCAGAGGCTTCAAAAGCCATATGGTCTCATGCCATGGTGAATTTCCTATATGCATGGAGAATTAAAACAATGCAGAGGGTAAATAAATCATTAAAAATAAAATACTTGATGAAATTAAATGATTTCTTTTCCACATTATTCTCCTCTGTTCACTGAGCAAGAGGGTATTTTTATTTTATTTTTCTAATTTTCCTACACAAAGTTATGCATTTTTAAAGTTTTAGGGAATTAAATAAATAAGAAAATCCCTATTTTTCTATTTATCCGAATCGGCGCCGCGTCAACCTTAGCATCTCCGAACAGCCACGCGGCGCTTCCTGATTCGATGCGGCCATTCGACTCAGCGCTCCAGGGGCCTGCTGTATCGTTCCGTCTCCTCATCCGGCGCGATCCTGGCCATCCGTACGCGCGTGTTTTAAATGAACGGCCTCCGTTCATCGTCCCCAAGCCTCCTAGCCTGAGAACCGTCCACACTAAATCCCTAATATCTTACTCAATACTTAACGGATTTTCGTGTTTTTGTGCTTTATGGATTCGTCTTGAAGAGACTAATACATCTATATGGTGATCATGCATTAAAATTAAGACATTTGAAATGGAGAATCTCCAGAAGCTCGGGATAAAGAGTTAGCTCATACCTTTGCTCAGAGAAGTGTGGCTTCAATCTGAGGGTTGTGTCACCTTCGATTGGGTCCAAGCAAGCTTCAGATGAAGTCCCTTGGCCCGGTGAATTGTCTAGGTATGATTTCGACCAAGCCCGATCGAAAGCTTGGAGTCCGGAACGGATGGGTGGCCCGGAGAGGGGCGTTTGCTGGTGGACCTCTTCCCTCGGTCCGGTGAAGGTGTAGGATCAATCAATTTGGGGATTGATCCACCGTGGAGAAGTGTCCTAGTTTTGGGTGGAATTTTGGCCGAGAAATCGGGCTCATTGGTGGGGATTAAGGAAAATTGTCACTCGGGGATCAACTGCTCTAAGTATGGAGAGTGGTCTGGAGCAATTTTGGCAGGGTTTCAGTAAGGTTCGGTTTAGCACCTCTCATGGCCAAGAGGAGGTGAGGTTTAAATAGGAGAGGGTGGAGGGCCTCCCAAGGGGGTTTAAGGCTTGGGATCAGCGCTAGGTCAAGGGAAGAACGCTCATGATGGCCATCGGGCATGGGGCAGCCTCGCAAGTGGGAATTCCAAACTTTGGCTCACATGGGTTCTCTCGGCCTGGTGGTTTCCGGCGGCTATGGTGGTCGGCCGGCCGAGGTCGGTCACCCTCAAGGTCGGTAGGTCGTGGTCGGGCTTAGTGCAGTCAATTCACCATGGACATGTTTAAAGGAGTTGAATTGAAATGGAATGGGGGAAGGCTATTTTGGGTTCAAATGAGTTAACCCATGGTTTTGGGCTAGGTTCACCACCCAAGGCCTGGTTTTGGGCTGAAAAGAATCACTTGGGTCAGCCAAGAGAAAATGGTGTGGTCTCCATCCATGGTGAGGTGGTTAAGCATGGTTTAGTGTGTGACATGCTTAAGGTAAAAAAGGGTTTAGGAGGGTTTAAGAAAGAGATCCCCTCTCTTGCCATTAATGGTTTGGTGAGGTGGAAAGTGGATTCCATGGCTCTCATGGCTCCCATGGGGCTCATGCATGGCTTCATGGCTCCATTTGGCTCGGGAAAAGTTAAGTCAACTTTCATGGAGAAGGATTTTGTGAATTTTTGCATTTAGGGGTGATTTGGCATGAGGCTTGATTTGTAATCATTTGATGATGGGATTGGAACTTAGGGAATGACTTTGATTAAATGGATTGCAAATGAAAATGTCATATGGGCTTTAGGGTAGATTTTGGGCTCTTTGAAATGGTTTTTGATGGGCTTTTAAAGTGATTTAGGTAAGTGGGTTTTTTTTATTTTAGGATGAGAATTTTGCAAAGGATTGGGTCCAATAAGTGTTGAATTTAGTTTAGGAATGTTTCATGAATGATTTGGAATAAATTTGAAGTGTTTGGGCTAGGTTTGGGTTGGATTTGGACCTCTTTGGTAAATGGGCTAATATAGGTCAAATTGGGCTAATTTGGGCCAATGTTGTGCTAGGGTTGAAATTGATGTAAAATTAATGTTGGGAAATGTTTATGGGAGTGTTTCAAAGAGGTTTTGGCTTTGGTTGGGTCTTGATTTTGGGGTTCGGGCTTATTTGGGTTAGGTTTGGGTTTAAGTGAAAACTGGGCCTTTTAGTTTTGGGTTGAATTTGAGTGGGGTTTGGGTCCAAATCTTGGGCAAATCATGTTAGTGTTTTGTTTGTGGGGATGCTAAGGAAGGTTTAGAAAAGGTTTGGGGTTAATTGGAGTTGAATTGGGTTAGTTTGGATTAGGTTTGGGTCATGGGTCCAAATTGGGCTTTAAGGCCAAAAGTGAAATTGGATTCAAATTTCAATCAAATTGGACTTGGATTTGGTCTAGATTGGTGTTGGGAATGTTGAATTGAAGTTTAAAATTGAATTGGACCAGAATTTGGGTCAATTGGGTAGGTTTGGCTTGACATTGGGTTCACCTTAGGTTAAAATGGGTCAAATTGGGGGTTTTGACAAAAGTGGGGTAAATTGACAAAATTGGCCCATGGTGTAGTTGAACGAAATGAAATTGGGAATATTTGGGATTTTTTGGAATTTTTTGGGAATTTTCGGAATTTTTGGATTTTTGGGTCAAGAGGGGTATTTTGTGTATTTGGAGGGTATTGGGAGGTATTTTCGGAATTTTTGGTATTTTTGGCTATGGATGTTCAACTTGATTGGTGAGGAAATGTTCAAGGTTAATTTTGGGGAATTTTGGGTGATTTGGAAATTTTGAAAAGTTTGGGTAATTTCGAGGGCTTTGGGTAAGCTAGAAGTGTATAGTGGTCCTGAGGTCAAAAATCGAAAATTTGGAAAACTGAAGATTAGGTGAATGTAAGTGGAATAAAATCATTTTGGTTGAGCCATGAAGCCATATCAAGCCCACATGAGCCATGAAGCCATATCAAGCCCACATGAGCCATGAAGGGACTCATTTGAGGCATCCACTATGTTGTTCCTAACCCTCTTAGCCAAGGGCTTAGGAGTTAAGGACCATCGATGTGGATCACCTTCATGAGTCAGGAGATCAAGTTAGGTATGGATGAGTTTTTAGGATGTGTGTGAAAGTGTAGTGTATAGGTGTAGTGTGTGTGTAAGTCAGCCCTTCACTAGACCAGGCCACCCAGGGTAGTCCTAAGGCCAAAGAGTCCTATAGGAACTCATCCTTTAAACTTCGACATTTGATTTCAACCCTCTAGGTGATTAGGGGTCTATAGTCAAGTTTGTGGAGTTTGCAGGGAGTTAAGAAGTGCTTTGAATTTCTAAGTGGTGGGTCCCAATTCTAATCCTCTAAGATCATCAAAGGAAAAGCCTAAGGCTAGATCCTAAGTACTATATAGAGAAGAGAAGACCTCATCAAAAATGAGGTCAACAGGCGAGCACCAACTGAAGATCCTATTTTACATCTTGCAATTTTTTTAGAATTATGCACTATTTTAAATATGATGGTGTTTCAGATGATGCTATTAGACTTAGACTTTTTCCTTTTTCACTGAGGGATAAAGCTAAGATTTGGTTAAATTCGTTAGCACCTGGATCTATCAGAACTTGGAGTGATTTAGCACAAAAATTCCTTGCTAAATATTTTCCACCATCAAAGACTGTGAAGCATAGAAATGTCATCACATCTTTTTGTTAATTTGAAGGGGAATCTATATATGAAGCATGAGAACATTTTAAAGATCTTCTAAGAATGTGTCCACATCATTCTATACCAGATTGGTTAATAATTTAGACCTTTTACAATGGATTAGTTGGATCATTTAGATCTATTATCGATGCTACTGCTGATGGTTCATTGATGTTTAAACAGTTTTCAGATGCTTATGCTCAATGGCCTTTTGAAAGGTTAAATCTTAAAGGGTAGCCAACATTCATGAAAATGATGCTTTTGTAATGCTATTAAATCAAGTTGTTGCAATTTCAAGGAAGATAGACCAATTTGGGATGAATTTTTTCCAGCCAATATCCATGATTGAAGAAAATTCATTAGGCCAAATGGTTGATTCTCAAAGTTTACCAGAAACTTTGAATGCCATAAGTAAGCCTAACAACCCATATTCCAATTATTATAACCAGGTTAGGAAAACCATCCAAATTTTAACTGGAATACCAATAATTAGGGTGGTAGTAATCAACAATGGGGGAACAACCAAGTAAACCCATTGGGAAACTGGAACAACCAAGGGAATAATAATAACTATAAACCAACCTATCCTCTAGGTTTAACAATACTTCACAATTTATGGAGAAGAAGTTGTATATTGAAGAAGTGGTGTTACAAATGAAAAATTAATTACAAAGTTAATGAGCTACAATTAGAAATATTGAGAATCAATTGGGACAAGTTGTCAATTCATTAAGTAATAGATCTCAAGGTACGCTTCCTAGTAATACTGAAGTAAATCCATGAGATAAGATTAAAGAGCAAGTACAAGCTATTCATTTGAGAAGTGGAAGAGAGTTGGATGGTAGGGTTCAAAATGATACTGAAGTAAAGAAAGAAGAAAATGAAAAACCAAAAGAGGACGCTCTGAAAGGTTTGGAAAAACCTATTTCTTCACCTAAGGTTGATTTAGAAAAGCCACCACCTTCATTTCCTCAGAGACTTCGACAACAAAAATTGGATAAGCAATTTTCAAAATTCTTGGAGATATTTAAGAAGCTTACAATCAATATTCCATTTGCTGAAGCTTTAGAATAAATGCCAAGCTATGTGAAATTTATGAAGTATATTCTCAACAAAAAGAGGAAGTTTAAAGATAAAGAGATTATTGCCCTTAGTGAAGAGTGCAGTACAATAACCCAGAAAAAGCTTCATGAAAAGCTTAACGATCCTAAAAGTTTCACAATTCCATGTGCAATAAAAGATAATTTTTTTGGAAAAGCTTTATGTGATTTGAGTGCAAGCATTAACCTTATGCTATTATCTATATTCAAAAGACTGGGATTAGGAGAAATAACCCCTACTACTGTAATCTACACTTAGCTGATTGTTTGATCACATATCCCAAAAGCAGTTATAGAGGATGTTTTGGTGAAACTGAAACAATTTATTTTTCTTGTTGATTTCATTGTGTCAGATATGGAGGAAGATAAAGATATAACAATAATTTTAGGGAGACCTTTCCTAGCCACAGACAGAGTGATGATAGATGTGCAAAAAGGGGAATTGACGATGTGAGTTAAAGACAAAACTGTTACATTTAATATTTCAAAGTCAAGGAAATATCCTGCAAGAGTTAAAGATGATGAATGTTATAGGATGGATGTTATTAAATATTTGAGTGGATGTCATTTCAAGTCAACTTATGAAGAAAAATTTGAAATTAAAGAATTGGAACACAAGCAAGAAGAGAAATTATAATATTTTGAAGATTTTCATGAGGAAGATTTGTATTATGTTCATGAAAATTTTGAAATTTTGGACATGACTGAAAAAGATGAATCTTTTGGTCCATCAATTGAAAAACCTGCTGAACTTGATCTAAAGATACTTCCTAATCATTTAATGTATGTCTTTTTAGGTGATTCTTCAACTTTACCAATTATATTTTCCTCTCAGTTAAATAAAAGAGAAGAAGAGAGTTTGCTTGAAATTTTGAAGAAATATAAGAAAGTATTTGGATGGAAAAT
Organism: Papilionanthe hookeriana x Papilionanthe teres; assembly: GCA_022702705.1. Lineage (NCBI taxonomy): Eukaryota > Viridiplantae > Streptophyta > Magnoliopsida > Asparagales > Orchidaceae > Papilionanthe > Papilionanthe hookeriana x Papilionanthe teres. The sequence continues at coordinate 1,211,109 of CM040427.1, forward strand.
AGCTGATATTAAAGGAATCAGTCCTTCAATTTGTTTGAATAGAATCCTTATCGAGGATAATTACAAACCTTGAGTTGATCCTCAAAGGAGATAAAATTCTATTATGAAAGAAGTTGTTAAGAAAGAAATTTTAAAGTGGTTAGATACTGGAATTATCTACCCTATTTCAGATAGTGCATGGGTTAGTTTTATATACTTGTAACTATGAAAAGAGGAGTTACTGAGACAGTTATGAAAAGAATGAAATAATACCAGTCAGAAAAGTTACAAGATGGCGAATATGCATTGATTATAGAAGATTAAACCTTGCCACCAAGAAAGATCATTTTCCACTTCCTTTTCTAGATCAGATGTTGGATAGATTGGCTGGGCATAAATAATTTTGTTTTCTTGATGGATATACTCGTTACCACCAAATTCAAATTGCTCCTGAGGATCAAGAGAAAACAATGTTTACCAGACCTTATAGTAAATTTTCTTTTAGAAGAATGCCTTTTGGTTTATGTAATGCCCTAGCAACATTTCAAAGATGTATGATGGCAATTTTTTTGGATTTAATAGAAAAAGGAATCAAAGTGTTTTTATGGATGACTTTTCAGTGTTTGGAATTTCATTTGAATGATGTTTAGAACATCTATCTAAAGTTCTAAAATGCTATGAAGAAACTAATTTGTTTGTTAACTGGGAGAAATACCAATTAATGATAACAGAAGGAATAGTTTTAGGACATCGTATATCAGAAAATGGTATGGAAGTAGATCTTGCAAAAATTCAAGTGATCTCTAATTTACCTTGATCAACTAATGTAAGGGGAATTAGAAGTTTTCTAGGACATGCTGGATTTTTTAGATGTTATATTAATGACTTTTCACAAATTTCGAAGCCTTTATGCCGTTTACTCGAAAAAGATGTAATTTTTAATTTTGATGATGATTTCCTAAAAGCTTTTGAAACTTTAAAAGAATATTTAATCACTGTACCAGTTATAGTTTCACCTAATTAGCAAAACCTTTTGAAATAATGTGTGAAGCTAGTTATTTTGTTGATGGAGCTATTTCAGGTCAGAAATATGATAAGATTTTCAAAGTGATTTATTATGCTAGTAAAACTCTTAATGAAGCTCAAATTAATTATACCACTACTGAGAAAGAGTTATTAGCTATAGTATTTGCCTTTGATAAATTTAGATCATATTTAATTGGAACTAAATGTGTGGTGCATACTGATCATTCTGATATTAAGTATTTAATGAAGAAGAAGGATGCAAAACCAAGGTTGATTAGGTGGATTCTACTTTTGCAAGAATTTGATTTCGCGATAGTAGATAGGAAGGGTGTTGATAATCAAATTGCTGATCATCTGTTAAGGCTTGAATCTAAAAATTCTCTATGTGATGTTAAAGAAATCAATGAAAATTTTCCTGATGAAAAGTTATTCGCTGTTAATGAGTGGTGTGTTATGTGGTATGCAGACATTGTAAACTTTATTGTCAGTGATAATTTACCCTTTTGGATTAACATACCAAGAGAGGAAGAAATTTATAATTTTTTGGATGACCCATTTTTACGTAAACAAGGAAATGATTTGATTATTCAAAGATGTGCGCCTTTAGAAGACACTTATGAAATTATTTAAAAATGTCATAATTCTAATTTATGGGGGACATTTTGGAGTTGATAAAACTGCATATAAAATCTTGCAATCTGGAATTTATTGGCCTATAATTTTAAAGTATGTTAATGTTTATATTAAAAATTATGATCAATGTCAATGTGTAGGCAATATTTATAAAAGAAATGAGATCCCCCTCAATTATATGTTGGAAGTTAAAATATTTGATGCTTAGGGATTAGATTTCATGGGACCATTTATACCTTCTTTCGGAAATACATACATTTTGATAGTAGTAGACTATGTATCTAAATGGATAGAAGTTGTTGTTTTACCTCGATGTGATGCTCAAAGTGTTGTAAAGTTTTAAAAAAGAATATATTTTGCAGATTTGGAATACCAAGAGTAATCATAAATGATGCGGGAAGTCATTTAAGAATGTGATTATGGAAAGGTTAGTAAAGAAATATCATATTAACCATCGCATTGCTACTGCTTATGATCCGCAGACAATTTGGTTGAATTATCCAATCATGAAATTAAAAAAATACTAGAAAAGACTGTTAATCCAGATAGAAAGGATTATTCAATCAAATTGGATTATGCTTTGTGGGCCTATAGTACTGCATACAGACCTCCTATAGGAATGTCCCTATATAGGCTAATTTTTAGAAAATACTGTCATTTACCAGTTGAACTTGAGCATAAAGCATATTGGGCTATTAAAGAGTTCAATTATAATTTGAAAGATATTGGAGAAAAGAGATTGTTGCAATTAAATGAGCTTGAAGAGATAAGGAGTGAATCTTATGAAAATGCTAAGATTTATAAAGAAAAGATGAAACTATGGCATGATGGAAGATTCTTACTAAAAATCTTGAGCTAGGGCAAAAAGTTTTGATATATAATACTAGATTGAGAATTTTTACTGGAAAACATAAGTCCAGGTAGACAGGCCCATTTGTCGTGATGAAAGTTTATTCATACGAAGTTGTGGATATTCAAGATTTTATGACTGAAAAAATATTTAAAGTGGACGGTCATAGAATTAGCCTTACTTTTCAGTCGATCAATCTTTACACGAAGAGAATCTGATGTTGGGTCACTAAGAATAAGCTTTAGGTATGTCAGGCTGATGACATTAAACCAAGCTCTTTGTAGGAGGCAACCCATATGTAATCGGTGTATTTTGCTTTATGTTTACTTTTGAGTGCTTTTATTTTGTTTGATTTGAGAAATGTGGTAGTATTTTGGAGTTTTTTTGCTATTGTTGGGTTTATTTGACCTTATTTAATGACTTAAAGGAATCAGAATAAAGATTTTGACGTTTGGCTGAACTTTGCAAAAATGTGCACAGGCGGCTATGCGTCGCTGGTTGGCTCATAGGCGCCACAGTTATAAAAAATGTGAAAATTGAGGTTCTAGAAACCTAACTTGTGGTTGAGTAGTTTTTGGAGTTATTAAGGAGTTTTAAAATGTGTAGGGTCGGTTTTGTGCTTTCCTAAGTCTATAAAACGGCCCTGAACTTAAGAAATACTTGCCCCGGTTCTAATTTTCATTCCTGAGTCTTCTGAAAGAGTATTTTGAGTGCAAAAATGTCTTCTTGGGAGAGCAAAATTAAGAAGAAAGAGGAAGCCAACAAGAAGAAGTTTATTTGTGATAGTGCGAAAGAGTTATAAAATGGATTTATGGCTATAAGTATCCAAGGAATAGCAGAAAGGATTATAAAGATCGAGGCCGATGTGGAGTCTATTGATGCAAAGGTAAATGAAATTAATGCTCATTTAACACACATTGGATGGAAACTCAAAATAAAATTCAGTCATACAAGTCATGTGGTAGAAGCACATAGAGCGATGTTTCCGAAGAACAAATGGTTAGAAGAAGTTGATATAAGAGCTTTTGATCATCGTCCATTTTATCAGATTTACATTCCAAATGGTTCAAATAGACCTAATGGTGGTTCTAGATATATTCCACCACACGGAGAATAGAATTAAATTAAGTGTGGTCTTGTGATCTTGTTGTCTTTGTTGTATGTTTAATCTTTTAAGTTTCAGAATTGATGTATTTTCTTTAATATTTTTGTTTGTTGCACTTTTACATTTGTTTGCTACATCTTAATGTTGTAAGTTTGTATTTAATTACAAGTGTTTGAACTTACATATTTAGGAATTTCATCCAAAGTATTTTGGATAGAAATTTGTAGTTTGTATTAAGTGTAATTTGTTATTCATATAAGTTTGTGTTTGTGTGAAATTTGTGTTGAATCATTGGAATTTAAGAGTACTTTTGGAGTATTAGAAGAGTTTATGGCTGAAATATTTATTTGAAGTGATTAAGGGGGATTAACTAAGTTTTTTAGTGCAACTAAATTAATTGTCTAAATTTAGGCAATAGCACCCAAGCGCCAAACCAATGGTGCATAAGCGTCAGATTTCACGGCTTAGCACCATAAGCCTATCGCAAAGGCGCCAGTTCACAAGAATTGATTTTTGACAGTTAAAAACTCAAAATCTTCCATTTTTAACACTCCCATCACCTTCAACCTCTTGGTTTCACGAAAATAGGATCTTAGGGCATCAATATTTGGATCATTTTAGAGATAATTTCACCGAAATTTGTTGGATTAGAGTTCCTTAAGGTATGATTACTATTCCTAAGTAAAAATTTTTTATTTTCACTATTTATTTTGAGTACAGTTTGGAAAAATCTTAAAATAACTATTCATGATGAAACTTTGAGAAAAACATGAGAATTTACTTGGATTTAGTGAAATTTGCCTTTAGAAGTTAAATTAGCAAGTTTAGTTTAAATTTGAAGTTTATGGTGAATTATTGTGTGAATTTTTAGAGATGGCTCCAAAGTCAAAATGCTCGAAAGGAAAGGAAAAATTTGATTCCGACAAATTTTTCAGTTCTAAAGCTGAAGAATTGCTACATCGAGTCACTCACATCATGAAAATTGATTCCAGAAAGAGTGTTTAGTAAGCCAGAGGAGAAATTGAAGCTATGATTGCTAGAAGAAATTGGGAACGATACTGTTGCTTCTCCACTGTAGCAATTGTTTCTTTCGTGAGAGAGTTTTATGCGGACTTGTCAGCAGTAGAGGACAATTTGGTGATGGTCAGGGGGCAATAAGTTGATTTTTCATGTGCGGTAATAAATACTTATTACCGATTACCTCTTACGATGTTTTGTTTTTATGAAAATTATCATCCTTCTAAGAGAGAATTAGATGAGATTATGGACTTTCTTACTGATAGAAGAGGTTTGTGGAAGATAACAAAATGATAGAAGAGTGAATTTTTCAGCCTCTAAATTGAATGCCACCTCAAAGGCATGACATTACTTTATCTCGTCTAAGCTTCTACCTTCAATTCATGTTAGTGATGTTACAAGGGAGAGAGTTGTTCTAAACCATTGTATTCAGCAGGTTAAGCCTTTAGATATTGGGGCTATTATCTTTGATTATATTCTTAACTGTGCCAGAGTTACTACTACTACAGGTATGGGATTTTCATCTGTGATTTTTTCTCTTTATGAGCAGTTTAGAGTGAAGTTTAACACATGTGAAGAAGTCCTTCAGCCTCTTAGACCTATTACTAGTGTAAATGTGAACACTTACATCGTACATTCAACATTTGGCTGGAAAGGAGCGTTTGTTAGAGCTTTCAGTGCTTCTATTTCAGTTGCTTCTACTTCTCATGCTTCTACTGCAAATGCATCATCTTCTAGAGATTCACATACTGGATTATTATAGAAGATTTTGAAGAATGTGAGTCTTACAAGAGAGCATATTAGAGATATGGATGAAAAAATTGAAAATATTGAAAGGTATATTGTAAAACATGATGAATATGAGGAGAATTATTAGCAGTACATGGACAGAGTGATTAGAGGTGATCACAGTGTTGAGATGTCCCCTCATCGTACTTGTATACCTTATGTGTCATCCAGAGACTGGAATTAAGATGGTGATGATGAGGATGTTGATAAGAATTTTATGTTGAGTTGTGATGTTTTTATTTTTGATGTTTTTATATGTGATGTGATGTATTTTAGTGTGAACTTTGATGTTGTGTAGATTATAGTTTGACTAATTTTATTATGCACATTCAGATGTCTTATGATTTAATTTGTAGTGTGCAGTAAGTGTTTTTATGTGTTTTTAGTGTTTAAGTTTTTAGTAGTGTCTAATTTAATTCCTATAAATATTAGAAAAACCTATATCACTATTAGAAACCACTATTTATATAGCATGCTTAAACTTTTCAAAATTTGCTACCAATTATTTTCTTGTATGTTGTGATTTGTGTTGGTGTGTGTTTGCTTTGAAAACCTTCACTATTGTAGAAGTCCTTTGAAATTTTGAAATTTCTATTTTACGAAAAACTGAAAAACTGAATTTGATTTCTTTTTACTACTTGTTTTTAAACTGTTATACTTAAATAATTACAATATGAAAATTCTTGCAAGCATGTTATTCTAGTTATTTTAAATCTTACATATGTTTCATTTTTATGCTTAAATGTTTTATCCCAATTAAAAATTAAAGTTTGGGGAGAATTTAAAAATAAATTTTCAAAAACTATAATTTTATTTTTTCTCAAGAAAACTTAAATAAAATTTAATTTTTGATTGAAAATAATTATGTATATGAAGTTATATTAGGGAAGCAAAATTTTGAATATAGAAATGAGTAACAGAATTTAGTTAAAATTTATAGTAATAATGAAAATTTTAAAGTTCAAATTTTCTTAGTAAGGAAATGTTAAATATTGTTAAACAATCTTTAGTAAGAAATGTTGTATTTTTGGATAAATAGAAGATTTGACTTTTATTTTTCAAACCTTAAATTTCTTTTATTAAGAAATAATTTTCAACACTATAATTATGATTTTTAAGTGAAGGATTTATATCAGACCTTTGTTGTAAATGAAAGTGTGGAATTCAAACTCATTAAAGGCGTATCCAAATATAGTAATCCTTGCCTTATAAAAAAAAGAGAAGAAGAAAAAAAAAAAAAAGAAAAATTAAAAAAAAACAAAAAAAAAAATAGTATGTAAAAAGGACAGAGAAGCTTGAGGATTTAAGGGCCTGATCAAAAATTGGTTCCATACCTAAAGTATAAAATATAAGTTTTAAGAAAAGCTAAAACTTAAGGTTATAATATAGTAAGTAAAATTAGTTCCAAATAATAATTTTTAAGTGAGGAAGATAAAATGTTTGAATACTATGTTTTGAAAAATCTACAAGTATTTCTGAATTAGATAGGAACTAATATTTTTCATTATCCTTTACATAAGAACTTCTAAACTTTAGATTGGTCTCATTTACTAAATTTCTTTATAAATTAGACTATATTATTTCTAAAACAAAATTTTGAAACCTTCATAAAGACACTCATTTACATAATTTCCATGTTAAAATTTTCTATGTGATTAAACGTCACATGAGGACAAGTAACATTTTTATGTTTGTGGGATTTTGATATACCTAAAACATATAGTGTTTTTAAGTACATTCTTATACCTATTTTTGATGATATTACACTATAATAGAAGGTATTTTTATGTTTTTCTTGTCGGTATGATTAAAATGAGTGACTATGATGAAAGGAGCAATAAAAGATCAAATTTGAAGCAAAAATTGAAAGGTGTGAAAAATTGGTCTTTAGCGCCTAAGCACCGGACCATTGGCGCATAAGCGCCACAATTAAAGTGAGTAATTTATTTGATTTTGGCGCAAATTTGAAGGGATTTCTAAAGCATCCTTGGGTTTAAATTTCACTAACTTCACATCAGCGCAAAAACTTAATTAAAATTTGAATTGATGGATGCATTCTTTGTGGATACATTGAATCTGAACACATTTTGAAGAGACACTAATGCACCAAAAAAATATATGGTTTTTGCTATATAATTTTACCCAATTTCAGTGATATTACACTTTAAAGAAATGTATTTTTGATGATTTGTTGCAGGTATGATGATTTTAGGTTATTGGAGTGAAAAGAAGCGAAAAGGAATGAATTCAGAGCAAAATGGTGGAAAAAATGTTCTGGCGCTGCTGGCGCCAGAATACGCGCCGCTAGCGCCATTTTCAAGAGGCCTCAGAATTTAATGGCAGGATAGAGCACCGCCGGCGCCCGATGTCGGTGGAATTCAATTTTGAAGAGTTTTGGCGACTTTTTGAAGGGATGCCTATGGAAAATCTTGGGATTTCATTTCTAACTTATAAGTAATTGTTTTTGGACGAAAAGGGTGTCTCTTTTGTGTGTCTTGTGTCTTTAGAGTAGTTTTAGTGTGTGTTAACTGTTAGGGTTTAGGAGAAGAGAGTGTAGAAGTGAGCATTTTGAGAGGAATTCTTCTCTAAGGAGTGAAGGAAAAGGAGTAAAGTGAGAGATTACTTCTTCCTTTCCATTCTAAAGAGAGAATCAGGTGTTGTAAAGAAGAGAGAAAAAAATTCAAAGTAACTTCAAGGGAATTACATTAGGGAAGAGAAAGAGATAAGTTGTATAATATTTTATGGTTTTTAGGACTTTTCTTATATATATAAAATACATGTTTTATTCTATCTTTTTCATGAATTCTGAGTAGTCTCCCTTGTTTTTCTTCTTGCATAGAGATGTGATGATGGATTGATGTGGATTTGATGTGCTTTTAATGTATTGAAGAAATTGTGATGGTTTTTCATTTAGAACTTAATTTACTTTTTGATTTAGCCAATTGAAATTTTAAATATGTTGTTGAACATTAACTCTGAAAGGAATAAGTGTCCTACAACAATAATGAAAGATCCATTCAATTTCCATGGATGAATTACGTAGTTGATGGGAATTGAGTGCAAAGAAACAGGAAAATATGTTTTTATGGATTTTAATGTGGAGATTTAAGGTTGACAGGTTGAAATCCCCAAATTGGTTCTAAGATTAGTGACTAAACTTGGAGGTTAGCCTTCAGGTGAAGGGTGAGTGGGAGCTCCAAAGAGAGAGCCGTTATCTGTTGGCATATTTTTAGGTTATGTGTTTTGAAAAGAGGGGTCTCCTACAGAAATTTTCAGAGAATTTTAGATTTTAAATTTTGATTTAAATATATATACAATTTGAAAAGTAGCATTTGATTTTGAAAATAATTTTAAGTTTGAAAATTTTAAGATATGAAATCAAACCTATCTCACATCCCGAATAGTTTATATAAACGAGCACTACACCGCAAACCGTGTATCTATCCCACGAAATAGACACATTACTTGATGATGGGACTCAATTAAATAAACTAGAAGATTTGTGACATCCGTTTGGTCTACGAACCAATTTTATAAGCCGACAAGTTCCCCTGCTTAATATAAAGGAATTAAGTAGGGTTTATATTACCTGGGTTCTTAAAGTTCCCTATAAGGGCAAGCCCCTACAGTTAATTCTATCTTAAATGACGGGAATCATTTAAGAAAACTCTCGATAATGATCGGTGGTTTTGCTCTCAAGAATTTCAAAGTTTAAGGTTTCAAAGGATTGAATTTTAGAAATTTCAATAGAGAATAGCTCAAATTTGAAACAGTTTATTTTTGGGAATCAAAGGAAGAGAAGTAGGGGATGTCACGGATCTGAAGTGAACTTCAATGACTTCCCAACTATCCTATTGTTTGGCTTCAATTTGAGAGTTTATTTAATGTTTCAATCCTGCCAATTTTAATTAAGACTTATATTTGTATGACATAATCACACAAATAGCCTCAAAGATGTGAGAGTTTATGTCGTACCAAACGACTACCTCGGAGTCCTAAGACTGCTTAGGGCTTAATTTGCATAACATGATTATGTAAATGCCTAACAAAAAGTTGAGAATTTATGTTGCACTAAGCAAAATATCTCGAAATCCTATGGCTTGGTTATTTAATTCTAGGAAATGTTTAGCTGATGTAGACACAAGTTTTGCTGATGAAGATGGTCGTGCTGCCCACTATGCTCCAAGCTCCTTGTTGTTGCAGAAGGTTTAGTTTTAGAAAGTGAAAATCAGGAGATGAGAGAAGTTTTTTTGTTTAGAAGTCTTAAGGTTCAGGTGTCTTAATGTTTTAATTAAAATAAATCTTAAAGTTGATTAAACATAACTGATTAAGATCCTACGGTTCCGTCATCCCGACACCGTTATTTTCATCGGATTCACTTAGTCCAAATGAATTTGCTAAACTCAACCGAATGAGTTCCACACTTTCATTTAGACCATGGGAAATACCGTTAGCAACCCGTGGGTTACATCATCTGAGGGATTCCTGATCATCCAACGAGTCATTTTAATTTAGTTGTAGTTGTAGTTTTGTTGTTCTGTTTGTGATAAAATTTTGAGTTATTTTATATTTTGAATGTTGTGGCGGTGAATCTTATTTTGTTGCGACTTTTAATTTAGTTTTGGATTTCGGTTTTATGGCTGTCCTAAAAGGTTTCAATTTTCATGCAGGATGACATTCTTGTTTAACATGCAAGTTTTTCCAAGAAAGAAAGTGCAGCTCAGGTAAATAAAGCGCAATAAAATAAAAATGTATCTGGCGGGTCTTCTCATCATTCTAAGCTTCACTTAAAACACATGTCAGAGCATTCAAATACTTACAAGAAATACCTAGGTAAAGCTAAGGGAAGGTTCTGGTTATCTACCAAGATCTTAATCCTATTGCTAGTCAATTCCTATGACGTCTAGGTTCTTGTGTTTTGTTTAAGGATGATTTTCCTCACTAATGAACAATTAAGTTCAATTTTTCTTCTAAAACACCCCCATCATATCGAGAAAGTGTTTAGGACGAGCCCTGAACATCTTTTTAATACTTATGAGATTATTTTGAGTCCAAATGAATTTTATTGTACAGGTGAGTTAATCATCCAAGAATTAAGTTGAATTTTGTTTCTTGCTCAGTGAAATTGGACATTTGATTATCCGATGAGTAAAGTGACATTTCACTTGATACTTTATTTAAGGGTTATAAATGTGGGAACCTTCAGGAGCAAATTAGTTTAATGAAGGATTTAACCATTAAAGTTGGGTTGATGATTTAAAACAATCTGATTTGATAGTAAGGTTTCAGATTGATTCTTAAATGTTATAAAATCATTTAGGTTTGAAGAGGTGTTTAAATCATTTAATTTCATTAAATTTTGATGATTTGATTTGAATTAATTATAATACTTTAGGTTGGTTTTAATTAGTTTAATTTTCACATGTGTAATTATGAATTGTTTTAAGATTATTTAATGTTTCAAATTTGTTTTAAGTTTTTTCTTAAGTAATTTCAAATTAGTTTTAAACGTTTTAAATTTATTTTTGATTTGATTATCAAATCATTTAATGTTTTAATAATTAAGGATTATTTCTTTTTTAATTATTAATTTCAATCATCATCATTTTTTTTAGGATTAACTAAGAGTTGAATATTATTGAATTTATTCATTTAGGAATTTTTAGATTAAAGAATTGATACCTTCTTAAGACATCTTCCTAATCTTAATAACCCAAAATTTTAATTGTTCTTCCAAAATTTAAATGATTTAATTAATTAAGGTTCCATTTTGATATTTTTAAACTGATTAATGGGTTTCTACCTCTTAATTTCCCTAATTTTCAATCATCGAAGAGAAAATTAAGATCAAATATTTTACCCTCCCTTTGATTAGGCCAAAGTTATTAATTAGGGTTAAAAATCCTAAATTACTTTTATGCCCTCTTAAGCATATTCACTTCATAACTCACTAAATTGAGCACAAATGAACTTGAAATTTTTATGTCACCTTACTCACATTTCAATTAAGACTTTATAGGAGAAAATGTGATTTTTCCATTTTTAATTTAACCTATATTATTATTTTAATGAAAAATAAGGATTTTCAATGAAAACTTAACAACATTACCAATGTAAGGCTTCTGTCCTTTAAAAATTATGAAATGTTTCAACTAACTAGAGGACCACTTGGACTAATTTTGGTGATTTTTTGAATTTAATTTTATTTATTATAATTATTTCAAATTTTAAGGTATTAATTAATTTTAAAATAAATTTAAAATTGGAAATTGAGTTTTATATTTTTCTTAAATCTTTCTGACCTCAATGAGCTAAGAGAAACAAATTTTATATTTTTCTGATTTTTCTTTTATTTATTAGAATTATTTTAGTGGAATGTTAAGAATATTCATTTTTTTTAAATATGAAAAATTACCCTAAGCCTTTAAAAATTAATATCTTAACTTAGAGACTTAAGAAAATTAGGGGAATGGTTCCTAAATGATTAAGAGGCCAAATGTGGCATTTTTATGATTTTTAATATTTTTGTGTTTTTTATAATTGTTTAATTATTGAAATATTCAAAAATGAGTTAAAAATGAAAAATTTTGAAAAATTCTAATTTTATTTTTCTTAGACTTCTATGATACCAGAGAGGCCTCAAAATTGATTTGGTGGATTTTTGAGGTGTATTTTGGACTTTATGAATTTTTTAATTTTTAGAATAACTATGTCACTTAATTAATTCATTTAATGGGTTAATTTAATTCCAATTGACTTGAAATTTTTATGTGAGGTTCTCTGTATCCTAAGTGACAATGGAGAATTAATTTCATGTTCTTTTGATGTGATGTTAATCCTAATTAATTAATGTTTAGTTTTAAGTGTTTAGGCTTATTAGGGTTATTTTTAAGGAGTTAGATCAAAACATAATTTACCTAGGGTCCTCTTATCATAAGATACTTCCACTAATTTTTCTAGATTTTATAATCAACTTGCTAATTTTCACAATTAATCCTTAAAAACATGTTTGTGAACTTAGAAAATAGATAACTTCACATAGACATAGCCTCTGGTCTTGCAAAATTCAGGGAATGTTCTGAAGGTCAGAGGCTACAAAAGCCCTATTGTCTCATGCCATGGTGAATAATGTGTGCAAATGGAGAATTAAAACATCACATAGAGTATTTAAATCATTAAAAATTATAGACTCAACAAATCAACTTAATTCTTTTTCCACATTATTCTCCTCTGTTCACTGAGCAAGAGAGTATTTTTTTTTTTATTTTTATGATTTTTCTATGAAATGTTATGCATTTTTAAAGTTTGTTGAATTAATTAAATAGAAAAATCCCCTATTTTTCTACTTATCCAGCGCGGCTCTGAGTCATCCTAGGCAGCTCCGAAGTCACACGTGTCACTCCGCCATTTGACGCCACCATCTGACTAGGATGCCACGCGGCCCACTGTTCCAGTCCGTCTCCTCGTCCAGCATGATCCTGGCCGTTCACTCGATACACAAGCCATCTGACGGTCCCTGGTCATCATCTACGACTGGTGCATCCCGAGAGCCGTCCACCTTCTAACCCTAAGATCTCGCTCATGTCTCAACCAAATTACATGATCTTGGGCTCTATGAACTCGTCTGAATAAGACGAACACATCTATATGGCTATGATGCTTTGAAATTAACTCAAACAAAATAGAGAATCGAAAGAAGCTCTCGGGAAGGAGGAGTTCAATACCTTGGCTCTGAGAAGTTAAGCGTCAATCAGAAGGGCTTGGCACGTTCGTTGGACTCCAGGAAAGCTAGAGATGAAACCTGGAGCTATGGTGAAATTCCTAGGTATGATTTCCACCAAACCAGATTTCAAGATTTGGCTGATAAGAGGAATGGCTGGCTTGGTGAAGGGGCTTTCACTGAGGAACTTCTCCTCTTGTTCTGGTGATAGTGTAGGGTCAATCAATTTGAAGATTGGTTCACTGTGGTGAAGTGTCCTATTTTTGGGCTTAAGATTGAGCTCAAAAAGTGAGCTCACAGAGAGGATTTTAGGGCTGGATTTCAGTGGGGATCAACTGCTCTAAGTTAGGAGAGGAGTTTGGAATCAATTTGATAGGGTTTTGCTAAGGTCCAGTGCATCCAACCTTTTGGTCGTGAAGGTGAGGAGTTTAAATAGCCATGGCTAGAGAGCTTCTTAGGATCAATTGAAGGCTGGGATCAGCTTCTCAGAGGAGGAGAAGAAGAGCTCCAGTGACCATTGGCCATGGGACAGCTCGGCAAGGGAGTTTTCAATTTTTTGGCTCACATGGAGCTCTCGGGTGTGGTGTTTTCCGGCAACCCAGGTGGCTGGCCGGCAGGCATGGGTCACCATCTTGACCAATAGGATCAGGGTTGGGGTTTGGTGAGTTCAATTGGCTTTGAACATGTGTCAAAGGTTTGATTAAATGGAATGGGGGAAGGGTGGATTTTGACCTTAAATTGTTTCAATCGTGGTTTGGGGTTTGGTGCATGTTGACCTCATTTTTGATGAGGTCTTCTCTTCTTCTTTTTAGTACTTAGGATCTAGCCTTAGGCTTTTCCTTTGACTGTCTTAGAGGACTAGAAAGGGAACCTACCTTTTAGAAGTCCAAACACCTCTTGACTCCATGCAAACCCCACAAGCTTGATTGTAGACCCCTAATCACCTAGAGGGTTGAAATTAAATGTGGAAGTTTAAAGGATGAGTTTCCTATAAGACTCTTTGGCCTTAGGACTGCCCTGGGTGACCTGGTCTGGTGAAGGGCTGACTTACACACACACTACATTTATACACTACACTTTCACACACCTATACTCAGCTTGGCCTCCTGACTCATGTAGGTGATTCACATGGATGGTCCTTAACCCCTAAACCCTTGGCAAGAGGGTTAGGAACAACATATCGGATGCCTCAAATGAGTCCCTTCATGGCTCATGTGGGCTTGATATGGCTTCATGGCTCAGCCAAAATGATTTTATTCCACTTATATTCACCTAATCTTCAATTTTCCAAATTTTCAATTTTTGATCCCCGGGACCCTATACCCGCTTAGCCTACCCAAAACCCTTGAAACTACCCAAATTTCTCAAAAATTTCCAAATCACCCAAAATTCCTCAAAATCAATCCCAAACATTCCCACATTACTCAAATTGATCATTCATACCCAAAAATACCAAAAATTCAAAAAATACCTCCCAATACCCTCCAAATACCCAAAATATCCCTCTTGACCCAAAAATCCAAAAATTTAGAAAATTCCTAAAAAATTTCAAAAAATCCCAAATATTCCCAATTTCATTTTGTTCAACTACACCATGGTCTAATTTTTTCAATTTACCCAACTTTTATCAAAACCCCCAATTTGACCCATTTTAACCCAAAGTGAACCCAATGTCAAACCAAGCCTACCCAATTGACCCAAATTCTGGTCCAATTCAATTCTAAACTTTAGTTCAAAATTTCCAACACCAATCTAGACCAAATCCAAGTTCAATTTGATTGACATTTGGATCCAATTTTACTTTTGGCGTTAAAGCCCAATTTGGACCCATGACCCAAACCTAACCCAAACTCACCCAATTCAACTCCAATTAACCCCCAAATCTTTTCTAAAACTTCCTTAACATCCCTACAAACAAAACACTAACATGATTTGCCAAACATTTAAGCCCAAACCCCACTTAAATTCAACCCAAAACCAAAAAGCCCAATTTTGACCTAAACCCAAACCTAACCAAAATAAGCCCAAACCCCAAAATCAAAGCCCAACCAAAGTCAAAACCTCTTTGAAACACTCCCATAAACATTTCCCAACATTAATTTTACATCAATTTCAACCCTAGCCCAACATTGGCCCAAGTTAGCCCAATTTGACTTATATTGGCTCATTCACCAAAGAAGCCCAAATTCAACCCAATTCAAACCCAAATCACTCCCAATTTGCTCCAAGTCACTCATGACACATCCATGAGCTAAACCCAACAATTCTTTGGCCCAAGACTTTACTAAAATTCCATCCTAAAATCCATTTTAAAATCCAAAAGCCCACTTCCCTAAACCTTCCTAAAAGCTCATTTCCACCAAATACAAAAGCCTAAAATTGGCCCTAAAGCCCACATGACATTTCCATTTGCCATCCATTTAATCAAAGCCATTCCCTAAGTTATAATCCCATCATCAAATAATTCCAAATCAAGCCTCATGCCAAATCACTCCTAAATACCAGATTTTTTCTTAAATCCATTTCCATGAAATTGACTCAACTTTTCCCAAGCCAAAGGTGAGCCATGCAAGCCATGGACAAGCCACATGAAGCCATGGAAGGCTTGACATGTGATCAAGCCATTAATGGCAAAAGGAGGGCCCCCATTCCTAATCCTTCTTAAAACCATTTTTACCTTAAGCATGTCACACATTAAACCATGCTTAGCCACCTCATCATGGATGGAGACCACAC
This sequence comes from Papilionanthe hookeriana x Papilionanthe teres, assembly GCA_022702705.1. Classification (NCBI taxonomy): domain Eukaryota; kingdom Viridiplantae; phylum Streptophyta; class Magnoliopsida; order Asparagales; family Orchidaceae; genus Papilionanthe; species Papilionanthe hookeriana x Papilionanthe teres. The sequence continues at coordinate 1,226,964 of CM040427.1, forward strand.
CATTTTCTCTTGGCTGACCCAAGTCATCCTTTTCAGCCCAAAACCAGGCCTTGGGTGGTGAACCTAGCCCAAAATCATGGGTTGACTCATTTGAACCCAAAATGGCCTTCCCCCCATTCCATTTCAATCCAAGCTCTTTACACATGGCATTGGCCAATTGACTGCACTAAGCTCCAGCCCTGACCTCCCTGATGACAACAGTGACCTGACCCTGGCTCGCGCCCACCACAACCGCCGGAAACCACCGAGCCGAGAGCTCGCAAGTGAGCCCAAACTTGGAATTCTCACTCGCCGAGTCGCCCCATCCCCAGTGGCCATTGTAGCTGTTCTTCTCTTGCCAAGAGCAGCTGATCCCAAGCCCTAACTCTCCCTGGGAGGCTCTCCAGCCACCTCTATTTAAACCCGACCCCCTTACGGCCATGAGAGGAGAGTTACACAAACCTTGCCGAAACTCTGCCAAAATTGTTCCAAACCCTTCTCCACCCTTAGAGCAGTTGATCCCCAGTGTCAATTTGCCCTAATCCCCACTGACAAAATCCAACTTCTCAACTAAAATTCCACCCAAAACCAGGACACTTCTCCACAGTGGATCAATCCTCAAATTGATTGGTCCTACACCTTCACCAGACCAAGAGAAGGTGTCCACCAGCAAAAGCCCCATCTCCAGGACACCAAGTTTCTCCAGCCTCCAAGCTTTGTGATCGGCTGTGGTCGAAATCCTACCTAGGCAATTCACCAGACTAGGAGACTTCATCTGGAGCTTGCTGGGATCCAATCGAAGGTGACACAACCCTCAGATTGAAGCCACACTTCTCTGAGCAAAGGTATGAGCTAATTCTTCATCCCGAGCTTCTGGGGATTCTCCATTTCAAATGCTTTAATTTCAATGCTTGACCACCATATAGATGTATTCGTCTCTTCAAGACAAATCCATAGAGCATAAGAACACGAAAATCCATTGAGTATCGAGTGAGATATTAGGGATTTAGTGTGGACGGCTCTCGGGTGAGGACGCTCGGGGACGATGAATGGATGCCGTCCATTTAATACACGCGCGGACGGACGGCTCAGATTAGGTCGGATCGGCAGATGATACGCGGAAGGCGGGACCCGGGCTGCTGACTCAAGCGGCGGGGTCGAATGGGAGCGCGCCACGCGGCACTTCGGAGATCCTAAGGTTGACGCGGCGCCGACTCGAATAAATAGAAAATTAGGGATTTTCTGATTTATTTAATTCCCTAAACTTACAAAATCCATAACTTAATGTAGGAAAATCAGAAAAATAAAATAAAAATACCCTCTTGCTCAGTGAACAGAGGAGAATAATGTGGAAAAGAAATCATTTAATTTCATCAAGTATTTTATTTTTAATAATTTATTTACTGTCTGCATTATTTTAATTCTCCATGAATATAGGAAATTCACCATGGCATGAGACCATAGGTAGGGCTTTTGAAGCCTCTGAATTTGGGAACATTTCCTGAATTTTCCAAAGTCAGAGGCCATCCCTATGAGAAGTTATTGATTTTTCAAATTCATGTTACTGTTTTGAGTATTTTAATTCCAATAATTAACATGTTGTGAAATAAATTCTAGGAAAATTTGGTGATGTCTCTTATGACCAGAGGACCATAGGAAAAATAGGTTTTGAGTTAACTCATTTAAAATAACCCTAATTGGCTTAAACACCGTAAATAGATCCCTAATTAATTAGAGCTAACCATACACCAAATTGATTTGAAATTAATTCTCCACTGACCTTTAGGATCAGAGGAACCCACCATAAAAATTTGAAGTCAATTGGACTTGGTTAGCCCTACTTAAATGGGTTGATTAAGCCATTTAGGCAACTCGAACTTTAAAAATTCATAACTTTCAAAATACTTTTTAAAAATTCGCCAAATTGGTTTTGGAGCCTCTCTGATATCAGGGAATTTAAGAAAATTAAAATTTCAATTTTCTAAAAAGTTGATTTTTTGTTTTATTTTAATATTTTAATAATTAAAAAAATAATAAAAATCATAAAAATAATAAAATTCACCAAAATGTCACATTTTGAATTTTAATCACTTAGGAACAAACCCCATATTTTTCTTAGGGTTATTTAATGAGATATTAAATTTTAAAGCCCTAAGGTAATTTAAAAATTAAAAAATACATTTTTTTTTGGCATTTTCACTAAAATAATTATAATAAATCATAGAAAAATCAGAAAATTGCAAAAATTGATTCTCAGATTTCCTTGATATCATAGAGATTTTTTAAAAATATAAATTTCATTTTTCAACCTTTATTTTATTTTTTAAATTAATTAATACTCCAAAACTTAAAATAATTATAATAAAAATAATATAATTCAAAAAATCACCAAAATTGGTCCAAGTGGTCCTCTGGTCATTAGGAATGTCCCATAATTTGCTTAAGGACAGAAACTTTTCCTTGGTCATATTATTAAATTTTCCTTGGAAATTCCTATTTTCCACTAAAAATAATTATATAAATAAATTAAATACAGAAAAATCACATTTTCTCCTCTCATGTCTTTATTGACATATGAGTGAAGTCACATAAAAATTTCAAGTTCATTTGAGCTCAATTTAGTGAGTTATGAAATTATTAAGCTTGAAGGGTAAAATGCTAATTAAAAACTTTAAACCTTAATTAAAACTTTAGGTTTAATAAAATTAACAAGTAAAATATTTGATCCTAATATGATTTGGATGATTGAAATTTAAATAATTAAAGGGTAGAAACCCATTAAACAATTTAAAATAATTGAAATAAACCTTAATTAAATAATTGATTAAATTTGGAAGAATAATAAAATTGGAATTATTAAATAGGGATATTATTCGGAAGAGATTTATTCTTTAATTTAAAAAATCCCTAAATTAATCATTTCAATAATATTTAATTCCTAATTAAAAATGATAACTCAAATTTAAATTTTAAAATGTTAAAGGACTTAATCATTAAATTAAATTAAAAAGTTAAATTATTAAACTCTTTTTAAATTTTCAATTAAATTAAAATTAAAAAATTAAATTAAATTAAAGATTAAATTAAATTAAAACAAATCAATTAAATTAAATTAAATTAAATTAAATAAATTAAATTAAATTAAATCAAATTAAATTAAATTAAATTAAACTAAATTAAATTAAAAAATATTAAATTAAAAATTAAATTAAATTAAATCAAACAAATTAAATCAAATTAAATTAAATTAAATTAAATTAAATTAAATTAAATTAAAATTAAATCAAATTAAATTAAATTAAAGGAAATTAAATCAAATTAAACTAAATTAATTTAACATCAAATCAAACTAAATTAAATTAAATTAAATTAAATTAAAATTAGATTAAATTAAATTAAAGTTAAATGAAATTGAATTAAATAACATTACCTAAGACATAAAGAAATTAAATATAAAATAACTTGAACACTATTCCAAATTTAAACCCATTAACTTAAATTAAATCATTTGAACACCAATTTGCCCTCGAAAGCTTTGGTTATTATAACTCCTAAACAGAACATTAAATGAAATGTTACTTCACCTATAGGATATTCAAATGTCCTAGTTCACTGAACAAGATAACAACAAAACTTGAATTCTCGGACGATTAATTCATTTGTATAATTAAATTCATTTGGACTTAAAACAATCCTAGAAATATTGAAAAGATGTTTAAGATTTGTCTTAAGCACTTCCTCGATATGATAGGATGTTCATAAGAACAATTGAACTTAATTATTCTTTGATGAAGAAAATAGACCTCAAACCAAAACACAAAGACCTAGACGTCATAGGAAATGACTAAATACAGTATTAGAATTTGGTAGAAAACCATAACCCTTCCCTTAGCTTTACCTAGGAACTTGTTTAAATATTCTAATTGTGTTTTAAGTGCAGCTTGGGATGACGGGAAGACCCTCCAGGTACGCTTTTATTTTATTGCAATTTACATTATTGCAATTTCTTTAATTGCATCGCACTTACTTTTTCTTGCATGACAAAGAACTGTTGCATTAAAACTCACACCTTTAGGATAGTTCCTAAAACTGAAACCAAAACTAAATTAAAAGTCATTACAAGATAAAATTCACCGCCACAATATTTCAAAATATAAAACAACTCAAAATTTAATCACAAACAGAACACAAAACTACAATTACAACTAAATTAAAACGTCCTGTTGGATGATCGGGAATACTTCGGATGATGTAACCTATGTGTTGCTAACGGGATTTCCCATGGTCTAAATGAAAGTGTGGAACTCATTCGGTTGAGTTTAGCAAATTCATCCGGACTAAGTGAATCCGATAAAAATAACGATGCCGGAAGGATGGAACTGCGGGATCTTAACCTAGTGCCGTTATAATCAACTTTAAGATTTGTTTTAATTAAAATATTAAAAACACTTGGATTTTAAGATTTTCTCTAAACCAAAACACTTCTCTCATCCTTTGATTTATGACTTCTAAAACTAAACCTCTGCAACAATAAGGAGCTCGGAGCATGGTGGGTAGCACGACCATCGTCATCAGCAAAACTCGGATCTACTTTAACAAAACTTCCTTAGAATTAAATAACCAAGCCATAGGATTCCGAGGTAGTTTGCTTAGTACAACATAAATCCTCAACCTCTTCGTTAGGCATTTGCATGATCATGTCATGTAAATTAAGCCCTAACCTGGTCTTAGGACTACGAGGTAGTCGTTCGGTACGACATAAACCCTCATATCTTCAAGTCTATTTGTATGATCATATCATACGAATATAAGTCCTAATTAAATAAAATCGGCAGGATTGAAACATTAAATAAACTCCCAAATCAAGACAAACAATAGGATAGTTTGGGAAGTTGCCAAGATTCTTCTTGGATCCTCAGCTTCTCCTACTTTTCTTCCTTTGAACTCCTGAAATAAATTGTTCCAAATTTGATCCATTCCCTATTGAAATCTCCAAAACTCAAATCCTTTGAAGACCTTAAACTTTGAAATTCTTGAGAGCAAAATCACTGATCATTATCGAGAGTTTTCTTAAAAGATTCACTTCATTTAAGATGTAATTAACTATAGGGGCTTGCCCTTATAGGGAACTTTAAGAACCCAGATAATATAAACCCTGCTTAATTTCTTTGTATTAAGTAGGGGAACTTGTCGGCTTATAAAATTAGTTCGCAGACCAAACAGATGTCACAAATCTTTTAGTTTATTTAATCGAGCCCTATCATCAAGCAGTATGTCTATAGATACACGGTTTGTGATGCGGTGCTCGTTTATATAAACTATTTGGGATGTGAAATCGGTTTGATTTCATATCTTAAAATTTTCAAATTTAAAATTATTTTCAAAATCAAATACTACTTTCTAAATTATATATATATATTTAAATTAAATTAAAATTTAAATTTCGCCGACAATTTCTGTAGGCGACCTCCTTTTCAAAAATACAACACTCAACCTAAAAATATGCCGACAGTGCACCCCCCAAGGCTTTACTTTGGGCTGAGGGAAAATCATTTGGGTCAGCTCAAAGATGGGTGGTGAAGTCTCCATCCATGGCAAGGTGGCTAAACTTGGTTAAAGTGTGACATGAATGGGGTGAAAAAGTTTAGTGATGGATTAAGAAAGAGGTTCCCTCTTTTTTCCATTAATGGCATGGTAAGGTGGAAAGGGCTCCTCATGCCTTGCATATGGCTTGCCCATGGCTTCTTGGCTCACATTTGGCTTAGGGACTTGTATGAGAAAGGATTTTGGGTTTTTTTTGATATCTTGATGAAAGTTTGGATGAAGCTTGATTTGGAATGGTCTAACGATGACTTTGAAACTTAGGGAAGATTTTAATTGAATGCATTATAAAGAGGAATGTCATGTGGGCCTTAGTATAGGTTTTCAACTTTTGAAATTGTTTTGGATGGGCTTTTAAAATGTCTTAATGAAATGGGCATTTAGGTTTTAAGATAGACTTTTTGGATAAAAATTTAGTAAACGTTTGTGCCAAATAAATGTTGCATTTAGTTTAGGAATGTGTTATGAAGGTTTTAGAAAAGATTTGGGGGTCATTTGGAGTTGAATTAGGTTTAATTTGAGTCTTTTAATATAGGGTCAAAGTGGGTCAAATTGGGCTAAATTGGGCTAAAGTTGGGCTAATGTTGGGTTTGATGTGAAATTAATGTTGCACAGTGTTTATGAAGGTGTGAAAAAGAGTTTTCAATTTTGGTTGAGTCTTGATTTTGGGATTTGGGCTTGTTTGGGTTCATGATTGGTTTAGGTCAATTTGGGGAATTTTGGTTTGAGTTTGGCTTGAGTGGAGTTTGGATCAAAATATTGGGTAACTTAAGTTAGAGTTTTGCTTGTAGGGATGTTAGGAAGGTTTCAAAAAATTTTGGGGAAAATTGGGTGACATTTGGGTTTAATTTGGGATGGATTGGGTTAATTGGTCACTTTGGGCCTTAAGGGACCATTTGGCATTCTTTGATCAAATTGGGTTAAATTGAAAAAATTAGGGTACGTGGCAGTTAAAGATAATGGTTTGGATAATATTTTTGAATTTATGGGATTTTTTCAGATTTTTTTTTGAATTTTTCAAATTTTAGGCTATTTATGGTACAAGGAGAGTACATGAAGGGTATTGGGGACTATTTTTAGAAATTTTGGTATATTTGGTCATGAATGATCAATTTTAGTGGTGGGGAATGTTTAGGATTCATTTTAAGGAATTTTGGGTAGTTTAGGCAATTTTGGAAATTTGAAGGGTATTTGGTAGGTTTGGTGGGTTTAGGGCCCCGGGGGTCAAAAAGTTGAAATTTAGGAAAAGTGAAGATTGATTAAATGTGAGTAAAATGAAACCATTTAGGTTGAGCCAAGAAGCCATGTTAAGCTCACAAGAGCCATGAGAGGACTCATCTTAGGCGCTCAATATGGTTTTCCTAACCCTCTTAGCCAGGGCTTAGGGGTTGAGGCCCATCCATATGAGTTACCTACACTAGTCAGGGAGTTGAGTTGGGTGAGAGTGGTTTTAGGGTTTAGAATGTATGTGAGAGTGTAGTGTGTGCAAGTAGACCCTCACCAAGACCAGGCCACCAAGGGTAATCCTAAGGCCAAACAATCCTATTGGAACTCATCCTTGAACCTCCACATTTAAATTTTAACCTTCCAAAGAGGCGTGGAGGTTTATGGTCATCTGTGTGGGGTTCAAAAAGAGTTAAGAGGTGTTTGACTTTCTAAGTGGTGGGCACCATTTCTAATCCTCTAGGATAGTCAAAGGGAAAACCTATGGCAAGATCCTAAGCACTAAGAGGAAAGGAAAGACCTCGCCAAAAATGAGGTCAATAGTATCCTCCTAGCCTAGCCTTGAATTTAGTGACTAAACTTAGGATATGTCAATGTTCTTTTCATTCTTAGAAGAGGGGGTACTCTTTTAAGTGTAAAGAATCATCTACGCTTCTATTTAGCTAAATAACATAAATAATTGTTCCATATCAATCCACACATCATATTCTCATTGCAAGAGGAAAGATACTTTTCTCCTATATAAAAAACCTTTCAAATACATAATTTAGTGTATCTGCTAATTAATTATGTTTTCAAAGTTGTTAGAAGTAATTATAGTCTGATTTAATATTGTTGTTTTCTGCATAGTGGTAGTAGAATTAAGTAGTAAACTTTAAGTGTAATTTGAGTATCGGATTTTAGTTTTATATTATATATATTGTGAAATAACTTCTTATACTTCGAACTTCCCTGTTGGATTGTTAACCAGGATTCTATTAGAGCCCTGTATTACTTGATACAATACATATACTTGCGTTGAGTGTTCGGACTTTACAAAATCATTATAAACATATATAAATTTGAGTTTATACATTCTTGCATATATAAGTCTGTCGCATCAAGTTTTTGGCACCGCTGCTGGGGAAGGTAACGAAGTATGTAAGAAAGAATAAACGGTATTTATTAATAATATAGTAATAGAAAACCTTTACTTTCTAGTGTGTAATTGTTTGTTTCTTTTTTTTTAAAAAAGTATTTGTGTGCTTGTATATGCGTCGTAGTGGATCTATAGGTTTAGTGCCTTACTATTCGAGTTAGAGCGTACTGTCAGAAAAATTAAAAAACAGCAAAAACAAATTGAAAATCCTCACAAAATGGAGAATAATCAAGATAATAGGAGAAATGATATTGGAAATTTGCCATGACTTTTAAGAGATTATGCTAACCCAACAGTAGATGAAATTCACATAACTATTCAAAATCCTGATGTTTCTGCTAATTCATTTGAACTTAAACGTGTTATTATCCAAATAGTACAAAATAATCAATTTGGAAGAACACCTAATGAGGATCCAAATTAATATCTAGCAAGTTTTCTAGAAGTGTGTGCTACTTTTAAATATGACGGAGTGTCAAGTGACGCTGTCAGACTTAGTCTTTTTCTTTTTTCATTAAGGGATAAAGCTAAAGTGTGGTCAAACTCGTTAGCACCTAGATCTATTAGAGCTTGGGGAGAATTATCTCAGAAGTTTCTATCAAAATATTTCCCTCCATCAACGACCGCTAAACTAAGAAATGATATTACATCTTTTTGTCAATTTGAAGGAGAGTCAATATATGAAGCTTGGGAGAGATTTAAAGATCTTCTTAGGAAGTGCTCACATCATGCTTTACCAGACTGTTTAATAATTCAAACATTTTATAATGGATTAGTGGGATCATTGAGATCTATTATAGATGTTGCTACTGGTGGATCATTAATGTCAAAACCTTTTGATGAAGCATACACATTAATTGAAGAAATAGCTACTAATAATTTTTAATGGCCCTTTGAAAGGGTAAATCCTAAGCGAGTAGCTAGTGTTCATGATTCAAATATGATGACTACGGTAGTTTCTCAAATTGGAGCCCTTTCTAAGAAAATAAATCAATATGGAATGAATTATTCTTAACCACCTCAAGTGTTGGAGGAAAATTCATTTGGACAGATAACAGAATCTCAAACACCTTATGAAACTTTAAATGCTATTAATAGACCTAACAATCTATATTCAAATTATTATAATCCTGGTTGGAAGAATCACCCAAATTTCAATTGGAATAATAGTAATTCCAATGTTATCCCGCATTGGGGTAACAGTTCTATGAATCCAATTGGAAATTCAAAAAATTATGGAAATACCAATTTTAGACCATCTTATCCTCTTGGATATAATAGTAACCAAAATTTAAGGTTAAGAAGTTTTCTTCTGAAGAAATGATTATGAATATGTGAAATCATTTACAAGCTTAAGGTGTTGCTATGAAAAATATTGAAAATTAATTGGGACCTATTTTCACTGCACTTAATAATAGACCTTCTGGAACACTCCCAAGTAATGTTGAGATCAATCCAAAAGATCAAAACAAGGAACAACTTATGTCTATCCAATTAAGGAGTAGAAAAGAACTGGAAACTAGAGTGCAAAAAGAAATTGAAATAGAAAAGGAGAAAGTGGAAATCGAAAAAAGGTCAAACAAGATTTATCCAGACTTAGATTATTCGCTTGAGCTAATGAATCTAACTGTTAAAAAACCGCCACCTCCATTTCCTCAAAGATTGAAGAAACAAAATAGGGACAACAAATTTGGAAATTTTTTTGAGATCCATAAGAAATTAAAGATAAATTTTCATTTTGTTGAAGCATTAGAATAGATGTCTGACTATGCCAAGTTTATGAAGGATATTCTGAGAAAGAAAAGAAAGTTTACAGATCATAAAACTGTTGCACTTAGCGGAGAGTGTAGTGCAATTATTCATAAGAAGCTTCCTAAAAAAGTTATAGATCCTTGTAGTTTCACTATGCAGTGAACTACAGGTGAAAATTTTTTCGGAAAGACTTTATGTGATCTGAGAGCTAGTATTAATCTTATGTCTTTATCAACTTTCAAAAGGTTGGGAATAGGAGAAATTTCTCCTACATCTGTGACTCTTAAGTTGGCCGATCGTTCCATTACTTACCCTAAAGGAGTGGTGGAAGATGTGTTAGTGAAAGTGGATAAATTTATCTTTGATGTGGATTTTATTGTACTTGATATGGAGGAAGATAAAGAAATTCCAATCATTTTAGGAAGACCATTCCTTGCTACTGGAAGAGCGATGATTGATGTTCAAAAAGGAGAATTAACTATGAGAGTTAATGATCAAGAGGTGACCTTTAATATTTTAAAATCTATGAAGTATCCCTCAATGGAAAAAGATAATGAATATTTTAGGTTGGAGGTCTGTAAATATTTGAGAAATGATCATTTTAAGAATAAATTTGAAAAAGAAGTGGAATATGAAAATATATTTGAAGAAGAAATTAAAGATGAGAAAAATTCAGATAGTAAGAAGAATGAAGATTCGGAGTACATTCAGGAGAGATTTGAAGTATTAGATACTATGGAAGGTGGAAATAAAAGCTTAATTCCATCTATCATAAACCAATTGAACTTGAGATGAAAATTCTCTCTAATCATTTAAAGTATATGTTTTTAGGAGAATCATCTACCTTGTCAGTTATTGTATCTTCGGAATTAAATGAATATCAAGAACAGAAGTTATTGGAAACTTTAAAAAGATACAAGAAAGCTTTTGGATGGACTTTGGCAGATATTAAAGGAGTTAGAAGAACGTAAACTGAGAGTTGATCCACAAAGGAGATTGAATCCCATTATGAAAGAAGTAGTTAAGAAAGAGATTTTAAAATGGCTGGATGCTAGAATTATTTATCCTAGTTCAGATAGTGCTTGGGTAAGTCCAATACATTGTGTACTGAAAAAGGGAGGATTGACTGTTGAAGTGAATTAATGTAATGAAATTATACCTACAAGACAAATTAATGGATGGCGAATTTGTATTAAGTATAGGAAATTACATTCAGCCATCAGAAAAGATCACTTTCCTCTTCCTTTTCTCGATCAAATGTTAGATAGACTTGTCGGACACAAGTACTATGACTTTTTGGATGGATATACTAGTTACCATCAAATACCTATTGCTCCTGAGGATCAAGAAAAGACAACATTTACTAGCCCTTATGGAACCTTTACTCTTCGAAGAATGCCTTTTGGACTTCGTAATTCACCTGTAACATTTCAGAGAAGTATGATGTCTATCTTCAGTAGTATGATAGATAACGAAATAGAAGTTTTTATGGACGATTTCTCTGTATTAGGGACTTCATTTAAAATTTTCCTGGAAAACTTGGCAAAAGTTTTGGAGCTTTGTGAGAAAACAAATCTATTTCTGAATTGGGAGAAATGTAAATTTATGGTTGCAAGAGGAATTGTGCTTAGGCATAAAATTTTTGAACATGGTATGGAGGTCGATCCTGCTAAAATTAGAGTGATTGATAGATTACCGCCACCCACAACTGTGAGAGAGGTGAGGAGTTTCTTAAGACACGCTGGATTTTATAGGCGATATATTAAATATTTTTTTAAAATTACTAAACCTTTGTGCCAACTTTTAGAAAATGATAGAAAATTTGATTTTATTGATGAATGCTTGAGTTCTTTTGAATTATTGAAAGAGAAATTAATCACTGCACCTATAATTGTTTCACCAGATTGGGAGAAACCATTTGAACTTATGTGTGATGCAAGTGATTATGCGATCGAAGTAGCATTGGGGCAAAGGCATGATAAAGTTTTCAAAGTCATTTACTATGCTAGTAAAATTCTTAATGAGGCTTAAATTATTTATACCAATACTGAAAGAGAGTTATTAGCTATAGTATTTGCTTTTGAAAAATTTAGACCTTGTTTAATTGTAACTAAAATTATTGTGCATATTGACCATTCATCTATCAAATATTTAATGCAAAACATAGACTCATTGGATGCATACTTCTTTTGAAAGAATTTGATTTTATGATAGTTGATAGGGAGGGAGCTGATAATCAAATAGCTGATCATCTGTCAAGAATAGATTATGATAAATTATCTGAATTCGAGAAAGAAATTACAGAAATCTTTCCTGATGAACACTTTATACTATTATGGGAAGTGATTTGCCTTGGTATGCTGATATTGTGAATTATATTGCAATCGATATTATATCGCCTGATTTAACAAGGCAACAACAAAAGAAGTTTAAATATGATGCAAAATTTATTTTTGGGATGAGTTTTATCTATATAAATAGTGTAAGGATCTGATTATTAGAAAATGTGTGCCACATGAAGAAACTAATTTGATTATTCAACGATATCATGATTCTGAATTTGGAGGTCAGTTTGCTACTCGATAAAGCTGCTTTTAAGATTCCATAATCTGGATTTTCTTGGCCTACTTTTTTAGGGATGTTTCTATATATATATATATATATATATATATATATATATATATATATATATATATATATATATATTAAATCATGTGATTGATGTCAGAGAGTAGGTAACATTTATAGAAGAAAGGAAATGCCTCTAAATTATAATTTGGAAGTTGAAATTTTTGATGTATGGGGATTAGATTTTATGGGAGCATTTACTCCTTCATTTGGAAATTTATATATATATTGGTTGTCGTTGATTATGTCTCGAAATGGATTGAAGCTATTGCTTTACCTAGATCTGATGCTCATAGTGTTTCAAAATTTTTAAAGAAAAATATATTTACAAGATATGGAATGCCGAGAGTGATAATAACTGATGGTGGATCCCATTTCAGGAATAATCAAATTAAGAGATTAATTAAGAAATATAATATTATTCATAGAATCTCTAATGCTTATCTTCCCCAAACTAGTGGTTTAGCAGAAGTGTCTAATCGTGAAAATAAAAGAATTTTAGAAAAAACTGTGGATAATCATAAATTAGATTAGTCTGCTAGATTAGATACTGCTTTATGGGCTTATAGGATCGCTTTTAAATCCCCTATTGGAATGTCTCCTTATAGAATAATGTTTGGTAAGACATGTCATTTGCCGGTTGAATTGGAGCATAAAGCATATTGGGCGATCAAAGAATTAAATTTTAATTTGAAAAATGCTGAAGAGTAAAGATTTATGCAATTGAATGAATTGGAAGAGATTAGAAATACATCTTATCACAACGATAGGATTTATAAAGAGAAAATGAAATTGTGGCATGATCGGAAGATGTTTAAAAAGAACTTGGAATTTGGACAAAAAGTTTTATCATACAACACGAGATTGAAGTTATTCCTTAGAAAGCTCAAGTCTAGATGGTTAGGAACTTTTACAGTTGTAAAAGTTCATTCTTTTGGAGCTGTTGATATTAAACATCCTGATACTGGAAAGATTTTTAAGGTTAATGGGCATCAATTAAAGCCTTACTTTCACGAGTTTCAACCTGACTTCTAAGAGGTTTTAATGCTTAGTCTTATCGATTAACCGAACGGTTTGTCGAGATGACGACGTTAAACCAAGCACTTTATGGGAGGCAACCCATATGTATCTTTGTGGTGTGTTAGCTTGTTTGTTGTAGTTGAGCTTTTTAGATACTTATTTTTGAATCTTAATTACTCCTAAATAAATAAAAAATGGATAAATATTGGATCGAATTAAGAAATTGGAATATTTTGGGCCAAACAATGTTCGATGAAAATTTTTTACCACTGGCGCCGCCGGCGACAGAATGGGCGCCGCCGGCACCCTATCATAGACCATACACTGAACTTCCAGGTTTAAGCTCTGTCGGTGCCCTATCGAGCGTCGTCGGTGCCCAAAACCTGTTAACGATTTTAAAGTTTTAAAATGCGAGTTTTGGCAGTTTTAGGGGAGATCTTCGTCCTTATAACTCCCTAAACTCCATTTTTTACTTCCTAACTACAGAAAAATGAAAACTACCATTCCCAATTCGTATCCCATGGATTTCTACTCCATTAAAACCCCTCAATCTCATGTTTTCAACCGAAGGAAGTTCATAAGTTTTAAAGCATAGCGTTTGTTCAACAAATTTATGATGAAGAGAAGGATTATCAAGGAAGGAGGCTTCATTAATTGACATATGAATAATCCTACTACTAGAATTGAAGAGATAAATAAGGATAAATGATGGGAAGTGGTTTGCTACACTACCGCTGCAGTTGTTGTTCCTATCGTGAAAGAATTCTATGTAAATATTCACGGGATCAACTAAGGGTTCGTATTTGTGTGTGGTAGATTTGTGCAATTCACTCCTGTGTCAAAACATTTGTTTCCCATCTGCATCTCTCAATCCAGTGTCAAAACAGCGACACTACTTTATTTCGACAAAATTATTTCTAACAATGAAGATTACCAAGGAAACTAAGGAAAGCGCAGTTTGAATTTTTGTATTCAAACTGGGAGGCCGATTGACATTGGTAACATCATTATGAAATCAGTTTGGGGATTAATTGTGCATGTATCTAAATATGGGCTTGGACACCCGTCCACCATATTTCTGTTATGTATTCAATCACAAATTCTTTATGAATGTTGGGAAAAGGTTCTTCTTTCATGGAGGCCTATTGATCCAACTAATCCTTTTGACTACCAGACAGTGGGAGATGAAGATGACATGAATTTAATTGCTGATCAACCAACACAAACTTCACAACCGATTCAACCCTATTTTCTTAAAGGTTCCAGAATGATATTGAAGAGGATCAAACTGTTGGAGAAACATGTACAGAACATTATGAGTACAATCAATAATATTTCTGATTTATTTGATCGTATAGATTGGAAAATGAAGGAACAATTCAATCATACTGGTCGAATTGAGATGGGCTTGATTAACTTGATGAAGAAGAAAGCGGTGATTACTGAGGAATCGTCTAACGAATTTTCATTTCGTCCATTTTTTAATTTTTTCGTGCATCAGAAATCGATTGGAGGCATTAGAGGAGAGGATAGTTCTGAAGCTAATATGGAGTAATTGATGGATTTAACTTATGCTTGTTGTATGTTTAGTTTGCTTTCTTAAGTATGCTTGGTGTGTGTAGAATTTACTTTACTTTGCTTTGTATTTGGATTTGTATATGCTTACTTTCATTGTGTACTTAGATTTTAGTGTTTTCCTATCGTAGAGTTCTTGCAACACTATAACATCTAAGAGTTGGATTTGTTTGAATGAACATATTTGGTGTTTATGTTGAAACTTGGATTTTATATAAATAAGTTTGTTGTGTATTGATTGTGTAAAGAATTGTGTTGATTATTTCTTGTGAGTTGATGTAAATGCCTATTGAAGTGTTAAACACCATTGTGGAAGATGAAACGATCGAAATTATGAAAAAAATTCCAGACCTAGAAAAACTTTTTGGCCTGTCGCCGCCGGCGCCCGAACCCAGTAAAAGGCCAAAAACCCTCATTTTTGTGATTTTTAAGCTGGGACCCGCAAATTTTTCCATTGCCTTCATCTTCCACCTCCATTTTCACGATTTTGAAGATCTAGGGCTTGCTAGATCTCAGATTTAAGGTGATTTCAAAGCTTTTCAAGGTCGGATCCACACTTCTCTTGCTAAGAGCTTCACTTTAAGTTAAAAATTTTTGGAGTTTTAAAGAGATTTTGAGATTTCCAAGTTAAAATTTGCTCTTACTTGTTTAGCAGTGCTCGAGCTCATAATCGTGAATTTAGATTTATTAGAATTTTCGCAAATTTCAGAAATTCACGTAGCTCCAAGTACGAGTAAAGGAAAGAGAAAATTGATTTCGATGAGGAGAAGTTCGTTAATATTAAAGCCCAAATTCTCTTTAACTCTTACCTTTACAACAAGAAGTGTATCCGTGATCGAGCTTGATATGTCGTGGATCCGAGAACAATTAATCGTTGCAGCGAAACAAGGAGCGATTCTTTTGTTATTTTACTCCGAATGCTATTATGGGAGTGGATAGAGAATTCTATTCAAATTTACTTCCGGATCGAGACCTAATATGAGCTAGTTAGAGGAAAAATGGTTAGAGTTTACTCCCTAGCGTATCAATGCTTCTATCGACTCTCAGAACCATTTGTTTCAGAATACTAAAAACTTCGACACTCGAGGGAGAATATGAGAGAAGTTATTGCTTTATGGATCGACTAAGAGGGGAATGGAGTAAGTCAAAAATACTGATTAATTTCCCGCTTTCACATGGAATGTCGCATCAAAAAGTTCGGCATCAAGCTTCATCTCTCGCGAGACTATTACCATCTTATCACCACAACAAAGTTACAAGGATGTAGAGAGATTTCGATCTATCAATTCAAACACGATGAAAAGATTAAATCGGAGCTATTGTTAACAAGAACATTCGACTATTGCTAGAGGCGAGACCATCGAGGATTAGACATCCACCTTTACCATGCCCCATGTGGCTTGGGCCTGAGCGAAGTTCGCAGTTCCGAAGAAGCTATACCTCCGAGACCAATTACAAAGACTATTATCTCGTACTTATGAGTCTCATGTGGGAACCCGAGTTGCACGTAGATTACCGATATTCCTTCTATGAGCAAGGTGATGTTCCATCTACATCCAGCCACCTACCGTCGGCATATTTTAAAGCCGTGTGTTTATTTTCAAGAGGGGTCGCCTACGAAACTGCCGGCGAATTTTTAATTTAATTAAAATAAATAATTTGAAAAGTAGTATTCGATTTTGAAATAATTTTTAAACTTGAAGGTTTTAAGATATGAGATTAAACCGACCTCACATCCCAAATAAGCGGATATAACTAGCACCGCACCACAAACCGTGTATCTATCCCTAAGGACACACTCGCTTGATGGTGGGGCTTGGATTAAATAAACTAGAAGATTAGTGACATCCGTTCGTCCGCGAACCAATTTTATAAGCCGACAAGTTTCCCGCTAACATGAAAACATTAAACAAAATGGCTTCATTAATTGGTTCTTTGTACCCCCTATGTTGCTGGGCAAGCCCCTATAGTTAATTACATCTTAAGTGACGGGAATCGACCTAAGAAAACTCTCGATAATAATCAATGATTCTCATTTCCAAGAATTTCAAAGTTTAAGGTTTTCAAAGATTGAATTGAATTAATAAGAATGGATCAAATTTTGAACATTTTACTTTGTGAATCCAAAGGAAGAGAGGTAGGAGAAATCACCGATTCGAAGTGAACTTCGATAATTTCCCGACTATCCTATCGTTCGCTTGAATTTAGAAAGTCCTAATGTTTATTTGATATTTCAATTCGCTAATTTCACTCAATTAGGCTTATATTTGTATGATAAAATCAAACAACAAATTTAGAAGATGCGAGGGTTTATTGTCAGACGGACGACTACCCTGGATCCCTAAGGACGGCTAGGGCTTAATTTGCAATGCAAATGCCCAAACGAAGAGTCGAGGATTTATGTTGCACCAGTAAGCTACTCGAAACTTAACATGCTTGTTTTAATTCTAAGAAGAGTTTTGTCAAGCAGATCCGAGTTTTCATTGATGACGATGGCCGGGTTGCCCACCATGCTCCAAGCTCCTTGTTGCTGCAGGTTTGGTTTTAGAAATCATAACCGTGGGATGAGAGAAGTGTTTTGGTTTAGAGAAAATCTACCTAAGTGTTTTTTGTGTTTTAATTAAAACAATCTTAAAGTTGATTATAACGACACCGGTTAAGATCCCACGGTTCCATCCTTCCGGCATCGTTATTTTTATCGGATTCAATGGTCCGTATGAATTAAACTCAATCGTAATTAGTTCCACACTTTCATTTAGACCGTGGGAAATCCCGTTAGCAACACGTAGGTTACATCATCCGAGGTATTCCCGATCATCCAACAGACGTTTTAATTTAGTTGTAATTGTAGTTTTGTGTTCTGTTTGTGATTAAATTTTGAGTTGTTTTATATTTTGAAATGTTGTGGCGGTGAATTTTATCTTGCAAATGACTTTTAACTTAATTTTGGTTTCGCCTTTAGGGGCTATCCTAAAGGTGGAAGGTTTTCTCATGCAACCGTTGTTTTATCATGCAAGAAAAGTAAAATGCATTTGCAATAAAGTAAATTGCAAGAAAAATAAATTGCAAGAAAGTAAATTGCAAGAAAGTAAATTGCAATAAAATAAAAAGCGTACCCGGAGGGTCTTCCCGTCATCCCAAGCTACACTTTTAAAACACAATTAGAATATTTAAACAAGTTCCTAGGTAATAAGCTAGGGGAAAGGTTATGGTTTTCTACCAAATTCCTAATCCTATAGCTAGTCATCTCCTATGACGTCTAGGTTCTTGTGTTTTGGTTTAAGGACGATTTTCTTCATCAAAGAATAATCAAATTCAATCAAGCTCTAAAATATCCTATCATATCGAGGGAAGTGCTTAAGAAGGATCTTAAACATCTTTTCAATATTTCTTAGAATTATTTTAAGTCCAAATGAATTTAATTATATAAATGAATCGATCGTCCGAGGTTTTCTGCCTCAGTTAACTCGTTTCGCCGAACTAGGACATTCGAATATCCTATGAGTAAAGTAACACTCCATTTAATGTTTCATTTAGGAGTTACAATAATCAAAGCTTTCAAGGGTAAATTAGTATTCAAATGACTTGATGGTTAAAAAGAGTTTAAATTGTGAATGTTGTTCAAGTTGTTTTATATTTAATTTTTATGTCTTAGGTGATGTTATATTTAATTTAACTTAATTTAATTGAGTTTTAATTTAGTTTAATATAATTCAATTTAATTTGATTTGGTGTTTAATTAATTTGATTTGATTTAACTTTAATTTAATTATTTAATTTAATTTAATTTAATTTTAATTAATTAATTTAATTTAATTTAATTGTTTAATTTAATTTAATTAATTTTAATTTAATTTAATTTAATTGTTTGATTTAATTTAATTTAATTTTAATTAATCTAATTTAATTTAATTTAATTTTAATTGTTTAATTTAATTTAATTTAATTTAATTTTTAATTTAATTTAATTTAATTTAATTTAATTGTTTAATTTAATTTAATTTAATTTTAATTTAATTTAATTTAATTTAATTTGTCTTAATTTAATTTAATTATTAAATTTAATTTAATTTTAATTTAATTTATCTTTAATTTACTTTATTTTTTAATTTTAATTGAAATTTTTGAAAGAGTTTAATAATTTGACTTTAGTTTAATGATTAAGTCTTTTAATATTTTGAATTTGAATTATCATTTTAATTAAGAGTTGAATATTAATGAGATAATTAATTTAGGGATTTTTTAAATTAAAGAATAAATCTCTTCCTAATAATATCCCTATTTTAATAATTCCAATTTTATTATTCTTCCAAATTTAATCAATTATTTAATTAAAGTTTAATCATTTTGAAATTGTTTAATGGGTTTCTACCCTTTAATTATTTAAATTTCAATCATCCAAATCAGATTAGGATCAAATATTTTACTTGTTAATTTTTATTAAACCTAAAGTTTTAATTAAGGATTAAAGATTTTAATTACCATTTTACCCTTTAAGCCATTTCTTAATAATTTCATAACTCACTAAATTGAACTTAAAATGAACTTGAAATTTTATGCAATTTTACTCATATGTCAATAAAGACATGCAGGAGAAATGTGATTTTTCTTGTATTTTTAATTTATTTATATAATTATTTTTGGTGGAAAATAGAGATTTTCAAGGAAAATTTGATAACATGACCAAGGGAAAAGTTTCTGTCCTTAAGAAAATTAGGGGACATTCCTAATGACCAGAGAAGAATTTTTGGACCAATTTTGTGATTTTTTTGAATCATATTATTTTTATTATAATTATTTTGAGTTTTGGAGTGTTAATTAATTTAAAAATAGAAGATAAATGTTGAAAATGGACTTTATATTTTCAAAATCTCTCTGATAATAAGGAAACTAGAGAAACAATTTTGTAATTTTCTGATTTTTTTATGATTTATAATAATTATTTTAGTGAAAATGCTAGAAAATACATTTTCTTAATTTAAAATTACCCTAGGGCTTAAAATTTAATATCTCATCAAATAGACTTAGGAAAAATGTGGGATTTGTTCCTAAGTGGTTAAAATTCAAATGTGACATTTTGGTGAATTTTATTATTTTTGTGATTTTTATTATTTTTTTAATTATTAAAATATTAAAAATATTATTAAAAATCAACTTTTTTAGAAAATTGAAATTTTAATTTTCTTAGGTTCTCCTGATATCAGAGAGGCTCCAAAACCAATTTGGTGAATTTTAAAAAATATTTTAAAAGTTATGAATTTTTAAAGTTTAAAATGGCTAAGCGGCTTAATCAACCCAATTAGTGGGGCTAACCAAGTCCAATTGACTTCAAATTTTTATGGTGATTCCTCTGATCCTAAAGGTCAGTGGAGAATTGATTTCAAGTCAATTTGATGCCTGGTTAACTCTAATTAATTAAAGACCTATTTTAGGTGTTTAAGCCAATTAAAGTTAACTGAAAGTGAATTAACTCAAGTCCTATTTTTCCTTAGAGTTCTCTGGTCATAAAGAACATCACCAAATATTTCTAGAATTTATTTCACAACATAAAGCACTTTTGAATTAAAATACTCAAAACAGCAACATGCATTTGAAAATAAATAACTTTTCACAAGAGATGGCCCTTCGACCTTGGAAACCAGTAATGCCCCAAGTTCAGAGGCTTCAAAAGCCCTATGGTCTCATGCCATGGTGAATTGTATACATGCATGGAATTAAATGTATGCAGAGAGTAAATAAATCATAAAAATAAAATACTTAATTAAATTAAATGATTTCTTTTCCACATTATTCTCCTGTTCACCGAGCAAGAGGGTATTTTTATTTTATTTTTGTGATTTTTCTACACAAAGATATGGATTTTTGAAGTTTAGGAATTAAATAAATAAGAAAATACCCTAATTTTCTATTTATCCACGCGGCGCCGCGTCAACCTCGGCAGCTCCGAAACGCCGCGTGTCGCGCTCCCATTCGACGCCGCCATCTGAGTCGCAGCCTGGCCCTGGCGGGTTCTCGTACCGTCTCCTGGTCCGACGCAACCCGGCCGTCCGTGCGCGCGTGTATCGAATGGACGGCATCCGTTCATCGCCCCTAAGTGTTCTCACCCGAGAGCCGTCCACACTAAATCCCCAAGATCTCACTCGATTCTCAATGGATTTTCATGTTCTTATGTTTCATGGATCTGGGCTCTCAAGAGACGAACACATCTATACGGCTAACATGCATTGAAACTACAGATTGAAATGGAGTAACTCAAGCTCGGGATGAATAGTTAACTCATACCTTAGCTCGCAGAAGTGTGGCTTCAACTGTGAGTTGTTGCACCTTCGATCAATCCCATGAAGCCCAGATGAAGTCTCCGTCCGGTGAATCGCCTAGCTGATGAAAGTGACCACACCATCACAAAGCTTGAGGCCGGAGCAACTCGGGGTGGCCTGGAGATGGGGCTTTCAGTGGGAAACTTCTCCTCTTGGTCCAAAGGAAGGTGTAGGACCACCAATTGAGAGACTGGCTCACCGTGGCAAAGTGTCCTGTTTCAAAGGAATTTCGCCGAGAAATTGGGCTCTGAGAAGTATCAGGCAAATTGACACCGGGGATCAACCGCTCTCAGATGGTGAAGTGGCTCGAAACAATTCTTGCGTAGTTTCGGCGGTGGTTTGTGCTTGGCTCCCCTTGGCCGCAGGGCGAGGGTTTGGGGTCAGATAGTGGAAGGCCTCCTGTGGAGTTGTATTTCGGGGATCACTGCTTCCAGGAGGAGAAGACTGTGCCATGGTAGCCACTCTGGGATGGGCACGCAAGTGAGAATTTCACGCGTCTGACATGAACTTTCGGCCATGGTGCTCTTGGCTGGGCTCCGGTGGCCGGCCTACGTGCGGGCTCACCCGAAGGTCGTGGGTCAACGGAGGTTTGTGCAATCAATCGTCATGGACATGTGTAAGGCTTGATCCAAAGTGAATGGGGCATGGCTAGATTTGAACCTAAATGGCCGGGACCCACCCATTTGGGCTAGGTGCACCACCTGCGTCCGGGTTTGGCCGAGGGAAAAGTGATTTGGCTCAACATAATCGTGAGGTCAAGTCACTCATCCAAGCACAATTAGGCTTAAGCATGGTTTAGTGGAAACATGCAAGGGTTAATCACCTTAGGAATTCAAGGAAAGAGCCTCCTCCTTTGCCCAAATGGCATGGTGTGACATGTAAAGAGGGCTCATGGCTTGCATATGGCTTATGCATGGCCCATGGCTCCATTTGGCTTGGGAAAAGTAAAGTCAATTTCATGGAAATGCATTTAAGGAAAATTTTAGTATTTAGGTGATTTGGCATGAGGCTTCATTCGAATAATTCAATGATGATTTTAGGACTTAGGTAATGGATTTAATTAAATGGATGACAAATGGAGATGTCATGTGGGCTTTAGGTAGATTTGGGCTTTTGAATTTTGAAGGAAATGGGCTTTTAAGAAGGTTTAAGGGAAGTGGGCTTTTAAGTTTAAGGATGTGTTCATGGATGGGAATTTTTGTAGAAGTTTAACAAATAGTTGTTGGTTTTGGCTTAGGGATGTTTCATGAATAATTTGAAATAGATTTAAGGTGGTTCTTTGGGTTTGAATTGGGTTGAATTTGGGTTTATTTGGTAAATGGGCCAATGTAGGTCAAATTAGCTAACTGGGCCAATGTTGGGCTAGGTTGAAATTGATGTAAAATAAATGTTAAGAAATGTTTATAGGAGTGTTTCAAAGAGTGTTTCGCTTTGGTTGGGTTTTAATTTTGAGGTTTGGGCCTATTTGGGTTAGATTCGGGGTTTAGGTCAAAATTGGGCTTTTTGATTTTTGGGGTTGAATTTGAGTGGGGTTTGGGTCAAAATCTTGGGCAAATCATGTTAGTGTTTTGTTTATGAGGATGTTAAGGAAGGTTTAGAAAAGATTTGGGGGTTAATTGAGTTGAATTGGGTGAGTTTGGGTTAAGTTTGGGTCATGGGTCCAAATTTGGGCTTTAAGGCCCAAAGTGAACAATCTCAAATGTCAATCAAATTGGACTCGATTTGGTCTAAATTGGTATTGGGAATGTTGAATTGAAGTTTAGAATTGAATTGGACCAAAATTGGGGTCAATCGCATGTTTGGTCTTCGACATTGGGTCCACTTTGGGTTAAAATGGGTCAATTTGGGGTTTTGACAAAAGTAGGGTAAATTGACAAAATTGGCCCATGGTGTAGTTGGACAAAATGAAATTGGGAATATTTGGGATTTTCTTGGAATTTTCTGGGAATTTTCTGAATTTTTGGATTTTTAGCTAAGAAGGGTATTTTGGGTATTTGAGGGTATTGGGGGTTTTCTTGGAATTTTTGGTATTTTTGGGTATGGATGATCAATTTGGTTATGTGGAGGTGTTCGTGGATTGATTTTGGAAAATTTTAGGTAATTTGGAGATTTTGCAAAAATTCGGTAATTCAAGGTTTTGGGTAGTTTAGCAGTGTAGGGTCCCGGGTCAAAAATTGAAAATTTGGGAAATTGAAGATTGGGTGAATTTGGGTGGGGTGAAATCCTTCATTTTGGTTGAGCCATGAAGCCATTTCCTAAGCCCATATGAGCCATGAAAGGACTCATTCAGGCATTCATTATGTTGCTCCTAACCCTCTAGCTGGTGGCTTAGGGGTTAAGGACCACTCATGTGAATCACCCACAGAGTCAGAGGTCAAGTTGGGTATGGGTGTGGTTTTAGGAAGTGCAGAAATGTAGTGTGTAAGTGTAGTGTATAAGTGTAATGTGTGTGTAAGTCAGCCTCAATGCACTGTGCCACCAGGCGTCCTAAGGCCAAAGAGTCCTATAGGAACTCATCCTTTAAACTTCCATATTTGATTTCAACCCTCTAGGTGATTAGGGGTCTATAGTCGTAAGTTTGTGGAGTTTGCAGGGAGTTTAGAAGTGGTTTGAATTTCTAAAGGCGGGTCCCAATTCTAGTCTTCTAAGATAGTCAAAGGAAAAGCCTAAGGCTAGATCCTAAGCACCAAAAGAAGAAGGAAGACCTCATCAAAAATGAGGTCAACAAATGGACTCATCAGTGTGGTGAGCCGACGGAAAGACACCGCGGTGACAGGCAAGCCGACCGAAGCGATCAACAAACCACCACAGATGTCCAAGTGACGAACTTAGGACGAAGTAGAAGAGTTTCGCCCGCCGGGGAGTGTCAAGTATATCTCCGGAACCGGAGATTTCTCGAACTCGCCGGGGAAAGGAAAAGGAGGTAAATCCCAAATCACATGATCCGAGGAATTTCGATTTAGATTTTATTTTGCTTCAATTTATGTTTTGATGTGTGAGTTTAAATTTTAGTTCGGAGTTTCAATTTAGATCAAGCTCGTCAAAATTAATTGAGGATTTGATTTGAAATGAAAATTAGAATTTGAGGTTTTAGATGTAACATCTCCAACCTCGAAAGAAAATTGAATTGATTAGATTGAATCGCTCGCAATGAGAAGATATCTCGTAGCAAAGTGGTGTTGGATATAAAATCCCAACCTCAAGAGTTTGATTTCGATTTGATGTATTTCATTGCGATAGAAATGATCCTAAAGCACAAGTAGGCCTCGGATGTAAAATCCTCGACCCAAAAGATTTGAATTTGATGTATTTCGCTGCACAAGGGAAAGAATCCTAAAAGTTAAAGGCAAGCCTGATGTAAAATCCTCGACCCAAAAGTTTGAATTTTGATGTATTTCAAAGGCAATAGGAAGAGAATCCTAAAAGCAAAGGCGCTCTGATGTAAAATCCTCGACCCAAAAGTTTTGAATTTTGATGTATTTCAAAGGCAACAGGAAGAGAATCCTAAAGGGTTATGGGCCTTGGATGTAAAATCCTCGACCCAAAAGTTTTGAATTTTGATGTATTTGGTTGCAATAGGAAGAGAATCCTAAAGCAAAGGTACTTGATGTAAAATCCTCGACCCAAAAGTTTTGAATTTGATGTATTTCAAAGGTAACAGAGAAGAATCTCTAAAAGCAAAGCAAGGGGGCCGGATGTAAAATCTCGACCAAAAGTTTTGAATTTTGATGTATTTCAAAGGCAATGAGAAGAACTTAAAGCAAGGCAGTCTCGGGATGTAAAATCCTCGACCCAAAAGTTTTGAATTTTGATGTATTTCTGCACAGGGAAAGAATCCTAAAGTACGTGTACTGATGTAAAATCTCGACCCAAAAGTTTTGAATTTTGATGTATTTCATGTGGCACAGGGAAAGAATCCTAAAGAAGGTGAAGCCTTGGATGTAAAACTTCGACCCAAAAGTTTTGAATTTTGATGTATTTCAAAGGCAATAGGGAAAGAATCCTAAAGCAGTGCAGTCTTGGATGAAATCCTCGACCCAAAAGAGTTTGATTTTGGATGTGGTATTTCAAAGGCAACAGAAAAGAATCCTAAAGCGTTGCGGTGTCTCGATGTAAACTTTGCCCAAAAGGTTTTGAATTTTGATGTATTTCAGTGCAATAGGAAGAGAATCAGCAAGTAGCCTTGGATGTAAAATCCTCGACCCAAAAGATTTGAATTTGAAAGGATGAGTTTGAACTCGATTGAAATTTGATTTAAGATTTGATTTGAAATTTGAAAGATCAAGTCGAAACTTGATCGAGATTGGATTTTAGATTCGATCGAGGATTCGTATCTGAATTTGTAAAGATGAAATTTGATTTGGAATTTGGAAGGATGGAATTTGATTTTTGAAGTTTGGAAGGATGGAATTCGAGATTTGTGTTGATTTCGTTTTATCTTTTAATGGTTCAAATTTTATTCTTTTGTTGTTTATTTAATGTTCATGTGAACTTCGTGTTTGTCATTTTTCAGATTTTTTTAGAAAGTTTTCTTTTTATTCTCTTTTTTTCTTTTTCTCGTTCTTTGTTCAAAGTTCATTTAACTTTTAATGGCGTTTCCCCAATCAATTTGCACAAGAGAGGTGTGAAGGCCAAAACGTGACATGGTCACTTTCATTCCAATCATGTCAAAACACGTCGTACAACTCGATCTGAATATATTTCATACAATCCATGTAGACTCAAAACGATCGTGTATGGGATCTTTGTTGATCCATAGAAAGAATCATCTGCCAAAAAATCCATGTCTGAATAGTGAGGTACATGGTCAATAACATCACCTCCAAGCCATCCTCGTGCAAGGATGCCTACTGGATGTACATCGGAGGTGTGATATTTCCCATGTAACTCGGCGCCCGTAAGGCCGGGAGGTTCTCTGTAGCTCGGGATCTGGTTGGAAATGGTAAGGTATTTGCCGCTCGTCCATCCTCCGAAAGTAACCGAGATTCGCTCCACTGCACCCCCGGTATGCAATGCTTTGCGATATCCGTCTTCCGTTACCCTGGGCAGCATCAGTCGACGAACCCACCGCAAAGGTATTCATCGGCCCCTCGGAACTCGCCCGGGCCTGCTATCCGGAGGTCGATCCGAACATGATGTTGCACTCATTCAAGAAAGAGACCGTGCGTAAAGGTCCGACGAAGTCGTACCAATATGTGGGGTATGCGAATACCCCGTTTGTAGATGTTGATAATGCAAATATCGGGGTATGCACCGTCGCAATACCCTCCATGTTATCAATCTTTTTACCATTCTCTTGATAATCGATGGCACCTGATCTACTTGCCCATGACGGAGTATCCCCTCGGTGGGTTTCCTTCCGTCTTCAAAGAAGTCAGAAAGGGAAGATCCGCATTGTATTGTGATTCTTCCTTTCCCCGGCATCCATCTCCGGGGTTCCAGTATGTGTTTTCCTCAAAGTGCCCGTCGGCCCATTCTTTCGCATCCCGGATACAATTCCACGATTTGCTGTTGTTCATACCTGGAGAACACGTCGTGTAGCTTCGAGGCCTTCTAGTATGTTGATTCTTCTTCCTTTAATTCTTCGAAGTATTCGAAAGTTTTCTTTTCAACTTTCGTATCCTCTCCAAATTTCGTATTCCTAGTCGATCTCGTTAGACGGCGCAGGTTCCTAGACATATCAGGATATATGTCAACCTCTCACGTTCCCCGCATACCTCGGCTCCTCAGCATGATGCTCCGTCGGGACATTCCCCCGGGGTTGCTTCGCAACAAGGTCATGCACCGCTGGTGGTTCTATCCGGTGGCGGGTAACTCCTCTTTTCTCTTGATCTTCTCCGAGATTTCCCGTTCTTTCTCGTTATTCCCAGAGCTGGCCTTCTTCTTCAGTTCCCGGTGAAACCCAGTGTCCTCAAATGTATGTGGCCGGCATTAGCGCCTGTCTCATCGCGCCGGTCCGCGTCTAGTTTTATAACATTTACTGATGCGGCGATTCTTATTTCTTCGTTGCGTTGCCGCGAGAGTAGCCCTCCGAACTTCGAATCTCCGCGGGCGCGGCGCCGACAAGCCCGCTCTCCGCCGTAGTGACTACTTCGACTTCATTTTCTTGTCTTCTTCGGTGTTTGCTTTTCTTTTTCAAGGTTGATTGGTGGCTTGGGCCACCCACTTTCATCACCGTTCGCCCGGGTAGTTCTTCTCGGTTAACTGGGACCCTACTACTTTCCTCATACCGTAGGCCCGCCGGTGCGAAATCTGAGTCAATCTCGGATTATCGCTCCATCTTTCACCCTCTTTTCATCGAGTGCAAGGCTTACGCCTATTCCAAAGTTCAAGACCAACCGCCCGTTCGACATTTCCCCGCGAAAAGACAAGGAAAAGGACTGTGGTCGCATTTCAAGAACAAGAACATTAAGAAAATGTTTATTAAAGATACATTTTTTATTATTCTTATATTTTGAAATTTAACAGGAATGAAGTAGGATAAGATCCGGAAAGAGATTTTGATTTGAAAAAGGAAACAAGGAAAACTTAATTATCATGATTTTATTTATCTTAGCACATTTTATTATTTTTTTTTTTTTCGTTCGGACTCAACACAAGAGCCATTTTACCCGTGTTTCTTAGGGATGAAGAATTCATTCCTTCGAAACACTGTAGCGTAATATTTTTTCAAGTATCGTCCGTTGATTTCTGGAAGCATATGTCGTTCTCCCCGCAATTCACTAGCCGGTAGGAACCTCCCGAGTATACCGTTTCAACCACAAACGGTCCTTCCCGCAATTAAATTTTCTCCTATCTGCGGGGTGTGCAAGAATAGGTCTCGAGAACGAGAACTAAGTCACCAACTTTGAAGGTTCTTGGGCTAATTGCATTGTCATGGGCTTGAACCATCTTAGCTTGGTAGTTCTAAATTTCCGTCGCGCCGCAAGTCTTTTCCCTTCCAAGCTTTCTAATTCTTCGAGTCGTAACTGCGTTTTCCTCGTCGTGATCTTGTTTGCAATTGCAATTCTGAGTGAAGGAAGCTGAACTCTAAAAGGTAAATACCGCCTCGGACCCATACAATTCGCAGCGTAAGGTAGCTTGAGTAGGGGTTCTTGAAGGTCGTCCGGTAGGCCCATAAGGCTTAACAATTCCTCGCGCCAATTTCTCTTATTATCATCCAAGGTTTTCTTTTAAGATTTGAACGAGAGTTTTATTAAAAGCCTCAACAGGCCGTTTGCTCTTGGGTAGTAAATTGTTGAGTATCACGCCGATTCCGTGTCTCCCGACAAAATTGCTCGATTTGTGTGCTTCGAATGCCGACCCATTATCCGAGATGATCTCGCGCGGCACTCCGAAACGGTAGACAACTCGTTCCCGCAAAAACCGTAGCACGTGGTGTGCTTTCACTTCTCTAAGTGGAACCGGCTTCTCGCCCACTTGGAAAAGTAATCCGTAGCTGCAAGAATGAAACGATGTCCTTTTGAAGATGGTGGTTCTATCGGACCCACTATATTCGTGTTCCAACATTCAAATGGCCACCACGCAATTGTCGCGGTGTGTAGCACATTTGGAGGTTGATGTAGAACCACCCGTGCACTTGCATTGGTGAGCGCCTTGCGATTTTCATGCAAATGGGTCATCATCGAGGGCCGTAGTACCCTAGTCTTTTAATTTTCATTTTCATCTTTGGACCCGACTGTGAGCGCCACAGAAATCCCGAATGCACCCTTTAACAATTTCACGGGCCTCAAACCCGCTTAGGCACCTAGCCACATTTGATCAAAAAGACCTTCTCCGTATAATGTGTTGTTTATTAATGCGTAGGACAGAAATTCTTTCTGATCCGATGGGCTAGCGACCTATCGTCCGGTAGCTTTCCCTAGTTCATCAATGGCCGTCGCCAATCTTCTCCGTGTGCTCGTTACCGCCGCAACCGATTCTTTTCTTTTCCCCGATTTGTGTATTGTGTCTATGTCAAGCCGTGATAGGACCCGACGTCCGTGAACTCGACACTTCCCACCGATTCATCTTGCAACAGCAAATTCTTTTGCGAGACGGGCTAAAGCATCCGCAAAGCATTCTCTTTTCTAGGAATCTCAGATTGTCACATTTGAATTGCTCTAACAAACTCTGTATGGCATACCGGAAGTACTGCTCGAGTCTTGGTTTAAAAAATTTCGTATTGTCCGGCGATCTCGTTGAATGATTAACCGTGAATCCCCGTAGATGTTGATGTCCGTTATCCCCATTTCCGAATGGTTAATTCCAACTCGTTGGCGAGGGCTTCGTATTCTCGCTTCGTTGTTTGTACACGGTTCTCGTCAAGTGGTAGGAGTATCTTAACATCCCCCGCTCCGTGTTATAAAGATTAGCCCGATTCCCGCCCACGGCACTATCACTTGCGATTCTTCGTCTTTGTGTGTCAAGATGCTCCGTCGAAATACAATTCCCAACGTCGATCATCGTGGTCTTCTAGGCTCATTATTCGTTCATCCGCGCATCGTCATCGAGAGGAGATTCGGCCGGCAAAGGGTGTGCTGCGAGAAGTCCGCTAAGACTTGTCCCTACGGCACGCAGGCACGAAAGTTAAGTATCGAATTGCAATAATATCATCACCATCCGGCAAGTCTCATTGAAAGTGTTGGACGAGGTCACGGTATTGCAATGGATTAAACTTCGAGATCAAAGTTGACCTTTAGAGAAAGCAGGTAATGCCCGAGCTTTCAGCGGCGAAGATCGTGGCCAAACAATGCTTTTCAATCGCGGGATACCTTACTCATTTTATAAACGACGGCTTAAGTAGTAAAGAGCATTTTCTTTACCCTCATCATTGACCCGGGGCTAACAGCTCCGAGAGAGTCGTCTAAAGCCGCGGTGTAAAGTATCACGGCCTACCCGAGATCGGGGTCGCTTAAGACAGAGGTGTCATTAAATATTTGCTTAATGTCTTCGAAAGCCTTCTGCATTTCTCTTCCCAAATAAATTTGGCGTCCTTTTTAACTAGTGCCGAGAAAGGCTGACACACCTACCCGACGTGCTCGAGATAAAGCGTCGAAGATATGCCGCCCTTCCTTGAAAAGATCGTAGTTGTTTTAAGGTTTCGTGAGGCGGCATTTTCTAAGATACTTTAATCTTCTCCGGTCGATTTCAATTCCACGATGTCGGACAACGAATCCTAAGAATTTCGGAGTGTGACGCCGAAGGCGATTTTAAGGGATTCATCTTAAGGTTAAATTGTCTTAATCGTTCGAAAACAATTCTCAAATCATACAGTGGCTTTACTTATTTTCGATGACGACATCGTCCACGTAGCACTCGACTTCGATTGTGATGAGATCATCAAAAATTCTTGTCATTGCTCTTTGGTAAGTTGCTCCTGCTTCTTCATCCAATGGCATCACCGTGTAGCAAAATACTCCGATCGGCGTTCGAAGCCGTAAGCTTTTATCGGTAAATTTAAAGGAATCACTTACTAATATAGTAAACTGAAATAAAAAGTAACTATCGCAACTAAAGTAAACTAATGCTTGAAATAAGTTGATTTAAATAATTCAGAAAAAGTATCCTTCTCCTTGTTTTTAGAAAATTAAGTGAATGATGAATTTAAATAGAATTTTTAAATTGTATTGTGACAAATAGGAGCATTCCTATTCTTTACCCTTTGGTCCAGTGCAAAGAACATTGACTAATCCTATGTTTGATTACTGAATCTGCGGCTAGGCTGGGAGGATACTGGCTGCCACTTCAGAGCTCCCACGTTCCCCTCACCTGAGGGCTAACATCTACACTTAAGCTCTCAAACAGTAGGACCGAATTGAGTATTTTAGTCTGTCACACTAAAATATCCAATTCTACGCCCGATAATTAATATTTCCCTATTTATTTGCACCCGCCTTCCAAGGCTTTTGACTTCCCTGAATATTGGATGTAATTTTTACTATAGTTGATAATTCAACATATTTTAACTACTCAATTGGCCGGATTGAAAGTAAATTAAGTTTTAAGTAAAAAATTATCACAATTTATTTTAATATTATATTATGTGCTTCTATTTAATTTCATCAATCCGCATAATTTTCATAAACAAGGAGAAAGATTAAGAAAACTACTCAGAATGCATGGGAATAAAACAAAGCATGGATTTCATTTAAAGTTAACAACAATAAACAAATATACTTATCTTAATTTCCTCCCAAGCGGACTCCTCAAGTTCCTTTGACTTTTCCTTCTAGTACAGCAAACTAAATAGCACTCAACTAATGAACTCACTAAACACACTAAAAATAGACACATAAAAGACTCTAAAAAAAACTTTTTTTAAGACTCAAAAAACACACCTAGACACTAGAATTCGGCCTCTATTTATAGAGGTAAGTAAAGATCCAAGGGGTGCTTAAACACCTCTTCAAAAAGTGTCCAGGTTCAATGTATATGCATTTTGAACTAGCTCGCCGTCGGCGGGAAACGACCTCGCCGTCAGCGGGGCTTCTAGAAGGACTTCAAACCGCGCGATCTCGTTGTCAGCGGGCTCGGGCTCGCTGTCGGCGAGGTAGTTATAATTCCTTCAGAAAGTTCTTCTCACGATCTCGCTGTCGGCGGCCTCGATCTCGCCGTCAGTGAAGTAGTTATATTTGCATGAATTTCCTCCTTTTTGATCCAAATTTGTTCCATTTCATGCTTTTTGCTTCCATCATTTATAAATCTTCATTCCTGCAATAAAATAAAGAAAATACCTTTCTTTAAAGTGCAATTTCATCAAAAATAGATATGAATTTCTTAATGAATTTTTCTTAATGAATTTTTCTTTACTTTTCTTTTCTTTTCTTTTTCTTTTTCTTTTTCTTTTCTTTTTCTTTTCCTTTTTCTTTTCTTTTTCAAGTCAGGATTACTGTATCTGGATAGCTTGTTAATAATTTTGAACTTCAATTTCTCTTCCTAAATTTGAAACTTAAAATATTTTTTTGCTTATATATATTTCATAGCCTTTACTTCATTGAGTTTCTATCCTTTCTTTTTCACTTAAATACTTAAGAATTTTCAATATTTAGAATATAGTTTCCCTTACTTTAAATAGTTTACTATATTCTTATTCTTTTTAACCAAATATCTTATTCCATTAATTAATTGAATTACTAGAAATATTTTCTTTAACTTTATACAATAATTAAATAAAGTAACTCATATTTATTGAATTGAAAAACTACGATAGAAAATCATTTAATAATAATTTTTGAAAATAGAAATTGAGAACAATTTTAATAATTAAATTTGTATTTTTTCCTTCCCCCAAAC
Organism: Papilionanthe hookeriana x Papilionanthe teres; assembly: GCA_022702705.1. Lineage (NCBI taxonomy): Eukaryota > Viridiplantae > Streptophyta > Magnoliopsida > Asparagales > Orchidaceae > Papilionanthe > Papilionanthe hookeriana x Papilionanthe teres. The sequence continues at coordinate 1,259,472 of CM040427.1, forward strand.
TTAAATTTTTCTATCTTTACTACATAGTGAAAAAAGGGAAAGTATATAAATAAAATTCATCATACCTTTGAGCTTTAGGTATTTCTTTTCTTTGAAATTTTCGCAGGCTTTTTCATTACTTACAGAACCTGTACTGTTAGTATTCTTCCACATATAATATTTAAAAAGAAAGTGCAGGGATGGAAATTTTAAAATAAGTATCAAACATAACAAAGAAAACTTTAATCTATTACTACACATACATTTAAAATTTAAACAATACATTAAAGAAAGACTAACATCCTATATATATAAAAAAATTTACAACTAATTTAACACACATAAGAAATTTAATATCACTGCTCAAGCAAACAATCAACATATCAAGTCCAAAGTCCACAGAAAGTACTAAAATATTACACACAGAAATAATAAACTTTGCAAAACAATAAATCTAAAAAAACCAAACAAACTAAACAAAGATTCTAATCTTCTGCATCAAAATCCCAAACTATGTCATCTCCCTTATCTCCAGGCTGAGAAGGCTGAGCAGGCTGGTACTGTGAATAACGGGGGCACTCAGGAAAGACAACATCTAAATCACCACTCCTATATCGACGCTCAGCTTCATAGTATGCAATCTCGTACTCTGAATGTCGCTGGAGATATTCGCTATCATAATCGTTTCTTCTCTCCAAGCCTCTGATGCTTTGATCTATATGCTCAAATCTTCTTTCCATATTTTCTCCAAATAACTCAAAACTCTATCTACTCAGGGTTAACTCATTCATCAGATCTTGAAGGGTAGGAGTGGTGTGCGAGGGGGTGGTTCATAACTAGTAGAGGGTATATCTCTACTTGAAGAAGGTACATAATCCCTTGTCCCAGATCTCCATCCTTCGTGGGATTCATATTTCTTTATATTAGCCTGAGTAAGGGGTTTCATAGGCTCTATCCATTCCTCATTATCTCTTGTCTCTACCCCAGATAATTGGCAAAGTGCATAGATAAGACCAGGATGTCCTAGTCCTCCTCCACTTTCATTTCTAGTAGTGGCTAATATGTTTTGATATATAACATTTCCCACATTAATAATCTTTTGGTTCTGAATACAGAAATTCAGAACTGCTCTATCTCTTGTTACCTCACTATGGTGGTAGGTAGGTAACAAAGTAGAACAAATAAAATAATGCCAAGCTTTAGATGTTGCATTTAGCATAGAAAGAGGGAAGTTTACCCGTTCCCGCTGCTTTATCTTCCAGACTCCTTTCCCATCAGTGAGAAAGTCGATCACCTCTTCCAGTGGTCCTTCCATAGTTCCAAAAGTTTCATATTCGCTCATGTAGGTGTCTCGTACTTCATAATAAGCGTTTATTCTAGCAGCGTTGAAATCTACAAAAAATCCTCTAACCTTAACCGGTGCATCTTCAGCCTGTGTTAAATTTGTATAAAATTCCTTCACCACTTCCACAGCGGCTCTGTTGGTCACGTAGCAGAAGTTTTCCCATCCTCGCTCCTTTATAACTCGTTCTACTTCTCCTCCTGCATTCTTGAAAACTCGATCTTGAATGCATTTTCTTGCTTGAATGTTTTGAAAATATCGAGTTTGTGCTCTCGCATTAATGAATCGAGTTTCGTCATATTCTATTCATCACTTTTGTCGTGGAGCCATTTCTTAATCTGTGAAATTTACAAAAATTTTAACTAAACTCCAAAATATTACTAAGAAGGCTTCCTACAAACTAAAATCCATTTAAATCAATTTCTATGAAATTCTTCCAAGTATTTTCTTCACATTTCAAAATTTTTCAAAATATCCCAATGTAGAAGAAATTCATGTTGAAAATCAAAAATTTTTGCATAGGAGTGAAGCTCTTACAAAGGAAAGATGAAATCTGGTGTCAAAAAGTGTTGAAATCGCTTCAAATCCGAGATCTCTCAAGCCCTAGGTCAGTTTTTTTGAAATTTTGAGGAAAGGGATGATGAATAGTGTCGGTTCACTGGTCAAATATAGGTCTTTTCGTATTCTCACTGTCAGCGAGGTTTTTCTCGCCGTCGGCGAGCTAATTAATTCCATAAGGTAAAAGTTTCGAGAAAAATTCGTCGTCGGCGAGCTCGGTCTCGCTATCAGCGGGTTTTCTCGCTGTCGGCGAGATAATTCTCGCCGTCGGCGAGATAATTCTCGCCGTCGGTGAGCTCCCAAAAATTTTAAATTTTTGAAATTCGTCAATCATTTTCAACCTCAAATTGCCTTTAATCAATCTTCCGATCACTTAATTTAATAATAATACGAAGATTAGATACTTTAACTCACAAAAAGTCACACAACACAAACAATATAACTTTATATATGAAATCCATGAAACTTACAATTTTCACACTGAAAACTTCACACATACTTAACTTAAATGTTCAAATTCATAATACTCAGCATCGCAATCCAAACCACAACACTCTAAATGCTGAGACATAATAATTTACAAATAATCTCATCAAATCTGAGATGATCAAATCAAATTTCGACTCATAATAAAACTTAACTCCAAATCAAACACACACATATATATAAATATAACAAAAAAAATAAAAATCTTTCCTACTCTTCAGTGTCTGAACTAACATCTTCTCTGATATTTCCGATGCGACGCAGGTGCACAAATAAATTGTAGAAAGGCCTCGAAAGGGAATTCTGCGATGAGATTCTTCATTAATCCATCCTTTCTGTCTTAGTAAATGAATAAAGCTGGCCTCCGGATGTCCAAGTATGATCAAAGTGCTCCTTCATTCTCCAATCAATACGATCAAACATATCGGAGATATTGTCGATGGAATTCATCACATTTTGCAATTCTTTCTCCAATCCTTTAATCTTCTTCGAATGAAATTAGTCTTATCGGTAAAGGGCCTTGCTAAAGGACTGTTCTGTGATGCTCTGTCAGAAATAATGGTGATCTCATCATTGTTATCCAAAGTGGGAAACATATCAGTAGGATCTCGGGGTTTCAATGGTAAAAGTACTTTTTCCTAAGCCTCATAAGAAACTTGGTACTGACTGCATAAAGCAAATATAGTAGATGGGCGTCCAAGTCCATGCACTGACCCATGCACAATTAATCCCAATGCAGACTTTACTATTATTGATCCAACATCGATAGGTAATCCAATTTGAATACAGTAGTTTAAAATAGTGCATTCCTTTGAAACTTTATTTACTCTCATGGTAGGTAATAATTTTGATGATATAAAGAAATGTCAGTGCTTTGAGACAGGGTTTAGAAGTGATGCAGAAAAATTGACATACCCGTCTTCTCGTAACTCTGAATCATCTGGTTCATCGGTTAGGTATCTGTAGATCTCGTTCATATTGTATCTTGAAGGCACAAAGTTGGAATAATGACAAACAGAGGTATTTTCTATAGAAAACAATTCATTTACCCTTGCAGGAGTAAATGTTACCCATCTTCCTCTGACGTACACATTTCCATTGTTGATCGCATGTAAATTAGAGTAAAACTCTTTAACTACTGGTATAACTATAGCGGATGTTGTATAACAAAATACCTCCCAATGTCGCTATGCAATCATTTCTTCGATTTTTGTAGTAGAATTCTCTACTCCTCTATTGACGAATCCTCTTTCTTTGATAAGTTTTTTGTTCATCAAGCCTTTGTTGAAGATTCGTTGTGCCTCCGAATTGATGAATTTTCTTCGGTTGAAAACTTCAGTTTTTGTGGTTTCTAGGAATTTGGAGGCCATTTTGGATGGAATGGATTGGTCTCTAGTCGTTCCTAAGGAAGAAAATGGTGTAAAATTGGATTTGGAATAATTTCTTACGAAGGAATGGCTTAGATCAATCCAAAACCGCACAAAAAATCTTTAAGAAACTAAATTTTTAACTGCCTCGTCGTCGGCGTGAAGTTACTCGCCGTCGGCGACTTAGTTATAAAACTGAATGAAGTAATGGTCAACGATCTTGCTGTCAGCGGGCTCGGGCTCGCTGTCGGCGAGATTCGTAAAAATCGCCCTTTTTCGCTCTGGTCCGAATATTTTCTGATCTCATCTAATAGGTTCAATTTTTGTGATGATTCTAATAAAAATTTGAGTAGTAAGATTTGTTTTAATATTATAGACTCACTAATATGTAGACATTTAAAAATAAATGACTACTATGGGTTGCCTCCCATAAAACGCTTGGTTTAACATCATCAGCCCGACCTAATTTAGTTAGTGTTCAGGTTGACTAAGCATTAAAACCTCTTTAAAATTTGGTCTTCTATTTTTGAAATATGGTTTTAATCTATGTCCATTTACTTTAAATCTATGTCCTGTTTTTGGATTTTCAATTTCTATAATTCTATATGAAAATATTTGAGTTATGGTGAAAGGTCCTAACCATCGAGATTTTAATTTCCCAGGAAATAATTTCAATTTAGTATTATATAGCAAAACTTCTTGTCCTGGTTCAAAATTTCTCTGATTAATCTTCCGATCATGCCATAATTTCATCCTTTCTTTATAAATCCAATCATTATCATATGATTCATTCCTTAATTCTTCCAATTCATTTAATTGCAACAATCTCTTCTCACCAGCTTCTTTCATATTATAATTAAATTCTTTAATCGCCCAATATGCTTTATGTTCTAATTCAACTCGGTAAGTGGTAAGTTTTTCCATATATAAGCTCGTAAGTAGTCATTCCAATCGGAGTTTTATAAGCGATCTTGTATGCCCATAATGCGATGTCTAGTCTTATAGACCGGTCCGATACTATTAGGATTTACGAGACTTTTCTAATATACGCTTAATCTCTCGATTAGAAACTTCAGCTAATCCACTAGTTTTTGGATGATAAGCGAGTTGATATCTTATGCATAATATTATACTTTTCTACTAGTTTGTGAATATATTTGTTTCTAAAATGAGTTCCTCCGTCAGTGATAATCACTTTCGGCATTCCAAATCTAGTAAAAATATTTTTCATTAAAAATTTTGAAACACTTTTAACATCACACCTAGATAAAGCTTGTGCTTCAATCCATTTGGAAACATAATCAACAACTACTAATATATATGAGTTTCCAAATGACGGAATAAAATGTCCCATGAAATCTAATCCCCAAACATCAAAAATTTCAACTTCTAATATAAAATTCTGAGGCATTTCATTTTTTCTTGATATGTTTCCTAATCTTTGGCATTTATCGCAGGTTTTTATATATGTATATACATCTCCAGTAGAATCCAGATTGTAGAATTTTATATGCAGTTTTATCTGTCCCAAAATGTCCTCCAAAATCAGAGTCATGACATTTTTGAATGATTGGTTCAGTTTCTTCATATGGTACGCATCTTCTAATGATTAGATTCTTACATTTCTTATATAAGTATGGTTCATCTCAAAAGTATGTTTTATTATCGTGAATGAATTTTTTTTATTGTTGCAAAGTTAACATAGGCGGTAAAATGTTACTTACAATATAATTCACTATATCAGCATACCAAGGTAATTTCAACTCATTAATATTATAAATTTGTTCATCAAGAAAACTGTCTAAAATTTCATTATCAGTTTCAGATAATTCATGATTTTCTAATCTTGATAAATGATCTGCAATTTGATTATCAGTTCCCTTTTTGTTAATGATTTGAAAATCAAATTCTTGCATTAAAAAATATACATCTGATTAATCTTGGTTTAGAATCTTTCTTTTGCATTAAATATTTTATAGCAGAATGATCAGTATGCACAATACATTTAGTTCCTATTAGATAATGCCAAAATTTATTAAAAGCATATACAACTGCTAATGATTTTCTTTCGATAATCGTATAATTTATTTCGGCATCATTTAGAGTTTTACTTGCGTAGTATATAACTTTGAAAATCTTATCATATCTTCGCCTAATAATCGCTCCTATAGCATAATCACTAGCATCACACATAAGCTCAAATGGTTTCTCCCAATTAGGTGAAACTATTATAGGTGTTGTAATTAATTTATCTTTTAATAATTCAAAAGCATTTTGGCATTCAGTTGTAAATTCAAATTTCTTGTCCTTTTCAAGAAGTTGGCACAGAGGTTTAGTAATTTTTGAAAAATCTTTAATATAACGCCTGTAAAATCTAGCATGTCCAAGAAAACTTCTTACCCCTTTTACCGTAGTTGGAGGTGGTAATTTAGCTATTACTTGAATTTTTGCGAGTCTACTTCCATGCCTTTTCCGAAATTTTATGCCCTAATACAATGCCGCTCTGTAACCATAAATTGACATTTCTCCCAATTAAGAACTAATTTAGTTTTCTCACATACTTTAAATACTTTATCAAGATGATTTAAGCATGTGTCAAATGTTGTTCCAAATACAGAGAAATCATCCATAAATACTTCTATTCCATTATCAATTAATTTACTAAATATATACATCATACATCTTTGGAATGTTGCGAGTGCATTACATAATCCAAAAGGCATTCTTCGAAAAGTGAAAGTTCCATAAGGACTAGTAAATGTAGTTTTATCTTGATCCTCGGGAGCAATTTGTATTTGATGATAACCGGTATATCCATCTAAGAAACAAAAATACTTATGTCTGGTTAATCTATCTAACATCTGGTCTAGAAATGGTAAAGGGAAGTGATCTTTTCTAGTGGCTATCTTTAATTTTCTATAATCAATACATATTCGTCATCCAGTAACTTGTCTTATAGGGATAAGATCATTATTTTCATTAGCTTTGACAGTCACCCTCCTTTTTTAGGTACACGGTGAATTGGGCTTATCCAAGCATCGTCGAAATAGGATATATAATACCATTATCTAACCATTTTAAAATTTCTTTCTTGACTACTTCTTTCATTATCGGATTTAATCTCCTTTGTGGATCGGCTTTAGGTTTATGTTCATTATCTAAAATAATTCCGTGCATACGGATTGAAGGACTAATTCCTTTAATATCCGTTAAAGTCCGACCAAAAATTTTCTTATATTTTTTTAACGTATCTAAAAGTTTTTGTTCTTGAGATTCATTTAATTCAGATGAAATAATAACTGGTAGAATTGAAGAATTACCTAAGTAAGCATATTTAAATGATTGGGTAACATTTTTAACTCAAGTTCAGGAGGTTTAATAATTGATGGAACTATATTTTTTTCAGTATTTTCTGTGTGTTATCCAAAAATTCAAATTTCTCTTGAATATAATCTAATTCTTCATTTATCTCGGATTTTTCAATTAATTCAATATTTTCTTTTTCTAATTTTTCTTCATAATATTCTTTAAAATGTTCTTTTTGTAAATGATCGAGTACTTCCATTCAAAAACACTCATCATCTTTTTCTAGCGTAGGATATTTCATTGATTTAGCAATATTAAAAGTTACTTTTTGGTCATTTACTCTCATAGTTAATTCTCCTTTCTAAACATCGATCATAGCTTTTCCGAGTGGCTAAAAATGGACTTCCTAAAATGATAGGAATTTCTTTATCTTCTTCCATATCTAGAACAATAAAATCTACAGGGAAGATAAATCAATCCACTTTAACTAATACATCTTCAATAACTGCCTTAGGATATGTAACAGAAAGGTCAGCTAACTAAAGAGTTACTGAAGTAGGTGAAATTTCTCCCAATCCTAATCTCTTGAAAATTGATAGAGGCATTAGATTTATGCTTGCTCCTAAGTCACACAAAGCTTTTCCATAGAATTTTTCTCCAATAGCGCAGGGTATAGTGAAACTACCAGGATCTTTTAATTTTTCAGGAAGTTTTTTCTGAATAATAGCACTACACTCTTCACTAAGTGCAACCATTTCGATATCAATAAATTTTCTATTTTATTTAGAATATCTTTCATAAATTTTACATAGTTTGGCATCTGTTCTAAAGCTTCTACAAAAGGAATATTTATCGTTAATTTCTTCAAAATTTCAAGGAATTTAGCAAATTGTTTGTCTTTTTTATGTTGAATTAGTCGTTGAGGAAATGGTGGTGGAGGTTTTTCAACATAAATTTTAATAGGTATTAAAGGATTTTCTAAGTTTGGATCTTGTTTATTCTTTTCTTTTTCAATTTCCACTTCCTCTTTTTGACTTTCAAGTTCTTTCTGAATTCGAGGTTCCAATTCTTTTCCACTTCGTAATTGTATCGCTTTAATTTGTTCATTTCCATTGTCTTTGTGATTTATTTCCACATCACAAGGAAATGTTCCAAGTATTCTATTATTAAGTGCAGTAGCGATATATCCAAGTTGAGTTTCAATATTTTTGATAGCTGTTCCTTGATTTTGTAATTGGTTTCCTTGTATTTGTAGTTGATTTCCTTGATTTTCTAAATGTTGAGCCATATTTAATATTAATTCTTCTATAGATAATTTCTTATCTTTAAATTGAGGGTTATTATTATTAAATCCAGGTGGATAATTAGGTTTATAATTAGGATTTCCTTGATTAGGTGGATTTCCTAATTGTTGTGTCATATTATTCATCCACGGTTGATTAGTTATATTATTATTCCAATTAAAATTAGGATGATTTTTCCATCTAGGATTATAATAATTTGCATAAGGATTATTGGGTCTGTTGTTAATTGCATTAATTGTTTCATATTGAGATTGGGATTCTATAAGTTGTCCAGATGAATTTTCTTCTGATATATTTGTAGAGTAATTTATTCCAAAATGATCTAATTTTTTAGATATAGCAGCAATTTGTGAGGCTAATATAGATATTGCATCATTGTCATGAATACTAGCTATTTTTTTCGGATTCATTCTATCAACAGGCCATTGAAAATTACTTGTTGTCATTTCTTCGATTAGAGCATAGGCTTGATCAAATATTTTTGACATTAATGATCCTCCAGCAGCAGCATTTATGATTGATCTTAAAGATCCTACTAATCCATTATAGAAAGTTTGGATAATTAACCAATCTGGTAACGCATGATGTGGGCATTTCCTAAGAAGTTCTTTAAATCTCTCCCAAGATTCATATATTGACTCTCCATCAAGCCGACTAAAAGAAGTTATATCATTTCTACGCTTAGCAGTTTTAGATGGTGGAAAATATTTGGATAGAAATTTTTGTGATAATTCTCCCCAAGTTTTAATAGATCCAGGTGCTAACGAATTTAACGACATTTTCGCTTTATCCCTTAAAGAAAAAAGAAAAAATCTAAGTCTAATAGAATCGTTAGATACTCCTTCATATTTGAAAGTAGCACATAGTTCTAAAAAACTAGCAAGATGTAAATTAGGATCTTCAGTAGGTGAACCACTAAATTGATTATTTTGTACCATTTGGATAATTGTAGGTTTAAGTTCGAATGAATTAGCAGCTACATCAGGGTTTTGAATAGTTAAATGAATTTCATCTAATGTAGGGTTGGCATAATCTCGTAATGGTCTTGGTTGATTTATATTTTCATTTTCAAGTATATTTGTCATTTGTATTAAATTTATAATATCTCTTTTTTGTTTTCTAATTCTTTTAATTGTACGCTCTAATTCTGAATCGTAAGGTATTAAATTTTCATTTCTAAATTTTCGCATACAATTTTATAAAATAGTTTAAAATAGTCTGTTACTCTAGTAAATAATTTCTTTACTTCCCCGGCAATGGCACCAAAAACTTGACCCACTTTTAATATGTATGCAATTTATGTTTATAGCAACGGTACCAAAAACTTAATCCCACTTTCAATATAGATATACGATTTAATGTATAATGTGGATTCTACGCAAGTATATCGTATCAAGTAATACAGGGCTCTAGTGGAGTCCTGGTTATCGATCCCACAGGGAAGTTTTTAACAGATTTATTATCAGCTAAATTTAAAGGAATTACTTACTAATATAGTAAACTGAAATAAAAAGTAACTATCGCAACTAAAGTAAACTAATGCTTGAAATAAGTTGATTTAAATAATTAGAAAAAGTATCCTTCTCCTTGTTTTTAGAAAATTAAGTGAATAATGAATTTAAATAGAATTTTTAAATTGTATTGTGACAAATAGGAGCATTCCTATTCTTTACCCTTTGGTCCAGGTGCAAAGAACATTGACTAATCCTATGTTTGATTACTGAATATGCAGCTAGGCTGGGAGGATATTGGCTGCCACTTCAGAGCTCCCACGTTCCCCTCACCTGAGGGCTAACATCTACACTTCAGCTCTTAAACAGTAGGACCGAATTGAGTATTTTAGTCTGTCACACTAAAATATCCAATTCTACGCCCGATAATTAATATTTCCCTATTTATTTGCACCCGCCTTCCAAGGCTTTTGACTTCCCTGAATATTGGACGTAATTTTTACTATAGTTGATAATTCAACATATTTTAACTACTCAATTGGCCAAATTGAAAGTAAATTAAGTTTTAAGTAAAACATTATCACAATTTATTTTAATAGTGTATTATGTGCTTCTATTTAATTTCATCAATCCGCATAATTTTCATAAACAAGGAGAAAGACTAAGAAAACTACTCATAATGCATGGGAATAAAACAAAGCATGGATTTCATTTAAAGATAACAACAATAAACAAAGATACTTATCTTAATTTCCTTCCCAAGCAGACTCCTTGAAGTTCCTTTAAATTTTCCTTCTAGTACAGCAAACTAAATAGCACTCAACTAATGAACTCACTAAACACACTCAAAATAGACACATAAAAGACTCTAAAAAAAACTTTTTTAAGACTAAAAAAACACACCTAGACACTAGAATTCGGCCTCTATTTATAGAGGTAAGTAAAGGTCCAAGGGGTGCTTAAACACTTCTTCAAATAGTGTCCAGGTTCAATGTATATGCATTTTGAACTAGCTCGCCGTCAGCGGGAAACGACCTCGCCGTCAGCGGGGCTTCTAGAAGGTCTTCAAACCCGCGATCTCGCTGTCGGCGGGCTTGGGCTCGCTGTCGGCGAGGTATTTATAATTCCTTCAAAAAATTCTCCTCACGATCTCGCCGTCGACGGCCTCAATCTTGCCGTCGGTGAAGTATTTATATTTGCATGAATTTCCTCCTTTTTGATCCAAATTTGCTCCATTTCATGCTTTTTGCTTCCATCACTTATAAATCTTCATTCCTGCAATAAAATAAAGAAAATACCTTTCTTTAAAGTGCAATTTCATCAAAAATAGATATGAATTTCCTAATTAATTTTTTGTGATCAAAAAGTAAAAAATAGTTGATCAATTTCCCAGCTTCCACATTGAATGTTGCATCAAAAGTTTGGCATTATTTCATCTCTGCGAGACTGTTACTATCTTATCACCACAGTGAAGTTATAAGGGATAGAGCGATTCAGAACTATTATATTCAGAAGATGAAAAAGATTGATATTGGAGCTATTGTTTACAAGAACATTCAGACAATTGCTAGAGGCAAAACCACTGGAGGATTAGGACATCCTGCCTTAGTTCATTCCCTATGTGTTCAGTCCAGTGTGGAGTTCAGTAGTTCTGAACAAGTGGCTATACCTCTGAGAGAAATTACAAAGACTATTATCCGTACTTATGAGTCTCATGTGGGAGCTCGAGTTGAGCGTAGGAGTACTGATATTCCTACTAAGAGTTATGATGTTCCATCTACATGACGTCGCCTCCTACCCTATCTGATATTATGAGAAACTGAGATTACAGAGTGCTAGTGTGGATGGACTCCATGGTAGGATGGATGTGTTTGAGGCGAGGAGTGATGTGAATGAAGATTATCTGCAGAGGAGAGTTGAGTTCGATATTGCTTATTTTGACGCTCAGGTCATATTTATGAGGGAGAGTCTGATGTGATATTTCCTACTTGTCCCAGCTATACACCATATAGACCTGACCCTACTGATGACTCTGTTGATCTTGGTAATGGAGATTGGTAGATTGTTTGTTTTTATTTTTGTTGTTCTTGTTCTGTTGTGTTTTACTGCTATGATGTAGTAGATATTTATTTTTCATGTGATGTGTAACCCTATTGTTGTACTACTGTGATGTAGTAGTTATTAATTTTCATGTGATGTGTAACCCTGTTGGTGTACTGTTATGTTGTACTGAAACATTAAAATTGTTAGTTAGACTGTGTAGTATTTTTATAGTTTGTTTAATATTATAGTGTTTTTTTGGATGTTTGGATGTTTAAAGATAATTTCTCTTTACCCATGCAAATATTTAAAAATTATTATATCACTGCTACTAATTGTTTCATGCCTGCTAGTTGTAAATTTTGACTAATCCGTATAGTCGATGAAGATTTCAAGATCCCAACATGAAAACTGTTAGTTTTCTTCTACTCTCTACTGTTTCAAATTTACTAAAACATTTTAAGTTTTCGGGAGGGTAGAGAAATATTAACTTTTATTTGTTCTCAATTATTATATTTTTAAATATTATTAGCATAACTTCTGGCAGTTGAACCTCACTGTAAGTAACTAAAACTTTTTATTCCAGTTGAATATTATGGAAGGACCGGATAAAAATTTTTAGTAATAAAGGTTAATTTTATAGAAGTAAGATATTTGGTATGAAAGGATTTAATTATAGTCAACTATTTAAAGTAAAAAATATTGTATTTTTTAAATGTTAAGGGACTTAAAGTATTGTGTGTTTAGAAGAGATTGTAACTTTATGATGAATAATAAAGCTTGTACTTCGTTAAAAAGTAAAGAGGTGTCTCAGGTTTGAACTTTAGAAAGAAGAGAGTGAAGTTCAAAATCCTTAAAGGCTATCCAGATATAGTAATCCTCATTAATAAAAAAAGAAAGAAAAAGAAAAAAAAAGAAGGATTGAAAAACAATCCCTAAAAAAAAAAAAGAAAAGGAAAAGAAAGAAAAATATTTATGAGGAGAAGCTTGAGGAGATGCCTAATCAAAAATTGGCTTCACTTGAGCCACCCAAAAGGGAGAACTTGATTTTATTTCTAAATTTGTGTTTAAAGTATTGGCCTACATTCTAATGAAGTTTACATGAACTCCTTTTTCACATAGACTTTTGAGGTACTCTTAATGTGACAAATTATGTTTCATCTTAAAATACATAGAAGACTAGATAGACTTTATTGTTGAATATTCTTATGCTTGTAGTGTTGACCTGAGTTACTAAATCTCTTTCTAAAAATATAACCAATATATCCTTTTGAATGAAAAATTTTAGTGTCTTACAGTTGAAAAGTACATTGCCTAGAGTTATAATTTTATGTAGTAAAAGGATTACTCAAGGACAAGTAATAGTTAAAGTTCGGGGGATTTTGATGCACCAAAAATATATACGGTTTTTTCTATATAATTTTACCCATTTTTGGTGATATTGCACTTTAAAGAAAGGTATTTTTGATGATTTGTTGCAGATATGATGATTTTAGGTGATTGGAGTGAAAGAAGCGAAAAGGAACGAATTCGGAGCAAAAATGAGCAAAATGGTGGAAAACATGTTATGGTGCCGCCGGTGACATTTTCTAGAGACTTCAGAATTTATCGCGGAGACTACAGCATTATTTTGACGACAGAGCGCCACCGGCTCCCAAAGTCGGTGGAATTCAAATTTGAAGAGTTTTTGCGACTTTTTGAAGGGATGCCTATGAAAACTCTTGGGATTTCGTTTCTAACTTATAAGTAACTATTCTTGGACAAAAAATAGTGTGTCTCTTGTGTGTCTTGTGTCTTTTAGAGTAGTTTTAGTGTGTCTTAAGTGATAGGGTTTAGGAGAAGAGTGTGTAGAAGTGAGGATTTCAGAGGAATTCTTCTCTAAGGAGTGAAGGAGAATGAGTAAAGTGAGAGATTGCTTCTTCCTTTCCATTCTAAAGAGAGAATCAAGTGTTGTAAAGAAGAAAGAAAATGATTCAAAGGAACTTCAAGGTAATTTCATTGGGGAAGAGAAAGAGATAAGTTGTATTTTCATTTATGGTTTGTATGAATTTGCTTTTACATATAAAATCCATGTTTTATTGTATCTTCTTCATGAATTTTGAGTAGTCTCCCTTGTCTTTCTTCTTGCATAGAGATGTGATGATGGATTGATGTGGATTTTATGTGTTATTAATGTATTGAATAAATTGTGATGATTTTTCATTTCAAACTTAATTTACTTTTCGATTTGGCCAATTGAAATGTTAAAATGTGTTGTTCAACATTAACTCTGAAAGGATTTAATGTCCTCCAACAATAATAAAAAATCCATTCAAATTTCATGGATGAATTGCGTAGTTCATGGGAATTGAGTGCAAATAAATAGGAAATGTGTTTTGATGGACTTCAATGTGCAGATTTCAGGGTGACTGACTGAAATCCCCAAATTGGTTCTAAGATTAGTCAATAAACATCGAAGGTTGGCCTTCCGGTGAAGGGTGAGTGGGAGCTCCGAAGTGAGAGCCTGTATATTCCTAGCCTAGGCTTGGATTTAGTGACTAAAATTAGGATATGTCAATGTTCTTTCATACTTAGAAGAGGGGTACTATTTTAAGGTTAAAGAATCATCTATGCTTCTATTTGGCACAATAAAATAAATAATTGTTCCATACCAATCCACACATCATATTCTCATTGCAAGAGGAAATATACTTTTCTCATATATATCAAAAACCTTTCAAAAACATAGTTTAGTGTGTCTACCAGTTAATTATATTTTTAAAGTTGTTAGAAGTATTTGTAGTTTGATTTAATATTATTGTTTTCTACATAGTGGTAGAAGAAGTAAGTAGTAAACTTTAAGTGTAATTTGAGTATCGGATTTCAGTGTTATATTATATATATATTGTGAAACACTTTCTTATACTTCGTACTTCCTTGTGGGATCGATACAGGACTCCATTAGAGCCATGTATTCCTTGATATGATACGTATACTTGCGTTGAGTGTTTGGACTTTACAAAATCATTATAAACATATATAAATTTGAGTTCATATATTCTTGCATATATAAGTCCGTCACATCAGAGACCAAGCCACCTTTTGGAAAATTTTAAAAAGAAGACTTGAAGATCAGAAAATGTGTTATTGTTGGAGGGTGTAATTAGTGTTAAGAGCCAAGTTTATGTTAGTGAGTTGTTAAGAGTACACCTTTCCACTTCACCACTTTTATTATCACTTGTATCTAGTTTTTATTTAGAGTAGAATAGTGTTTTGGAGTTAACAGAGTTGGGAGCCAACCTCTATTGTGTCTTGTAAGGGGAAAGCAAAGTTTTAAAGGAACTTCAAGATTCTTTTGGAGAGGATTTTCAGATAAGTGTTTAAATTTTTTTTATATTTTGTTTTAAAGTAAAATTTGTTGTGTTTTCACTATGATTTCTACTTTCAAATCAAGTTGTGATTGTGTTTTCTCCATGGATTCTGAGTTGTTTCTTTATCTTTTTTCTTTCAAATGATGAAGTAATTAAATTATGGAAGAAAGTTGTGTAAAGTATAGGATTTCAATGTTGGAAAATGTTGTGATGACTCACTACCTTGTACTTAATTTACTTCTTGATTTGGCCAATCAAGATGTTAAAATTTGTTGGGAGATTATGTAAAATCCTTTGCGGTTTTGTCTCAATAAACTATAGGAAAGAATCACATGCAATTGTATGGATGAGAATTGTAGTCCATATAATTGGGTGCAAATAAATCGGAAGATGTGCTTAGAATGGGGAGTAAAATTAGAGGACTTTAGAGTGACAGGCTAAAGCTCCATATTTTGGTTTGATGTGAAAAATTTTGTTATGAGATGTTAGCCCCCAGGTGGAGGGAATCGAGGGAAATCTAGAGTGAGAGCTAATATCTTCCCTGCCTAACCTATCTACAAGATTTCAAATCACCAAATTAACCAATGTTCTCAATAAAACCAGCTAAGGGTAAAGAATATAATTGCTTTTATTTGGCACAACACATTTTAGATACTTTCACAAAGAAATTTCATAATTATTACTTATTCATTGAAAGAGGAAAAATATATTTTATTCTAATTTTATTTCATACTAGTTTAAAGTTGTGTTAACTTTAGTTGTTTGCTTTACTTTTTATTCAGAAAATACAAAAAATAAATCTGAAAACTTTATATTTTAAAGCATAATTTACAAAATCATTTTAAAAGTAAAAATTTATTTTTCTTATTTTTTTAATATTGTAGACATTTCCCTATAGGTTCGATATCTCGAGGCTTAATCAGTCCTATATTACTTGATAAACGATACATATACTTGTGTAATGCCAGATATTAAAATATTTAAAATATATTTCTTATTTTGTTCAGAGTCAAGTTTTTAGCGTTGTTGCAAAGAAAGGGATAATATCAATAAAAAGAAATATAAAGTGAAAATTGTAAGCATAAATATTCATGGATCATGTTTTTGGCATCGTTGACGGGGAAAGAGATAATATCATTAAAAATAAATATAAAGTGAAAATCGTAAGCATAAATATTTGGGGATCAAATGCCTTAAAGATTGTTGCAAATTTGTTAAACAGGATTCTTAATAGGGTAGTTCTAAAGACTCCTTTTGAACTGTGGACATAAAGGAAACCTAGTTTAAGACACCTACATGTTTAGGGTTGTCCAGTAGACATAAAGATGTATAATCCACATGAAAAGAAACTGGAATCAAGAACAAACAGTGGTTTTGTAATTGGTTATCTTGAAAATCTAAAGGGTATAGATTTTATTGTCTTAAACATAGTATAAGAATCATTGAAGCGGGAATGCTAAGTATATTGATAATGATGAATTTATTGGTGGTTTGGAACTACGTAAGATTGAGATCCAAGAAATTAGGGTTCAAGTTCCTTTACCCAAAATTTCTTCTTAAGTTGTTGAGTAGTTTGACTACTTACAAAAATAATAAATAAATGATCAAACACCCCACAATGAAACTATCACTAACATACCTATATCAGATGAACCACATGATGTAGCACCTAGAAAGTCTCAAAGAAAAAATGATCTGATATTTCTGATGATTATTTGGTTTATCTAAATGATTCTGAATTTGACTTGGGAGTCAATGATGATCCAGTTTCATTTTCACAAGCCATAGAAAGTGCAAATTCTTCTAAATGGATAGATGTAATGAATGATGAGTTGAAATTGATGGATCACAACAAAGTTTAGGATATCGTTGAATTACTTGAAGGTTGTACAAGAGTTTGGTTTAAATGGGTCTTTAAGAATAAGTGTGACTCGAATGACAATATTGAATAATATAAAGCTAAAATTGTTGCCAAAGATTTCTCTCAAAAAGATGGCATCAACTATAAAGAAATAATTTCTTCAGTTTCTATGAAAGATTCATTTAGAATTATCATAGCACTAGTAGCTCATTTTGATTTAGATTACTACAAAGGATGTGAAAATTTCCTTTCTGAATGGGAATTTATATAAAGAGGTCTACATGAGTCAATCTAAAAGATTTTCGGTTGAAAGATAAGAACACATGGTGTGTAAACTTAAGAAATCAATATAAAAACTTAAGCAAGCTTCTCGACAATGGTATCTTTAGTTCAATGATACCATTACGTCTTTTGGAGTTAAGTAAAACACTGTTGGTCGATGTATATATCTAATGATCAATGGGAGCAAGATCATCTTTCACATTCTATATGTTGATGAAATCTTGCTGGCTACTAATGATCTTGCCTTATTACATAACACCAAGAATTTTCTCTCTAAGATCTTTTAGATGAAAGATATGAGTGAGGTATCCTATGTGATTGGAATTGAAATATTTTGTGATAGATCCCAAGTATTGTTAGATTTGTCTCAGAAAACATATATCGAAAAAGTTCTTAAGAGATTCAATATGGAAGGGTACTCAGCAAGTGTTGTTCTAATTCAAAAAGATATGCAGTGTTCAAAGAATGATTTGGAACGTGAACAAATGGAAGAAATTTCTTATAAATCTATTGTTGGAAGCTTAATGTATACTCAGACTTATACTAGACCAGACATTAACTTTATTGTCAGGATGCTTGGCAGGTAATAAAGTAATCCAGAAATAGATCATTGGAAAGCTGCAAAAAATGTTTGAGGTGTCTACAAGGAACAAAGGACCGCATGCTCACTTATAGAAGATTTAAAGATCTTGAAGTGATAGAATATTCAGATTCAGTTTTTGTTTGATGTGTTGATACTAGAAAATTAACAGTTGGCTATCTATTCCTTTTTTCCTAGAAGAGCAATCTCATGGAAAGGTGTGAGGTAGACTATCATAGCTGCTTCCACTACGGAAGCTAAATTTGTGGCTTGCTTCGAAGCTACAATTCAGCGTTTATGGTACGGGCAATTTTATTTCAGGATTTAGAATTGTTGATAGTATTCCAAGCCACTAAAAATTTATTATGATAACTCCGCAGTAGTCTTCTTTTCCAAAAAAGACATGTGTTCCAAAGTTATTAAAGACATGATTTCATCATTCAATTCCAAGCCACTAGTTATAAAAGACATGATTTAACATGATTTCATCTTTTGATTGAGTGAAATCCAAAGATATAAAGACTGCTGGTATAGATGAATTCCTAAAATAGGTAGGCTTTAAATATGTACAGGGTACGTTCATCTTAATTTCATAAGTTGTTTCAATAGATGGAATTAAAAGTTTACTATTTTCGATAATGTCCATCATTTTACCCCTCTCCCGAACATACATACAGTCTTCTTTAAAAATGTTTTCAGCTCAACTTGAAAGTCCATTTTGATCTCATCTGTTAACTTACTCTCAAAACTTTATTGAAAATGTTCTTTAGTTAGATAATGAACTTCATTTATCCAAAAAAATCATTATCTTTTGTCTCGGTTGGATACTTCATAGTCTTTAATTCATCAAAAGTTACTTCCTGGTCATTAATATTCATAGTCAAATCTCCTTATTTCACATCTATCATAACTTTTCCAGTTACATAGAATGGTTCCCCCAAAATAATTGGATTATTTTTATTGTCCTCCATATCTAATACAATAAATTCCATAATAGAGATATATTTATTCACTTTAACATGCATATCTTCTATATCCCCTTTTGGATAATTGATAGATCGACCAGCTAACTGAAGGGTTACAGTAGTGGGAGAAATATCGGTTAAAACTAACTTTATAAATATCGATAGAGGCATCACATTAATGCTCACTCCTAAATCACATAAAGCTTTTGCACATAATATTTCTCCAATTGCACAAGGAATTATAAAGCTAAAATGATCTTTGAGTTTCTGAGGAAGTTTTTTCTGAAGTATAGTATTGCACTCCTCAATTAGTCCAACTGTCTCGTAATCCCTATGTTTCCTTTTCTTGTTTAATATATCCTTCATAAACTTTGCATAACTTGTCATCTATTCCAAAACTTCAGTGAAATGAATATTTATCATTAACTTCTTAAGTACTTTCAAGAATTTTGAAAATTGTTTATCCAACTCATCTTGTCTAAGTCTTTGAGGAAATGGAGGTGGTGGTCTTTCTAAATTGATTTTAGTTGGAGATATAAAT
The DNA here is from genome assembly GCA_022702705.1 of Papilionanthe hookeriana x Papilionanthe teres. Classification (NCBI taxonomy): domain Eukaryota; kingdom Viridiplantae; phylum Streptophyta; class Magnoliopsida; order Asparagales; family Orchidaceae; genus Papilionanthe; species Papilionanthe hookeriana x Papilionanthe teres. The sequence goes on from CM040427.1 coordinate 1,278,884, forward strand.
TTTTCCAAATCCTTAGAAACATGTTCTTCAGGTCTTTTTGTTTCCTTTATTTCTCTCACAACTTTTTTCTCTTTTCTAACAACATCTTTTATCTCTCATCCACTTCTTAATCGGGTAGCTTCTACTTGGTCTTTAGTGTTCTCGTTAGGATTGATCTCAACGTTGCTAGGAAGTTTTCCTTAAGTTCTATTGCAAGTGAATTAGCAATTTGTCCCAGATGATTGTCTATGTTTCTAATCACAGCATTTTGACTTTACACCTGGTTTTTGATTTGCAATACCACTTCTTCTATAAACATCTTCTTATCCTCAAATTGTTGGTCTTTGTTAGAGTCCAGTGGATATGGAGGTTTGAAGTTTGTGTATCTTTGAATATTCTAAAATCAATTAGGATTTGCATGATTATTTTCCCATTGTTGGTTTCCATCCCCACTAGTATGATTCCAATTAAAATTGGCATGGTTCTTCCATCATGGGTTGTAAAAGTTAGAAAATGGGTTGTTTATGGTATTTAAAGTATCATATGATATGATGAATGAATTATATGCTCTAATGAAGTTTCATCACTTACTTGAGTAAATTTAGGCTTGTTCATTCTAAATTGGTCCAACTTTCTTGATATTGTAGCAACCTGAGATGCAAGAGTTGCAATAGCATCTGTATCATAAACACTGGCTACCTTTTTAGGATTTACCCTTGCAGAGGGCATTCAAATTCATTTGTAGCCAATCCTTCAATTAAAGCATATGCTTCATCAAATGGTTTTGACATTAATGATCCACCAGCGGTAGCATCAATTATGGACCTAAGTGATCCTACTAACCCATTGTAAAAAGTTTGAATGATTAATCAAGTAGACAGAGCATGGTGTGGACACTTTTTTAGAAGTTCCTTAAATATTTCTCAGGCTTCGTATATTGATTCCCCTTCATACTTACAAAATGAAACAATACTGTTTCTAAGTTTATTAGTCCTTGAAGGTGAAAAATACTTAGCTAGGAATTTCTGAGTTAACTCCTCCCAATTTTTGATAGAGCCAGGTGCTGATGAGTATAAACACATTTTAGCCTTATCCCTTAATGAGAAAGAAAAAAACCGTAGTCTAACAACATCATCTGACATGCCATTATAACGAAATGTAGCACAAAGTTCTAGAAAACTTGATAAGTGTAAATAGGGATCCTTCAAAAGAGTTCCCCCAAACTAGTTGTTCTGCATCAGTTGGATAATCACTTGTTTTAGTTCAAACGAGTCAGCTTCTAGGACACGTGTTTGTATAATTGAGCGAATTTCATCTTTTATAGATTTACATAATCCCTTAATGATTTATGATGATTTTCTAAGTTATTTTCTTGAATGTTTTCAACTTTTAGCTTTTCAAGCCTTGTCTGGTTTTTGATTTTTTTTTTTTTATATAACTTGGGATCATAAGGCACATGTCCTGCAGGTCCTTTAGTTTGCATATTTAACTCAACATAAAATACATTAAAAATTAAACAAAAAATATTTTCAACACAAGAAAATATTTTTACAAACACCTTTTTTTTCACACAAACCGTTTCTTCACAACAGTTTTTCATACAAAAATCACTTTTCACACAAAAACGTTGTTATGACACTACAATTTTCCAAGTCTAAGACTAGATAATTCAACTAAACTTCTCCTAAAATTCAAGATCAACCGTTACGATCCTGGCAACGGTGCTAAAAACTTGATCCCAGATATATATGCTTACGTTTTGTATATGAGTTTATACTTTATATTTCATTTTAATTATATATATTTCTTTACAATGAAACCAAAACTTGATGCCGTTGTAAATGAGAGGTTAATTGATATTATTATAAACAGGGATTCTACGCAAGTATATATTTCGTTATCAAGTAATATAAGACTTTCTGATTAAGCCCCGAATATCGATCCCAAAGAGCTCATGGTTAATCACGGTGACTTTTATGAGAAATTCTAGTCTACAATGACATGCCCTAGCTTGGAAGGTCGATAAAGGTTTGGATTTAATTAAATCTTATAGCTATCACTAAAATATTGTTTCTACACTAAATAACTTAGTGAAAATTAGAATGTGGGGTTTGATATATTAAAATTACCCTTCCTCATGCAATAAAATTAGTGACATGTGTAAAAGTAAAACAAGTAGAGAGAGAAATTGTGACAAATATGAGCAATTATATTCTTTACCCTTACTTGGTTCTATAAAAAACATAGGTTAATTTGATGCCTTGAAATTTTTAAGATATTTTAGGCAGAGAAGATACTAGCTCTCAATCTAGAGTTCCCTTTTCTCCCTCCACCTGGGGCTAACATCACATAACAAAACTTAAAACATCAAACAAAATTGGGAGCTTTAGCCTATCACTCTAAAGTCCTCTAATTTTACAACCATTAAACCATATATTTTTATTTATTTGCACTCAATTATATGGACTACTTTCCCCCCATATAATCCCTTGTGATTCTTACTAATAGTTAACAGAGAAAATACCACATTGGTTCTTACATGTTCTCAAAACAGATTTTAACATACAAGTTGATCAAGTTTACATGTAAAGGAAGAACAACATAAAATCATCACAATATATTCTCACGCTACTCAATTCTATATCCTACACATGCATGCTAACTCATTGTAAGAGGGACGAGTAAAGACAACTACTCACTACACATGGAAAAACAACAATAACTTTTCATTGAACAAGACTTTGAAACCACACATACAAAGTACTATTCAAATCAAAATAAAATAAAAATTATTATTTTTTGATGAAAATTAAACTCTCCTTGTATAACAAAAGCACTCTCCTTCCACTCCTCTCCAAGAACAAAGTGAAAAAAAAAATTCTCACGCCCAAGTGATCTTCTTCTTCAAGCCTTCTTCTCCTCTTCTAATTAGTTTCCCCTTCCAATTATTCACTTTCAAGAGTAAAAAGAGTGTTTTTATATTTTTCCCAAGAGTCACTTAAGTGTCTCTTAAAAAGAGTCTATATTCAATGAATCTTCCAAAGGGTGCCTTAAGTGCCTTTTCACTCTAAGAGACACATCTCTTCAATAATAACTCCTTCTAACAGCCCCAAACTTTTCTACAAAGTTTATTTTATCATTCTCAAAGAATTATCTAAGAGACAAACTTTGGAACACTTCAAAAATCGTTTAAGTCTGACATTTCTTCGAGAAGTTATGGTTAAATACGGAGCCAACCATTTTTTGGTGCCTATGCGCCAGTTTTTCGGTGCTTAGGCACCATTTCACATTGTGACGGGCGGTTAAACACTAGTTTTAGGTGAAATTAAATTTATTATCATTTTTAATGTGCCAAGCTTAATTATGTATCAATATAGTGATACAAAATATGTTTTGTGAGCAACTAAATATTTTTTAATAAATTATTGTTAATTAATTTTTAATTAATTTAAAATTTCATTTAATATTCAAAAATTTTATAAGATTGTCATAAACTCGATCCCCAAATATTTCCAAATATTTTTGAACTTTTTTTAAGTGAAAAAAAATGCATTATTAATTTGTAACTTATAGTAAACAATCATAACAAATTTTTTTAATATTTGTGGAAAGTTGTATCTTTATATCAGATTATTCGAAAATGAACCATATTCATTATGTAAGAACTTTGGTTATTTCTATTATTTCTCGGTAAAAGATTTATGTTATCATAATCATTAGGGAAAAAAATATTTCTTATTTATTTTAATAGGGAAAATAGACACTATGATAATTGTTCTTAATTGTTGACAATGTCTTAAATGTGAACTTTTAAATTTTATGAATTACATGAATTTTATTAATAATTAATTAAAAATATTAAAATTTTAATATAGAAGAAAATGTAAATTTATGGAGAAAATCATTTTTAATTTTGAAAAATCAACTTTGGTTTTTATTGAATTGTGATTAGGATCACTAGGAGCTATAAATATAGTATAAATATTTTTGGACTCTTGTGTAACAGTAGTCCAACCATGCTGATCTTCTTTGCTGACTTGAGTTCATCTGCCGTATTCATCATGAGTTATGATCATTTGCGTTTCATGCCATTATCACATATTTTTTGAAAATATTTTACACTACAAATAATCTTAAATGAAATTTGTGACATATATCTTCATATCCATTTCACATATATAATGGGAATGAGGATACATTTCAAGTGCGCACCCATGCTTTACATGCTGCTTTTAATTTTTATTTAAAGGTCATTTGGTTCTGTAGAAAAATGAATGCATCATAATTAATGAAAATTATGAAACATAAATATAAACTTTAAATACTTTTTTTTCAAATCAAATACATTATTTTCAAATCAAATGTACTTTAAATAATTGAAGCTATTTTTTTTCGCTGTTTTAATTCAAGAGACATAAATATGGAAAGACCATATAGTTGAAAGTACATTTGACAATATAATCGGTGGCAAATTTCAATGAATTCTCTTTATGCAGCTAAATGTTAACGTAATTTCAGATGGCGTTGTACAACTCTTACCAACAGTTCCCGAACTGAAAACAGTTTCTGCGAACAGCCGGACTTCTCTGCAATGCATTTCAATAATATTCAACTCTGAGAATTTTAATTAAACATTAAGCACCACTATCACACTTCGATCCGTCTAAATAACAATATTAAACTGCAATTCTCAATCACTATCACACTTATATATATAATATGACGGTTTGTTGGACACGCATATGACTAATTTTATTTTAGAATATAGGATTTAAACTTTAAATTTTGGATTAAATTATAAATACAAAATCCGTTAAGGGTGAAGAATTCTTATATTGATATAATGATTATAAATAAAGATATGGAATTCGTAAGATATATGTATTTGCTGAGTAAACTTATATTTGATGCTGTCGAATGATTTTAGACTCAGTTTACCAATAATACACCAGTGATATATGGGTGATTAAGTATTATGCCAAGTTGCACGGCCTAATATATATTTTGAGTTTAGTGTAACTTGTTCATTTGTTCGATTATAAATTATTATATTACAAACATGCGCACAAACATACATAATTGATTTATATTTCTTGAAGGGCAAAAACTTTCTTGAAGTTAGAATTGTTGAGTTTAATTTGACCCAAATTCATTTCAAAATAGAACCATTTTAAATTGGGCTGATAAACAATTTCAATTCTAATTCAAGTAAAGAAAAATTAATTAATCTTAAATTAGAGTAGAAAGAAGCACTCTTTAATTTTGCACAAAGAAATTCTATAAAAATGTCCTGATAGTCTGTCATACACGATGGAACTTGCTTTTGTTATTATTTTGTATCGTCTTGTTAATTTAATTTTATCTTTCATATACCCTGCATATTTTTTGATAAATTTTTAGAGCTTTCATATAGTTTTATAGGCATTAAATTTATTTTTTCTCTGAAATTTTTTTATAGTTATATTAATCCTCATTTATGGTCATGATTTGATTTAAAAATACATACGAATTTATTTGTTTCTTCTAAAAATTTTGTTATAATTTTCTAAATAGTTAATTTTCTTTATACCTTTATTTCAAATATAATGAAAATTTCTTTTGATTTATAATATAGCTTATTTCATTACATAGAATAAAACATGTTTAATAAAATTATGACCATGTAAATATAAATTTTATTAAAAAAAATGATGGAATTTTTTCCCTCCATTTGAGTCATTTTTGCCATGATCCAGTCAGATCTAATATTTTTTATTATAGAAACGATAGCTGCTTTCTAAGCTAGATTCTTTACATGTTCCCATTAGTTGATTGATTAAGTTGGCCGAGGCCTATGGGCTCATATCACACTCATAGCTCTTTTTTTAATAAGTTTAGTATTTATTAGTATATCACAACTTTTATATTTATAATGGACCATTTTAGCTCAACATGTTCTCATCTATATATATATATATATATATATATATATATATATATATATATATATATATATATATATATATATATATATATATATATATATATATATATATATATAATAAGTTTAGTATTTATTTGTATATCACAACTTTTATATTTATAATGGACCATTTTAGCTCAACATGTTCTCATCTATATATATATGCTATGCTGGAACATTAGGGGAGTGGCCAACCCTGGCTCCCTTAATAGATTATTAAACTTTAACAGGGTCCATAAATTATGGGTTATTGTACTTCTGGAGCCTTTAGTTAAAACCAATTTTGACAGATTTACTAAACTTTTTGTTGGCTATAACTTTATAACTATCTGTTCTAACAAAATTTGTATGCTATATAGAAAGGAATTGAAAATTGAGGTTCTTCAAGATCATTCTCAATTTCTTCATATTCATTTTGAATTGGATCAGTTTAAGGGCTTTGCTTCTTTTATTTATGTTGCATCCTCTTCTGCTGGAAGAGCTAATCTATGGTCTCAATTATTGAATGTTAGCCATCATATGAATGAATGTTGGATTGTTGGAGGTGATTTCAATTGTATTGCTTCTCCAAGTGAAAAAAAGGGTGGAAGAACTCCTAATCTTCAGGCTATGTTAAATTTCTATGATAATATACAATCTGCTACCTTATTTGATCTTGGTTTTGAAGGTTCTTCTTTTACATGGAGAAGAGGTTCTATTCTTGAAAGACTTGATAGAATTCTTGCTAACAAATTATGGCTTGATTTGTTCCCTATTTCTAAAGTTCACCATTTGGCTAGATTGGGATCTGATCATTCTCCTTTGTTGATTAAATTTTCTGTTCTGCCTGAGTCTAATAAGGGGAGTTTCAGATTTCTTAATGTCTGGTCTACACATCCTAATTGTTACAATATTATTAAAACTGCTTGGAATGCTCAAGTTAGTTCCTCCTATGTTAATCCTCTTCAGAAATTATGGCAGTTACAAAAAAGATTGGCTAAAGCTCTAACTCATTGGAATTGGAATGAATTTGGGAATATTAAATCTAATCTTATTAATGTTGAACGGCTAGTATCTGAATTAGAAGTGGCTGTTGAGGAAGGTAAAGAATCTGAACAATCTCTTTTGGAAGCTAATGATAAGTTATGCTATGCCTTATTGCAGGAAGAGTTATTTCTCAAACAAAAAACAGTTGTTAATTGGTTTCTTCATGGAGATAGGAATTCAAAAATCTTTCTTACTATCATCAAGTATAGAAGATCAATTAATGCAATTCTGAAAATTAAGTCAACCAATAATAAATGGTTGTTCACTCCTAAGGATATTGCAGAAGATGTGGTGTCCCATTTTCAACAAATATTTACTTTCAAGTCTACTAATTCTTCTTTGTTTAATTCTCAGCTTATGGAATCTAATATTAATCCTGATGATGAGAATAAACTGTCTATGGTATCTGATGAAACTGAGATTTTTGCTGCTATCAATTCCATGGATGGTAATAAAGTTCTTTGGACCGGATGGATTCACGACTCACTTCTATAAATCCTTTTGGGGTATTATCAAGTTAGATGTTGTTGCTGCTGTAAACTATTTTTTTCAAGGATTTGATCTTCCAAAGTACTTTGTTTCTTCTTGAATTGCATTGATTCCCAAAGATAAACTTGTAACTTCTTGGCATGATTTCAGAGCAATTTGCTTAACTTCCACTTTTTCAAAAATTATCAGCAAAATAATTGTTGCAAGGTTACAGCCTCTGTTGGAACATTTAATTTCTAAAAATCAATCTGCCTTTATTAAAGGCAGATGCATTAGTGACAATGTCCTATTGGCTCAAGAGTTGATAGCTGATATTGATAAACCTTGTATCTAATCTAATTATTAAACTGGATCTTACTAAAGCTTTTGACTCTATTAGTTGGTCCTTCATTATCAATGTGCTTTCTGCAAGAGGTTTCAGTCTTGATTTTTGTAATCTGATATCTAGGTGGCTGGAGAATAATTATTATAGTGTTTTACTTAATGGTGGCTGTCATGGATTCTTCAAGGCTGGTAGAGGTATTAAGCAAGGAGATCTATTATCTCCTTATATATTCATCTTGGCTTATGATTATTTTTTAAGAATGATTAATCAGACCCAGCTTGCTCATCCTTACACTCAGTTCCAGCATAAATCTAATATATTGGTTAGTCATCTAGCATATGCTGATGATGTAATCATCTTCTCTAATGGCAGAAAGGGTTCTATAAGGTGTATGATGAAAATGTTAGAAAACTTTGAAGATGTTTCTGGGATGGTCTTTAATAAAGCTAAATGTAAATTTCTTGCCAGTTTTAAAATATCTTCTCATGTCAGGAAATGGATTCTTGATACCACAGGTTTTAAGGAAGCTAGCTATCCGCTTGTTTATTTGGGATTCCCTTTAATTAAAGGCAAAAGAAAACTTTCTCACTATGATGATGTGGTTACCAAGGTCTCTTCTCAAATTCAATGTTGGACTAATACATTTCTATCTAATGGTGCAAGGATTACTCTTTTAAAAAGCATTTTGACAAGATTTCCTTCTTATATTCTTCAAATGGTAAGAATGAAGAAAAGCACTCAGAAAATGTTATCGATTATCTTCAATAAGTTTTTATGGGAAGGCCAACATAAGCAATTACATTGAACTATTTGGGATAACTTATGTAAACCCTTTGCATGTGGAGGTTTGGGATTTAAAAACTTTCAGCATCTTTCATTCTCTTTTTATTGTAAACAATGGATTAAATTTAGGTCAAAAAATTCTCTTTGGGCTAACTTCATGCATGGCAAATATTGCTGCAACAAACACCCTATTCAAGTTCAACCTAAACTAGGAGATACAAAGACTTGGAAAGAGCTTTTAAAAGTTAAGTCACATGTTGAAAAATTGTTCGTTTGGGAAGTTGGTAAGGGGGAAATTGATTTCTGGCTTGATACTTGTCTCTTCAATGATTCTCTTCAAGCTCAAATTTCTAACTCTTCTAATATTCATAAAATCTCTGATTTTTGGACCCATAATTGTTGGGACATTTCCAAATTCAGCACTTTTGTTAACTTGGAGACTCAAGCTAAAATACTATCCATCCCCATCTAGCCTTCTAAGGAAGACATAATTATTACTAAAAATCCTAATGGTCAAAGTCTCTCCAAATATATTTATCACAATTGTTTTAATTGGTCTATGACTGATTGGGGTGAGAAGATTTGGAGTAAATGTTTATCCCCTTCAATGTCATTTTTTTGTTTGCGGTTATTCAGAAAATTATTGCCCACTGATGATATACTTAAGCTCAAAGGTATTCGTGTTCCATCTATTTGTCAATTTTGCTTCTTAAATGAGGAATTTATAAATCAACTTTTCCTACATTGTCATGTTGTACAAGACATCTGGATTTCTGTCTTAAATCATATTGGCCTTACTTCTCAACTCTGTCTTTGGACCAGCATTGAATTCTGCTGGCTGGACTGGAAATGTTCAGCATTCTTTTATATCCCTCTAATTATTTTCTGGTTCATATGGTTGGAAAGGAATGATGCTATTTTTAATGGGAAGCTCTCCTCTTCTCAATCCATTGTGAAAAATTGGTTATCTTATGTTGAGAAGCTTAATACTTACAAGATTATTTCCAGCAAACCTGCTGCTAAGTCTACCAGAATTCAGTTAGTTATGTGGAGGAAACCAAGTGCACCTTGGATCAAAATCAATACAGATGGGAGTTTCAAATTTCCTGATGCTGGAATTGGTGGAATTTGTAGAAACTATAAAGGACATTGTTTATGGCGTTATTCAGCTACCATTATTGCTAATTCTGTTCTTGAAGCAGAAACTTTTGTTGTACTATGGGGGCTAAAAATTGTTATTCATCTTAATCATTCATTTATTCACATAGAGATGGATTCCTTGCAACCTCTAAAAATTTTACTGCATCAAATAGCTGTTCCATGGGATCTACAGATTTGGATAAATAATATCTTCAATCTGTCTACTTCCTTAATTATCATTTGGAGCCATATCTTAAGAGAAGGGAATAAGCCTGCTAATTGGCTTACTTCAAGAGCATCTTCTTCTAAAGATATCTTTTGTGGGTCCTTTCATGGTTTTGATCCTTCTTCTTTTAATGTTTTTATTTCTCTTTTACATGAGGATTTGATAAATCTACCACATGTTAGATGTAAAGTTTTAGCCAAAGCTTAATAAGATTTGTCTTTTTTGCTGAATATATATATATATATATATATATATATATATATATATATATATATATATATATATATATATATATATATATATATATATATATATATATATATTAGTATTTAATTGTATATCACAACTTTTACATTTACAATGGACCATTTTAGCTCAACATGTTCTCATATATATATATATCTGGGCGTCTTTCTCACTTTTAAAACCTCATGTAAAATTTTAGTGGTGGCATCTTGCTGTGGGGGTTTGGTGTTTCTGACCCTTCCCGGGCTTTTCCATTTTCAAATTTTGGTTGGGTTACTATTGGATTGATTTTCTTAGCTGTGAGGAGGCTTCTCCCTTAAAGTTCTGGTGGGCTGGTTCTTCCTCTTTTTGGTCTGTAAGGGTGGAGCTCTGCTCTCTATGGCTCTACCTATTGAGTTGGAAACAAACATCCAGTGGACTAAAGCTACCTTTGCCAATGTGTTTGGCAACAGCAGAGATGTGGAGACTAATCCTAAGAAAACTGTCTTTCCTCAGTCTGTTTCATGATGCGACGACGAGGTTAGACTTCCCGTCCATTTATTCACCCCACTGGGACTAAAGATGGGGAACTTTCTGTGTAGTTCTCTGACCAAGAACTCACCCAACTGAATGATGCTGTTAAACTCACCCTCATTGGGAAATTTGCTCTGGGCCATCCCTGGATGGAACTAGTGAGGAAATATTTTGGATCCTTTCAGTTTATTGGAACCTGGCAGCTGGGTTTACTGGGTGGCAGGCACCTACTCATTCAACTGTCCAAAGAGGAAGATTTTGCCAGACTCTTTGCTAAACAATCCATCTTCATTGCTGACTCTGAGATGAAGCTCCTTAAGTGGACACCAGATTTTGATCATAAGAAAGAGCCCCCTGTAGTCCCAATTTGTTTTAAATTTCCTAGACTTTCGTATAGATACTTCAACCAAAATGCATTATGCAATATTTCCAGAGCTCTTGGTACTCCCTTGAGGCTGTAAACCCCAACCTTGTATAAAGCCAGACTTCTTGCTGCAAGGGTCCTGGTGGAGAAAGATATCACCTTCAAGATAATAACAGACTTTGGATTGGCTCTGATGTGGACGCTGCCTGGCTGGAGGTTGTGATAGAGCAAAAGCCATATTATTACAGCCATTGCAGGATGTTTGGGAATACTTTGAGTAGCTGCTTTAGACTCCACCCTCCCTCTAGGAAAGCACCTATTCCACCACCTTCTGGGGGCCTTCTCCTAAACTGGACTCTATAGCTATCCCCCCTCCACCTTTTGATAATCCTAGTCTTGCTCCTCTTCCTCTGCTCTCTTCCCCTCTGTTTTCCCATCTCCCTCTGGTAGTCCTCCTCCTGGAAGGGTGAGGGAAGAACCTGATCCTATTCTCATTGTTTCCCCTTCTCAACCCACTGATCCTCCTTTAGCTGACTGTGAATCTACCCCTACAGTAGAAGATGTTCCTTCTCAAGCTAATGTTAATTCTATGGAAATCTTACTGGAGAGGGATTGTGACCCGACCGCGGCACTCAACGCAGTATTATTTGCTTCCAAAAGATAGCCGAAAAGCTTTGACTCAATAAATAGCGGCTAGTGTATAAAATTTATATTATATAATTTAATAATATTTTTACACACTAGGGGTACTACGCAAGTATAGTATCGTTTCAAGTAATATAGGGTTTTTAAACAATGACCCCAGTATCGATCCCACAGGGAAGAGAAATAAATTTTCTATGAAGTGAAAGCGAAATAAAATAGTAAAAATATTTTTATTTTATCTTTTAATCTGATTAAAAAATACTATTAATTTACTAGATGCAATTAAAGAAAATACTAATAAGAAAATGATTTTATGAATTCTATATAAAATAAACAACTTTCTTTCCTTCAAGTAATCTAAGATTTTTAAGATAATTTAATATTCATTGGAGAATTTGATTTATGGTATTGTGCCAAATAGAAGCATTCCTATTCTTTACCCTTTGATCCAGGTGCAAAGAACATTATTTAATTTACAGAATAGGTCTGGATGTATTGTTAGTAGAATGGGTTAATCTAGGCTCACACTTCTAGATGTCCAAGGGTGGCTATGGTCGGCCCTACTAGTGACCCTTTCCTAGTCCATAAATCAAATTATAAGAATTTAGTTTGTCACTCTAAAAGCTTATCAATTCTACGCCCTTTAAATATTATCTTCCTATTTATTTGCACTTCACCATGAATAGCCTGCACATGGCCTTCGACTACCCAAGGATTCATGTGACATTTACAAGTTAAGAGTTCTTCTCCTTCAAGGTTATAAAACTCTTCAACAGGTTTTAACAATTCAAACGACCAATTTAAAAAGTAAAGTAAGATCGAGTATTAATGTCATCACAATGTTTTGAAAATATTTTGAATTTTAATTCTCCATCGAATCTTTATATTATCTTATTTATCTCTTCATAATTGAAGTAAGAAAGTAACTAACTACTGAGAACACATTGAAAATAAATAACAAAACATGATAATTAAACTTTGAATCAAATGTAAAAATATACTTATCTCAAATATTTCTTCTACAGATCTTCTGATTCCTACTGACTCCACAGTGTAATGAACTCTAGATGCAATAACTTAAAAATAAACTCACTAAACTAAACAAAAGTGGCCCTAAATTTCTCTCTCTAATTCTCTCTCTAAGGATGAGCGATCCTAAAGTAGATAAGAGAAAGGGGTACAATGGGAGGGGCAAGTTTTCTGAAGAAATGGACCGCTATTTATAGGCTTCAAGGGTTTCCTTGAGGCACCTCTTCAAAACATGTCCACATTCAATGAATTTTCTAGAAGGTCGGTTTGGCGCCTAGGCACCGGACACCGCGTCCAGTTCTTCGCACCTCTTCGCTTTGGCTCGCACCTTTTCTCTTTGGCCCGCACCTCTTCGTGATTAAAACCTTTTTGGAGCATTCAAATGCAATGTATCACATGTCCTATTATCAATGAACAACTGTCAGCCTTCTAGAATGTCCAATAACCGCTCACTCCGTCAAAATAACTGATCAAACGTTGTCAAAAACTTGACAGTTTTCGTATCGAGTCTGGTGCTTTCTGGCGCCTAGGCACTAGGCCATATTTTTTTAATACTTTTGGTATTTTGCTCCATTTTTGCTCTTTTTTCCTTCTTAGAACTTTTTACATTACCTACATCCAAAAACACAAAAAAATACCTTTCATTAAAGTATAATATCCTTAGAAATTAATAAGAATTAAGACATAAAGAAATAGGTATTTTTTTATAGATCGGATTGGCATGTACAATCTGTAAAAAAGAAAAGAAAAAGCAAAATATAATTAAATAAGCCCCTGGCTATTCCCTCTACTGCTGAGGTGGAGAGCTCCATGGCCGTTGCCCCCCATATGACTACTAGAAAAAGAATTAGAGCAAAGGCTCACTCATCTATTCACCCACCCCCCACCATACAACCCAATGAATAACTTTCTATGATGGAATATTAGACGAGTGGCCCACCCCTTGCCTCTTCAAAGAATTTTCTCACTCAACAGAAAACATAAATTTTGGTGCATTTCATCTTGGAACCTATGGTTCACAAACATCATGACAAGATCTTAAGGAAATTTCCTGGTTTTTCCCATTTTTCTAATATTAATAAAATAATTTAGTTATTTTGCAGAAATGAGCTCACCGGGTCTGTCCTGGTGGATCATAGACAGTTCATTCAGTATTCATTCCTGTTAGGTGGACAGGTTGGTGCTGCATCCTTCATCTATGTTGGGTGTTCTAAGGCTGATAGACAAGAGCTGTGGTACTGCCTTCACTCCATTGGAAATAATTTGTCCACCCTTGGTTAGCGGCGGGTAACTTCAACTATTCTCTTATTCTGCTGAGAAGCTGGGGGGGGCAGATTTCTTAGCCTCTCTAAAATGAACATGTTTTGCAACAACATTACCCAGGCTGGTTTCTTTGGCTTGGGCTTCTCTGGTCCTGAGTTTACATGGAAAAGGGGGAAGATGTGGGAGAGATTAGAAAGGTTTTTGGTTAATGGTTGTTGGCTTTCTCAGTTCCTGCTCACTTTTGTCACCCATCTCCCACTTGCTGGTTCTGATCATAGACCCTTGCTCCTGTCCATCACTGCTCACCCAAGGCTGGATCAACCCTCTCCTTTTAGATATCATAATTTCTGGTCACTAAATGATTTTTTCCTGTTAACTGTGGGCTCCCTTTAGGCTGTTGTGTAGCACCTGACCCTTGGACTCACCTACATTTGCTACACCATAAGGTGAGTAAGGGTCTCAGGAAATGGAGTTGGGCTACTGATGCTCGATATTATATTTTGCAAGAATTTATAAACTCAGATTTATATATTTTTGTTGATTTTTGTTAAGTCCAAGCATTCAACGCAAGTATACGTATTGTATCAAGTAATACAGGGCTCTAATGGAGCCCTAGTTATCGATCTCACAGGGAAGATCAGAATATATATAAGAAAGTATTCACAATATAGGTAACGTAGCACTAAAATCCGATATTTAATTTGTAATTAGAGTTTACTACTTACTAATATTCTGCAGGAAACACTAACGATTAACTACACTACAGATACTTCTAAGAACTTTAAAATCAGATTTAAGTAGCAAGCACACTAAACTAAGTATTTGAAAGTTTTTCGATATATGAGAAAAGTATCTTTCCTCTTGCAATAATTATATGATGTGTGGATTGATATGGAAAGTTAATCTATTTTATTGTGCCAAATAGGAGCATGAATGATTCTTTAGCCTTAAAAGAGTACCTCCTTTTGTAAGCAAGAAAAGAACATTGACATACTCTAAGTTTAGTCACTAACTCTAAGGCTAGGCTGGGAGGATACCGGCTCTCACTTTGGAGCTCCCACTCACCCTTCACCCAAAAGCTAACCTTTGATATTAGTTACTAATCTTAGAACCAATTTTTGGATTTCAGCTTATCACCCTAAAATCTCCACATTGAAGTCCATCAAAACATATTTCCCTATTCATTTACACTCAATTCCCATGAATTGTGCAATTCATCCATAGAAATTGAATGGATCTTTCATTATTCTTGTAGGACATTAAAGCTTTTCAAACTTAATGTTCAACAACATATTTTAACATTTCAATTGGCCAAATCAAAAGTAAATTAAGTTCTAAATGAAAAACCATCACAATCTTTTCATTACATTAAAAACACATCAAATCCACATCAATCCATTATCACATCTCTATGCAAGAAGAAAGACAAGGGAGACTACTCAGAATTCATAGAGAAGATAAAATAAAACATGAATTTTATATATAAAAGAAAAGTCATATCAACCACAAAAGAAAATACAACTTATCTCTTTCTCTTCCGCAATGTAATTCCCTTGAAGTTCCTTTGAATCCTTTTCTCTCTTCTTTACAACACTTGATTCTCTCTTTAGAATGGAAAGGAAGAAGCAATCTCTCACTTTACCCCTTCTCCATCACTCCTTAGAGAAGAAATCCTCTCAAATGCTCACTCTACATACTCTTCTCCTAAACCCTAACACTTAAGACTCACTAAAACTACTCTAGAACCACTGAAGAAGCACACCATTTTCATCTAAAAAAAGTTACTTATAAGATAGGGATGAAATCCTAAGAGTTTCCATAGGCATCCCTTCGAAAAGTCGCCAAAACTCTTCAAATTTGAACTCCACCGACTTCGGGCGGTGGCGACGCCAGATAGGGCGCCGACGACGCTCTATCGTTCAATATTAATTCTGTGCTCTTTGGATTTGGGCACCGGCGGCGCCCATTCTAATGCTGGTGGCGCCAGAACACTTTTTCACCATTTTGCTCGTTTTTGCTCCTTTTTGCTCCATATTTGTTCCCTTTTGCTCCTTTTGACTCTAATTACCTAAATCATTATACCTACAACAAATGATGAAAAATACCTTTCTTTAAAGTGCAATATCACCAAAAATAGGTAAAATTATATAACAAAAATCATATATATTTTTGGTGCATCAGAATCCCCTAAACTTTAACTATTAGTTGTCCTGAAGTAATCCTTTTACTACATAAAATATAACTCTAGGCAGTGTACTTTTCAACTGTAAGATAGTAAAATTTTTCATTCTAAAGAATATATTGGTTAGATTTTCAAAAAGAAATTTAACAAGTCAGGTTAATACTACAGGTGTAAGAATATTCAGCAATCAAGTCTATGAGTTCTAGTCTTCTATTTATTCCAAGATGAACCATAATTTGTCATATTAATAGTGCCTCAAAAGACTATGTGAAAAGGAGTTCATGTAAACTTTATTAGAATGTAGGCCAGTATTTAAAACGAAAATTCAGAAATAAAATTAAGCTTTCGCTTTAGGGTGACTCAAGTGAAGCCAATTTTTGATTAGGCATCTCCTTAAGCTTCTCCTCATAAACTTTTTTTTTCTTTCCTTTTCTTTTCTTTTCTTTTTCTATTTTCTATTAGGGATTGTTTTTCAATCCTTCTTTTCTTTTCTCTCTTTTTTGTTTTGATGATTACTATATATGGATAGCCTTTTAATGAATTTTAACTTTACTCTCCTCTTTCTAAAGTTTAAACCTGAAATATTTCTTTACTTTATAGTTAAGTATAAGCTTTATTATTCATTATAAAGTTACAATCTCTTCTTAACACACAATACTTTAAGTCCTTAACATTTCAAAAATACAGTTTTCTTTACTTTAAATAGTTGATTATAATCAAATCCTTCCATACTAAATATCTCACTTCTATAAAATCAACCTTTATCACTAAAAAGTTTTATCCTATTCTTCCATAATATTCAACTGAAATAAAAAATTTTAGTTACTTACAATGAGGTTCAACTGCCAGAAGTTATATTAATAATTTTTGAAAATATAATAATTGAGGAAAAACAAAAGTTAGTATTTTTCAACCCTCCCCCAAACTTAAATTTTTCAATAAATTTGAAACAATTTAGATTAGAAGAAAACTAACCTCTCTGTGCTGGGATCTTGAAATTTTCAACAACTTTTTGGTGTTAGTCAAAATTTAAAACTAACAGGCATGAAATAAAAATTTTTAAATATTTGCATGGGTAAAGAGAAATTAACATTAAACATCTAAACATCCCACAAAACACTAAAACATGAAACAAACTATCACAGTACTACACAGTCCAACTAACAATTTAAATGTTTTAGTACAACATAATAATGCACCAACAGAGTTACACAACATATGAAAATAAATACTACAACACAACAGTACAACAACAGGGTTACACATCATATGAAAAGCAAATATCCACTACAACACATCAATAAAACACAATACAGCAAGAACAACAAAAATAAAAAAAACAATCTACCTGTCTCCATCACGAGGATTAGCAGGGTCATCAATAGGGCCATCAGCAAGGTCCTCAGCATGGTTAGGTCTATATGGTGTATAGCTGGGGAAAGAAGGAAATATCACATCAGACTCCCCCCTCATAAATCTGACCTGAGCATCATAATAAGCAATATCGAACTCAACTCTCCTCTACAGATAATCTTCATTCACATCACTCCTTGCCTCAAATACGTCCATCCAACCATGGAGTCTATCTACACTAGCACTCTATAGTCTCAGCTGCTCCATAATATCAGATAAGGTAGGCGGCTCAGAAGTAGATGGAACATCATAACTTGTAGTAGGAATATCAGTACTCCTACGCTGAGCTCTGGCTCCCACATGAGACTCATAAGTATGGATAATATTCTTTGTAATTGGTCTCAAAGGTATAGCCACTTCCTCAGAACTACTGAACTTCACTACAGACTGAACACAGAGGGCATGAACTAAAGTAGGATGTCCTAATCTTCCAGTGGTCTCACCTCTAGCAATTGTCTGAATATTCTTGTAAATAATAACACCAATATCAATCTTTTTCATCATTTGAATACAACAGTTCATAATCGCTCTATCTCTAGTAACTTCGCTGTGATGATAAGATGGTAATAGTCTCGTGACCACAAAAAAAATGTATTAAGAAATTTATACCAATTTTATATGAAATTAAACTGTAAAGAAAGGTATTTTTTATGTTTTATTGCAAGAATGAAAATTTATAGGTAATGGGAGCAAAAATAGTAAAAAAGAGCGAATCTAGAACAAAAAGGACTAAAATAGATGAAAATTGAACTATCCCGCCAATGGCAAGGAATAAGCCGCCAATGGCGAGATCTTCCCAAAAGTTTTGAATATATTATAAAAGAGCCCGTCGACGGCGAGATCGAGCCCGCCGACAGCAAGCCTTAGTCGTTATCCATTGTTTTAGAAGCCCGCCGATGGTGAGATCGAGCTCGCCGACGGAGAGAATGTCGGTTCAAGCCAAATACATTGAATCTGGATGCTTTTTGAAGAGATGCTTAAGAAAGCTTTGGATATATTCCTTCCTCTTTAAATATAGACGAATTTAGGTCAAAACTGTCGTCATAGTGTGTTCTCTAGTAGTGTCTCTAGTGAGATTTAGTGTTTAGTGTCTTGGTGAGTCTTTTTAATTAAGTGTGATGTACAATAAGGAAGAGTCAAAGGAAATTCATGGAGTCTGCTTTGGGAGAAGATTCGAGATAAGTTTTTTTATCTATTGTTTTATAACTTTAAATAAAATCCATGTTTTGTGTTATTCTTCCTATGCATTCTGAGTAGTTTTCTTTGTCTTTCTCCTTGTTGTTGAGATTTGGTGAAATGAAGAATTAAATCAGTTGTGCCTAAAAATATTAAATAAAATTGTGATAATCTTTTACTTAAATCTTAATTTACTTTCAATTTGGCCAATTGAATTGTTAACATATGTTGAATTATCAACTATAGTAAAGATTACATCCGAGATTCAGGGAAGTCAAAAGCAATGGTAGGAGGGTGCAAATAAATAGGGAAATATTAATTATCGGGTGTAGAATTGGACATTTCAGTGTGATAGACTAAAATATTCAATTTGGTCATATCGTTTGGGAGCTAAAGTGTAGATGTTAGCCCTCAGGCTAGGGGAACGTGGGAGCTCTGAAGTGGCAGCCGGTAACCTCCCAGCCTAGCCACAGATTCAGTAACCAGACATAGGACTAGTCAATATTCTTTGCACCTGGACCAAAGGGTAAAGAATAGGAATGTTCCTATTTGGCACAATATAATTCTAACTAATTTAATTATTTATTCACTCAATTATCTTAACAAGGAGAAAGATACTTTTCGAAATTATAATCTTTTATTTAATCTTTAAGAAATAGAGTTTATTATAAGCGTTCGTTATTTTCGTATACTAGATTAGTAATTGCATTTGCTGAAATTAGTCCTTAAGTCTCTAACTTCCCTGTAGGATCGATATCTAGGACTCCATTAGAGCCCTTTATTACTTGAACGATATGTATACTTGCGTTGATAAAAGGACAATTGCTATTTTACTTCAAAAAACATTTATAACATTTATAAAAGCTTAACCATCATATACACCTTTCACTTTCTGCCCTGCTCTCCCCCGAGGTTGCCAAGTTTTTGGTACCGTTGCCGGGGAAGTAAAGTAATTATTAAAGATAATTAATAAACAAATTATTAAAGATAATTACTAGAGTAACAGACTATTTTTAAAATCTACTTAAAATTGTATGCGTAAATTTGGAACTGAAAGTTTAATCCCTTACGATTCAGAATTAGAGCGCACTATTAAAAGAATTAGAAAACAAAAAAGAGAAATTATAAAATTAACTTAAATGGAAAATAATCCAGAAATTGAAAATATAAGCCAACCAAGAACTTTAAGGGATTACGTTAACTCTACATTAGATGAAATTCACTTAACTATCCAAAACCCTGATGTAGTGGCTAACTCATTTGAGCTTAAACCTGCAATTATCCAAATGGTATAGAATAATCAATTTAGTGATTCACCAAATGAAGATCCTACATTACATCTTGCTAGTTTTTTAGAACTATGTGCTACTTTTAAATATGACGGAGTATCTAATGACGCTATTAGACTTAGGCTTTTTCCTTTTTCTTTAAGGGATAAGGCTAAGATGTGGTTAAATTCTTTAGCAACTGGATCTACTAAAACTTCGGGAGAATTATCACAAAAATTTCTATCCAAATATTTTCCTCCTTCAAAAAGTGCAAAGCTTAGAAATGACATAACTTCTTTTAGTCAGTTTGAAGGAGAATCAATATACGAAGCTTGGGAGAGATTTAAAGATCTTCTTAGAAAATACCCACATCATGTGTTACCAGATAGGTTAATTATACAAACTTTTTATAATAGATTAGTAGGATCTCTTAGATCTATTATAGTTGCTGCTGTTAGAGGATCATTAATGTCCAAACCATTTGATGAGGCTTATTCATTAATTGAAGAAATGACTACCAATAATTTTCAATAGTCTTCTGAAAGGTTAAATCCTAAAAAAATAGCCAGTATACATGACTCTGATGCAATTTCTATGTTAGCTTCTCAAATTGCTGCTATATCTAAGAAATGAGATCATTTTGGAATGAATTATTCTCCTAATATAATAGAGGAAAATTCATCTAAACAACTTAAAGATGCTCATTCTTCATATGAAACTTTAAATGCTATTAATAATAGACCCAATAATCCTTATGCAAATTATTATAACCCTGGTTGGAAAAACCATCCAAATTTTAATTGGAATAACAACTCTGCTAATCAGCAATGGATGAACAACTCAGTAAACCCATTAGGAAATCCATCTAACCAAGGAAAAAATTGGAGAATATTAGGACCAGAACGAAACTGGGCAATTATTCCTTAACCCGCCGACGGCGAGATTGACCCCACCGACGGCGAGATCTGTGAGCCTAATTTAGTTTATATTAATAACTATCCCACCGATGGAGAGATCGTTGCCGCCGACAACGAGATAGTTGAAAGAGCAGTTCAAGGAGTTATTTTGGCGGTTTTTGACACTTCTAAGTGTTTTAACTCTTTAAAAAACACATAGAACTCGAATTCTTTACCTTTTACTTCCTAGAAACGAATTGAAACCCCATAAAAACATAGTATTATGGCATCCAATCCACTTGAAATCACTAAATCTTGAGTGTTCAATCGAAGAAAGTTTGTCAGTTATGAGGCCCAGCAGATATTCAACAAAGTTAAGATGAAGAAGAGATTGATTAAAGAAAGAGGATTCGTCAATAGAGGAGTGGAGAATTCGACAGCACCTATCGAGGAAATGATTGTGTGACGACGTTGGGAGGTATTATGCTATACAACTTCTGCAGTAGTCATCCCCGTAGTCAAAGAATTCTACTCCAATCTTCATGGAATCAACAATGGAAGCGTATATGTGCGAGGCAGATGGGTAACTTTCACTCCTTCAAGAATTAATGAGTTATATTCAATTGAGAATACACCTGTTTGACACTATTCAAATTTCGTTCCTACAAGATATAATATGATTGAGATCTATCGATATTTGACTGATGAATTAGAAGATTGGGAAATACTAGAGGACGGGTATGTTAGCTTTTCTTCATTACTTCTAAACCTCGTCTCTAAACACTGGCACTTCTTTATTTCTTCAAAATTATTACCCATTATGAGGGTAAATAAAGTTTATAAGGAGTGTACGATTTTAAATTACTGTATTCAAGCGGAATTACCCATCGACGTTGGATCTATTATTGTAAAGTCTGCCTTAGGCCTGATTATGCATGGATCGATTCATGGGCTTGAACATCCTTCAACAATTTTTGCATTATGAAGTCAGTACCAAGTTTCTTATGAAGCATGGGAAAAGGTACTTTTGCCTTGGAAACCTTTAGACCCAACTGTTATGTTTCCTACTTTGGATAATGATAATGAGACAGCCATTATAGTAGATCAAGCTTCTTAAAAAACTCTTTCAATCAGGCCCTTTACTGATAAAACTAATCTGATCTTACGGAAACTCAACGGATTGGAGAAAGAGGTACAAAACGTGATGAATTCAATTAACAATATCTCTAATTTAATTGATCATATTGAATGGAGAATGAAGGAGCAATTTGATCATTCCGAACATCTTGAGGCTAGTTTCATACGACTTTTGAGAAGGAAAGGATGGATTGAAGAAGATTCTACAGAAGAATTTCCTTATAGGCCTTTCTACAATCTGTTCGTGCACTTACGCTCTATCAGAGATATCAGAGATGAATTTAGTACAAATCCTGATGAGTAGAAAATATTTATTCGTTTTCTTTTGTGTGTTAAGTTAGTTGGAATTTAGTTTTTAATGTAATTTGCGCTTTTGATATTTAATCTCAGTCTAGATGAGATTATGTGTTGTTCGTTTAGTCTCAGCATTTTGAGTACTGTGGTTTAGATTGCGATGCTGAATATTGTGTATTAAGATTTTAAAAGTACTTTGTTAGTAATGTAGTGTGTGAATATTGTAATCACCTAGATTTCATATATAAAGTTTTGATGTTTTGTGTTGTGTAAATTTACGTGTTAAAATAGTATCTAATCACAATAAAATATATTTAATAGATTGATCGGACATTAAATGAGGCTTAACATGAATTGAAAATAATATAAATATTGAAAATACTAAATTTCAAAAAATCTCGTCGACAGCGAGATCGAGCCCGCCGACGGTGAGATTTACCAGAAACTTTAGGCCTATTTGAATTAATTATCCCGCCGACGGCAAAATTTTTCTCGCCTACAGCGAGATCCCGAAAAACACTTTATTTTGACCAATCAACCGTCACTATTCATCGTCCCCATCCTCAAAACTTCAAAAAACCGACCTAGGGCTTGAGAGATCTTGGATTTGGAACATTATTAGCATATTTTGACACCAGATTTTATCTTCCCTTGGTAAGAGCTTCCATCCTATGTAAATATTTTTGATTTTCACCATGAATATCTTCCACATTGAGGAATTTTGGAAAAATTGAAAATGTGAAAAAAGACTTGGATGAAGTTCATGGAATTTGATTTAGATTGTTTTAAGTCACTTTTGGAAGCCATTCTAGTATTATTTTAAAAATTATTTGAGATTTTTGTAAATTTGATAGATCGAGAAATGGCTCCACGACAGAAAAGGCGACTGGAATTTTGACGAAACACGATTCGTGAATGTTAGAGAACAATCAAGATACAACCTTAATATCAAAGCAAGAAAGTGGAACGAACGATAAGAGAGAGAAGATGGGAGAATTTTTGTTATACAACTGATAGAGCTGCTGTTGATGTCGTGAAAGAATTTTATGCCAACCTGACTACAATAGAAGATACACCAATAACGGTTAAAGGATTTTTAGTCGATCTTAATGCTGCACGTATCAATTCTTTCTACGAAGTACGAGATGTGCATACCAGTGAATACGATACATTTGGAATAATGGAAGGACCACTGGAAGAGGTGATCAACTTTCTCACTGATGGGAAAGGAACTTGGAAGATTAAGCAGCGTGAACGGGTAAACTTTCCTCTATCTATGTTTAATGCAACATCTAAGGCTTGTCACTATTTTATTTATTCTACTTTGTTACCTACCTATCACCATAGTGAACTAACAAGAGATAGAGAAGTTCTGAATTTATTCAGAACCAGAGAATTATTAATGTGGGGAGTATTATTTATGAGAATATATTAGCCACCGCAAGAAGTGAAAGTGGAGGAGGACTAGGACATCCTGGTCTAATTTATGCACTCTGCCAATTGTCTGGAGTAGAGGCTAGAGATGATAAGGAATAGGCTGAACCTATGAAACCCATTACCCAGGCTAATATAAAAACATATGAGTTCCACGAAGAATGGTGATCTGGGACTAGGAGTTATGTACCTTCAACTAGTAGGGATATTCCCTCTACCAGTTATGATCCTCCTACCTATAGTTCTCCTACCCTTCATGATTTGATGAATGAAATGACTCTACAGCAAAATAACTTTGAAAAGATTGAAGAAAAATTGGAACATCTAGATCAGAGAATTGGAGGCTTGGAGCCAAGGCACGATTATGACAATGATTATCTCTAGAGACATTCTGAGTTTGAAATAGCCTATTATGATGCTGAGAATCGTTATCAAAGAGGAGAGCCCGATATTATATTTCCTGAGTGCCCTCATTATACTCACTACCAACCTACTCCACCTGCAGAACAAGGAGATGAAGATATTGCTTGGGATTTATAACATTGATGATTAGATTTTCTGTTTAGATATTTATGATATGTGATTGTTTGTTTGTTTTCTTAGATTCAGTATTGATGTTTATTTTATGACCTTTGATTATTATGTTGTGTAAGACATTTTAATATTGTTGTATAAGTTAAATTTTTGTGGCTTTTTAAATTTTAAATATTTTAATTCATGATTGTAACTCTGTAACTAGATTAGTGAAATGTATTTGGATGTTGTGTTATGTTGTAGTATAAATTGTGTTAGTAGTTGTACTTATTTCAAATCTTCTTTACACAGCAATTTCTTTTATATTATATATGTGTAGAAAGTTATTAACAGTACAGGTAATTAAGGGATGAAAAGAACCTGCAGAGCTTCAAAAAGGAGAAATACCTAAAGCACGAAGGTATGATTTAAATTTACAGTTTATTTTCTTTTCACCCTATATAAATAGATAAAAAAATTTAAGTTTGGGGGAGGGAAAAACACAAATTTAATTATTAAATTGTTCTCAATTTATATTTTCAAAAATTTATATAACAGATTTTCTGTAGTAAATTTAACTCAGTAAACTAGAATTAATTTATTTAATTATTATAGAAAGTTAAAAGAAATACTTTTAATAATTAACCAATTTTGTAGATTAAGATATTTGGAATAAAGGATAAGAATACAATTAACTATTTAAAGTAAGAAAAACTATATTTTAAAAATATTAAATTCTAAGGTATTTAGTTGAGAAATAAAAGATTGAAACTCAATGAAGTAAAAACTTTGAAATACATATAAGATAAGTAAATGATTCAAGTTTCAAATTTAGGAAGAGGAAAATAAAGTTCAAAATTATTAACAGGATAACCAAAAATAGTGATCCTCACTTGAAAAAGAAAAAAAAAATGATTGAAAATCAATCCAGAAAGAAAAGAAAAAGAAAAAAAATATATAAGTGAGGAGAAGCTTGAGGAGATGCCTTATCAAAAATTGGCTTCATTTGAATCAACCTAAAGGGTAAACTCAGTTACATTTCTGAACTTATATATATGGATTAGTATTTTACTAAGTAGTGTTTTCATGAGATTCCTATCATCTGAATATCCTAAGTAATTTAATATTACAAAATATAGTGATTCTTGAAATAAATAGAAGATTAGAACTCTTAAAACTTAATATCCAA
Organism: Papilionanthe hookeriana x Papilionanthe teres; assembly: GCA_022702705.1. Lineage (NCBI taxonomy): Eukaryota > Viridiplantae > Streptophyta > Magnoliopsida > Asparagales > Orchidaceae > Papilionanthe > Papilionanthe hookeriana x Papilionanthe teres. Next base: position 1,304,376 of record CM040427.1, read on the forward strand.
ATAGCCTTATATCTATAGAATTAGTTTAATTGTCTAAAAATATTTCTAATAAACTTTACTATAATATTTATTTAAATCAAATTCATAGTAATTCTGAATTAAAACTTTACTACAAATAATCATTACTTTTATGTAGTATCAAGATTACTTGAGGACAAGTAATAGTTAAGTTTGAGGGATTTTGACCACAAGAAAATGTATTAAGAAATTTATACTAATTTTATATGAAATTGCACTTTAAAGAAAAGTATTTTTTATGTTTTATTGCAGGAATGGAGATTTATAGGTAATGGTAGCAATTAGAGCAAAAAGGAGCGAATCTGGAACAAAAAGGACTAAAATAGATGAAACATGAAATATCCCGCCAACGACGAGGAATAAGCCGCCAACGGCGAGATCTTCCTAAAAGTTTTGAATATATTATAAAGGAGCCAGCGAACGGCGAGATCGAGCTCGCCGACAGCGAGCCTTAGCGGTTAGCCATTGTTCTAGAAGCCCGCCGATGGCGAGATCGAGCCCACCGACTGTGAGAATGTCGATTCAAGCCAAATACATTAAATCTGAACGCTTTTAGAAGAGATAGTTAAGCAACCTTTGGATATATTCCTTCCTCTTTAAATATAGACAAATTCGTCATAGTGTGTTCTCCAGTAGTGTCTTTAGTGAGAGTTAGTGTTTTATTTAGTGCCTTGGTGAGTCTTTTTAATTAAGTGTGTTGTACAAGAAGGAAGAGTCAAAGGAACTTCAAGGAGTCTGCTTGAGGAGAAGATCTGAGATAAGATTTTTTGTTTATTGTTTTATAACTTTAAATGAAATCCAAGTTTTGTGTTATTCTTCTTATGCATTCTGAGTAGTTTTCTTTGTCTTTCTCCTTGTTGTTTAGATTTGGTTAAAAGAATAATTAAATTAGTTGTGCCTAAAAATATTAAATAAAATTGTGATAATCTTCTACTTAAATCTTAATTTACATTCAATTTGGCCAATTGAATTGTTAACATATATTGAATTATCAATTATAGTAAAGATTACATCCGAGATTCAAGGAAGTCAAAAGCCTTGGAAGGAGGGTGCAAATAAATAGGGAAATATTAATTATCGGGCGTAGAATTGGACATTTTAGTGTGACAGACTAAAATATTCAATTCGGTTCTATCGTTTGGGAGATAAAGTGTAGATGTTAGCCCTCAGGCGAGGGGAACGTGGGAGCTCTAAAGTGGCAGCCGGTATCCTCCCAGGCTAGCCGCAGATTCAGTAACCAAACATAGGACTAGTCAATGTTCTTTGCACCTGGACCAAAGGGTAAAGAATAAGAATGTTCCTATTTGGCACAATATAATTCTAACTAATTTAATTATTTATTCACTTAATTCTCTTAACAAGGAGAAAGATACTTTTCGAAATTATAATCTTTTATTTAATCTTTAAGAAATAGAGTTTAGTATAAGCATTCGTTATATCCGTATACTAGATTAGTAATTGCATTTGCTGAAATTAGTCCTTAAGTCTCTAACTTCCCTGTGGTATCGATATCTAGGACTCCATTAGAGCCCTTTATTACTTGAACGATATGTTTACTTGTGTTGATAAAAGGTGAGGGAGCACAATTACTATTTTACTTCGAAAAACATTTATAACATTTATAAAATCTTAACAAACATATACAGCCTTCACTTTCTGCCCTGCTCTCCCCCGAGGTTGTCATCTCATAGAAATGAAATAATTCCAAACTTTTGAAGCAACATCCAATGTGGAGGCGAAAAAATTTATCAACAATTTTTTACTTACTTTCCATTCTCCTCGCCCGTCAGTCAGAAAAGCAATAACTTCTCTCATATTCTCCCTTTCAGTGTCAAAGTTTTCATATTCACACAAGAATGGATCCCGAGTCTGGTAGAAAGCATTGATATGTTGAAGAGTTAACTCAACCATTTTTCCTCTAACAAGCATTTACTCAGTCTCAGTCCAGGGTATATTCGAATAGAACTCTTTAACCACTCCCATAACAACATTCGCAGTGAAATAAAAAAATCGCTTTGAATTCTACTCTGCAATCAATTGTTCCAAAGATCCTCCGGGACTATCAAAAGCTCGATACTGGATACACTTCTTATTGTGAAGGTAAGAGTTATAGCGAAATTGGGCTTTAATGTTGAAGAACCTCTCCTCATCAAAATCCAATTTCCACTTCCCTTTACTCATACTTGACGCCATGTGAATTTCTAAAATTTGCAAGAAAATTCCAATAAATCCCAAATTCACAATGTAGCAAACTCCAAACACTATTATAAAAAAGTAAGAGCAAATTTTATCATGGAAATCTCAAAATCTCCTCAAATCTCCAAAAAATTCCACCATAAGCAATGTGAGAGATTTTCATGGTAAAAATCCAAAAATTTTAACTTAAAGTGAAGCTCTTACCAAGAGAAGTGTAAATTCGGTGTCGAAAAGCCTTGAAATCTCCTTGAATCCGTGATCTAGCAAGCCCTAGATCTTCAAAATCATGAAAATGGAGGAAGAAGACGAAGAAAAAGGAAAAATTTGCAGGTCCCAAGGAAAAAATTCCAAAATTGAGGGTTTTAGGCTTTATTCTAGGTTAGGGCGCTGGTGGCGCTTGATAGGGCACCGACGGTGCTCTATTTAAATAAATTGGCCAAACTCTCTGGATTTAGGCGCCAACAGCGCCAGTCCAAAATATTTTCTGGGTCCAAAAATTTTTTCGTATTTTCTATCGTTTCGACGTCCATAATGATGTTTAACACTTCAATAGGCATTTACATCATCTCATAAGTAATAATTAACACAGTTCCTCACATAAACAAAACAAAAAAAATCTTATATATATAAAATCCAAGTTACATCGTAAACACCAAATATGTTCATTCAAACCAACTATTCTTAGATATTTAGTGCAACAAGTACTATATGATAGGGAAACATTAAGATTTAAGCACACAATGAAAGGAACCACATCCGAATTCAAATTTAAAGCAAATACTACACAAACCAAACATAACTAAGTAAAGTACACTAAACACTCAGCAAACATAAGTAGAATCCATCAATTACTCCACATCAGTTTCATAACTATCCTCTCCTCTAATGTCTTCAATTGATTACTGATGCACACACAATTTATAGAATGGATGAAATGGAAATTTGTCAGATGATTCTTCAGCAATCACCAGGTTCTTCTTCATTAGATTGATCAACCCCATCTCAATTCGACCAGTGTGATTGAATTGTTCTTTCATTCTTCAATTCATATGATCGAATAAATTCAAAGTGTTATGGATCGCATTCATAATGTTTTGTACCTAGTCTCCATTTATTTGATCCTCTTCAATATCATTTTGGAACCTTTAGGAAAATAGGGTTGAATCAATTATGAAGTCTGCTTTAGTTGATCAGCAAGCAAGTTCATGTCATCTTCATCTCCAACTTTCTGGTAGTCATATGGATTAGTTGGATCAGTAGACCTCCATGGAAGAAGAACTTTTTCTCAACTTTCATAAGGAACCTGTGACTGACTACATAACAGAAATATGGTGGACGGGTGTCCAAGCCATATTTAGATCCATGCACAATTAATCCAAGTACTGATTCACAAAGATATTACCAATGTCAACCGGCCTCCCAGTTTGAATACAGAAATTCAAAATGACACTTTCCTTGGTTACCTTGCCAATCTTCAATGTAGGAAATAACTTTGCCGAAATAAAGTAGTGCCATTGCTTTGATACTGGATTGGGAGATGCAGATGAGAAACTAATGTATCCATTCTCTCAAACTTCTCATTCTTCATTCTCATCCATCAGATATTGATACACATCATTCATATTATCCCTCGTGGCATTGAAATTAGAATAATGACAAATAGGTACGTTCTTGATCATAAAGAGATCGTTAATTCGTGCAGGAGTGAATTGCACAAATACAAACCCTTGATTGATCCCGTGAAGATTTGCACAAAACTCTTTCACGACGGGAACAACAATGACAGCGATGGTGTAGCAAAGCACTTCCCAACGTCTCTAATTAATAATCTCTTCAGTTCTAGTAGGGAGTTATAAGGATGAAGATCCCGCCAAAAAATGCCAAAACTCGCTTTTTAAAACATGAAAATTGTCAAACAGATTTTGGGTGCCGGCAGAGCTCAAACAGTCAAGTTCATTGCATGGTCTGCGATAGGGCACCGGTGGCGCCCATTCTGGTGCTGACGGTGCCAGTGATAAAAAATTCTCACCGAACATCGTTTGGTCCAAAATATTCCAATATCTTGATTTGATCCATCATTTATCAAAATTTCAAAATATTTAGGAGTGATTAGGATTCAAAAACAACTATCTAAAAAGCACAACTACAACAAACAAGCACACACCACAAAGATACATATGGGTTGCCTCCCATAAAGCGCTTGGTTTAACATCGTCAGCCCGAAAAACCATTCAGTTAATCAAGTTGACTTAGCATTAAAACCTCTTTGGAATCAGATTGAAACCCGTCAAAGTAAAGCTTTAATTGATGCACATTATCCTTGAAAATATTTCCACTATCAGGATCTTTAATATCAACAGGTCCAAAAGAATAAACTTTTACAACTGTAAAAGGCCCTAACCATCAAGACTTGAGCTTTCTAGGAAATAACTTCAATCTTGCATTGCATAATAAAACTTTTTGTCCAAATTCCAAGTTCTTTTTCAATATCTTCTGATCATACAATAATTTCCATTTCTCTTTATAGATCCTATCTTTATGATAAGATGCATTTCTAATTTCTTCTAATTCATTCAACTGCATAAATCTTTTCTCTCCAGCATTTTTCAAATTAAAATATAACTCTTTTATCGCCCAATATGCTTTATGCTCCAATTCAACTGGTACATGGCAAGTCCTACCAAACACTAGGCTATATAAAGACATTTCAATAGGAGTTTTAAAAGCAGTCCTATAAGCCCATAATGCAGTATCTAATCGAGCAGACCAATCTAGTTTATGATTATCCACAGTTTTCTCCAAAATACTTTTAATTTCACGATTAGACACTTCTGCTAAATCACTAGTCTACGGATGATAAGCAATAGAGATTATATGAAAAATATTATATTTTTCAATTAATCTCTTAATTTGATTATTCCTGAAATGGGATCCACCATCAGTTATGATTACTCTCGGCATTCCATATCTTGTAAATATATTTTTCTTTATCAATTTTGAAGCACTCCGAGCATCACTTCTAGGTAAAGCAACAACTTCAATCTAATTCGAGACATAATCAACGACAACCAGTATATATAAATTTCCAAATGAAGGAGTAAATGGTTCCATATAATCTAATCCCCATAAATCAAAATTTTCAACTTCCAAATTATAATTTAGAGGCTTTCATTTCTTCTAGAGATATTACCTACTCTCTGACATGGATCACATGATTTAATATATCTATAAACATTTCTAAAAAGAGTAGGCCAATAAAATCCAGATTGTAGAATCTTAGAAGTAGTTTTATCCACACCAAAATGACCTCCAAATTTAGAATCATGACATCGTTGAATAATCAAATTTGTTTCTTCTTGTGGCACACATTTCCTAATAATCGGATCCTTACACTGTTTATATAGATTGAGCTCATCCCAAAAATAGAATTTTTCATCATATTTAAACTTCTTTTGTTGTTGCCTTGTTAAATTAGGTGGTACAATATAACTTACAATATAATTTACAAAATCAGCATACCAAGGCAAACTACTTCCCATAATAGTATTGAGTTGCTCATCAGGGAAAATTTTCAGTAAGTTCTTTTTTCAAATTCAGATAATTTATCATAGTTTATTCTTGATAGATGATCAGCTATTTGATGTTCAACTCTTTTCCTATCACCTATCATAAAATCAAATTCTTGCTGAAGAGGTATCCATCTAATTAGTCTAGGTTTCACATCCTTCTTTTGCATTAAATATTTTATTACCAAATGCTCTGTATGCACAATACTTTTATTTCCAATTAAATAAGGTATAAATTTTTCAAAGGCAAATACTATAGCAAATAACTCTCTTTCAGTTGTGGTATAATTAATTTGAGCCTCATTAAGAGTTTTAATAGCATAGTAAATGACTTTGAAAACTTTATCATGCCTTTGCCCCAATGCTACTCCGATCGCATAATCACTAGCATCTGTTGACCTCATTTTTGATGAGGTTTCTTCTTTTCTCACTCATTAATACTTAGGATCTAGCCATAGGATTTTCCTTTGACTAATCTTAGAGGACTAGAAGTGGAACCCACCCTTTAGAAATTCAAACACCTCTTAACTCCTTGCAAACCCCACAAGCTTGATTGTGGACCCCTAATCACCTAGAGGGTTGAAATCAAATGTGGAGGTTTAAAGGATGAGTTCCCTATAGGACTTTTTGGCCTTAGGAATACCCTGGATGGCCTGGTCTGGTGAGGGTTGACTTACACATACACTACACTCTCACACACATTCCAAGTCCTAAAACCATACTCTCACCCAACTTGACTTCCTGACTCATGTAGATAATTCATATGGATGGTCCTTAACCCCTAAGCCCTGGCTAAGAGGGTTAGGAACAACATGGTGAATGCCTCAAATGAGTCCTCTCATGCCTCATATAGGCTTAATGTGGCTTCATGGCTTAACCAAAGTGATTCCATTTTACTCAAATTTGATCAATCTTCATTTTTTCAAAATTTCAATTTTTGAACCCCAGGGCCCCGAACCCACTAAACCTACCAAATGCCCTTGGAGCTACCCAAAATTTGCAAAATTACCTAAGTTACCCAAAATTCCTCAAAATCAGTCCTAAACATTTCCCCCCACTCAAATTGATCATCCATAGCCAAAAATACCAAAAATTCCAAAAGTACCCCCCAATACCCTCCAAATACCCAAAATGCCCTTCTTAGCCCAAAAATCCGAAAAATTCTAAAACTTCCCAGAAAATTCCAGAAAATTCCAAATATTCCCAATTTAATTTTATTCAACTACACCATGGGCCAATTTTTCCAATTTACCCCACTTTTACCAAAACCCCCAATTTGACCCATTTTGAACCCAAGTGAACCCAATGTCAAACCAAACCACCCCAATTGATCTCAATTCTGGTCCAATTCAATTCTAAACTTCAATTCAATATCCACAACATCAATTTAGACCAGATCCAAGTCCAATTTGATTGAAATTTGAGCCCAATTTCAATTTGAGGCCTAAAGCACAATTTTGGCCCATGACCTAAACCTAGCCTAAACTAACCCATTTAAACCCCAATTGGCCCCAAATATTTTCTAAAGCCTTCCTAACAACCCCATAAACAAAACAATAACTTGATTTGCCCAAAATATGGACCTAAACTCCACCCAAACCTAACCCAAAACCAAAATCCCTTAAATTGACCTAAGCCCAAACCTAACCCAAATGGGCCCAAATCCCAAAATCAAAGCCCAACCAAAGTTGAAAACTCTTTGTGACACTCCCATGAACATTTCTCAACATTAATTTTACATCAAATCCAACATTAGCTCAACCTTAGCCCAAGTTAGCCTAATTTGGCCCACCTTGGCGCCTTTACCAAAAAAAACCCAAATTCAACCCAATTCTACTCCAAATCACACCAAATCTCTTCCAAAATCTTCATGACACATGCTTAAACCAATTGCAACATTTATTTGACATGGTCCTTCAAAAAACTGTCATCCAAAAGCCCATTTTTAAATCCAAAAGCCCACTTCCTTAAATCACTTTAAAAGCCCACCCAAGACCATTTCAAAAGCCCAAGTTTTCAATCCAAAGCCCACATGACATTTCTCTACATCATCCATTTAATCAAAATCACCCCTAAGTTTCAAAATCATCATTAAACCATTCCAAATCAAGCTTCATGAAAATTCTTCTCCAAAATACCAAAATTCCTAAATTTTACTTCCATGAATTTGACCAAGCTTTGCCCCATGCCACATGGAGCCATGAAGCCATGCATAAGCCATATACAAGCCATGGGAGCCACTTTCCACCTCACCAAGCCATTAATGGCAAGAAGAGGGGACCCTTTCCTAATCTTTCATTAAGCCCTTTTAACCATATTCATGTCACACTCTAAACCATGCTTAGCCACCTCACCATGGATGGAGACTTCACCACCCCAATTCAGCTGACCTAAATGATTCTTTTCAGCCCAAAACCAGGCCTTGGGTGGTGCACCAAGCCTAAAACCATGGGTTGACTAAATTGAACCCAAAATGAGCCTCTCCCCATTCCATTTCAATTCAGCCCCTTTACACTTGGCCAACTCCAATTGACTTCACCAAATTCAAGCCCTGACCCTCCTGATCAGGATGGTGACCTGACCCTGGCCGGCCAGCCACCACAGCCGCCGGAAACCACCAGGCCGAGAGCACCCATGTGAGCCAATTTTTGAATTCTCCTTGGCTGAGCTGTCCCAACCCAAATGGACACAATAGCTGTTCTTCTCCTCACCAGAGCAGCTGATCCCAACCTTCAAACCCCCCTGGGAAGCCCTCTAGCCATTCCTATTTAAAGACAACCACCTCTCAGCCAAAGGAGGAGATGAACCGGACCTTAAGGAAACTCTGCCAAAATTGCTCCAGGACCCCCTCCTAACCCAGAGCAGTTGATCCCCAGTGTTCCTTTGCCCTAAACCCCATTAACAGAGCTTAATTTCTGAGTTAAAAATCCACCCAAAAAATAGGACACTTCACCACAGTGAGCCAATCTCCAAATTGATTAGTCCTACACCTTCACCAGACAAAGAGGAGAAGTTCCCCAGCAAAAGCCCCCTCACCGTAGCCAGCCATTGCTTCTAGCCTCCAAGCTTTGTGATCGGCCTTGGTCACTTTCATACCTAAACAATTCCCCAGAGCCAAAGACTTCACCTGGAGCTTGCCTAGACTCAATCGAAGGTGACACAACTCTCAGATCGAAGCTTCACTTCTCTGAGCAAAGGTATGAACTCACTCTTCCTCCCGGGCTTCCAGCGATTCTCCATTTTTTTTAAGTTAATTTCATAGCTATAAATCATATGGATGTGTTCGTCTCTTTAAGACGAATCCATAGAGCATAAGAACATAAAAATCCATTGAGAATCGAGTGAGATCTTAGGGTTTTAGTGTGGACGCTCACGGGTGCACACCAGTCGTAGATGATCAAGTCGGACGACATGATGGTACTTGAACCGCGGGACGCGTGGCTACTGACTCAAGTGGCGGCGTCGAATGGGAGCGCGACACGTAGGGGCTTCGGAGCTGCCAAGGTTGACGCGACGCCGCGTGGATAAGTAGGAAATTAGGGTATTTTTGGATTATTTAAATGCCTTGAACTTTAAAAATTCATATCTTTGCATAGAAAAATAACAAAAATAAAATAAAAATACCATCTTGCTCAGTGAATAGAGGAGAATAATGTGGAAAAGAAATCAAGTTAATTGGATGAGCATTTTATTTTTAATAATTTATTTACTTTTTTCAGTATTTTAATTATTCATTTGCATAGATAATTCACCATGGCATGAGACCATAGGTCTTTTGAAGCCTCTGATCTTGGGAACATTCCCTAAATTTTTCAAGGTCAGAGACCATCTCTGTGAAAAGTTCTTAAATTTTCAAGTTCATGTCACTATTTTAGATATTTTAATTCCAATAATTAGCATGTTGTGAAATAAAATCTAGGAAAATTTGGTGATGTTTCTTAAGACTAGGAAACCCTATGAAAAATATATTTTGAGTTAATTCATTCATATTAACCTTAATGGGCCCAAACCCCTAAAACTGAACTTTAATTAATTAGGGTTAACCACACATAAAATAAAATTGAAAACAATTCTCCACTGATCTTTAGGATCAGAGAGACCTCACATAAAAATTTTGAATCAATTGGAAATGTTTAACCCCACTAAATGGATTAATTAAGTCACATAACTAAAATTAAACTTTAAAAATTCATAACTCCAAAAATACTTTTAAAAAATTCACAAAAATGGTTTTGGAGCTTCTTTGATATTAGAGGAGTTCAGGAAAATTAAAATTGGAATTTTCTAAAAAAGTTGATTTTTCACAATATTTTAATATTTTAATAATTTAAAAATAATAAAAATCACAAAATATTAAAAATCATAAAAATGTCACATTTTGACTCCTAATTACTTAAGAATAAACCAATCATTTTTTCTAAGTCCCTAGGATAAGATATTGAATTTTAAAGGCTTAATGTAATTTTTAATATTAAAAAATGAAATTTCAACCCCTTTCACTAAAATAATTCTAATAAATCAAAGAAAAATTAGAAAATTATAAAATTTATTTCTCTAAACTCCTTGAGGTCAGAGAGTTTTAAGAAAAATATAAAATATATTTTTCAACTTTTATTTTATTTTATAATTAATTAATGCTCTAAAACTGAAAATAATTATAATAAATAAAATATTATTCAAAAAATCACAAAAACTGATCCAAGTGGTCCTCTATTTATTAGGAACATTATATAATTTTCTTAAGGACAGAAACCTGTCCTTGGTCATGTTGTTGAATTTTCCTTGAAAATCCATATTTTTCTACTAAAAATAATTATATAAATAAATTAAATTCAGAAAAAATCACATTTTCTCCTCTAATGTCTTAATTGACATGTGAGTGAGGTGACATAAAAATTTCAAGTTCGTTTGAGCTTAATTTAGTGAGTTATGAAATAAATAAGCTTAAAAGGTCATAAAGGTAATTAAGAATTTTAACCCTTAATTAAAACTTTAGGTTTAATCAAAATGGGGGGGGGTAAAATATTTGATTTTAACTTTCTCTTGAATGATTGAAACTTAGGGAAATTAAAGGGTAGAGACACATTAAATACTTTGAAAATATCAAAATGAAACTTTAATTAATTAAATGATTTAAGTTTTGGAAAGGATATATTTAAATATGGATTATTAAAATAGGGATATTATTAAGAGGATATTTATTCTTTAATTTTAAAATCCCTAAATAAGTCAGTTTAAAAATTTTTAATTCTTAATTAAAAATTAAAATAATAATTCAAATTAACAACTAAATTTAAAATTAAAATTAAATTAAAATTTAAAATTAAAATTAAATTAAAATTAAATTATAATTAAATTAAAATTAAAATTAAAAATAAATTAAAATTAAATAAAATTAAATTAAATTTAAATTAAACTAAAATTAAATTAAATTAAAATTAAATTAAAATTAAATTTAAATTAAATTAAAATTAAATTAAAAATTAAATTAAATTAAATTAAATTAAAGTTAAATTAAATTAAAATCAAATTGAATTAAATTAAATTAAAAAATCATTTAACAACAAACCTAAATGAAGTCATTGAGAGTTAAATCAAAACATATCAATAATTTCAACACCTCTTTCTATCTAAGTGAATTTAAGGCATGAACATCAATTTGAAATACCAAGATAATTGAAAATATAAAGATTTAAATCAAATCTAAAATAATTTGAACACTATTCCAAACTTAAAATTATTAATTAAAACCTCATAATTAAACAAAAACATATTAAATTATTAACTCAAATTTGATTAAAATTCTCGATAAACCAACTTGCCCTTAAAGGCTTTAATTATTATAACTCTTAAATAGAGTATTAAGTGAGATGTCACTTCATTCATCAGGTAATCAAATACCTAAATTCACTGAGCAAGAGACAAAGTTTAATTAAAACTCCTGGATGATTAATTCATACGTGCAACAAAATTTACTTTGACTCAAAACAAATCCCAGAAATATTGAAAAGATGTTTAGGACTCGTCCTATGCACTTCCTCAATATGACAAGATGTTTTAGAAGAACAACTGAATTTAATTGTTCTTTGATGAAGAAAATCATCCTTAAGCTAAACCAAGAACCTAGACATCATAGGAAATGACTAGTTATAGGATTAGGAATCTGGTAGACAACCAAAACCCTTTCCCTTAGCTTTACCTAGGTATTTCTTGCAAAAATATATTTAAATGCATTAACATTTGTTTTTAGTGCAGCTCTGGATGACGAGAAGACCCTCTAGGTATGCTTTTATTTAATTGCAATTTACTTTATTGCAATTCACTTACATGCACTGTACTTTACTTTTCCTTGCATGATAAATAAAACCGTTGCATGAAAACCAAAACCTTTAGGATAGTCCCTAAATTGAAACCAAAACTAAATTAAAAGTCATTGCAAGATAAAATTCACCGCCACAACATTCCAAAATATAAAACAACTCAAAATTTAATCACAAACATAACAACAAAACTACAATTGCAACTAAATTAAAACGCCTCGTTGAATGATCGGGAATACCTCGGATGATGTAACCCATGTGTTGCTAACGGGATTTCCCACGGTCTAAATGAAAGTGTGGAACTCATTCAGTTGAGTTTAACAAATTCATCTGGACTAAGTGAATTCGACGAAAATAACGATGTCGAGATGACAGAACCGTGGGATCTTAATCGGTTCTGTTTAAACAACTTTAAGATTTGTTTTAAATAAAATATTAAAAAACACTTGGATTTTAAGATTTTATCTAAACCAAAACACTTCTCTCATCTCCTGATTTATGACTTCTAAAATTAAACCTCTGCAACAACAAGGAGCTTGGAGCATGGTGGGCAGCTCAGCCATCGTCATCAGCAAAACCCGGATCTACTTCAGTACAACTTTCATAGAATTAAATAACAAAGTCATAGGACTTCGAGGTAGTTTTCCTAGTGCAAAATAAATCCTTAACCTTTTCGTTAGGCATTTGCATAATCATGTTATGCAAATTAAGCCCTAACCGGTCTTAGGACTCCGAGGTAGTCGTTCGGTACGACATTAACCCTCATATCTTCGAGGCTATTTGTATGATTATGTCATATAAATATAAGTCATAATTAATTAAAATTGGCAAGATTGAAACATTAAGTAAATTCCCAAATCTAAGCCAAACAATAGGGTAGTTTGGGAAGTTGCCAAAATTCTTCTTGGATCCTCAGCTTCTTCTACTTCTCTTCCTTTGGACTCTTAAAATAAACTTGTTCCAAATTTGAGCTGATCCTTATTGAAATTTCCAAAATCCAATCCTTTGGAAACCTTAAACTTTAAAATTCTTGAGAGCAAAACCACTGATCATTATCGAGAGTTTTCTTAAATGATTCCCGTCATTTAAGATGTAATTAACCCTGCTTAATTTCTTTATATTAAGCAGGGGAACTTGTCGGCTTATAAAATTGGTTCGCAGACCAAACGGATGTCACAAATCTTCTAGTTTATCTAATCGAGCCCCATCATCAAGCAGTGTGTCTATTTTTCAGGATAGATACACAGTTTGTGGTGCGGTGCTCGTTTATATAAGCTATTCGGGATGTGAGATCGGTTTGATTTCATATCTTAAAATTTTCAAACTTAAAATTATTTTCAAAAATCAAATGCTTCTTTCTAAAACTATATATAAATTTAAATTAAATTTAAAATCCAAAATTTGCCTAAAATTTTTGTAGGCGACCCCTTTTCAAAAATACAACACTCAACCTAAAAATATGCCAACAGCATCATACATAAGTTCAAATTGTTTCTTATATTGTTTCTCTCAATAAGGTTAAACAATTATAGGTGCAGTGATTAATCTTTCTTTTAATAATTTGAAAGCTCTTAAGCATTCATCATTAAAATCAAACTTTCTATCATTTTCTAAAACTTGGCACAAAGGTTTAGTAATTTTAGAAAAATCTTTAATATATCGCCTGTAAAATCCAGCGTGTCTTAAGAAACTCCTCACCTCTTTCATAGTAGTGGGTGGTGGCAATCTCTCAATCACTCTAATTTTAGCAGGATCGACCTCCATACCATGTTCAGAAATTTTATGCCCAAGCACAATTCCTCCTGCAACCATAAATTGACATTTCTCCCAATTCAGAACTAGATTTATTTTCTCACAAAGCTCCAAAACTTTTGTTAAGTTTTCTAGGAAAATTTCAAATGAAGTCCCGAATACAGAGAAATCAACCATAAAAACTTCTATTCCATTATCTATCATGCTACTGAAGATAGACATCATACATCTCTGAAATGTTGCAGGTGCGTGACCACAGAAAAAAGTATTGAGAAATTTATACCAATTTTATATGAAATTGCACTTTAAAGAAAGGTATTTTCTTTATTTTATTGTAGGAAGATTTATAAGTAATGAAAGCAAAAAGCACGAAAAGAAGCAAATTTGGAGCAAAAAGGACTGAAATAGATGAAAAGTGAACTATCCCGCCAACGGCGAAGAAAAGGCCGCCGACCGTGAGTTTTTCCCGAAAGTTTTGAATATTTTATAAGGAACAAGCCGAAGGCGAGATCGAGCCCGTCGACAGCGAGATCACGTGGTTTATCCATCTTCTAGAAGCCTACCGAAGGCGAGATCGAGCCCACCGATGGAGAGACAGTTGAATTGAGCCACATACATTGAACCTGGACGCTTTTTGAAGAGGTTCTTAAGTAACCATTGGAGATTTGACTCCTTCTATAAATAGAGACAAATTTTAGTCATTTGTGTGTGATTCTAGAGTCTTTTAATTTTTATATAGAGTCTTTATAGTGTTTAGATAGAGTGTTTAAGTGTGTTTAGCGTCTTTGTGAGTTTAATTAAGTGTGATGTACTAGAAGGAAGAGTCAAAGGAACTTTAAGGAGTCTGCTTATGGAGAAGAATTAAGATAAGTATATTTGATTATTGTTTGTTAACTTTAATGAAATCCATGATTTGTGTTATTTTTCCCATGAATTTTGAGTAGTTTCCTTAGTCTTTCTCCTTGTTATCGAGATTTTGTGAAATGATGAATTAAAGTAGTTGTGCCTAAAAATATGAAAATAGAAATTGTGCTCATCTTTTACTTAAATCTTAATTTACTTTCAATCTAGCCAATTGATTTGTTAACATATGTTGAATTATCAACTATAGTAAAGATTACATCCAAGATTCAGGGAAGTCAAATGCCTTGGAAGGAGGGTGCAAATAAATAGGGAAATATTAACTATCGGGCGTAGAATTGGACATTTTAGTGTGATAGACTAAAATCTTCAATTCGGTCCTATTGTTTGGGAGCTGAAGTGTAGATGTTAGCCCTCAGGTGAGGGGAACGTGGGAGCTCTGAAGTGGCAGTAGGTATCCTCCCAGCCTAGCCGCAAATTCAGTAACCAAACATAAGACTAGTCAATGTTCTTTGCACCTGGACCAAAGGGTAAAGAATAGGAATGCTCCTATTTAGCACAATACAATTAAAAACTCATTTAATTCTTCATTCACTTAATTCTCTCAAACAAGGAGAAATATACTTTTCTGAAATCTTATATTCAACCTTTTTAAGCATTAGTTTATTATAGTCTAAGTGTTCTTAATTTTTGTATACTAGATTAGTAAATAAATCTATTTTAAGTTGTCTTTAAAATTCTCTAACTTTCTTGTAAGATCGATATCTAGGACTGCATTAGTGCCTTATATTACTTGATAACGATATGCATACTTGCGTAGTATCCACATTATAAATCATAATTTCCATAGCAGAATCATCAGTATATATATATTCAGTGCGGGATCAAGTTTTTGGTGTCGTTGCTAATTTTCATATCATAGTTGTAAGTATAAATATCGAAAAGTTGATCAAGTTTTTGGCACCTTTGCCAGGGATCAAAAGTAATTATTAAGGTAATTAATAGAATTATTAAAATAATTACTAGAGTAATGGACTATTTTACGTTTTACTTAAAAATTTTATGCGTAAATTTGGAAACGAAAATTTAATACCTTACGATTCAGAATTAGAGCGCACAATTAATAGAATTAGAAAAAAAAGAGAGAAATTATAAATTTAACACAAATGACAAATAATCCAAAAATTGAAAATATAAACCAACAAAAACCATTAAGATATTATGCCAACCCTACATTAGATGAAATCCACCTAACTATTTCAAACCCTGATGTAGCTGCTAACTCATTTGAACTTAAACCTGCAATTATCCAAATGATATAGAATAATCAATTTAGTGGTTCACCTAATGAAGATCCTAATTTACATCTTGCTAGTATTTTGGAACTATGTGCTACTTTTAAATATGAAGGAGTATCTAATGATGCTATTAGAATTAGGCTTTTTCCTTTTTCTTTAAGGGATAAGGCTAGGATGTGGTTAAATTCATTAGCACCTAGATCTGTTAAAACATGGGGAGAATTATCACAAAAATTTCTATCCAAATATTTTCCTCCTTTGAAAACTACAAAACTTAGAAATGATATATCATCTTTTGGTCAGTTTGATGGAGAATCCATATATGGAGCTTGGGAGAGATTTAAAGAACTTCTTAGGAAATGCCCACATGATGCATTACCAGATTGGTTAATTAAACAAACTTTTTACAATGGATTAGTAGGATCTCTTAGATCAATCATTAATGCTGCTGCTGGAGGTTCATTAATGTCAAAACCATTTGATGAAGCCTATGTGTTAATCGAAAAAATGGCTACTAATAATTTTCAATGGCCTGCTGAAAGAATAAATCCTAAAAAGATAGCTAGTGTTCATGAAAATGATGCAACATCTATGTTAGCTTCTCAAATTGCTGCTATATCAAATAAATTAGATCATTTTGGAATGAATTACTCTCCTACTATATTAGAAGAAAACTCATCTAGACAAATTATAGATTCTCAATCTCCTTATTAAACTATAAATGCTATTAATAATAGACCCAATAATCCTTATGCGAATTATTATAATCCTGGTTGGAGGAATCATACAAATTTTAATTGGAATAACAATATAGTTAATCAACAATGGATGAAAAACTCTATAGGAAATCCACCTAATCAAGGAAATACAAATTATAAACCTTCTTATCCACCTGGATTTAATAACACTCAATTTAAAGATAACAAGATATCTATAAAAGAATTAATATTAAGTATGGGCCAGCACTTGCAAAATCAAGGAAATCAATTACAAATTCAAGGAAATCAATTACAAAATCAAGGAACAACAATTAAAAATATTGAAACTCAACTCGGACATATCGTTACCGCGCTTAACAATAGAATTCCTGGAACTTTTCCTAGTAATGTGGAAATAAATCCGAAAGACCAAGGAAAAGATCAAATTAAAGAGATACAATTACAAAGTGGAAAAGAGTTAGAAACTAAAATTCAGAAAGAAACAGAAAGTAAAAATGAGGAAGTGGAAATCAAAAAAGAAAAGGATCGGCAAGATCATAACTTAGAATATCCATTGATCCCTATGAAAATATTTATAAAAAAACCACCACCACGATTTCCTCAACGACTAAAGCAACATAAAAAAGATAAGCAATTTGCTAAATACCTTGAAATTTTAAAAAAATTAACGATAAATATTCCTTTTGTAGAAGCATTAGAAAAAATGCCTAATTATGTAAAATTTATGAAAGATATTTTAAATAAAAAAAGAAAATTCACAGATAATGAAACTATTGCACTCAGCGAAGAGTGTAGTGCAATTATTCAGAAAAAGCTTCCTAAAAATTAATGCATAATGTGACTTAGGAGCAAGCATCAATCTAATGCCTCCATCAATTTTTAAAAGATAAGAATTAGGAGAAATTTCACCTACTTCAGTAACTCTTTAGTTAGCTAGTCATTCTATGACTTATCCTAAGGGAGTTATTGAAGATGTGTTAGTAAAAGTGGATAAATTTATCTTCCCGGTAGATTTTATTGTTCTAGATATGGAAGAAGATAAAGAAATTCCCATAATATTAGGAAGACCATTTTTAGCCAATGGAAAAGCTATGATTGATGTTCAGAATGGAGAATTGACTATGATAGCAAACGATCAAAAAGTAACTTTTAACATAGCAAAATCAAT
This sequence comes from Papilionanthe hookeriana x Papilionanthe teres, assembly GCA_022702705.1. Lineage (NCBI taxonomy): Eukaryota > Viridiplantae > Streptophyta > Magnoliopsida > Asparagales > Orchidaceae > Papilionanthe > Papilionanthe hookeriana x Papilionanthe teres. Next base: position 1,322,274 of record CM040427.1, read on the forward strand.
GAAATATCCCGCTTTAGAAAAAGATAACGAATGTTTTCGAATGGAAATACTTGAACATTTGCAAAATGAACATTTTAAAAGATATTATGAAGAAAAGTTAGAAAAAGAAAATACTAAAATAATTGAAGAAGCAGATAATGAAAAACTGGATTATATACATGAAAAATTTGAAATGTTGGATAATACTGAAAACGCTGAAAAGAATATAGTTCCGTCAATTATTAGACCTCCTGAACTCGAATTAAAAATTTTACCTAATCATTTAAAATATGCTTACTTAGGTAACTATTCAACCCTACCAGTTATTATATCAGCTGAATTGATTGAATCACATGAACAAAAATTGTTAGACACATTAAAAAAATATAAGAAAACTTTTGGTTGGACTTTAGCAGATATTAAAGGAATTAGTCCTTCAATCTGTATGCACAGAATTATTTTAGATAATGAACATAAGCCAAGAGTAGATCCTCAAAGGAGATTAAATCCAATAATGAAAGAAGTAGTCAAGAAAGAAATATTAAAATTGTTAGATAATGGTATTATATATCCTATTTCGGACAGTGCTTGGGTAAGCCCAATTCACTGTGTTCTTAAGAAAGGAGGAGTGACCATTAATGCTAATGAAAATAGTGATTTAATACCTATAAGACAAGTTACTGGATGGCGTATATGTATTGAATATAGAAAATTAAATGCAGCCACCAGGAAAGATGACTTCCCATTATAATTTCTAGACCAAATTTGGATAGATTAGCCGGACATAAATCTTTTTGTTTTTTAGATAGATATACCAGTTATCATCAGATACCTATTGCTCCCGAGGATCAGGAGAAAACTACATTTACTAGTCATTATGGAACATTTGCTTTTCCAAGAATGCCTTTTGGATTATGTAATGCACCTACAACATTCCAGAGATGTATGATGTCTATATTTAGTAAATTAATTGATGATGGAATAGAAGTATTTATGGATGATTTCTCTGTATTTGGAACGTCATTTGACGCATGTTTGAATCATCTTGAAAAAGTATTAGAGCTATGCGAGAAAACTAACTTAGTTCTAAATTGAGAGAAATGTCAATTTATGGTTGCAGGAGGAATTGTATTAGGGCATAAAATTTCGGAAAATGGCATGGAAGTAGACCCTGCAAAAATTCAAGTTATAGCTAAATTACCACCTCCAACTACAGTAAAAGGGGCAAGAAGTTTTCTTGGACATGTTGGACTCTACAGACGCTACATAAAAGATTTTTAAAAAATTACTAAACCAATTTGCCAACTTTTAGAAAAGGAAAAGAAATTTGAATTCACAACTGAATGCCTAAATGCTTTTGAATTATTAAAAGATAAATTAATCACAACACCTATAATGGTTTCACCTGATTGGGAGAAACCATTTGAACTTATGTGTGATGCTAGTGATTATGCTATAGGAGCAGTACTTGGGCATATATATGATAAAATTTTCAAAATTATATACTATGCTAGTAAAACTCTTAATAATGCTGAAATGAATTATACAGTTACTGAAAAAGATCTATTAGCATTTGTTTATGATTTTAATAAATTTAAGTCTTGTCTAATTAGAACTAAATGTATTGTGCATACTGATCACTCTGTTATTAAATATCTAATGTAAAAGAAAGATTCCAAACCAAGATTAATTACATGGATATTACTAATGCAAGAATTTGATTTTGAAATCATTAACAAAAAGGGAACTGATAATCAAATTGCAGATCATTTATCAAGGCTAGAATATAATGAATTATCTGACACTGATAATGAAATTACTAACAGTTTTCCTAACGGACAACTATATAATATAAATGCGTGGAAAATACCATGGTATGCTGACATAGTAAATTATATTGTAAGTGATATTTTACCACCTATGTTAACTTTGCAACAACAGAAAAAATTCATTCATGATGCTAAAACATATTTTTGGGATGAACCATATTTATATAAGTAATGTAAGGATCTTATAAGTAGAAGATGTATTCCTTATGAAGAAACAGAACAAATCATTCAGAAATGTCATGATTCTGATTTTGGAGGACTTTTTGGAACAGATAAAACTGCTTATAAAATTTTACAATCTGGATTTTATTGGCCTACTCTTTTAGAGATGTTTATAGATATATCAAAACTTGCGACAAATGCCAACGAGTAGGTAATATATCTAGAAGAAATGAAATGCCTCTAAATTTTATATTAGAAGTTGAGATTTTTGATGTTTGGGGATTAAATTTTATGGGACCATTTGTTCCTTCATTTGGAAACTAGTATATATTAGTTGCTGTTGATTATGTTTTTAAATGGATTGAAGCACAAGCTTTACCTCGATGTGATGCTAAGAGTGTTTCAAAGTTTCTAATGAAAAATATTTTTACTAGATTTGAAATGCCGAGAGTGATTATCACTGACGGAGGATCTCATTTTAGAAATAAATATATTCACAAACTAGTAGAAAAATTTAACATTATTCATAAGATATCAACTGCTTATCATCCACAAACCAGTGGATTAACTGAAGTTTCTACTCGAGAAATTAAACGTATTTTAGAAAATACTGTAAACCCTAATAGATTGGATTGGTCTATAAGACTAGACACTGCATTATGGGCATACATGACTGCTAATAAAACTCCGATTAGAATAATTCCTTACAAGCTTTTTTATGGAAAGACTTGCCACTTACCAGTTGAATTAGAACATAAAGCTTATTGGGCAATTAAAGAATTTAATTACAATCTGAAAGAAGCTGGTGAGAAGAAATTATTGCAAATGAATGAATTATAAGAATTAAGAAATGAATCTTATCATAATGATAGAATTTATAGAGAAAAAAATGAAATTATGGCATGATCGAAATTAACCTGAAGAATTTTGAGCCATGACAAGAAGTTTTGCTTTATAATACAAGTTGAAATTATTTTCTAGGAAATTGAAATCTCGATGGTTAGGGCCTTTCACTATAACTCAAATATTTTCATACGGAACTATAGAAATTGAAGATCCAAAAACTGGGCATAGATTTAAAGTAAACGGACACAGATTAAAACCCTATTTTGAAAGTAGAAGACCAAATTTTAAAGAGGTTTTAATGCTCAGTCAACCTGATTACTAATTAAATTAGGTCGGGCTGACGACGCTAAACCAAGCGCTTTATGGGAGGCAACCCATACTAGTTATTAATTATGATCTATTTATTAATGTTATTGTAAATTAAAATATAGAATAAATTCTACTACTCATTTTATTTTTTAAAATTATCACAAAATTGAATCTATACGAAGAAATCAGAAAATTTTCTGACTAGAGGGAAATTGGGCAAATTTACCTAATCTCACTGATGGCGAGGTTGATCCCGCTGACAGCGAGATCCATGTGCCCAAATTCAGCTTAAATATATTAACTATCCCACCAACAGCGAGATAGTTACCGCCGATGGTGAGATAGTTAAAAAATGGTTTTTGTGAGTTATTTTGCAGTTTCTAGCGGTTCTATGGCCATTTTTCTATATAAAACATTTAGAACTTCATATTTACACTATCTTCTTCCTTAGAAACGATTAGAGCCCTTCCAAAACAATCTATTATGGCCCCCAATCCACTAGAAACCACAAAATTCGGAGTTTTTAATCGAAGGAAATTCGTCAGTTCTGAGGCTCAACGTTTATTCAATAATGTTTTGATGAAAAAGCGGTTTATTAAGGAAAGAGGGTTTGTAAACAGAGGAGCAGAGAATTCAACGACAACAATTGAGGAAATGATTGTTCAGTGACGTTGGGAGGTATTATGCTATACAACATCTGTTGTAGTCATTCCAGTAGTCAAGGAATTCTACTCTGATCTGCATGCAATCAATAACGGAAGCGTTTACGTAAGAGGCAGATGGGTAACTTTCACTCCATCCAGAATAGATGAATTATATTCGATAGAAAACACACTTGTTTGCCACTATTCAAATTTTGTTCCTACAAGATACAACATGTATGAGATCTACAGATATCTGACCGACGAACCTGACGATTGGGAATTACGAGAAGATAGGTACGTTCGTTTTTCTGCGTCACTTCGTAACCCCATCTCTAAGCATTGGCATTTCATTATTTCATGAAAGTTATTACCCACTATGAGAGTAAATAAAGTCTCTAAGGAATGCGTAATTTTAAATTACTGTATTCAATCTGGATTACCTATTGATGTTGGATCTATCATTGTGAAGTCTGCATCAAGATTAATTATGCATGGGTCGATTCATGAACTTGGACACCCATCAACTATATTTGCTTTATGTAGTCAGTACCATGTTTCCTACGAAGCTTGGGAAAAACTGTTATTGGCTTGGAAACCACTAGATCTGACAGATGTGTTTCCTACATTGGATCACAATGATGAAACAGTAATTACTTCTGATCAAGCATCTCAAAATAATCCTTTAATTATGCCCCTGACTGATAGAACAAACCTCATTTTAAGGAAACTTAAAGGATTGGAGAAGGAACTACAGAATGTGATGAATTCTATTGATAATATCTCTGATTTATTCGATCACATTGAATAGAGAATGAAGAAGCACTTTGACCATACAGGACATCTGGAGGCGAGTTTTATACGACTATTGAGATAGAAAGGGTGGATTGAAGAAGATTCTACTGCAGAATTCCCTTTCAGACATTTCTATAATTTGTTTGTGCACCTGCGTTCTATTGGAAACATCAGAGAAGAGATCAGTTCAGATTCCGATGAGCAGCAGAAATTTCTATTCATATTATATGTATGTGTGTTAATTTGAATTTAGTTTTTTATATAATTTGAACTTTACATAGATAATCTCAGTTTAGATGAGATTAAATGTTGTTTGTTTAGTCTCAGCATTTTGAGTACTGTGGTGTGGATTGCAATGCTGAGTTATGTGAGTTTGGATTTTTAAGTCAGTTGTTAATTCTATAGTATGTGAAGTTGTAATTTCATGGATTTCAATTATAAAGTTATACTATTTGTATTGTGTAAACCTTATATGAGTTAGTAGAATATCTAATCTTAGAAAAGTATATCAAATTATGTGATCAGAACAATGAATAAGGCTTAATCTAAGTTGAATATAATTGAAAAGTTGAAGATATTAAAAATTTGGAAATCCCGCGGACGGCGAGAGCAATCCTGTCGACGGCGAGGAAAAGCCCGCTGACAGCAAGAACGATCCTGCTGACGGCGAGATTTTCCAGAAACTTTGGCCTTTATGAATTAATTAGCTCGCCGATAGCGAGATCCAGAAAAACACTATATTTTGACCGGTCAACCGACACTATTCATCTTACCCTTCCTCAAAACTTTGAAAAACCGACCTAGGGCCTGTGGGATCTTGGATCTGAAGCTATTTCAACACATTTTGACTCCGGATTTCATCTTCCCTTGGTAAGAACTTCACTCCTATGTAAAAATTTTTTATTTTCACCATGAATTTCTTCTACATTGAGGAATTTGGGAAAATTTTGAAATGTGAAGAAAAGACTTGGAAGAAATTCATGGAACTTGATTTAGATTGATTTAGTAACTATTGGAAGCCATCTTAATAATATTTAGAAGTTTAGTTAAGATTTTTTGTGAATTTCATAGATCGAAAAATGGCTCTACGATGAAAGAGGAGAATGGATTACGATGAAACTCAATTTGTGAATGCAAGGGCACAGTCAAGATATTACCATAATATTCATGCCAGAAAATGCATTCAAGATCGATTTTTCAAAAATCCTGGAGGAGAAGTAGAGCGAATAATAAAAGAAAGAGGATGGGAAAATTTCTGTTACATAACCAACAGAGCTGCTGTGGAAGTGGTGAAAGAATTCTATGCCAATCTGACTGCAATCGAAGATGCACAAATCATGGTGAGAGGATTTTTTGTGGATTTCAGTGCTGCAAGGATTAATTCATTCTACGAAGTACGTGACTTGCACACCAGTAAGTACGATACCTTTGGAACTATGGAAGGACCACTGGAAGAAGTGGTCAACTTTCTCACTGACGGGAAAGGAGTTTGGAAGATTAAGCAGCGTGAAAGGGTAAACTTTCCTCTCTCAATGTTGAATGCATTTATTAAAGCCTGCCATTATTTTATTTGTTCTACCTTGTTACCCACTTATCATCACAGTGAGGTAACAAGAGATAGAGCATTTCTAAATTTCTGTATTCAGAATCAGAAGAGTATAAATGTGGGAAGTATAATTTATAAGAATATATTAGCCACTGCAAGAAATGAGAGTGGAGGAGGACTAGGACACCCTGGTCTGATTTTTGTACTCTGTCAATTATCTGGATTTGAAGCAAGAGATGATGAGGAATGGGTGGAGCCAATGAAACCCATTACTCTGGCTAATATAAAAAAATATGAATTCCACGAAGGATGGAGATCTGGAACTAGGAGTTATGTACCTTCTTCGAGTAGAGAAATTCCCTCTACCTGTTATGACCCTCCTCTCTATAGTACTCCTACCCTTTATGATTTGATGAATGAGATGACTCTACAGCGGAAACGTTTTAAGAAAATAGAAGAAAATTGGAACACATTGATCAGAGAATTGGAGGCTTAGAGAGAAGACATGATTATGACAGCGAGTATCTCTAGAGACATTCAGAGTACGAGATAGCTTACTATGATCCTAAAAATTGTTATAGGAGAGGAGAGCTCGATCTTGTATTTCCTGAGTGCCCTCGATATACTCATTACCATCCTACTCAACCTGCAGATCAAGGAGGAGAAGACGTAGCTTGGGATTTTGATATAGAAGATTAGATTTTATATTTGTTTATGTTTTAAAAGTTTAGTTGTTTGTTTTAAAAAACTTCAATTATTATGTTGTGTAATTGTTTATGTTTTCTCTTTGAACTTTAGAATAGATGTTTATTTTATAACCCTAATTGTGATGTTGTATTAGACTTTTGGATTTTGTTGTTAAAATTATATATCGTTTGTAAATTTTAATATTTCAAATTGTTATTGTGACTTTTAAATGGAGTAGTCAATTGAATGTTTAGCAGTAGATTAAGTATAAGTTATGTTAAGTATTTTGTACTTATTAAAAAGTTCTTTACCCAGCACTTTCTTTTAAATATTATATGTGTAGAAAAATACTAACAGTACAGGTTAATTAAGTAATGAAAAAAGCCTGCAGAACTTCAAAGGAAAAATACCTAAAGCTAAAAGGTATGATTTAAATTCACAGTATATTTTCTTTTTCACCATTTATAATTAGATAGAAAAACTTAAGTTTGGGGGAAGGGAAAAACACAAATTTAATTATTAAATTGTTCTCAATTTACATTTTCAAAATTATTATAAAAATGATTTTCTGTACTAATTTTAATTCAGTAAATAGAATTAATTTATCTAATTATTATAGAAAGTTGAATAAAATATTTCTAGTAATTAAACTAATTTTATAAATTAAGAAATTTAGTTTAAAAAGATAAGAATATAATTAACTATTTAAAGTAAAGAAAACTATATTTTAAAATATGAAATTCTTAAATATTTAGTTGAGAAAGAAAAAAAGGAAACCCAATGAAGTAAAAGCTTTCAAAATATATATAAAGTAAAGAAATATTTCAAGTTTCAAATTTAGGAAAGAGAAAAATGAAGTTCAAAATCATTAACAGGCTATCCAGATACAGTAATCCTCACTTGAAAAAGAAAAAGAATGATTGAAAATCAATCCTTGAAAAGAAAATATATATATATATATATATATATATATATATATATATATATATATATATATATATATATATATGTATATTGGATTGAAAATCAATCCGAATGGAAAAGAGAAATATAAGTGAGGAGAAGCTTCGAGGAGATCCTTTATCAAAAATTTGCGTTATTTGAATCAACCTAAAAGAAAAACTCAGTTATATTTCTAAACTTATATATATAGAGATTAGTATTTTACTGAGTAGTGTTTTCATGAATTTCCTATCATCTGAATATTTTAAGTAATTTAATATTTCAAATATAGTCATTCTTGAAACAATTAGAAGACTAAAAATCTTAAACTTGATGACTAAATAGCCTTATATCTATAGAATTAATTTAATTATCTAATAATATTTCTATTAAACTTTACTATAGTATTTATTTAAATTTAATTCGTAGTATTTCTGAATTAAAAGTTTTATTACAAATAATCATTATTTTTATTTAGTATTAAAATTGCTTGAGGACAAGTAATAGTTATGTTTGGGGGATTTTGACCACAGAAAAATGTATTGAGAAATTTATACCAATTTTATACAAAATTGCACTTTAAAGAAATGTATTTTCTTTTTTTTAAATGAAAGAATGAAGATTTATAAGTAATGTAAGTAAAAAGCACGAAAAGAAGCAAATTTGGAGAAAAAATGACTGAAATAGATGAAAAGTGAATTATCCCACCGACGGCGAGGAAAAGGCCGCCGACGACTAGGAAAAGGCCGCCGTCGGCGAGAAAAAGGCCGCCGACGGTTAGTTTTCCCAAAAGTTTTGAATATATTATAAGGAACTCGCCGACGGTGAGATCGAGCCCACCGACAGTGAGATCGCGTGGTTTATCCATCTTCTAGAAGCTCGCCGACAGCGAGATCGAGCTTGCCGACGGCGAGACAGTTCAATTGAGCTAGATACATTGAACCTAGATGCTTTTTGAAGACGTACTTAAGCAACCTTTGGAGATTTGACTCCTTCTATAAATAGAGACGAATTTTACTCAGTTGTGTGTCATTCTAGAGTCTTTTAGTTTCTATATAGAGTCTTTCTAGTGTGTAGATAGAGTGTTTTAGTGTGTTTAGCGTCTTGGTGAGTTTAATTAAGTGTGTTGTACTAGAAGGAAGAGTCAAAGGAACTTCAATGAGTCTGCTTGGGGAGAAGAATTGAGATAAGTATATTTGTTTATTGTTTGTTAACTTTAATGAAATTCATGATTTATGTTATTTTTCCCATGCATTCTGAGTAGTTTCCTTAGTCTTTCTCCTTATTATCGAGATTTTGTGAAATGATGAATTAATGTAGTTGTGCCTAAAAGTATGAAAATAGAAATTGTGCTAATCTTTTACTTAAATCTTAATTTACTTTCAATCTGGCCAATTGATTTGTTAACATTTGTTGAAGTATCAACTATAGTAAAGAATACATCCAAGATTCAGGGAAGTCAAAAGCCTTGGAAGGAGGGTGCAAATAAATAGTGAAATATTAACTATCGGGCGTAGAATTAGACATTTTTGTGTGACAGACTAAAATCTTCAATTCGGTCCTATTGTTTGGGAGCTAAAGTGTAGCTGTCAGCCTTCAGGTGAGGGGAATGTGGGAGCTCTGAAGTGGCAGTCGATATCCTCCCAGCCTAGCCGCAGATTCAGTAACCAAACATAAGACTAGTCAATGTTCTTTGCACCTGGACCAAAGGGTAAAGAATAGAAATGCTCCTATTTGGCACAATACAATTAAAAACTCATTTAATTCTTCATTCACTTAATTCTCTCAAACAAGGAGAAGGATACTTTTCTGAAATCTTTTATTCAATCTTTTTAAGCATTAGTTTATTATAGTCTAAGTGCTCTTAATTTCCTAGATAAATCATATACTTGCGTTGTATCCACATTATAAATCATAATTTCCATAACAGAATCATCAGTATATATATATTCAGTGCGGGATCAAGTTTTTGGTGCCATTGCTAATTTTCATATCATAGTTGTAAGTATAAAATATCGAAAAGTGGATAAGTGCGTTTCATAGTCCAAAAGGCATTCTTCAAAAAGCACAGGTTCCATAAGGGCTAGTAAATGGTGTCTTTTCTTGATCCTCAGGAGCAATAGGTATTTGATGGTAACCAGTATATCCATCTAGAAAATAGTACTACTTGTGTTCAGCAAGTTTATCTAGCATTTGATCGAGAAAAGGAAGAGGAAAGTGATCTTTTCGAGTGGCGGCATTTAATTTCCTATAGTCAATACAAATTCGCCATCCATTAATTTATATCGTGGGTATGATTTCATTACATTCATTCACTTCAACAGTCACTCCTCCCTTTTTCGGTACATAATGTATTGAACTCACCCAAGCACTATCCGAAATAGGATAAATAGTTCCAGTATCCAACGATTCTAAAATCTCTTTCTTGCCTACTTCTTTCATTATAGGATTTAATATCCTTTATGGATTAACTCTCGGTTTATGTACTTCATCTAATAAAATTATATGTATACAAATCGAAGGACTAACTCCTTTAATATCTGCCAAAGTCCATCCAAAATCTTTCTTATATCTTTTTAAAGTTTCCAACAACTTCTGTTCTTGGTATTCGTTCAACTCTGAAGTTACAATAACTGGCAAAGTAGATGATTCTCCTAAAAACATATACTTTAAATGATTAGAGAGAATTTTTATCTCAAGTTCAGGAGGTTTTATGATAGATGGAATTAAGCTTTTATTTCCACCATCCATAGTGTCTAATACTTCAAACCTCTTCTGAACATACTCCAATTCTTTATTCTTTTACTATTTGAATTTTCTTCATTTTCACTTTCTTCTTCAAACATATTTTTATATTCTTCTTCTTTTCAAATATATTTTCAAAATGATCATTCTCAAGAAATCACAGACCTCCATCCTAAAACATTCATTATCTTTTTCCATTGCGGGATACTTCATAAATTTTAAAATATTAATCGTCACCTCTTGATCATTAACTCTCAAAATTAATTCTCCTTTTTGAACATCAAATACCACTCTTCCATTAGCAAGGAATGGTCTTCCTAAATTGATTGGCAAGTCTTAACAAAAGAAAAGCAAGTCTATGAGGAGACATTCTAATAGGGGTTTTAAAAGCAGTCCTGTAAGCTTATAATGCAGTATCTAGTCGAGCAGACCAATCTAGTTTATGATTATCCACAATTTTCTCTAATATTCTTTTAATTTCACGATTTGACACTTCTACTAAACCACTAGTCTGGGGATGATAAGCATTAGAGATTCTATAAATAATATTATATTTTTCAGTTAATCTCTTAATTTTATTATTCCTGAAATGGGATCCACCATCAGTTATGATTACTTTCGACATTCAATATCTTGTAAATATATTTTTCTTTAAAAATTTTAAAACACTTCGAGCATCACATCTAGGTAAAGCAACAACTTCAATCCATTTTGAGACATAATCAACGGCAACCTGTATATATAAATTTCCAAATGAAGGAGTAAATGGTCCTATAAAATCTAATCTCCATACATAAAAAATTTCAACTTCCAAATTATAATTTAGAGGAATTTCATTTCTTTTAAAGATATTATCTACTCTCTCACATTGATCACATGATTTAATATTTCAATAAACACCTCTAAAAAGTGTAGGCCAATAAAATCCAGATTGTAGAATCTTAAAAGAAGTTTTATCCACACCAAAATGACCTCCAAATTCAAAATCATGACATCGTTGAATAATCAAATTTGTTTCTTCTTGTGGCACACATTTCCTAATAATCAGATCCTTACACTGTTTATATAGATAAGGTTCATCCCAAAAATAGAATTTTGCATCATAATTAAACTTCTTTTGTTGGTGCCTTGTTTAATCAGGTGGTACAATATCACTTACAATATAATTTACAATATCAGCACACCAAGGCAAACTACTTCCCATAATAGTATAGAGTTTCTCATCAGGGAAAATTTTAGTAATTTCTTTTTCAAATTCAGATAATTTATCATATTCTATTCTTGACAGATGATCAGCTATTTCATTGTCAGCTCCCTTTCTCTCAATATCAGCTCCCTTAGCTTTATCCCTTAACGAAAAAGGAAAAAGTCTAAGTCTAACAATGTCACTAGACACTCCATCATATTTAAAAGTTGTATATAGTTCTAAAGAACTAGCGAGATATAAATTTAGATCCTCATTAGGTGTTCCTTCGAAATGATTATTTTGTACCATTTGGATAATAGCAGGTTTAAGTTTTAATGAATTAGCAGCAACATCAGGATTTTGAATAGTTATGTGAATTTCATCTGCTGTTGGGTTAGCATAATCTCTTAAAAATCATGGCAAATTTCCAATATCATTTCTCGGATTATCTTGAAAATTCTCCATTTTGCAAGGATTTTCAATTTGTTTTTTTTGTGTTTTCTAATTTTTCTGACAGTACGCTCTAACTCCGAATCCTAAGGCAATAAACATATAGATCCACTACTACGCATATACAAACACAAATACTTTAATAAAGATAAACAAACACACAATTACACACTACAAAATAAACTTACTTTCTGTACTTTGTTTCCTTCCTACTTACTTTCTTTACTCTGTTACCTTCCTACTTACTTTCTTTACTCCGTTACATTCCTTCTTACTTTCTTTACTGCGTTACCTTCCCCGACAATGACACCAAAAACTTGATGCTCGACTTTAAATTTTACAAGAATTTATGAACTCAAATTTATATATTTATAATGATTTTTGTTAAGTCCAAGCATTCAACGCAAGTATACGTATCGTATCAAGTAATACGGGGCTTAATGGAGTCCTGGTTATCGATCCCACAGGGAAGTTCAGAGTATATATAAGAAAGTGTTCACAATATAGGTAACGTAGCACTAAAATCAAATATTTAATTTGTAGTTTACTACTTACTACTATTGTGCAGGAAACAGTAACGATTAACTACACTACAATTACTTCTAAGAACTGTAAAAATAGAATTAACTAGCAGACACACTAAACTAAGTATTTGAAAGTTTTTCGATATATGAGAAAAGTATCTTTCCTCTTGCAATGAGAATATGATGTGTGGATTGATATGAAAAAATTATCTATTTTATTGTGTCAAATAGGAGCATGGATGATTCTTTACCCTTAAAAGAGTGCCCCCTCTTCTAAGCAAGAAAAGAACATTGATATATTCTAAGTTTAGTCACTAACTCTAGGGCTAGGCTGGGAGGATACTGACTCTCACTTCGGAGCTCCCTCTCACCGTTCACCCCGAAGGCTAACCTTTTATATTAGTTACTAATCTTAGAACCAATTTTGGGATTTCAGCCTGTCACCCCAAAATCTCCCCATTGAAGTCCATTAAAACATAATTTCCCTATTCATTTGCACTCAATTCCCGTGAACTACACAATTCATCCATAGAAATTGAATGGATCTTTTATTATTGTTGTAGGACATTAAATCTTTTCAAATTTCATGTTTAACAACATTTTTTAACATTTAAATTGGCCAAATCAAAAATAAATTAAGTTCTAAAAGAAAAACTATCACAATCTTTTCATTACATTAAAAGCACATCAAATCCACATTAATCCATCATCACATCTCTCTGCTAGAAGAAAGACAAGGGAGACTACTCAGAATTCATGGAGAAGATACAATAAAACATGGATTTTATACATAAAAGAAAAGTCATACAAACCACAAAATAAAATACAACTTATCTCTTTCTCTTCCCCAATGCAATTCCCTTGAGGTTCCTTTGAATCCTTTTCTCTCTTCTTTACAGCAATTGATTCTCTTTTTAGAATGGAAAGGATGAAGCAATCTCTCACTTTACCCCTTCTCCTTCACTCCTTAGAGGAGAATTCTTCTTAAATCCTCACTCTACACACTCTTCTCTTAAACCCTAACACTTAACACTCACTAAAACTACTCTAGAACCACTGAAGAAGCACACCATTTTGGTCCAAAAACTGTTACTTATAAGATAAGGACAAAATCCCATAAGTTTCCATAGGCATCCCTTAAAAAAGTCACCAAAACTCTTCAAATTCGAACTCAACTGACTTCGGGCGCTGGCGGCACTCTATCATGCAATTTTAATTCTAGGCTCTCTGAATTTGGGTGCTGGCAGCGCCCATTCTGGCGCCAGTGGTGCCAGAATACCTTTTTACCATTTTGCTCCTTTTTTCTCCTTCTTGCTCTGGATTCATTCATTTTTTCTTCTTTTCACTCCAATCACCTAAAACCATCATACCTGCAACAAATCATGAAAAATACCTTTCTTTAAGGTGCAATATGACAAAAAATGGGTAAAATTATATAACAAAAACCGTATATATTTTTGGTGCATTAGCTACTTTTTGGGATGTATTTAAAGCTGTTGAGGCTTCTAAAAAGAAGATTGCTCAAGCGGAGGAGGATGTAATCAATGATGAGTTTATGGAACAGTCCCTTTTTAAAGCTCAAGGGGAATTACTTACTGCTTCAGCTTTGCAAGAACAACTGTTGAAACAGAAAGTTGCTGTGAACATCTTCACTGAGGGTGATAGAAATACCAAATTCTTTCATGCTCACATCAAGTATAGGAGGAAGTGCAATACAATTCATACCATTAAGTCTGCAAATGGAAATCTTTTGAAGGAAAATAATGTCATTGCTCAAGATGCTACATCCTACTTCAGCACTCTGCTTAAGCAGACTTCATTTGAAAGAGTCCCTATTGATCATTCTTATTTTGAGGCAGATTTTCAATTTGTCAACAATCTCAACCTATCTAAGCTTCCCACTGAATAAGAAATTTGGTAAGCCCTTACTTTCATATATAACTCTTAATCTGCTGATCCTGTTGGATTCACAACAGAGTTTTAGAAAAAGTCCAGGAATATAGTTAAAAAGGAAGTGATCCTGGCCATCCAAGCTATCTTCTAATACAAAATCATTCCTTGTTTCTTCAGCCACTCTAACATTGTGTTAATTCCCAAGACTCCTGAAGCTAACTCTTGGAATCCGTACAGGCCAGTCTGTCTAACATATGTTATCAGTAAAATCATTAGCAAAATTTTAGTTTTCAGACTGCAGCCTCACTTGGACAGCATTGTATGTCCTAACCAATCAGCTTTTATACATTGTAGATCCATTACTAACAATGTATTACTTGCCCAGGAGATGTTGATGGACTTGGATAGAGTCTGCAGGGGGTATGATGGCGATGAAAATCTTTTTTTATGTCGACTTACATCACTATCAATTCTCGTATCATGTCAATGTCAAGGAGTCGTCAGTCTCTTTCACTATCTATCACCCTAATTCTTATCATACCTAGACTTATTATTAGAAGTCTTTAGAGAATTTGAAGAAGGATTAACCATGATAAAGATTGAGAGAAAAAGAGATCAAATGATAATCACATAAAATAAATCTTCAGATTATGTAATTACTGAAGTTTTTTATATGAGAAAATTACATGAAGATTTTGAGTAACCAGAGAGGTCTTGTAGGAGAAATACCTATCCTGAGTTCTTTAATCTTCTATAGGAGCAAGCTCCATAGTTAATTAAATCCTGAGCAATTAATACTGCGTAGGAAAACTCCCGATTAAGGTTAACATTTATCCTCGAAAAAGTGTAAGTATTTTCGTATTAAGTTTGATTTAGGTCGAACTTAAGAATTATGTCAGTTTGTATCTTGCTAAGTTCAATTTAGGTCGAACTTATGTCAGTTTATGTCAAATCATGTCAATTTATGTTGAATTTCAAATTATGTTAAATTTGGTTTGAAATGTCAATTGATGTCATTTAATGTCGGTGATTATTGAATTTGGCTTGAAATGTCGATTAATGTCAGTTTATGTTTGATAATGTTTGGAATGTTGATTAATGTCAAATAGTTTTGTTTGAAATGTCGAATTTGTTGAGTTTCATTTGGAATGTCGGATTTATGTCGGTTATGTCAATTTTTGATTGAAATGTCAGATTTTTGTCGGTTGTGTTGATTTTGTTTGAAATGTCAAATCTATGTCGTTTTTGTCAATATTTATTTGAAATGTCAAATTTATGTCGATTTAAGTTTGAAATGTCAAATTTATGTTGATTATGTTGATTTATGTTTGAAATGTTAAATTTATGTC
Source organism: Papilionanthe hookeriana x Papilionanthe teres (assembly GCA_022702705.1). Classification (NCBI taxonomy): domain Eukaryota; kingdom Viridiplantae; phylum Streptophyta; class Magnoliopsida; order Asparagales; family Orchidaceae; genus Papilionanthe; species Papilionanthe hookeriana x Papilionanthe teres. The sequence goes on from CM040427.1 coordinate 1,338,157, forward strand.
GATTTATGTTTGAAATATCAAATTTATATCAATTATATTTGAAATGTCGGATTTACGTCGGTTGTGTCGATTTGTGTTAAATTTTATCGATTTAGATTCTATTTGGGTTGAACCTAAGGTTTATGTCTTGGTTTAGGTTATTCTTAAGTTCAAGTCAAGTTGAACCTGAGTATGATTTGACTTAAGTCTACGTTAATTTAACCGAGATTTATTTGAGTAAGGTTTAAACATTAATTAAGCTTATTTAGTTAGACTTAATTTAGCTAAACCTAAGCTAATTAAGTCTAGTGTATTAGACTTTAATTAGGGTTTAGGTTTGGTTTAGAATTGATTAAATCTTAATTGATTAAGGTTTAATGATTTAATTAAGTCTAATGAGGTAGACTTAATCAAGGTTTAGGTTTAATTAAACCTTAGTTAGTTAAGATTTACTCATTTAATTAAGTCTAATGGGGTAGACTTAAATATGGTTTAGTTTGGATTAAACCTTAGTTGGTTAAGGTTTAAAGGTTTAATTAAGTCCTTTGTGGTAGACTTAAATAGAGTTTAGGTTTGATTAAACCTCAGTTAGTTAAGGTTTAATGATTTAATTAAGTCTAATGTGGTAGACTTAATTAGGGTTTAAGTTTGATTAAACATTAATTGCTTAAGGTTTAATGGTTTAATTTAGTCTAATGTGGTGGACTTAATTAGAGTTTTGGTTTGATTAAACCTTAGTTAGTTAAGGTTTAATGGTTTAATTAAGTCTAATGTGTTAGACTTAATTATGGTTTAGGTTGAATTAAACCTAGTTGGTTAAGGTTTAATTGTTTAATTAAGTCTAATGTTGTAGACTTAATTAGAGTTTAGATTTGATTAAACCTTAGTTAGTTAAGGTTTAATGGTTTAATTATGTCTAATGTGGTAGACTTAATTATGGTTTAGGTTGAATTAAACCTTAGTTGTTTAAGGCTTAATAGTTTAATTAAGTCTAATGTGGTAGATTTAATTAGAGTTTAGGTTTGATTAAACCTTAGTTAGTTAAGGTTTAATGGTTTAATTAAGTCTAATGTGGTAGACTTAATTAGAGTTTACGTTGGATCTGTGCTAGAGTTAAGTTAGGTTCAAGTAAGGTCGAACCTAGACTTAAGATTGACTCAAGTTCAATATGGGTTGACTTAAGTTAGATTTAAGTTTTAGTTAATTTAGGTTTAATTTAGGTTGAACCTATACTTAAGGTTGACTTAAGTTCAATATGGGTTGAACTTAAGTTAGATTTAAGTTTGAGTTAAGTTGGGTTCAAGTTAGGTTTAACCTATACATTAAGGTTGACTTAAGTTTTATATGGGTTGAACTCAAGTTAGATTTTGAACTTAGGTTTATGTTAGGATGAGCTTGAGTTAAAGGTTGAACTTGTGTTCATGTTGTGTTTAATTTAAATTAAGGGTTGAACTTGGGTTCAAGTTAGGTTGAACCTAAGTTAAAAGTTTTTTTTTGGTTTGAGTTTGACTAAACCTTAATTGATTAAGGTTTAATAGATTAATTAAGTCTGCTGTGGTAGACTTAATTATGATTTAAATTTGATTTTGATTTGAACTTAGGATGGATTAAACCTAATCAGGGTTTAGGTTTAGTTAAGTCTAATTTAGTTAAGACTTAACTGTTTAATTAGGTCTAATGGGTTAGACCTAATTAAGGTTTAAGTTTTATTAAGTCTGTTGTAGTTAAGACTTAATGGTTTAATTAGGTCTAACGGGTTAGACCTAATTAGGGTTTAGGTTTGATTAAGTCTAATGTAGATAAGACTTAATGGTTTAATTAGGTCTAATGGGTTAGACCTAAGTAGGGTTTAGGCTTGCCTTAAACCTAGTGTTTAAGATGGTGATTAGAGTTTGGTTTAATGGGTTAATTAACTAGTGTTTAACTGTTTAACCTAGGTTTGTACTTAAACTTACTTAAAATTTGGTTTTGTATTAAATCCAATTTAGTTACGGTTTAATGGGTTAATTAAGTTTAATATGTCTTTAAACTTAATTAAAATCTTAGTTTTTATTAAACCTAATTTAGTTAAGGTTTAATGGGTTAACTATGTTTAATATGTCTTTAAACTTAATTAAATTTTAATTTTGTATTAAAACTAATTTAGTTAAGGTTTAATGGGTTAATTAAGTTTAATATGTCTTTAAACATAATTAAAGTTTTGATCTTGTATTAAACCTAATTTAGTTAAGGTTTAATGGGTTAACTAAGTTTAATATGTCCTTAAACTTAATTAAAAATTTGATTTTGTATTAAAGCTAATTTATTTAAGATTTAATGGGTTAATTAAGTTTAATATGGTCGTAAACTTAATTAAAGTCTTGATTTTGTCATAAACCCTAAGGTTTAATGGATTAATTAAGTTTAATATGTCCTTAAACATAATTAAAGATTCGATTTATGTATTCAATCTGGATTACCTCACCAGAAAAAGAAAAAGAATGATTGAAAATCAATCCCTGAAAAGAAAAGAAATATATATATATATATATATATATATATATATATATATATTTTAAAGAAAAGGAGCTACAAGAGACTCCCTACATGTTGAAATCTGAAAATGTAAAATTACAAAACACTGCCTAGTAACAACTCTACGCCAAATAAAAATAACTAAGTGAGTTAAAATAAAAACTAGCCCCAAAGTAACATAACCAAGAATAAATATAGGGGGTAAAAGAGAATGACTCAGGGAGCGAAATGAAGATGCTGCAGATGGAAAGTGAACCGCCACCGGAGACAATGGGACAATTAAATAACAGGAGAAAGCAAAAGGTCGGCTGCCCACAATTCCGAAATAAGGTGCCTTTAAGCAATCGAATCCATCGGAAAATTCAGTCTGGGGGTAGGGGCAGTAGACACCATCACCTGTTGGGTAGAATTTGCATTTCTAGCTAGCCATTGAGCAGGTCTGTTCCCTTCTTTATAGATATGACTATACTTGATGTTGGAATGATGTGCAAAAGCTTTGATTTTATTAATCCAATACACTTGCTGCCATTTTAAATGATGTTCATTAGGAGAAAACCAGGCAAGTTGTTGATTTTGCTTTAAGACATTGATTACAACAGCAGAATTATTTTCCATAATGATGAACTTCCAGTTGAATGCCATAGCAAGTTCAAGAGCCTTGCAAATTGCAGCCAGATTAGATTCCAAAGCATCTTCAACAATAACAGGAGATTGAAAATATGCAAGGCATCTTCCCTCATGATTCTCGAACAAACCACCACCGCCACCCCTCGCCGAGTAGGAACCATTAGTGTTGGCCTTGATGTAAGGGATGGGTGGGTACTTCCAACAGAAAGTTTGAATGTGATATCTTGTAATGTGTTTTTTGTGTGAGGCCTTCAAAATGGCAGGGAAATTTTTTAGCTGGATCAGTTTTGTAAGAAAGGATATACAATTTCCCACCACAGTAGCTACTGTACTTTTACAATTGTCAAATTTGATAGAGTTTCTATGCATCCAAATAAACCAAGTAATCATAAGAGGAATGGTACCCATTTTGGACTTTTGCCAAGAGATCCAAGAACTGCAGAGATCCAACCGAATCCGGAAGAATGGTGTTTATGCTAATCTCTCTAATGATCCCCTTCCACACCTCTTGGGAAAAACTGCAATGGAAGAACATATGTTGAACAGACTCCTCCTCAACCCCACACATATAGCATTTTGAAGGTCCTCTGATCCCCTTTAGCTTTAGAATGTCATCTGTTGGAAGAAGCTTTTGAAACACTCTCCAGGTGAGAAGAGACATTGAAGGGGTGAGGTATTTGTTCCAGATATTTCTGCCCCAATTAACTTTAGGCCACTCATGGATCTTTAAATACATTTGTTTAGTAAGGCTGTGAGTAGTACCATTACTCCAAACAATTTTATCATGGTTGTTTCTATCAAATGGGATGGTGGCAATCTAGTTAGCAGACTCAGCAGTAACAAAATCCTGAAGTACCTGTAAAGACCACTTCTCATTTTCCCAGCAATTTGAAACAGTGAAACAAGTTTTATCAATGTTTGGGATAGCTTCCTTCATATGGGGAGGGCACCAATTGTCTTCCCAGAAACTTACTTGACCATTACCTAGCTCCCGACTATAAAGAGATTCAAGCAATTTCCCTATTCTTCACCATATGTTTCCGTACTCTAGAAGCACCCAACTTTATAGTAACCTTAGAAGGATGGCAGTCTTTGCAATATTTTCCAATCAAGAAATTAGCCCAAAGAGAGTTCTGCTTCCTGAATTGAATCCAGAGTTTGCAATAGTTAACTTTCTGCAGCTGTTGGATGCCTTTGAAACCCAAACCCCCAGCCTCAATAGGGTTTAGGGTTTTCTGAATTAAAAGTTTTATTACAAATAATCATTATTTTTATTTAGTATTAAAATTGCTTGAGGACAAGTAATAGTTATGTTTGGGGGATTTTGACCACAGAAAAATGTATTGAGAAATTTATACCAATTTTATATAAAATTGCACATTAAAAAAAGGTATTTTCTTTTTTTTTTTAATGCAAGAATGAAGATTTATAAGTAATGTAAGTAAGAAGCACGAAAAGAAGCGAATTTGGAGCAAAAATGACTGAAATAGAAGAAAAGTGAACTATCCCGCCGACGGCGAGGAAAAGGCCGGCGGCGGCGAGAAAAAGACCGCCGACGGCGAGTTTTCCCGAAAGTTTTGAATATATTATAAGGAACTTGCCGACGGTGAGATCGAGCCCATCGACAGCGAGATCGCGTGGTTTATCCATCTTCTAGAAGCCCGCCGACAGCGAGATCGAGCCCGCCGACGACAAGACAGTTGAATTGGGCCAGATACATTGAACTTAGATGCTTTTTGAAGACGTACTTAAGCAACCTTTGGAGATTTCACTCATTCTATAAATAGAGACGAATTTTAGTCAGTTGTGTGTCATTCTAGAGTCTTTTAGCTTCTATATAGAGTCTTTCTAGTGTGTAGATAGAGTGCTTTAGTGTGTTTAGCGTCTTGGTGAGTTTAGTTAAGTGTGTTGTACTAGAAGGAATAGTCAAAGGAACTTCAATGAGTCTACTTGGGGAGAAGAAATAAGATAAGTATATTTGTTTATTGTTTGTTAACTTTAATGAAATCCATGATTTATGTTATTTTTTCCATGCATTCTGAGTAGTTTCCTTAGTCTTTCTCCTTGTTATCGAGATTTTGTGAAATGATGAATTAAAGTAGTTGTGCCTAAAAATATGAAAATAGAAATTGTGCTAATCTTTTACTTAAATCTTAATTTACTTTCAATCTGGACAATTGATTTGTTAACATTTGTTGAAGTATCAACTATAGTAAAGAATACATCCAAGATTCAGGGAAGTCAAAAGCCTTGGAAGGAGGGTGCAAATAAATAGGGAAATATTAACTATCGTGCGTAGAATTAGACATTTTAGTGTGATAGACTAAAATCTTCAATTTGGTCCTATTGTTTGGGAGCTAAAGTGTAGATGTTAGCCTTCAGGTGAGGGGAATGTAGGAGCTCTGAAGTGGCAGTCGATATCCTCCCAGCCTAGCCGCAGATTCAGTAACCAAGCATAAGACTAGTCAATGTTCTTTGCACCTGGACACAAGGATAAAGAATAGGAATGCTCCTATTTGGCACAATACAATTAAAAACTCATTTAATTCTTCATTCACTTAATTCTCTTAAACAAGGAGAAAGATACTTTTCTGAAATCTTATATTCAAATCTTTTTAAGCATTAGTTTATTATAGTCTAAGTGTTCTTAATTTCCTAGATAAATCGTATACTTGTGTTGTATCCACATTATAAATCATAATTTCGATAACATAATCATCAGTACATATATATTCAGTACGAGATCAAGTTTTTGGTGCCATTGCTAATTTTCATATCATAGTTGTAAGTATAAAATATCGAAAAGTGGATCAGTGCGTTACATAGTCCAAAAGGCATTCTTCAAAAAGCACAGGTTCCATAAGGGCTAGTAAATTTTGTCTTTTCTTGATCCTCAGGAGCAATAGGTATTTGATGGTAACCAGTATATCCATCAAGAAAATAGTAATACTTGTGTCCAGCAAGTCTATCTAGCATTTGATCGAGAAAAGGAAGAGGAAAGTGATCTTTTTGAGTGGCGGCATTTAATTTCCTATAGTCAATACAAATTCCCCATCCATAATTTATATCATGGGTATGATTTCATTACATTCATTCACTTCAACTGTCACTCCACCCTTTTTCAGTACACAATGTATTGGACTCACCCAAGCACTATCCGAAATAGGATAAATAATTTCAGTATCCAGCCATTCTAAAATATCTTTCTTAACTACTTATTTCATTATAGGATTTAATCTCCTTTGTGGATTAACTCCCGGTTTATGTTTTTCATCTAATAAAATTCTATGCATACAAATCGAAGGACTAACTCCTTTAATATCTGCCAAAGTCCATCCAAAATCTTTCTTATATCTATTTAAAGATTCCAACAACTTCTGTTCTTGGTATTCGTTAAACTCTGAAGTTACAATAACAGACAAAGTAGATGATTCTCCTAAAAACATATACTTTAAATGATTAGAGAAAATTTTCATCTCAAGTTAAGGAGGTTTTATGATAGATGGAATTAAGCTTTTATTTCCACCATCCATAGTGTATAATACTTCAAAACTCTTCTGAACATACCCCAATTCTTTATTCTTTTTACTATTTGAATTTTCTTCATTTTCACTTTCTTCTTCAAACATATTTTTATATTCTTCTTCTTTTTCAAATATATTTTCAAAATGATCATTCTCAAGTAATCACAGACCTCCATCCTAAAACATTCATTATTTTTTTCCATTGAGGGATACTTCATAAATTTTAAAATATTAATCGTCACCTCTTGATCATTAACTCTCATAGTTAATTCTCCTTTTTGAACATCAAATACCACTCTTCCATTAGCAAGGAGTGGTCTTCCTAAAATGATTGGCAAGTCTTAACAAAAGAAAAGCAAGCCTATGAGGAGACATTCTAATAGGGGTTTTAAAAGCAGTCATGAAAGCTTATAATGCAGTATCTAATCGAGCAGACCAATCTAGTTTATGATTATCCACAGTTTTCTCTAAAATTCTTTTAATTTCATGATTTGACACTTCTACTAAACCACTAGTCCGGGGATGATAAGCACTAGAGATTCTATAAATAATATTATATTTTTCAGTTAATCTCTTAATTTGATTATTCCTAAAATGGGATCCACCATCAGTTATGATTACTTTCGACATTCAATATCTTGTAAATATATTTTTCTTTAAAAATTTTGAAACACTCCGAGCATCACATCTAGGTAAAGCAACAACTTCAATCCATTTTGAGACATAATCAACGACAACCAGTATATATAAATTTCCAAATGAAGGAGTAAATGGTCCTATAAAATCTAATCCCCATACATAAAAAATTTCAACTTCCAAATTATAATTTAGAGGAATTTCATTTCTTTTAAAGATATTATCTACTCTCTCACATCGATCACATGATTTAATATATCTATAAACATCTCTAAAAAGAGTAGGCCAATAAAATCCAGATTGTAGAATCTTAAAATCAGTTTTATCCACACCAAAATGACCTCCAAATTCAAAATTATGACATCGTTGAATAATCAAATTTGTTTCTTCTTGTGGCACACATTTCCTAATAATCAGATCCTTACACTTTTTATATAGATAGGGTTCATCCCAAAAATAGAATTTTGCATCATATTTAAACTTCTTTTGTTGGTGCCTTGTTAAATCAGGTGGTACAATATCACTTACAATATAATTTACAATATCAGCACACCAAGGAAAACTACTTCCCATAATAGTATAGAGTTGCTGATCAGGGAAAATTTTAGTAATTTCTTTTTCAAATTCAGATAATTTATCATAATCAATTCTTGACAGATGATCAGCTATTTGATTGTCAGCTCCCTTTCTCTCAATATCAGCTCCCTTAGCTTTATCCCTTAACGAAAAAGGAAAAAGTCTAAGTCTAACAGCGTCGCTAGACACTCCATCATATTTAAAAGTTGTACATACTTCTAAAGAACCTGTGAGATGTAAATTTAGATCCTCATTAGGTGTTCCTTCAAAATGATTATTTTGTACCATTTGGATAATTGCAGGTTTAAGTTTTAATGAATTAGTAGCAACATAAGGATTTTGAATAGTTATGTAAATTTCATCTCATTGTTGGGTTAGCATAATCTCTTAAAAATCTTGGGAAATTTCCAATGTCATTTCTCAGATTATCTTAAAAATTTGTCATTTTGTGAGGATTTTCAATTTGTTTTTTTTTGTTTTCTAATTTTTCTGACAGTACGCTCTAACTCCGAATCGTAAGGCAATAAACCTACAGATCCACTACTACGCATATACAAACACAAATACTTTAATAAAGATAAACAAACACACAATTACACACTAAAAAATAAACTTACTTTCTTTACTTTGTTTCCTTCCTACTTACTTTCTATACTCCGTTACCTTCCTACTTACTTTCTTTACTCCGTTACATTCCTACTTACATTCTTTACTCCGTTACCTTCCGCGACAACGACACCAAAAACATGATGCTCGACTTTAAATTTTGCAAGAATTTATGAACTCAAATTGATATATTTATAATGATTTTTGTTAAGTCCAAGCATTCAACGCAAGTATACGTATCGTATCAAGTAAAACAGGGCTTAATGGAGTCCTGGTTATCGATCCCACAGGGATGTTCAGAGTATATATAAGAAAATGTTCACAATATAGGTAACGTAGCACTAAAATCAAATATTTAATTTGTAGTTTACTACTTACTACTATTGGGTAGGAAACAATAACGATTAACTACACTACAATTACTTCTAAGTACTGTAAAAATAGAATTAACTAGCAGACACACTAAACTAAGTATTTGAAAGGTTTTCGATATATGAGAAAAGTATCTTTCCTCTTGCAATGAGAATATGATGTGTGGATTGATATGGAAAAATTATATATTTTATTGTGCCAAATAGGAGCATGGATGATTCTTTACCCTTAAAAGAGTGCCCCCTCTTCTAAGCAAGAAAAGAACATTGACATATTCTATGTTTAGTCACTAACTCTAAGGCTAGGATGGTAGGATACCGACTCTCACTTCGGAGTTCCCACTCACCGTTCACCCCGAAGGCTAACCTTTTATATTAGTTACTAATCTTAGAACCAATTTTTGGATTTCAGCCTGTCACCCCAAAATCTCCACATTGAAGTCTATCAAAACATATTTTCCCTATTCATTTGCACTCAATTCCCATGAACTACGCAATTCATCCATAGAAATTGAATGGATCTTTCATTATTGTTGTAGGACATTAAATCTTTTCAAATTTCATGTTTAACAACATATTTTAACATTTAAATTGGCCAAATAAAAAATAAATAAAGTTCTAAATGAAAAACCATCACAATCTTTTCATTACAATAAAAGCACATCAAATCCACATTAATCCATCATCACATCTCTATGCAAGAAGAAAGACAAGGGAGACTACTCAGAATTCATGGAGAAGATACAATAAAACATGGATTTTATATATAAAAGAAAAGTCATACAAACCACAAAAGAAAATACAACTTATCTCTTTCTCTTCCCCAATGCAATTCCCTTGAAGTTCCTTTGAATCCTTTTCTCTCTTCATTGCAGAATTTGATTCTCTCTTTAGAATGGAAAGGAAGAAGCAATCTCTCACTTTACCCCTTCTCCTTCACTCCTTCGAGAAGAATTCTTCTTAAATCCTCACTGTACACACTCTTCTCCTAAACCCTAACACTTAAAACTCACTAAAACTACTCTAGAACCACTAAAGAAGCACACCATTTTCGTCCAAAAACTGTTACTTATAAGATAAGGACGAAATCCCATGAGTTTCCATAATACTGGCATCTTTTCAGACCTATAATTGATGTTGACACCCTTTCATACTCGTAATTATATTTTCACATCAATAATTGACATTGACAATTTTCCATGAATCTAAGTCTCCAAATCGGCTTGCCTTTGGATTGGTCGACTTAACTGATTTTGGTCGCAATTGGCCTAAGAAGTTGAGCATCTTTCAACTGGTAACCGTTCAACTCTTAGTTGATCAATAACAATGTATTTGGCCTGGATGATCCTTAGGTAGCCAGGTAGAATTTCAGCCAGTTAGCCTTCCTTCGGTTGACTAATAATCTTCAGTCGATCGGCCTATTCAGCACTTAAAGTTTTTCGTCTGGTCATTGAATTTCTCCTTTTCCCCTATAAATCACTCGATCTCCTTGAGATTTATACAGGCAATTTACCTGCATACATATTAGTTCCCCACTTCTCTTTGATTTATAATAAAAAATTTCATTTATAATCTCAATATTTTAATAATTTAATAATTACCCTTTGGATTTCGTGTTTACATCCCCTATAAATAGGGTCAATGAGGCATCTTTCTTTAATTCCCTTTATGTGAACTCCAAACGAAACCTTCTCAAAGGTGCGAAAGCTTAGAGTTGCTTTGATAAAGAAGTGCTCCTTATGGTTCTTAAAGAGATGAGTGTTCCACCTCATCCGACGAGTGGAAAATTGAGGATGAAATTAGCTATTAAGAGGAAGAGGGCAGAACCGGAACTTGATCCGTGCAACCAAGTGGTGTCATCAAATGATTTTTGTGATCATCAGAAGGGGAAGATCTTGAGGGACAATATAGGTTGACAAGATGTCTGGGCTACTGAGGAACATGCTTCTTTGGTCAGCGTAGCTGGTCCAGGGGTTGAGGATGATTTGGGCTGGCCGGTAATGTCGATGGTGGTTGTTGACTTCATCTTTGGGTCACATTCAGCTTCCGGGGTTATATGGAGCTTCTGGAAAGGTCCCAGTGCCCTCAACCTTATACATTGAGCATAATTTTCTCTCTTCTTTACAACTTTTGATTCTCTCTTTAGAATGGAAAGGAAGAAGCAATCTCTCACTTTACCCCTTCTCCTTCACTCCTTAGAGAAGAATTCTTCTTAAATCCTCACTCTACACACTCTTCTCCTAAACCCTAACACTTAACACTCACTAAAACTACTCTAGAACCACTAAAGAAACACACCATTTTCGTCCAAAAAAACTGTTACTTATAAGATAAGGACGAAATCCCATGAGTTTACACCATAATCAAATTTGTTTCTTCTTGTGGCACACATTTCCTAATAATCAGATCCTTACACTGTTTATATAGATAGGGTTCATCCCAAAAATAGAATTTTGCATCATATTTAAACTTCTTTTGTCGGTGCCTTGTTTAATCAAGTGGTACAATATCACTTACAATATAATTTACAATATCAGCACACCAAGGCAAACTACTTCCCATAATAGTATAGAGTTGCTGATCAGGGAAAATTTTAGTAATTTCTTTTTCAAATTCAGATAATTTATCATAATCTATTCTTGACAAATGATCAGCTATTTGATTGTCAGCTCCCTTTCTCTCAATATTAGCTCCCTTAGCTTTATCCCTTAACGAAAAAGGAAAAAGTCTAAGTCTAACAGCGTCACTAGACACTCCATCATATTTAAAAGTTGTACATAGTACTAAAGAACTAGTGAGATGTAAATTTAGATCCTCATTAGGTGTTCCTTCGAAATGATTATTTTGTACTATTTGGATAATAGCAGGTTTAAGTTTTAATGAATTAACAGCAACATCAGGATTTTGAATAGTTTTGTGAATTTCATCTGCTGTTGGGTTAGCATAATCTCTTTAAAATCTTGGCAAATTTCCAATATCATTTCTCGGATTATCTTAAAAATTCACAATTTTGCAAGGATTTTCAATTTTTTTTTTGTTTTCTAATTTTTCTGACAGTACGCTCTAACTCCGAATCGTAAAGCAATAAACCTATAGATCCACTACTACGCATATACAAACAAAAATACTTTAATAAGGATAAACAAACACACAATTACACACTATAAAATAAATTTACTTTCTTTACTTTGTTTCCTTCCTACTTACTTTCTTTACTTCGTTACCTTCCTACTTACTTTCTTTACTCCGTTACAATCCTACTTACTTTCTTTACTCCGTTACCTTCCCCGACAACGGCACCAAAAACTTGATGCTCGACTTTAAATTTTTGCAAGAATTTATGAACTCAAATTTATATATTTATAATGATTTTTGTTAAGTCCAAGCATTCAACGCAAGTATACGTATTGTATCAAGTAATGCAGGGCTTAATGGAGTCCTGGTTATCGATCCCATAGGGAAGTTCAGAGTATATATAAGAAAATGTTCAAAATATAGGTAACGTAGCACTAAAATCAAATATTTAATTTTTAGTTTTTCTACTTACTACTATTGTGCAGGAAACAGTAACGATTAACTACACTACAATTACTTCTAAGAACTGTAAAAATAGAATTAACTAGCAGACACACTAAATTAAGTATTTGAAAGGTTTTCGATATATGAGAAAAGTATCTTTCCTCTTGCAATGAGAATATGATGTGTGGATTGATATGGAAAAATTATCTATTTTATTGTGCCAAATAGGAGCATGGATGATTCTTTACCCTTAAAAGAGTGCCCCCTCTTCTAAGCAAGAAAAGAACATTGACATATTCTAAGTTTAGTCACTAACTCTAAGGCTAGGCTGGGAGGATACCGACTCTCACTTCAGAGCTCCCACTCACCGTTCACCCCGAAGGCTAACCTTTTATATTAGTTACTAATCTTAGAACCAATTTTGGGATTTTAGCCTGTCACCCCAAAATCTCCACATTGAAGTCCAACAAATCATATTTTCCCTATTCATTTGCACTCAATTCCCATGAACTACGCAATTCATCCATAGAAATTGAATGGATCTTTCATTATTGTTGTAGGACATTAGATCTTTTCAAATTTCATGTTTAACAACATATTTTAACATTTAAATTGGCCAAATCAAAAATAAATTAAGTTCTAAATGAAAAACCATCACAGTCTTTTCATTACATTAAAAGCACATCAAATCCACATTAATCCATCATCACATCTCTATGCAAGAAGAAAGATAAGGGAGACTACTCAGAATTCATGGAGAAGATACAATAAAACATGGATTTTATATATAAAAGAAAAGTCATACAAACCACAAAAGAAAATACAACTTATCTCTTTCTCTTCCCCAATGCAATTCCCTTGAAGTTCCTTTGAATCCTTTTCTCTCTTCTTTACAGCATTTGATTCTCTCTTTAGAATGGAAAGGAAGAAGCAATCTCTCACTTTACCCCTTCTCCTTCACTCCTTAGAGAAGAATTCTTCTTAAATCCTCACTGTACACACTCTTCTCCAAAACCCTAACACTTAACACTCACTAAAACTACTCTAGAACCACTGAAGAAGCACACCATTTTCGTCCAAAAACTGTTACTTATAAGATAAGGACGAATTCTTCTTAAATCTATCATGCAATTTTAATTCTGGGATCTCTGAATTTGGGTGCTGGCAGCGCCCATTTTGGCGCCAGCGGCGCCAGAACACTTTTTCACCATTTTGCTCCTTTTTGCTCCTTTTTGCTCCTTTTTGCTCCTTTTTGTTCCAGATTCGTTCATTTTTGCTTCTTTTCACTCCAATCACCTAAAATCATCATACCTGCAACAAATCATGAAAAATACCTTTTTTAAGGTGCAATATGACAAAAAATGGGTAAATTTATATAACAAAAACCGTATATATTTTTGGTGCATCAGCTACTTTTGGGTATGTATTTAAAGCTGTTGAGGCTGTTGAAAAGAAGGTTGCTCAAGCAGAGGAGGATGTCATCAATGATGAGTTTATGGAACTGACACTTTTTAAAGCTCAAGGGAATTACTTACTGCTTCAGCTTTGCAAGAACAACTGTTGAAACAGAAAGTTGTTGTGAACATCTTCACTGAGTGTGATAGAAATACCAAATTCTTTCATGCTCACATCAAGTATAAGAGGAAGTGCAACAAAATTCATACCATTAAGTCTGCAAATGGAAATCTTCTGAAGGAAAATAATGTCATTGCTCAAGATGCTACATCCTACTTCAGCACTCTGCTTAAGCAGACTTCTTTTGAAAGAGTCCCTATTAACCATTCTCATTTTGAGGCAGATTTTCAATTTGTCAACAATCTCAACCTAGCTAAGCTTCCCACTGAATAAGAAATTTGGTAAGCCCTTACTTCCATATATAACTCTTAATCTGCTGGTCCTGATGGATTCACAACAGACTTTTACAAAAAAGTCCTGGAATATAGTTAAAAAGGAAGTGATCCTGGCCATCCAAGCTATCTTCCAAGCCAAAATCATTCCTTGTTTCTTCAGCCACTCTAACATTGTGTTAATTCCCAAGACTCCTGAAGCTAACTCTTGGAATCAGTACAGGCCAATCTGTCTAACATCTGTTATCAGTAAAATCATTAGCAAAATTTTAGTTTTCAGACTGCAGCCTCACTTGGACAGCAGTGTATGTCCTAACCAATCAGCTTTTGTACATTGTAGATCCATTACTAACAAAGTATTACTTTCCCAGGAGATGTTGATAGACTTGGATAGGGTCTGCAGGGGGGATGATGGCGATGAAAATCTTTTTTTATGTCGACTTACATCACTATCAATTCTCGTATCATGTCAATGTCATGGAGTCGTCAGTCTCTTTCACTATCTATCACCCTAATTCTTATCATACCTAGACTTATTATTATAAGTCTTTAGAGAATTTGAAGAAGGATTAATCTTGATAAAGATTGAGAGAAAAAGAGATCAAATGATAATCTCATAAAATAAATCTTCAGATTATGTAATTACTGAAGTTTTTTATATGAGAAAATTACATGGATTTTGAGTAACCAGAGAGGTCTTGTAGGTGAAATACCTATCCTGAGTTCTTTAATCTCTTATAGGAGCAAGCTCCATAGTTAATTAAATCCTGAGCAATTAACACTGCTAGGAAAACTCCCGATTAAGATTAACATTTATCCTCGAAAAAGTGTAAGTATTTTCGTATTAAGTTTGATTTAGGTCGTACTTAAGAATTATGTCAGTTTGTATCTTGTTAAGCTCAATTTAGGTCGAACATAGGTCATTTTATGTCAAATCATGTCGACTTATGTTGAATGTCGAATTATGTTAAATTTGGTTTGAAATGTCAATTGATGTCATTTAATGTCGGTGATTGTTGAATTTGGCTTGAAATGTCGATTAATGTCAGTTTATATTTGATTATGTTTGGAATGTTGATTAATGTCAAATAGTTTCGTTTGAAATGTCAAATTTGTTGAGTTTCGTTTGGAATGTCGGATTTATGTCGGTTATGTCGATTTTTGTTTGAAATGTCAGATTTATGTCGGTTGTGTTGATTTTGTTTGAAATGTCAGATTTATGTTGTTTTTGTCGATTTCTATTTGAAATGTCAGATTTATGTCGTTTATGTTGATTTATGTCGATTTAAGTTTGAAATGTCAAATTTATGTTGATTATGTTGATTTATGTTCGAAATGTCAAATTTATGTCGATTTATGTTCGAAATGTCAAATTTATGTCGATTTATTTGAAATGTCAGATTTACGTCGGTTGTGTTGATTTGTGTTCAATTTTGTCGATTTAGATTCAATTTGGGTTGAACCTAAGGTTTATGTCTTGGTTTAGGTTAGACTTAAGTTCAAGTCAAGTTGAACCTGAGTATGATTTGACTTAAGTCTACTTTAATTTAACCGAGATTTATTTGAGTAAGGTTTAAACATTAATTAAGCTTATTTAGTTAGACTTAATTTAGTTAAACCTAAGCTAATTAAGTCTAGTGTATAAGACTTTAATTAGGGTTTAGGTTTGGTTTAGAATTGATTAAATCTTAACTGAATAAGGTTTAATGATTTAATTATGTCTAATGAGGTAGACTTAATCAAGGTTTAGGTTTAATTAAACCTTAGTTAGTTAAGATTTACTCATTTAATTAAGTCAATGGGGTAGACTTAAATATGGTTTAGTTTGGATTAAACCTTAGTTGGTTAAGGTTTAATGATTTAATTAAGTCTAATATGGTAGGCTTAATTATGGTTTAGTTTTGATTAAACCTTAGTTTGTTAAGGTTTAAAGGTTTAATTAAGTCCAATGTGGTAGACTTAAATAGAGTTTAGGTTTGCTTAAACCTCAGTTAGTTAAGGTTTAAAGATTTAATTGAGTCTAATGTAGTAGACTTAATTATGGTTTAAGTTTGATTAAACATTAATTGGTTAAGGTTTAATGGTTTAATTTAGTCTAATGTGGTAGACTTAATCAGAGTTTTAGTTTGATTAAACCTTAGTTAGTTAAGGTTTAATGGTTTAATTAAGTCTAATGTGGTAGACTTAATTATGGTTTAGGTTGAATTAAACCTAGTTGGTTAAGTTTTAATTGTTTAATTAAGTCTAATGTAGTAGACTTAATTAGAGTTTAGATTTGATTAAACCTTAGTTAGTTAAGGTTTAATGGTTTAATTATGTCTAATGTGGTAGACTTAGTTATGGTTTAGGTTGAATTAAACCTTAGTTGGCTAAGGTTTAGTTTAATTAAGTTTAATGTGGTAGATTTAATTAGAGTTTAGGTTTGATTAAACCTTAGTTAGTTAAGGTTTAATGGTTTAATTAAGTCTAATGTGGTAGACTTAATTAGAGCTTATGTTGGATTTGGGCTTGAGTTAAGTTAGGTTCAAGTTAGGTCGAACCTAGACTTAAGGTTAACTCAATTTCAATATGGCTTGAACTCAAGTTAGATTTAAGTTTGAGTTAAGTTAGGTTCAATTTAGGTTGAACCTATACTTAAGGTTGACTTAAGTTCAATATGGGTTGAACTTAAGTTAGATTTAAGTTTGAGTTAAGTTAGGTTCAAGTTAGGTTTAACCTATACATTAAGGTTGACTTAAGTTCTATATGGGTTGAACTCAAGTTAGATTTTGAACTTAGGTTTATGTTATGATGAGCTTGAGTTAAAGGTTGAACTTGTGTTCATGTTGTGTTTAATTTAAATTAAGGGTTGAACTTGGGTTCAAGTTGGGTTGAACCTAAGTTAAAAGTATTTTTTGGTTTGAGTTTGACTAAACCTTAATTGGTTAAGGTTTAATAGATTAATTAAGTCTACTGTGGTAGACTTAATTATAATTTAAATTTGATTTTGATTTGAACTTAGGATGGATTAAACCTAATCAGGGTTTAGGTTTAGTTAAGTCTAATTTAGTTAAGACTTAACTGTTTAATTAGGTCTAATGGGTTAGACCTAATTAAGGTTTAAGTTTTATTAAGTCTGATGTAGTTAAGACTTAATGGTTTAATTAGGTCTAATGGGTTAGACATAATTAGGGTTTAAGTTTGATTAAGTCTAATGTAGATAAGACTTAATGGTTTAATTAGGTCTAATGGGTTAGACCTAAGTAGGGTTTAGGATTGCCTTAAACCTAGTGTTTAAGATGGTGATTAGAGTTTGGTTTAATGGGTTAATTAACTAGTGTTTAACTGTTTAACCTAGGTTTTTACTTAAACTTACTTAAAATTTGGTTTTGTATTAAACCTAATTTAGTTACGGTTTAATGGGTTAATTAAGTTTCATATGATTTTAAACTTAATTAAAATCTTAGTTTTGTATTAAACCTAATTTAGTTAAGGTTTAATGGGTTAACTAAGTTTAATATGTCTTTAAACTTAATTAAAATTTTAATTTTGTATTAAACCTAATTTAGTTAAGGTTTAATGGGTTAATTATGTTTAATATGTCTTTAAACATAATTAAAGTTTTGATCTTGTATTAAACCTAATTTAGTTAAGGTTTAATGGCTTAATTAAGTTTAATATGTCCTTAAACTTAATTAAAATTTTGATTTTGTATTAAAGCTAATTTAGTTAAGGTTTAATGGGTTAATTAAGTTTAATATGGTCGTAAACTTAATTAAAGTCTTGATTTTGTCATAAACCCTAAGGTTTAATGGATTAATTAAGTTTAATATGTCCTTAAACTTAATTAAAGATTTGATTTATGTATTAAACATAATTTAGTTAAGGTTTAGTGGGTTAATTAAGTCTAATATGTCCTTAAACTTAATTAAAGTTTTGATTTTGTATTAAACCCTAAGGATTAATTATTAACTAAGTTTAATATGTCCTTAAACTTAATTAAAGATTTGATTTTTGTATTAAACCTAATTTTGTTAAGGTTTAATGGGTTAATTAAGTTTAATAGTTCTTTAAACTTTATTAAAGTCTTGATTTTGTATTAAACCTAATTTAGTTAAGGTTTAATGGGTTAAGTTTAATATGTCTTTAAACTTAATTAAAATTTTGATTTTGCATAAAACCTAAATTAGTTAAGGTTTAAGGGGTTAATTAAGTTTAATCTGTCCTTAAACTTAATTAAAGATTTGATTTTGTATTAAACCTAATTTAGTTAAGGTTTAATGGGTTAATTATGTTTAATATGTCCTTAAACTTATTTAAAGTCTTGATTTTGTCTTCAACCTCTGGTTTAATGGATTAATTAAGTTAAATATGTCCTTAAACTTAATTAAAGATTTGCTTTTTGTATTAAACCTAATTTAGTTATTATTTAATGGGTTAATTAAGTTTAATATGTCTTTAAACTTAATTAAAGTCTTGACTTTGTATTAAACCCTAAGGTTAAATGATTAATTAAGTTTAATATGTCCTTAAACTTAATTAAAGTCTTGATTTTGTATTAAACCAAATTTAGTTAAGGTTTAATCGTTAATTAAGTTTAATATGTCTTTAAACTTAATTAAAATTTTGATTTTGTATTAAACCTAGCTTAGTTAAGGTTTAATGGGTTAATTAAGTTTAATATGTCCTTAAACTTAATTAAAGATTTAATTTTGTATTAAAGCTAATTTAGTTAAGGTTTAATGGGTTAATTAAGTTTAATATGTCCTTAAGCTTAATAAAAGATTTAATTTTTGTATTAAACCTTATTTAGTTAAGGATTATTGGGTTAATTAAGTTTAATATGTCTTTAAACATAATTAAAGTTTTGATTTTGTATTAAACCTAATTTAGTTAAGGTTTGATGAATTAATTAAGTTTAATATGTCCTTAAACTTAATTAAAAGTTTGATATTTGTATTAAACCTAATTTAGTTAATGTTTAATGGGTTAATTAAGTTTAATATGTCCTTAAACTTAATTAAAGTATTGACTTTGTATTAAACACTAAGGTTTAATGATTTTGATTAGGTTTAAATTGTCTTTAAACCTAATTAATGTTTGTCTTGAGTTCATTTGAATTTGGATTAATCATTTGCTTAATCCATTATGAAATGGATTAAGAAAAGGTTTTGAAATATTAATTTTATAATTAATAAATCTTAACCTTATTTTGAAATGACTTTTAAATTGATAACTTGAGAATTGTTGTTTTAGCGTTGTTTTCTATCACCCTAAGTTCTCAATCATTTTGAATTTCAATTTTCCAATTTTCCAAATTTTATAACTAATTTTGGAAATAATTACAAAATATCATGAAAATTAGAAAAACACATCCTAGAGAGCTATCCTAACCTTCGAAAAATCTGGAAATGTGTTTAAGCACTTAAAGGTTCTTCCCTAAAAATTTCACATTTTTCTAATTTGTAAATATTTTTTAATAATTAAAATACTCCAGAGAGTATTTAATTATTTAAAAATTAAATACTGAGAATAAAATTATGATTTTTTCTCATAATTTTTTCCTCTTCAAGAGCTTTCTAGAGGTATTTTTATTTTATTTTTAGGAGCTCTGGATAAAAAGATATGCATTTTTAATGATTTTAAGGTTAATCAGAATTAACCCAGGCCAGAAAACCGTCGTTGCGACACGTGTCCTCAGATCTATAGAAGCGTTGGAAGATCTGATGCACAGCGCAGAACAGCGGACACAGGGAGACGCGATCAGCGCCTTCCGTTCCAAAACACGGAAACGGACGGCGGAGATAAATCCCCAAAATTTCAAAAATATTTCGAACCGTCCAACTTCAAAGCTCAATATCTCACTCATTTCTCAATGAAATTGAGTGTTTTTTGAACCTGTGGAATCATTTGGACGTATAGATTATATCTATATGGTGATGATACATTTATGGGCTAGTTTAACCCATAATTTTTTTATTATATGCATTATTTTAGACACAATAAATCCATACCTTGGCCACAAGTTTGTCGAGCTTGATCAAGCCTGATGTTCAGCTTCTAGGACTCCCAAAGAAGATATTTGTCACTTCAATTTGGACTTGCAACTAGCTTTGGTGAGCAATTTTGGAAAAGTGGCTAGGTTTAGCTGATTTGGGATTTTGGCCAAATTGGCATGATTGGGCTAATCCTATAGCTTGATTTTGGTTGGAATATGTTGATGAGGTCCTTAGCTAGACTTTTTGTTTTGGGAGCTAAGGGATTTGGGCAGCCAATAGGTTACAACCTCCCCCAAGTAATCCAAGCATCACCTCTTTGTTTCCCATGAGAATTTTGCCACTTAAGCAAGTGCACATTTCATGGCAATCATGGATCCAAATTGTCATGATAAGCTCTTGATCTCTTTGTTGCCATTCTGTTGGCTAAGTGGGAGGTTAATGGTGACTCAAATTGTTGAGACCTTCTCCTTGAAACACCTCATTTATCATTTCATGGGGTGGTGACACATTAGCTCCCCTCCTTAATAATTTTATAAAATGTTATGATGAGCTTAACCATGGTATGGAGGATGGTTAAAGCTTTGTCTTCTTACCATTGGGTGGTTAGGGAGGTGGCTAAACTCATCTCACCATGGCAAGACACCTCACTTTGTGAAAGAGGTGAGTCACATTTCAAATCACCATGATTTTGCCACCTCACCTTCATGTCATTATGCCCCTTTACCATGGTTAAATATGAGTCATCCATGGGTCATGTGTGATGTCATAAAGGAGTTTTAGAATTTTTAGAAAACCAAAATGTCATAGGTTTAAAAATTCCATTTAATACCCCTCTTAGTTTAATTTTCATTTTAATTAATTATGTCATTAATTAAATGTTGGAAATTATTTTATTAATCAATTATTAATTGGAAATAATTCCAAATTAATTATTTGATTAATATTCATGTCATTAAAATTTAATTTTATCTCTTTTCAAGACTTTTCAATTTAATTTTCACTTTAATTAATTATGTCATTAATTAAAATATGAAAATTTAATCATTGGTTAATTAATTACTTAAAAATAATTTTGGGATTAATTCCAACATTTTTAATTAATTTGTCCACTTTATGACTTTTGAATTTAATTTTTCATTTTAATTAATTATGTAATTAATTAAAATTTTAAAAATTAAATCATTAGCCAATAAATTAATCAAAATAATTTTGAAATCAATTATTTAAATGATTTTGTCATTTTCTTTTCATTTTAGTGCATTTTGTCATTTTATGAATTTTAATTTAATTTTCATTTAAATTAATCATGTCATTTAATTAATTAAAATATTGAAAATTAAATTATTTGTCAATTTAATTAATCAAAATAATTTTTGAATTTAATTTGATTAATCTTTATCATTTTGTGGTTTTAAACATGTCATTGGGTCAATAATTGGTTATTTGGTAAAAAATTGATCATTTTAACCAAAAATAACTTTTTAGGTGAAAAGGTTGACCTATGGGGTCAACAGGGTTGGTATTGAGTAAAGATTGACCATTTTGACGAAAGTTGACTTTTTAGGTCAAGAGATTGACCTATGGGGTCAATAAGACTGTTCATTAGGTCAGGATTGACCATTATGACGAAAGTTGACTTTTAAAGTCAAAATGTTGACTTATTGGGTCAACAGGGTTGTTCATTGGGTCAGGATTGACCATTTAGACTAAAGTTGACTTTTAGGTCAAAAGGTTGACCTATGGGGTCAACAGGGTTGGTCATTGGGTCAGGATTGACCATTTTGACCAAAGTTGACTTTTTAGGTCAAAAGGTTGATCCATGGGGTCAATAGGGTTGGTTATTGGGTCAAGATTGACCATTTTGACCAAAGTTGACTTTTTAGGTCAAAAGGTTGACCTATGGGTCAGCGGGGTTGCTCATTGGGTCAAGATTGACAATTTTGACAAAAGTTGATTTTTTAGGTCAAAAGGTTGACCTATGGGGTCAACAAGGTTGGTCATTGGGCCAGGATTGACGATTTTGACCAAAGTTGACTTTTTAGGTCAAAAGGTTGATCCATGGGGTCAACAGGGTTGGTCATCGGGTTAGAATTGACCATTTTGACCAAACTTGACTTTTTAGGTCAAAAGGTTGACCTATGCAGTCAACATGGTTGGTCATTGGGTCAGGATTGACCATTTTGACCAAATTTGACTTTTTAGGTCAAAAGGTTGACATATGGGGTCAACATGGTTGGTCTTTGGGTCAGGATTGACCATTTTGATCAAAGTTGACTTTTTAGGTCAAAAGGTTGACCTATGGAGTCAACAGGATTGGTCATTGGATTAAGATTAACCATTTGACCAATGTTGACTTTTAGGTCAAAAGGTTGACCTATGGGGTCAACAGGATTGGTCATTGGGTCAGGATAGACCATTTTGACCAAAGTTGACTTTATAGGTCAAAAGGTTGACCTATGGGGTCAACAGAATTGGCCATTGGGTCAGGATTGACCATTCTGACCAATGTTGACTTTTTAGGTTAAAAGGTTGACCTGTCATAACAATGAGGTCAACAGGGTAATCTCATATACAAGCTTGATATCAGCAAGGCATATGATACTATGAGCTAGGACTTTCTGCTGGATGTTCTCACTGCCAGGGGTTTTTCAACTCATTTCTGTCACCTCATCAGCAGATGGCTCCTCTCCAACAGTCACTCAATTCTGATAAATGGACACACCTGGGGTAATTTTACAGCCAATAGGTGTTTGAAGCAAGTAGATCCTTTGTCTCCCACTTTATTTATTTTAGCTATGGATTACCTATCCAAAATGCTCAACTCTCCTAATTTCTCCCAGCATCATCACAGATATCATCATTGATCTAGTTTGCATATCTCCAACCTCATGTATGCTGATGATGTCAGGATATTTTCTAAAGCTCAGAAGAACTTAGCAAAGAATATTATGAAATGCCTTCAGCTTTTCCAATCCCATTATGGTATGTACTCCAATTCTGAAAAATGCAATCTTATCTGCTACAACAAGATGTCTCTTAGCCACAAAACCTGGATCATGGAGTATACTAGATTTGCCTGTTCTCCTAGCCCTCTTGTTTATATTGGGTCCTTCTCCTTAAGGGAAGAGTTAAATGAACCCATTTTGATGCTATCCTCCAAAAAATTCATAATCAAATTTCTAGCTGGTCTCACTCCTTCTTATCTAGTGGAGGTAGAATCACCCTCCTGAAAAGCATGCTCACCACTTTTCCCTCATATATCCTCCAAATGATCTCTATGACCAAAACCACTCAGTTGCAAATGGAAAAAATGTTTAACATCTTCTCATGGGCTGGCAAGAGGAAACAACTCCATTTGTCTTCCTGACAGAAGGTAGCTAAACCAAATTGGGCTGGAGGTCTTGGCTTCCAGGGTCTGAAGCATCTGGCCCAGATTAATCACTGCAAAACTCTAGATAAATTTTAAATCTCACACCTCCTTATAGGCAAAGTTCATGAAAGGTAAATACTGCAATGACATTCACCCCTCACAAGCTACAAGGAAATTGTAAGATTATAAAATCTGGACTTGCATGCTTAGAGTTCAACATCTGGCTAATTCTATGTTCCCTTAGGAGTTGGGCTCTGGCCAGGTGTCATTTTGGCTGGACAAGTGGTGCCCAGATGACTGGTTGAAGCTTGCTCATAATGTTGCCCCTAATTCTCATATGAAAGTGGCTGATTGTTGGGTCAATGGTTACAAGTATTTTCCCATCCTGAACTCTCTTTTTCAGGCTCCCTCTGCTAAGGTCATCTCTTCCATCCCACTAAATACTTCCAGATCTGACAAAATTTCTTAGTCTTCTTACATAAACCAAAGTCTTTCAAAAGCAATCTACTCCAAACTTTTTCAATGGCAAGAGTCCTCCTGGGGGCAATCATACGAAGTAAGTACCTGTCCCCCTCAACGTCCTTCTTTTGCTGGAAGCTGCTTCACAAGGTTTAGATGTGGGAAATTCCTTTCGTCATTGCTTGGTTTATTTGGATGAGCAGGAATCAATCCACTTTTTAAGGCATTCCCCCTAGTGCAAATAAAGTGGCTAGAAACTGTTTATCCTACATCTCTAAATTGACTAATTTTAAAGGCTTCCCTTCCATCTATTCTCTTCGCTTTTGTGAGAAGAGGTCCCATCCCATTATTACTCTTGTGGAATGGAGGATTCCTGCCCCTCCCTTTATCAAAGTTAACACTGATGGTAGCATCTCTCCCCATGGTGCTGGGGTGGGGGGGTATTAAGAAATCACGAAGGAAAGTTCCTTTTATTCTTCAAGGCTCCAATCCTTTTATTCTTCAAGGCTTCCTTTATGGTGTTGTTGTTTTAGTCTGTGTTGGCTTTGGTGGCTTTCCCGATTTTCCTGAGTTTTCTCTGCTCTCTTGGTGTTTTTTTGGGCTCTCCGTAGCTCTCCCTGCTGTTATGGTTGAGGTTTTCTCCGTTGATGCTAAAACGAATGCCCAATGGGCCAAAGCAACTTATGCAGGAGTAGTGGCCAAGGGACAAACTGCTCACATGAATTTTGAACACTTGGTTTTCCCCTAGGCTCTCCACGATGCTGCTGTTGGAAGAGGGGAATGCCCTTTCATCAGACCATTGGGTATGAAAGATGGCAAACCAGCCATCCTCCTTACTTCACAGCAGATGAATACCCTTAATGATTCTGTTAAATTCACCTCAATTGGAAAATTCTAATTTGGACATTCTATGATAGAATATATCAGAAAATACCTTGATGAACTTACTCTCTTAGGGACTTGGAAATTAGGTTTGATGGAAGGAAGACACTTGCTCATTAGGCTGTCGAATGAGGAAGACTATGCTAGAATCTTTGCTAAACAGAATCTATTGATTGCTGGAACACCAATGAAGCTCATCAAGTGGACTCCAGACTTTGATCCCAATAAGGAGCCTTCTGCTGTTCCTGCGTGGTTCAAAATCCCCAACTTTCCACTTTCAATGTATCACACCAATATATTATTTATCATCTACAGAGCTCTAGGAACATCTCTTAAGGTGGATTCCCCCGCTTTTGATGTGGCTAGACCTGCTGGTGCCAGGGTATTGGTTGAAAGCGATGTCACTCTCTCTGATTTAGGAAGGGTGTGGGTTGGAAATGATGAAGAAGGTTTCTGGCAAGAGATTGTGGTGGAGCAAAGACCCCAATTTTGCCATCACTGCAGGATGTTTGGACACAATATTGAGAGCTGTTATAGGCTTCATCCTCCTCCAAAGAAGAAGTTTGCTGGCCCTCCCAGGGAACATTCGCTAAAGACCATTGGTCCTGATATGGTTTCATCTTCTCAACACGTTCGGGGTTAGACCATGAGAGTTTCAGTTCCTGCTAGTATTCCCCCTTCCTGATAAAAGAAATGCATCATCAGCTGCAGTTCCCTCAGGGGATCTAGGGACCCCTATAACTGATGGCAGAATTCATAATCCAGTGCAGAATATAATTCTTGTGTCTAATGTCTGTGAGAAGGCTATCCCTCTTACTAACCCTATTATTGGAAGTCCTCTCACATGGCAAAATAATGTTGCCCCTGTGACCCCTCATTCAGCAGATAAAACTTTGTAGGAGGGAGTGAAAATTATTCATCCCCCTTTTGCAGTTCTATTAGCTAAAGGAGATGTTCAAGAAGTGCAGAACTCCATGATCCCCAAATATTTATTCTTATGTATTTCATTTTATATTTCTTTTCAATGATAATATCTCTTTCTTTGCAAAAGTGCCAAAAACTTGACTCTGAAGCAAATAAAAAATATATTTTAATTGTTTTATAATATGAGATTCTATACAAGTATATGTATCATTTATCAAGTAATATAGGAATTTTTTATTAATCCCGAGATATCAAACCCAAAGGCAAATATCTAAAAATATAAAGAAATAAGAAAATTAACTTTTTACTTCTTAAATTAATTTTTTAAAGTACGTTTTAAAATATAAAATTTGAACTATTTTTTTAATGTTTTTTTTTAATAAAAGGCAAGCAAGCAACTAAAATTAACAAAACTACTATATGATATGAAAGCAATGAGAATAAAATGTATTTTTCCTCTTTTAATGAATCAGTAATAATTATTGAATTTTTTTGTGGAATTATTTAAATGTTTTGTGCAAAGTATGAGCAATTATATTCTTTACCTTTACTTGGTTCTATAAAGAATATTAGTTAATTTGAACTTTTGAAATTTTGTAGATGGGTTAGGCAGGGAAATACTAGCTCTCACTCTTGAGTTTCCTCTATTTCCTCGACCTGGGGACTAATATCTCAAAACAAAAACTTTCACTTCAAACCAAATTAGGGGGTTTTCGCCTGCCACTCTAAAGTCCTCTAATTTTAATCCCCATTAAAAATATATCTCCCTATTTATTTGCAAACAGTTATATGGACTACAATTCTCATCCATAAAATTGTATGTGATTCTATCCAATTGTTGATTGAGACAGTACCAAATTGGTTCTTACATAATCTCACAACAAATTTTAACATCTTAAATGGCAAAATCAAGAAGTAATTAAGTGCAAGGAAATAAATTATCACAACTTCTTCCAACATTAAACATATATACTTCACACAAATTTTTCCATAATTTAATTACTTCATCATTTAAAAGGAGAAAAGATAAAGAAAACTACTCAGAACTCAAAGAGAAAACAAAATCACAACTTGATTTGAAAGTATAAATCATAGTGAAAACACAACAAGTTTTACTAAAAAACCAAATGTAAAAAACAAAGATAAACACTTATCTGAAAATCCTCTCCACAAGACTCTGAAAGTTCCTCTGCAATATTTCTTTCCACTAAAAAATTCCACAGAGGTTGTCGCCCAACTCTGTTGACTCCAACTCTGACTTTAGACTCCAATACAAACTAGATAAATAGATGAAAGAAAATTGATGAGAAGAAAGCTTCACTCCAACCCATTTCTCCTTTGAAACTCTCTTAAACTAAAAAGACTTATATAACCGAATCTAAACAATAAAAAGAAGACTCTAAAAGGACTTAGAAGGACACTCCTCTGATTATAAGACTTTATTCTTATAATTCTTCAAAAGATGCTTCGGTGTCTCTCCAAAATATGTCCAGATTCATTGTATCTGCCAATGAATGCATCTCTTCCTTCAAATCTGCCGCCCAAAGGGAGTTAAGGAAGTTACTACCAAAAATTGCTTCAAACATACCTTGAAAATTGCACCAAATTTGGTTTAATCATATTTTAAAACTGTCGCGCCTATGGGCCAACCATGCAGTGCTTAGCTGCCACAGGTCAAATTTTCACATAGCTTATTTTTGCTCCAAATTGGATCCTCTTTTGCTTCTTTTTATCATAATGAGTCATTTTAATCACACCTACAAGAAAAACACAAAAATACTTTCCATTAAAGTATAATATCATCAAAAATAGATATAAAAATATGC
Organism: Papilionanthe hookeriana x Papilionanthe teres; assembly: GCA_022702705.1. Classification (NCBI taxonomy): domain Eukaryota; kingdom Viridiplantae; phylum Streptophyta; class Magnoliopsida; order Asparagales; family Orchidaceae; genus Papilionanthe; species Papilionanthe hookeriana x Papilionanthe teres. The sequence continues at coordinate 1,365,795 of CM040427.1, forward strand.
ATAAAAATACTATATATTTTAGGTGTATCAAAATCCCCCAAACTTAAAATGTTATTTAGCCTCAAATGACTCTTAATCACATAGAAATTTTTAACATGCAAATTATTAAATGAGTTTCTTAGGAAGGTTTCATAATTTTGTTCTAGAAATGAAATAGTCCAAGTTAGAAAAAAATTTAGTAAATATGACCAAATTAAAGTTTATAAAGTTCTTTAGTATAGGATAAAGAAAATATAAGTTTCTATCTAATTCGAAATATTTGTAGATCCTTCAAAATATAGGATTCAAACATCTTATTTTTCTCACTTCAAAATTTTTATTTGAAAATAATTTTACACACTATATTATAATATTAAGCTTTAGATTTTCTCAAAACTTATATTTTAAAACTTTAGGTATGAAACCAATTTTTGATTAGGCCCTTAAATCCTCAATCTTTTCCTTGCTCTTTTTCTTTTTCTCTTTCTTTTTTCTTTTCTTCTCATTTTATTTTTTTTTATTTTTTTTAATAAGACAATGATTACTATATCTGGATAGGTCTTTAATGATTTTGAATTCCACCCTTCTATTTAAAATAAATGTTTGATTTATACCTTTCACTTAAAAGTCATAATAATAGTGTTAAAAATTATTTTTCAATAAAATAAATTTAAGTTTTCAAAAATAAAAGTCAAATCTTCTATTTTTCCAAAAATATAATATTTTTTACTAAAGATAGTTTAACTATATTTATTATTTGTTTACTAAGAAAATTTTAACTTTAAATTTTTCATTATTACTATAAATTTTAATTGAATTCTCTTACTCATTTCTATATTCAAAATTTTGCTTCTCTAATATAACTTCATATACATAATTGTTTTCAATCAAAAATCAAATTTCATTATAAGTATTCTTGAGAACAAATGAAATTTTAGTTTTTGAAAATTTGTTTTTAAAATTCCACACAGCTTTAAATTTTTAATAGGATTAAATCTTTAAGTATAAAAAATGATACATGGGTAAGAATTAAGAAATAAAATACCATGTTGACAGGAATTTTCATTACCTAATTATGTAAGGATAACAATTTAAAAATAAGGAGTAAATAGAAATCAAATTAATTTTTTCCTTTTTTTCATAAAATAAAAATTTCCAAAAGACTTCTACAATAGTGGAGGTATTCAAAGAAAATACACACCAACTTTAATTTGACTAAAATCACAACAACATTAGATAATATATGATAGTAGATTTTGAAAAAGTTTAAATATGCAATTTAAATAGGGGTTTTAATAATGTTCTAAATTTTCCTAACAGTTTTGGAATTAAATTATACACTACTAAAAACTCAAACACTAGATAAACATTTAAAACATTTACTACCACAAACATATCACAAACATACAACATAAAACATCAATTTATCATATAGACATCTGAATGTGCATAAAAGAAATAGTCCCAATAATGCTCTGTACAATATCAGAGTTCATACCAAATACATCACATAAAAATATAATCAACACATCACATATGAGAACATCAAATAAAAACATCACAACATTAAAGAAAATTACATAACAACATCACAAACTCAACACAACAATCCTAATCATCTTCCTCATCATCATCATCTTCCTTCCAATTTCTGGGTGGCACATAAGATATATAAAAAGGATGAGGGCGCATCTCAACACTATGATCACCTCTAATCACTCTGTCCATGTACTGCTGATAATTCTCCTCATACTTATCATGTTTCACAATATACCTATAAATATTTTTATCTTACCATCCATATCTCTAACATTTTCTCTGCAAAGACTCACTTTAAAATCTTTCTTAAAATCCAGTTTGTGAATCTCTCGAAGATGATGCATGCGAAGTAGAAGCTCAAGAAGTAGAGGCAGAAGAAGAAGAAGCACAGGAAGCTCTAACAGATCCTCCTTTCCATTAAAATACTGAATGTACAGTGTAAGTATTTACATTTACACTTGTAATTCATTTAAGTGGCTAAAGAACCTCTTCCCATGTTTCAAACTTCACTCCAGACTGCTCACAAATAGAATGAATCATAGAAGGAAATCTCATACCTGCAATAGCAGCAGCTCTGGCACGGTTCAGAATATAATAAAAAATAATAGCCCTTATGTCTATAGGCTTTCCTTGCTGAATACAATGGTTCAGAACAGCTCTTTCTCTCATAACTTCACTAACATGACTTGAAGGCAACAACTTTGATTAGATAAATTAATGCCATGCTTTTGTGGTGGCATTTAACTTAGAGGCCTAAAAATTTACCCTTCTTCCATTTGTTATCTTCTATGAGACTTTTCCATCAGTAAGAAAAGACATTATCTCATTTAGCTCTCCCTCAAAAGGATGACAGTTAGCATAAAAAATCATCTCAGAAGTTAAATGGTACAAGATATTAATTAACAAAGGTAAAAAATGCACTTGTTGACATCGAACCATCACCATATTTTCTTCTGTTGCTTGCATGTTTGTATAAATCAATCTAATAACAAAAACAACATCCACAGGAGAGAAGCAACAATAATTTTCCCAATTGTTTCTAATAATCATTTCTTCAATCTCCCCCCTGGATTACTAAAAACTCATTCAGGATTCAATTTACACGATGAAAGTGCGTCAACGTATATATCCTCCACTCTAGAACTGACAAATTTATTGGAATCAAATCTTGCCTTCACGCTCGAGCGCTTCAACTTTGGAGCCATCTCCAAAAATTCACAAAAAATTCACCAAGAATTCCAATATCAAACTAAACTTGCTAATTTAACTTCCAAAGGTAATTTCCACTAAATCCAAGCAATTTCTAATGATTTTCCTAAAATTTTCACCATGAATAGTGATTTTCACATTTTTCAATAATGCATTCTAAAAACATGGTGAAAATAAAACTTAGGAGAAGTGCTCATACCTTAAGGAACTCAAATCCAACAATTTTTTGGTGAAATCGGCTCTTAAATGATCTTATTAAGTGATATCTTTTACTTTTATTTCGCGAAATCGAGAGGTTGAAGGTGATGGGGGTGGGGTTAAAATGGATAAATTTTAGGTCTTTAACTGCAGAAAAATTTTTCACGAACTGGCGGCGCGGAGCATATGACACATAGCCGCGAAATTTGACATGTAAGCTCCGACGGTTTGGCGCTTAGCTGTCAGTGCCCAAATTTTGACAATTAATTTTAATGGCACAAAATCACTAAGTTAATCTCCTTTAATCACTTCTAAAACTTATTTCTCCCACATATACTCTTCTGATACTTAAAAATTACATTAAAATTTTCATTTGAACCCAAATAAATTTCACACAAATATAAACTTATATTTCATTAATAACAAACCACACTTAGTACAAACTAAAAATTTATATCCAAACTTTTTGGATGAATTTCTCCATTACATGAGTTCATAACACATTTCATTAAAGAAAAACTTACATCATTAAGATGTAACAAACATTCAATTAAAGTGCAACAAAACACATACATAAATCGCAAACACAAAATACTAAACAAAGAAAGCCAAATCACAAGACTACACTTAATTTAATTCCAATCTCCTGCAGGTGGATTATATCCAGAAGCACCATTAGTTCCATTTGAACCATTTGGAATATAAATCTGATAAAACGAGCGATGATTAAAAAATCTTACATCTTCTTCTTTTAATAATTTGTTCTTCAGATACATCACTCTATTTGCTTCTTCCACATGGCTTGTAAGATTGAATTGCATTTTGAGTTGCCATCCAATATGCACTAAATGAGCATTAGTTTCGTTTACCTTTTCTTTAATTGATTCCACATCAGCTTCAATCTTTGTAATCCTTCTTACAATTTCATGAATACTAACTGTTAGGAATCCGTTGAATAACTCTTGTGCACTTTCACTAATAAACTTCTTCTTGTTGGCTTCCTCCTTCTTAAACTCGCTCTCCCAAGAAGACACTTTTGCACTCAAAATACTTTTGTTTAGACTCAGAAATGAAAGTAAAAACTCGGGCAAGTACTTCTTTAATTTAGGGCCTTTTTATAGACTTGGGAAGGCTTAAAACCAACCCTAGGTGTGTTAAAACTCAGAAATTTACTTCCCCACGACTTAGGCGTCTAAAAACCATTTTTTCACATTTTTTTTTGTAACTTTGATGCCTAAGAACTAATCTGCTATGCATAGCCACCAGTGCTTAATTTAGCACAGGTCTGCTAAAGATCTAAATCTTCATTATGACTCATCCAAGTCATCAAATAAGGTCCAAATAACACCACTATAATATAGAATCTTCAAAATACTACCACATAATCATAAAAGCAAACCAAACAAAGCACACACATCAAACATAAAGCAAAGCACATCAATAATTATGGGTTACCTCCTACAAAGTGCTTGGTTTAACGTCTTCAGCCAGACATACACAGAGCTTATTCTAAGTGACCCAACATCAGATTATCATCTGGTTTAAGTTGATTGACTGAAAAATATGGTTTGTATATAACCTTTAACTTTAAATATTATTCCAGTCTTACTATCTTGAATATCCACAGCTCCATAGGAATAGACTTTCATCACAATAAATGGGGTCGTCCACCTGGACTTAAGTTTTTCAGCAAATATTATACAGCAATACTTTTTGTCCTACTTCAAGATTTTTTGTAAGAATCTTCTCATCATGCCACAACTTCATCTTTTATTTATAAATCATAGCATTTTCATAAGATTCATTCTTTATCTCTTAAAGCTCATTTAATTGCAATAATCTCTTTTCTCTAGCATCATTCAAATTATAATTGAACTCTTTAATAATCTAATATACTTTATGCTCATGTTCAACTAGTAAATAACAAGTTTTTCAAAAAATTAGCCTACATTGGTCATTCCTACAGGAGTTCTGTAAGCAGTCCTATAGGCCTACAAAGCATAATTCAGTTTAATTGACCAATCCTTTTTGTTTGAATTAATAGAATTTTCCAATATTCTTTTAATGCGATGGTTAATATGATTTTTCTTTGTTAAATTTTCCTTAATCGCATTTCTAAAATGACTTCTCCCATCAGTTATGATTACTTTTGGTATTCCAAATCTGCAGAATATATTCTTTCTTTAAAACTTTACAACACTTTGAGCATCATATCAAAGAAAAGCAATAACTTCTATATATTTAGATACATAGTCTACTTTTATCAAAATGTATATATTTTCGAAAGATGGCATAAATGGTCCCATGAAATCTAATCCTCAAACAACAAATATTTCAAATTCTAACATATAATTGAGGGGCATATCATTTCTTCTATAAATATTGCCTACATGCTGACATCGATCACAATTTTTAATATAAGCATTAACATCCTTTAAAATGGTAGGCCAATAAAATTTAGATTGTAACATTTTATATGCAGTTTTATCAACTCCAAAATGTTCCCCATAATCAGAATTATGAAATTTTTAAACAATTTCAAAAGTTTCTTCTAACGGCACCATCTTCGAATTATTAAATCATTTCCTTGCTTATATAAAAATGGGTCATCCAAAAAATAAGTCTTAGCTTCAGATACAAATTTCTTTCTCTCCTGGTATGTCAAACCATAGGATAAAATATCACTAACAATAAAGTTTACATTGTTGGCATACCACGGAACACGCCACTCATTAACAGTGAATAATTTTTCATCAGGAAAATTTTCATTAATTTCTTAAGCATCACAGAGAGATTTTTCAATTTTAAGCATGGACACTGATCAGCAATTTGATTATCAACATCCTTCTTATCTACTATCTCAAAATCAAATTCTTGCAATGGAAGAATCCATCTTATCGGTCTTGGTTTTACATCCTTATTTTTCATTAAATATTTAATAGCAGAATGATCAGTATGCACCATACATTTTGTTCCAATCAAATATGATTTGAATTTATCAAAAGCAAATACTATAGCTAATAACTCTTTCTCAGTAGTGGAATAATTAATTTGAGCTTCATTAAGAGTTTTACTAGCATAGAAAATTAGTTTGAAAATCTTATCATATTTCTGACCTAAAACAGCTCCAATAGCATAATCACTAGCATAACACATTAATTCAAAAGGTTTTTCCCAGTTTGGTGAGACTATAAAAGGTTCAGTGATTAATTTTCCGTTTAATGTTTCAAAACCTTTTAAGCCCTCATCATCAAAATAAAAAATTACATCTTTTTTCTAGTAAACGACATAAATGTTTTGAAAATTTTGAAAAGACTTTAACATAACACCCGTAGAATCCAGCATGCCCTTAAAACTTCTAATTAACATTAGTTGGGCAAGGTAAATTAGAGATTACTTGAATTTTTGCAGGATCTATGTCCATACCATTTTCTTATATATGTTGTCCTAAATCTATTCCTCCTGGTACCATAAATTAGCAATTTTCCCATTTAAGGACCAAATTAGTTTTACGCACAGTGTTTTAGAACTTTACAAAGATGTTCTAAAATCAATTTAAATGAAATTCCAAACAATAAAAAGTCATACCTAAAAACTTCAATTCCTCTTTCAATTAAATCACATAAAATTGCCATCATACATCTCTGAAATGTAGCAGGGGCATTACATAAACCGAAGGGTATTCTTCTAAAAGCAAATGTACTATAAGGACTAGTAAACATTTTTTTCTCTTGATCCTTAGGAGTAATCTGTATTTGGTGGACAAGTATAGTCATGTAGAAAACAAAAATATTTATGCCCAACTAGTCTATCCAACATCTGATCTAGAAAGGGAAGTGGAAAATGGTCTTTCCTTGTAGCAAAGTTTAATTTTCTATATTCAATACTTATTCTCCATCCTGTAACTTGTCTTGTTTGTATAATCTCATTCTTTTCATTAATCATCACAATAACACCTTCTTTCTTAGGAACACAATGAATAGGACTAACCCATGAACTATCTGCAATAAGGTAGATAATTCCCGCATCCAACCACTTTAAAACTTCATTTTTAACAACTTCTTTCATGATAGGGTTTAATCTCCTTTAAGGATCAGCCCGAGGTTTCCAGTTATCCTCTGTAAGGATTCTATGCATACAGAATGAAGGAATGATTCCTTTAATATAAGCTATTGTCCATCCAAAGGCTTTTTTATATTTCTTTAAATCTTCAAGCAAACTCTCTTCTTCTTTCTTAGTAAATTGAGAAGAAATTATAACTGGCAAAGTTGAGTAATCACCTAAAAATGCATACTTCAAATTGGTTAGGAAGCAACTTTAAATCAAGTTCAGGAGGTTTTTCAATTGATGGACCAAAAGATTCATCTTTTTTAGTCATGTCCAACAATTTAAAATTTTCATGAACATAATTTAAATCTTCCTCATGAAAATCTTCAAAATGTTGTAATTCCTTTTCTTGCTCGTGTTTCAATTCTTCACTTTCAGATTTTTCTCCATAAGCTGATTTGAAATGACATTCACTCAAAAATCTGATAGCATTCATCATATAACATTCATCATATTTACCTCTTGGAGGATATTTCATTGATTTTAAAATATTGAATTTAACAGTTTGATCATTGACTCTCATTGTTAATTCCACTTTTTGCATATCTACCATTGCTCTGCTTGTGGCTAGAAAATGTCTCCCTAAAATTATGGGTATCTCTTTATCTTCCTCCATATCTAGTACAATGAAATCAACAAGAAAGATAAATTGATTCACCTTCACCAAAATATCCTCTATAACTCCTTTAGGATATGTGATCAAACGATTCACTATTTGTAGAGTTACAATAGTAATGGTTATTTCTCCTAATCCCAATCATTTGAATATTGATAATGGCATAAGGTTAATGCTTGCACCCAAATCACATAAAGCTTTTCCATAAAATCTGTCTCCGATCGCACATGAAATTGTGAAACTACCACGATCTTTAAGCTTTTCAGGAAGCTTTTTCTAAATTATTGCACTGAACTCTTCACTAAGTGCTTTCATTATCTTCAAACTTCCTTTTTCTATTGAGAATATCATTCATAAATTTTAGATAGCTTGGCATTTGCTCTAATTCTTCAGCAAATGGAATATTGATTGTAAGCTTCTTTAATATCTCCAAGAACATTGAAAATTGCTTATCCAACTTTTGTTAACGAAGCCTCTGAGGAAATGGAGGTGGTGGCTTTTTTAAATCAATCTTAGGTGGAGAAATATGTCTTTCCAAACCTTTCGGAGTGTCTTCTTTTGTTTTTCAATCTCTTCTTTCTCGACTTCAATCTTTTTTTGAACTCTACCTTCCAACTCTCTTCCACTTCTCAGTTGAATTGCATTTAGTTGCCCTTTATTCTTATCTCTTGGATTTACTTCAGTATTACTAGGTAGCTTTCCTTGGGAGCTATTACTTAATCAATAAGCAATTTGTCCCAATTGATTCTCAATACTTCTGATTTTTGCTCCATGGCTTTGCAATTTATTTCTCATTTATAACACCACTTTTTCAATAGACAACATCTTCTCCTTAAATTGTGAAGTATTATTAAATCCTGGACGATAGGCTGGTCGATAATATTTATTCCCTTGGTTGTTCTAGTTCCCCAATGGGTTTACTTGGTTGTTCCCCCATTTTTGATTACTACCACCCTGATTATTGTTATTCCAATTAAATTTTGGATTGTTTTTCCAACGTGAGTTACAATCATCAGAATATGGTTTATTAAGCTTAATTAAAGCATTAAAAGTTTTTGGTGAAGTTTGAGAATCAACCATTCAGCCTAATGAATTTTCTTCAATCATGGAAATTGGCTGAGAAAAATTTATTCCAATTTGGTCTATCTTTCTTGAAATTGTAGTAACTTGATTTTCTAGCATTACAAAAGTATCATTATCATGAATATTAGCTACATTTTTATGATTTAACCTTCCAGAAGGCCATTGAAGATTATTTATAGCATTTCTTCAATGAAAGCATAAGCATCAACAAATTGTTTAGACATTAATGAACCACCAGGAGCGTCATCGATAATAGATGTAAGAGATCCAACTAATCCATTATAAAAAGTCTGAATTATTAATCATTCTGGTATCGAATGATGTGGAAACTTTCTTAAGAGATCTTTAAATTGTTCCCATGCTTCATATATAGATTCACCTTTAAACTGATTAAAAGATGTGATATCATTTCTAAACTTCGCAGTCTTTGATGGTGGAAAAAATTAAGCCAGGAATTTTTGTGCTAAATAATTTCGAGTTCTGATAGATCTAGGTACTAATGAATTTAACCATATCTTAGTCTTATCCCTCAGTGAAAAAGTAAAATATCTGAGTCTAATAGCATCATCATAAACACCATCATATTTAAAAGTAGCAAAAAATTCTAGAAAATTGGCAAGATGTAAATTAGGATCTTCAGTTGGTGCTCCCCCAAACTGATTATTAGATACCATTTGGATAATATCAGGATTAATTTCAAATGAATTAGCAACAACAGTAGGGTGTTGAATACTACCATGAAGTTCATCCACTGTAGGGTTAGAATAATCCCTTAATGGTCTGAATTCTTCATGAATGTTAATATTTTGATTTTTTTGATTCACCATTTCCAGAATATTTTTATCTTTTTAAAAATTTTTATTTTTTTTTATTTTTCTGATAACTCTCTCTAATTCAGAATAGTAAGGCACAAGTCCTATCAGAACCTGAACTACGCATACACAATAATAAAATAAGATAAAGTAAAACACACTAACAAAAGCAAAGAAAAGTAAAAGTTTTAATTTTTTTTAATCTTCTTTATATGAAATTTTAATTAATTTCCCCGACAACGGGGCCAAAAACTTCATCCTCGAATATTTATGCTTATGTTTTTGACTTTATATTTATTTTCAATGATAATATCTCTTTCTTTGCAACAACGCCAAAAACTTGACTCTGAAGCAAATAAGAAATATATTTTAATTGTTTTATAATATAGTATTATACGCAAGTATATGTATCATTTATCAAGTAATTTAGGACTTTCTGATTAAGATTTGAGATATCAAACCCACAAGAAAATGTCTAAAAATGTAAAGAAATAAGAAAATTAATTTTTTACTTTTTAAATTGATATTATAAAGTATGTTTTCAAAAAAATAATTTGAAAATTTGTTTTTGATGTTTTTTAATAAAAGGTAAGAAAGCAACTACAATTAACAAAACTAATAATGACATGAAAGAAATGAGAATAAAATATCTTTTTTCATTTTTAATGAATCAGTAATAATTATGGAATTTTTTTGTAGAAGTATTTAAATGTGTTGTGCCAAATAGGAGAAGTTATATTCTTTACCTTTGCTTGGTTCTATAAAGAAAATTAGTTCATTTAAGATTTTGAAATTTTGTAGATGGGTTTGGCAGGGAATATACGAGCTCTCACTCTAGAGTTCCCTTTATTCCCTCTACCTAGGGGCTAACGTCTCATAACAAAATTTTTCACCTCAAACTAAATTAGGGGGCTTTAGTCTGTCACTCAAAAGTCCTCTAATTTTACTCCCCATTAAAAACATATCTCCTTATTTATTTGCCTTCAATTATATGAACTACAAATCACATCCATACAATTGCACGTGATTCTTTCTAATTGTTTATTGAGACAAAAGTGCATTGGTTCCTACATAATATCACAACAAATTTTAACATCTTAATTGGCTAAATCAAGAAGTAAATTAAGTGCAAGGAAATAAATCATCACAACTTGTTCCAATATTAAACTTATATACTTCACACAACCTGCTTCCATAATTTAATTACTTCATCATTTAAAAGGAAATAGATAAAGAAAGCTACTCAGAACGCATGGAGAAAACACAATCACAACTTGATTTACGAGTATAAATCATAGTGAAACATAACAAGTTTTACTTAAAAACCAAATGTAAAAACAAAGATAAACACTTATACGAAAATCCTCTCCATAAGACTCTGAAAGTTCCTCTACAATTTTGCATTCCATTAAAATACTCCACAGAGGTTGGCACCCAACTCTGTTGACTCCAACTCTGACTTTAGACTTCAATACAAACTAGATAAATGGATGAAAGAAAATTGGTGAGAAGAAGACTTCACACCAACGCCTTTCTCCTTTAAAACTCTCTTAAACTAAAAAGAGTTAACTAACTAACTCTAAATAGTAAAAAAGAAGACTCAAAAGAGACTAAGAAAGACGCTCTTCTAATTATAAAACTTTATTCTTATAATTCTTCAAAAGGTGCTTTGTTGTCTCTTCAAAATATGTCCACATTCAATGTATCCACCAAAGGATGCATCTCTTCATTCAAATCGTCTGCCCAAAAGAAGTTAAGGAAGTTACCACCAAAAGTTGCTTCAATCATCCCTTAAAAATGGTGCCAAATTTGATTTAAGTTGTCGTGTCTATGCGCCAACCATACGGTGCTTAACCGCCACAGGTCAAATTTTTACATTGCTTATTCTTGCTCCAAATTTGATCATCTTTTGCCCCTTTTTATCATAATCAGTCATTTTAATCGTATCTGCAAGAGAAATACAAAAATACCTTCTATTAAAGTGCAATATCATCAAAATTAAGTATAAAAATGTGCATAAAAAATACTATAAATTTTATGTGTATCACTCCATCACCCAATATTTCACAAAAGTTCTCAATGAAGAGTTGCAGATTCAGAAGGGTAGCAAGAAAAAGAAAAGCAAGTTAGAGTTAAAGTCACTGGGTGACTACAATGTACAGGATGTTTAAGAGATTAAAAAAACTGCTCCCTGCCTAAAGATTAGAAGGAAGGGCAGGGCTATTTCCCCTTGTTAAATTTTCTATGTTGGAACATAAGGGGGGTTGCACACCCATCCTCCCTTAATAGATTAAAATACCTTATTAAGACTAATAAAATTTGGTGATTTGCTCTTTCAGAACCTATGGTCACTAAATATCCCAAAAATATTCTCAAAAAATTTTCCCACTTTACCCATGTTACTATTGTGAACAATAAAATATGTTCTTTTACCTGATAGGAACTAGAATGGGCTATACTTATGGACAAACCCCAATTTTTTCATTTCCAAATCTCCATTCATGATCTCCAGGGATATGCTATTTGCAAGCATCTTCAATAACAAATGCTTTGGCAAGATTTACTGCAGCTTGGGCTTTCCATTAACTCATTTTGGATTTTATATTGAGATTTTAACTACCTTACCTCTCCTTCTGAGAAGAGAGGTGGCAATGCTCCCTTGGCTTCTTCTATGAAAAAATTCAATGATTTTATCACTGATGCTGAAGCATTTGATTTGAGCTTTCAAGGTCCCCAGTTTACTTGAAGGAGGGGACTCATTTGGGAAAGGCTGGATTGAATGCTAGGTAACTCTTTATGGCATCAAGTTTTTCCTTATACTGTTATTACTCACCTTGCCATGGAAGGCTCGAATCATAGTCCTTTACTATGCTCAATTAACAATTCAACAACAAGTGGTGCCAGCCTTATCAGGTTTCAAAATATGTGGTCATTCCATCCTGATTTTCTTAAAGACCTCAGCAACATTTGGGTTTCCAATTCTGAGGATAGCCCATGGAATAATCTCTTGAAACTAAACAAAAAAGCTGTTTCTCATCTTAAATTTTGGAATTAGGAGAAGTTTGGCAATGTCCAGGAAAATTTGAATGTTGCTGAGGAGGTTGTACACAAAGCTGAATTTGATTTTCAACTAGGGCTTAATTCTGACGCTGATCTTCACATAGCTAACAAAAATTTACTTTTACAAATCAGTTGCTATGATACTTTCCTGAAACAAAAAGTTGTCACTACTAAGTTCATTGAAGGTGATATAAACTCCAAGTTTTATCATGCTTGTATTAATCATAAAAGGAAGTTAAATATGAACCTTATTATTAAGAATGCTAATGGGAAAAAGGTCTTAGATGCTGAGGAAATAACCAATGATGTTATTAGATACTTTCAAGAGATCTTCTCTAACATTCAGACAACCATTGAACAAATTGAAGCCAATCTTTTTACTGACTATCAGGGTTATGTCCAGGCTTTAGATCTTATCCAACCTCCAGCTGAGATGGAAATCAAAGCTGCTTTAGATTCAATTGATGGGCTCAAAACTGCAGGCCCTGATGGGTTTTCTGCCAATTTTTACAAGGCCAGCTGGGAGAAAATTGAGAAAGATGTTATCAGGGATGTTCAAAGCTTCTTCACTGGAATGGTCCCACCTAGATATTTCACTTCTTCTACAATTTTTTTAATTCCTAAAAACAAAACAAGGAAAACTTGGGGAGACTTTAGGCCCATCATTCTAACTACTGCCATATCCAAAGTGATTAGCAAAATTCTAGTATTTAGGCTCCAATCACATCTACAAAATCTCATTTGGGCCAATCAACCTGCCTTTGTCAATGGTAGGTCTATATCAGATAACATCCTATTAGCCCAAAAAATTTTGTTAGAATTGGATAAAAAGTGTAGGGGCAATAATGCCATCTTCAAGCTGGACAACAAGAAGGCTTATGATACCATCTCCTGGGAGTTCATCTTAAACACCCTCTCAGCAAGGAGCTCTCAATCTGACATTGTTGTGCTAATTAGAAGAAGGCTGAGATGCAATGCTCATTCAATATTAGTCAATGAAAAATGTCATGGATTTTTTAGTACTACTAGGGAGATCAAGTAGGGTGACCCCTCTCTCCCACAATCTTCATACTTGCCTTTGATTACATCTCTAGACTTTCAAACATGATGTTTACTTATTTTCCTTATTTGGCTTATTATCACATATATAATATCATTATTATCCATCTTTCATATGCCGATGAATTAATTATCTTCTCTAATGCATCCAAACTTGCCATCAAAACTATCTTTCAAGGGCCCAAACATTTCCAAAATGCCACTGGGATGGAGCTGAATCTACAAAAATGTCAAGTTTTTGCCAGCAGTAATCTTAAACCTCCTCACAAGCAGTGGATTACTGAGTTCATAGGCTTCAGATTAACTACACTTCCTGTGAATTATCTGGGAGTGCAATTAATTAAAGGGAGATTTAAACAAAAACAATTCAACGAGGTGATTGATAAGATCAAAGATCAACTACTTTGTTAGACTAAGTCATTCTTATCCAACGGAGGAAGAATTACACTATTGAGAAGCATCCTGACTACCTTTCCTTCATATGCTCTACAGATGTTCACCATGATGAAAAGTATCAAAGTAGCACTAGAGAGGATTTTTAACAAGTTCTTATGGGTAGGACAGAAAAAGAAATATCACTGGCTTCCATGGCAGAAGGTATGTAAGCCTTTACATGCTGGAGGTTTGGGCTTCAAAAGTTATCAACATCTTGCATTAATCAATTTATGCAAAATGTGGATTGGATTTAGAGCTCAGGACTGTCTTTGGGCTCAATTCATGTTGGGGAAGTAATGTAGAAACTCTCAGCCCTTTGTTGTCACCCATAAATTAGGTGATTCAATGTTGTGGACCAAGTTACTGCACATCAAACAACAGGCTGAAGACCTTTTCATTGGTGAGTTAGGGGAGGGACTTTTAAAATTCTGGTTGGATCAATGGATTTGGTGTGGGGAGAAGCTTACCTGCACCACTTCAAGGCCCAACCTCAGCTACCAGGTGAGAGACCTTTGGTTTAATGATCAGTGGAACAGTAGATTACTGAATAATATCTTGTCTAGAGAGTAAATTATTGATATACAAAGAACTCTTTTGTGCCCTGAAAAGAAGGATAAACTTGTTACTTAGCAAGGTCCCTCCAAAAAATTATCTATTTCTTTATTCTACCTTGGTCCATTGAAATTTTGTTCCTTTGGGTCAGAAAATTCGGGGGAAATAGCTGACTCCCTCAATGTAGAATTTGGCAACACCAACTCCCCATTGATGACATCCTTAAACGGAAAGGCTTGCGAGGGCCTTCTTATTGTCATCTCTTCAATGCTTAGGAAGAGTCCCTTGGGCATCTATTCTTCACCTATCTTTTCTCCCAGGAGGTATGGAGCCATCTATTGGAAAAATTGAACATTGTCACACTCAATTTGAGCTGGTCAGCATTTTCTGAATGTTGGAGGGATTGACATGAAGTTGAACTCTCAATTATTCCCTGCGTGGTGGCCTAGTTTCTATGGATGTGTAGAAACCAAGCTAATTATCAGGAGGTTCCATCAAGAATCACCACTGTTGTGATTAATTGTATCTCATTTATCCATAAGTTAATTCAGCGTCATCACCTATCTAATGTCTCCAGGTTATGGAACCCTGACTCTAGGCAGCAGCCTGATTATGTTTCTTTGGTCACTTGGGCCCCTCCCCTTACCCCCTGAATCAAAGTAAACACAGATGGTAGCTGTTGACCTCATTTTTGATGAGGTCTTCTCCTCTGCTTTTTAGTACTTAGGATCTAGCCTTAGGCTTTTCCTTTGACTATCCTAGAGGATTAGAATTGGGACCCTCCACTTAGAAATTCAAACCACTTCTTAACTCCCTACAAAATCCACAAACTTGATTGTAAACCCCTAATCTCCTAGAGGGTTGAAATCAAATGTGGAAGTTTAAAGGATGAGTTCCTATAGGACTCTTTGGCCTTAAGACTGCCCTGGGTGGCCTGGTCGCAGTAAGGGCTGACTCACACTACACTTATACACTACACTTTCACACACCTCCTAAAACCACACCTATACCCAACTTCACTCCTTGACTCATGTAGGTGATTCACAAGGATGGTCCTTAACCCCTAAGCCCTTGGCTAAGAGGGTTAGGAACAACATAGTGAATGCCTCAAATGAGTCCCTTCATGGCTCATGTGGGCTTGATATGGCTACATGGCTCAACCAAAATGATTTCATTCCACTTACATTTACCCAATCTTCAATTTTCCAAATTTTCAATTTTTGACCCCGGGGACCCTACATCCGCCTAGCCTACCCAAAACCCTTGAAATTACCCAAATTTTTCAAAAAAAATTACAAATCACCCAAAATTCTTCAAAATCAATCTCAAACATTCCCATATTACTCAAATTGATCATCCATAGCCAAAAATACCAAAAATTCCAAAAATACCTCCCAATACCGTCCAAATACCCAAAATACCCCTCTTAGCCAAAAAATCCAAAAATTCAGAAAATTCCCAGAAAATTCCAGAAAATCCCACATATTCCCAATTTCATTTTGTCCAACTAGACCATGTTTCAATTTTGTCAATTTATTCCACTTTTGTCAAAATCCCCAACTTGACCCATTTTAACTCAAAATGAACCCAATGTCAAACCAAACCTACCCAATTGACCCAAATTCTGGTCCAATTCAATTCTAAACTTCAATTAAACATCCCCAACACCAATATAGACCAAATTCAAGCCCAATTTGATTGGAATTTGAATCCAATTTCACTTTTGACCTTAAAGCCCAATTTGGACCCATGACCCAAACTTAGCCCAAACTAACCCAATTCAACTCCAATTAACCCCAAACCTTTTCTAAACCTTCCTTAACATCCCCACAAACAAAAAACTAACATGATTTGCCCAAAATTTAGACCCAAACCCCACTCAAATTCAACCCAAAGCTAAAAGGCCCAATTTTGACCTAAACCCAAACCTAACCCAAATAAGCCCAAACCCCAAAATCAAGACCCAACCAAAGCCAAAACCTCTTTGAAACACTCCCATAAACATTTCCCAACATTAATTTTAGATCAATTTCAACCCTAGCCTAATATTGGCCTAAATTAGCCCAACTTGACCTACATCGAACCATTTACCAAAGAGGCCCAAATTCAAACCAATTAAATTCCAAGTCACACCAAATTGACTCCAAACCTTTCATGAAACATCACTAAACCAGTTGCAACATTTATTTGACATGGTCCTTCACAAAATTTTCACCCAAAAGCCCATCCTAAAATAAAAAAAAAATCCACTTCCCTAAATCACTTTAAAAGCCCATCTAAAATCATTTCAAAGAGCCCAAAATCTACCCTAAAGCCCATATGACATTTTAGTTTGCAATCCATTTAATCAAAGTCATTCCCTAAGTTCCAATCCCATCATCAAATGATTCCAAATCAAGCCTCATGCCAAATCACCCCTAAATGCCAAAAGTCACAAAATCCTTCTCCATGAAAGTTGACTCAACTTTTCCCAAGCCAAATGGAGCCATGAAGCCATGCATGAGCCCCATGGGAGCCATGAGAGCCATGGGATCTACTTTCCACCTCACCAAACCATTAATGGCAAGAGAGGGGATCTCTTTCCTAAATCCTCTTAAACCCTTTTTTACCTTAAGCATGTCACACACTAAACCATGCTTAGCCACCTCACCAAGGATGGAGACCACACCATTTTCTCTTGGCTGACCCAAGTGACTCTTTTCAGCCCAAAACCAGGCCTTGGGTGGTGAACCTAGCCCAAAACCATGGGTTGACTAATTTGAACCCAAAATAGCCATCCCCCCATTCCATTTCAATTCAACTCCTTTACACATGTCCTTGGCCAATTGACTACACTAAGCCCAGCCCTGACCTCCCTGACCTTGAGGGTGACCTGACCCTGGCCGGCCAGCCACCACAGCCGCCAGAAACCACCAGGCTGAGAGCACCCATGTGAGCCAAAGTTTTGAATTCCCACTTGCTAAGCTGCCCCATGCCCAAAGGCCATCATGGCTGTTCTTCCCTTGACCTAAGCAGTCGATCCCAAGCCTTAAACCCCCCAGGAGGCCCTCCACCCTCTCCTATTTAAACCTCACCTCCTCTCGGCCATGAGAGGTGCTCGAACTAACCTTAAGGAAACTCGCCAAAATCATTCCGGATCACTCTCCACACATAGAGCATTTGATTCCCACTCGGATTCCAGCCTCAATTCCCTCCAGTCGAGCTCGATTTTGAGTTCAAATTTCAGCATAAAAACCAGGATACTTCTTCACAGTGAGCCAATCCCCAAATTGATTGTTCCTACACCTTTACCAGACCAAGAGAAGAAGTTTACCAGCAAAAGCCCCCTCACCAGGCCAGCCATTGCTTCCAGCCTCCAAGCTTTGTGATCGGGCTTGGTCGAAATCATACCAAAACAATTCATCAGGCCAAGGGACTTCATCTGGAGCTTGCTTGGACCCAATTGAAGGTGACACAACTCTCAGATCGAAGCTTCACTTCTCTGAGCAAAGGTATGGACTCACTCTTCTTCTCGAGCTTACAGAGATTCTCTATTTAATTTAAGTCAATTTTAATACATGTTTACCATATGGATGTGTTCGTCTCCTCAAGACGAATCCATAGAGCATAAGAACACAAAAATCCATTGAGAATCGAGTGAGAAATTAGGGTTAGAAGGTTGACGGTCATGGGTGCACACCAGTCGTAGACGATGACTGGGAGCCGTCGGATCGAGCGTGTATCGAGCGGACGGTCTGGATCGAGCCGGACAGCGCGATGGTACGAGAACCGCTGGACCCTGGAGCGCTGAGTCGGATGGCGGCGCCGAATCAGCAGATGACACGCGGCGTTTCAGAGATGCCTAGGTTGAGCTGGCGCCGCGTGGATAAGTAGGAAATTAGGGTATTTTTGATTTATTTAATTCCCTAAACTTCAAAAATGCATAACTATGTGTAGAAAAATCAGAAAAATAAAATAAAAATACCCTCTTGCTCAGTGAACAGAGGAGAATAATGTGGAAAAAAATCATTTAATTTCATCAAGTATTTTATTTTTAATTATTTATTTACTCTCTGCACTATTTTTAATTCTCCATGCATGTATACAATTCACCATGGCATGAGTCCATAGGGCTTTTAAAGCCTCTGAATTTGGGAACATTCCCTAAATTTTTCAAAATCAGAGGCCACCCCTATGAATAGTTATTGAATTTTTAATTCTAGGTCACTATTTTGAGTATTTTAATTCTAATAATTAGCATGTTGTGAAATAAATTCTAGGAAAATTTGGTGATGTTTCTTATGACCAGAGGACCCTAGGGAAAAAAGGTCTTGAGTTAACTCACTTGTAATAACCCTAATTGGCTTAAACACCCAAAATGGAACCTTAATTAATTATAGCTAATCATACATCAAATTGACTTGAAATCAATTCTCCACTGACCTTTAGGATCAGGGGAATCCACCATAAAAGTTTGAGGTTAATTGGACTTGGTTAGCCCTATCAAATGGGTTGATTAAGCCATTTAGTCAAAATTAAGTTTAAACAATTCATAACTTTCAAAATACTTCTAAAAATTCACCAAATCGGTTTTGGAGCCTCTCTAATATGAGGGGAATTTAAGAAAATTAAAATTGCAATTTCAAAAAAAGTTGATTTTTTGCATTATTTTAATATTTTTAATAATTAAAAAAAAATAAAAATCACAAAAATTATAAAATTCACCAAAATGTCACATTTTGAATTTTAATCACTTAGGAACAAACCCCATATTTTTCTTAAGTCTCTATGATGAGATATTAAATTTTAAAGCCCTAAGGTAATTTTAAAATTAAAAAATGTATTTTCTAGCATTTCCACTAAAATAATTCTAATAAATCAAAGAAAAATCAGAAAATTATAAAAATTGGTTCTCTGGTTTCCTTGATATCAAAGAGATTTTTGAAAAATATAAAATTCATTTTTTAACATTTATTTTATTTTTAAATTAACTAATACTTCAAAACTCAAAATAATTATAATAAAAATAATATAATTCAAAAAATCACCAAAATTGGTCCAAGTGGTCCTCTAGTCATTAGGAATGTCCCATAATTTTCTTGAGGACAGAAACTTTCCCTTGGTCATGTTATTAAATTTTCCTTGAAAATTCTTATTTTCCACCGAAAATAATTGCATAAATAAATTAAATACAGAAAAATCACATTTTCTCCTCTAATGTCTTGATTGACATATGAGTGAAGTTACATAAAAATTTCAAATTCATTTAAGCTCAATTTAGTGAATTATGAAATTAGTAAGCATAAAGGGCAAAATGGTAATTAAAATTTTAACCTATAATTAAAAATTTTAGGTTTAATTAAGAGGGTGGGTAAAATATTTGATATTAAGTTGATTTTGGATGTTTGAAACTTAGGTATTTAAGGGGTAGAAACCTACCAAGCAATTTGAAAATAATTAAAATAAACCTTAATTAAATAATTAATTAAATTTGGAAGAATAATAATAAAAAAATTGGAATTATTAAAATAGGGATATTATTAGGAAGAAATTTATTCTTTAATTAAGAATCCCTAAATTAATCACCTCAATAACATTTAATTCCTAATCAAAATGATAATCCAAATTCAAGATTTAAATTGTTAAAAGACTTAATCATTAAATTAAATTAAAATTAAAACATTTAAATTAAATCCTTTTAAAATTTCAATTAAATTAATACTTTAACAATTAAAACTAAATCATTCCTAAAGCATAAAAATAAAATATTAAATTAAAAAAAATTAATCTAAATTTAAATTAAAATTAAAAATAAAACCAAATTAAAATTTAAATTAAATTAAAATTAAAATGAAATTAAATTAAATTAAATTAAATTAAAATTTAAATTAAATTAAAATTTAAATTAAATTAAAATTTTAATTAAATTAAATTAAATTAAATCACATTAAATTCAATTAAATTAAAAAATATTAAATTAAATTAAATTAAATTAAATCAAAAAAATAATAAATAAAACAAGTTAAAATAAAATTAAAATTAAATAAATAAAATTAAAATAAATTTAAAACCAAACCAAATTAAATTAAAATTAAATTAAATTGAATTGAATTAAATGTAACATCACTTTAGACAGAGAATTCAAAAATAAATCTAAAACAACTTGAACACTATTCCAAACTTAAACCCATTAATTGAAATTAAATTGAATCACAAATCACTTAAACATCGATTTGCCCTCAAAAGCTCTTGTTGTCATAACTCCTAAATGAAGTGTTAAGTGAAGTGTTACTTCACTCATAGGTTATTCAAATGTCCTAGTTCACTGAGCAAGATAAGAAAACTTGAATTCCTGGATAATTGATTCATTATATAATTAAATTCTCTTGGACTTAAAATAATCCTAAAAGTATTGAAAAGATGTTTAAGATTCGTCTTAAGCACTTCCTCAGTACGATAGGATGTTTATAAGAACAACTGAACTTAATTGTTCTTTGATGAAGAAAATCGTCCTCAAACCAAAACACAAGAACATAGACGTCATAGGAGATGACTAGCTATAGGATTAGGAACTTGATAGAAAACCATAACCCTTCCCTTAGCTTTACCTAGGAACTTGCTTTAAATGCTTAAATATTTTAAACTGTGTTTAAGTGTAGCCTGGGATGATGGGAAGACCCTCCAGGTACGCTTTTATTTTATTGCAATTTACCTTCTTGCAATTTACTTTATTGCAAATGCACTTACTTTTCTTGCATGATAAACAACTGTTGCATGAAAACCCACACCTTTGGGATAGTCACTAAAACTGAAACCAAAACTAAATTAAAAGTCATTACAAGATAAAATTCACCGCCACAACATTTCAAAATATAAAACAACTCAAAATTTAATCACAAACAGAATGCAAAACTACAATTATAACTAAATTAAAACGTCTTGTTGGATGATCGGGAATACCTCGGATGATGTAACCTACGTGTTGCTAACGGGATTTCCCACGGTCTAAATGAAAGTGTGGAACTCATTTAGTTGAGTTTAGCAAATTCATCTGGACTAAGTGAATCCGATAAAAATAATGATGCCGGGAGGATTGAACTGTGGGATCTTAACCGGTGTTGTTATAATCAAGTTTAAGATTTGTTTTAATTAAAACATAAAAAAACACTTGGACTTTAAAATTTCTAAAAGCAAACTCTTCTCTTCTCTTTTGATTACAATCTTCTAAACCTAAACCTCTGCAACAACAAGAAGCTTGGAGCATGGTGGGCAGCACGACCATCGTCATCAGCAAAACTTAAGTCTACTTCAGCAAAACTTTCTTAGAATTAAATAACAAAGCCATAGGATTTCGAGGTAGTTTGCCTAGTGCAACATAAATCCTAAACCTTTTATTAGGCATTTGCATTGTAAATTAAGCCCTAACCAGTCTTAGGATTCAGAGGTAGTCGTTTTGTACGACATAAACCCTCATATCTTCGAGGCTATTTGTATGATTTTATCATACAAATATAAGTCCAAATTAATTAAAATTGGCAAGATTAAAATATCAGATAATATTAGGATTTTCTTAAATTTGAGCCAAACAATAGGATAGTTTGGGAAGTTGCCAAGATTCTTCTTGGATCTTCTGCTTCTCCTACTCCTCTTCCATTAGACTCCTGAAAATAACTGTTCTAAATTTGATCCATTCCCTTTTGAAATTCCAAAATCCAATCCTTTGAAAACCTTAAACTTTGAAATTCTTGAGAGCAGAATTACTGATTATTATCGACAGTTTTCTTAAGTGATTCCCGTCACTTAAGATGTAATTAACTATAGGGGCTTGCCCTTATAGGGAATTTTAAGAACCTGAGTAATATAAACCCCGCTTAATTCATTTATATTAGGCGATGGAATTTGTCGGCTTATAAAATTAGTTCGCAGACCAAACGGATGTCACAAATCTTCTAGTTTATTTAATCGAGCCCCATCACCAAACAGTGTGTCTATTCTTCGGGATAGATACACGGTTTGCGATACGGTGCTCGTTTATATAAACTATCTGGGATGTGAGGTCGGTTTGATTTCATATCTTAAAATTATTTTCAAAATCAAAAACTACTTTCTAAACTATATATATATTTAAATTAAATTTAAAATCTAAGATTCGCCGACAACTTCTGTTAGGCGACCTCTTTTCAAAGTAAAACACATAACACAAAAATAAGTCGTACAATTTCTGGCGACTCCTCTGGGGACAATTCCTCTCTCCATTTTAATCAGACAGTTTTGCTTTCAAAAATCTGTAGCGTATCCATGTCCCTAGTGGATCAAACTACCCTTCTTTCCATTGGAATACTATGTTCATTTCTACCTTGAATAAGTATAGCCAACATTCTCTCGGATTTAGGAGCCACTGTTTAGACACCCCTAAACAGAGAGGTTCTGAGATTCTTTTACCTCATTTCTGAGGTGGGATGGGCCCCAATAGGTATTAGCTTAGGAGCAGTCTTGCGGGTTGAGAAGTTTCTACAAGACTTTCTATTCCTTTTCCAGTTCCTAATCAATTCCTTTTACCCTTCCTACAACTCTCCTTCTTTTAATAATTCTCTTTCCTGACGAACAAATCTATTCGAAAAACAATTATCTTCTAATACCACAAATACACTAACATAAACTGGAATGTGTTCGGACTCTTTCTTTTGCGTCATAAGTTTTACGACAAGAAGAAGCACGATTCGGGACTAACACTTGGAATCCGCCCTGCGAAATGGAAGCCCCAAAGCCGATCTTATCCTTCGTCAACGGATCTGGACTCGGTCTGTGTTCAAGGACGAATCGCTCGATAATGGAATCATTCGATTCGGAAAAGGATTCGGGGACACCGACATCAAAATCCCCGACGTCACTCTTTTTTCACTCACAAGCAAAGTACCGAAAACTGAGAAGCCGTTGATTGAGTTTAACCTCAAGTCAACTCATGAATTCCCTCCTCTGCAAAAGATTCCAACTGAGAGGAGTACTGTTGTTCGCAAAAGGACTGTTGTTGCTACCCCCACTGGTCTAGTTTTCTCTGCACCTACCCCGGCTTCTGCCAGACTAAAGGGGAAGGAAATTCAAAATTGTGATGAACTTGTTGCCGTGGAGGGTACAGATCTTCCTGTAAAACCTTCTGTTTTTGATATTGGGTCCAGCACGAGAATTCCATCACTGACATGGACTCAGAGGAGGAACATAAGTAGAAGGATTGCTAGAGAAGCCAGAGCTGCTGAAGTTGCTTTCCTGGAGGAAATCCCGAAGCGCCCGAGTATACACCGCTGCCTGAATACATACCACTTTTGGGAGGAAGTAGATTACATCCCCTCTCTGCCGCAGAGGATGAAGAAAATGTCCGCAAGATTGCTTCTGCATTGCCTCAGCCCGTATATTACAACGACGGCCGTAAGAAAAGGGCTAGAATTACGCCATTTGCTCGACTGCAAACCCTGATAGAAAAGTTAGCAAAGAAAGAAAAATGCCCTGTATCAGAAATATTAAGAAGGATAGGGCGGGTGCCAGCTAAGTCCCGTCTTGGGCCGCGAGTAGAACCTGCTATCACTGCAGAAAAGCCAAATAAGAGAATAAAAGCTAGTCCACCTGTCGTTGTTTCATGATTACAAATTAGGGAGGATACCACCTTCCAGCATTTGGCTGAAAGACCATCCAGTCCTAGACCTTCTACTGCTAGAATGATGGTATGGCGTCCAACTACCAGACAATTAAGATTAAAACAACAACCTGAGAAGGAAAGTCTCGTCAGGAGACTTGATTCCGAAGAAAGTGCTACCGCAGTGAACGGTACTCATGAGAAGGAAACCCGACAGCTATCACATGACAACTGCAAAGATGTACAGAAAAGACCACTAGAAGATGCTATGGAAAAGCTAAGAATTGATATTCGATGATTAGCAAAAGAAAGAGAAGCAAAATTTGGAGATGAAGTCGACTCGTCAGAGTTCATGGATGATGAATATGCAGAAATTAACATGGTTGAAACACGAGCTTCGTCAGCTTCACAAGGTGCTCCTGCAGCCGCAGAAACAGAAGAGCCTGAAGTAATGAGGATGCAGGTTCAGGAGAAAGATGATACGATCGCCCAAATGGCAAAAAGGATGGAAGAGATGACTGCAGCCCTAGCCACTCTCCAGAGTCAGGTTCAACCCTAAAGAGAAACAGCCCCAGAAGTTATTCACATTGTAGACGGAGGAAAGGAGATTACATCCGTAAACGGGGATGATCAATTAAAAAAGGATGCAACACAAAGCATGATTCCGGAAAAGGATATCAAGAGCATGGTAGAACAGCAGGTGCGAGAAGCCTTGGCACAATCAAAGAGCGGGACATCCATTTGGACGGGTAGACCTTACCCCGAAGAATTCGACGTTGTTCAATATCTGAAAGGCTTCGTACCACCTCTGTTTAAGACCTTTGATTGAACCGGAAACCCTCGACAGCATGTTGCACATTTTTGTGCCAGTTGTTGCAATGCCGGTGGAAGTGATGCTTTACTCTTCCGACGGCTTGTCGACGACTCGTCGGGGATCGCCTTTGATTGGTATGCGGAATTACCAAACGATTCAGTGAAGACATTTTCAGAATTAGAGAACCTCTTCATCAAGCGATTTGTCGGAGCTCAGAACCACATCACTATAGGTGATTTAGTGGTAGAGAAGCAGAAGCCGAACAAAACTTTGGTGGACTACATACTCCGATGGAGGAACCTAAGTATGAAGTGTGAGCCACGACTACAAGAACGAGCATGCGATCGGCATTTTATCGAAGAGCATTCATGGCCCGATAGCACTTCTCCTCAAGGGATTTACTATTAAGACTTTTGAGAAGTTGTTAAGCAAGGCCAGAAGCTTGCAAGAGGAGGCGAAGCAATTATGTTTCACCGACAAAATAGACAAACAGAAGCCCGTGAAAACTTTTGAAAAGAAGTCTGGGATCGTCGCAGCAGACGATAAAGGCAAGCAGCCAATACAAATACCGCCGTAACGGCCGCAGCAGAACTCAACGGAATTACCAGGCAACCTCGACCCAGCTATCGGTCATCTCAACGAGTATGAACAACCTCCTCGTCCACAACGTACGTTAAGGGAGCTTCGAGCGGGGAGTATCCGTTCAAGAATGAGGCAGTGTCGAAAATGTTCCACAGTCTGATGAAGACTCCAGATTTCCAACGGCCAGAGCCTAAGAAACCAGAAGAAGTCGACAAGAAAGGTGATCCCAACTTTTGCCCTTACCACCGGATGCTTGGACATAAGATAGAAGAATGCATTACCTTCAAAAATTGGCTCAACGACAATCTTCAAAAAGGGAATATAACGATCCCGGAGGAATACATGAAGGAACCCCAGAAAGGAGGTTCTGTCAATGTTATCTCGACGGATCTCATTGTTCCGATAGATCCCTATGCGACTGATGATGGATGGACTACCGCTTGGACAAAGTCTTCGAAGAAGATTTTAGATTGCATCAAAACCACTTCGGTGCGAGCCTCAATTCAGAGTTCGAAACCTGTCAAGTCGGCATTATCACTTGCGATAGAAGAACCACCTCAACAAGAGACGATTAAAGAAAAGATGAAAATTGATGAAGAAGAGAAGACCGAGGCTCCTGAGGCTAGACTAGGGGCTGCCTATCCTAGGATAGTTGTTTCTGATTAGGGGAAGAAATCCCTCGAACCTCTGACTCTGTATGATTATTTGCTCACTCTGGTGGGATCTTATAATGATAAGGGTTATGGCGTTGGCTACGTTTTGACTGTTTCCAACGATTACGTAACTAGCGACAACCAACCTAATCAGGATATCGATTCTGATTCAAGTGACAATTCTCAAATCATACACAATCTCGACGATCACAATTACAAAGAAGACATCCACCAAGGAGGCTATGAGAGTTCAACAAGCAATGAATCTATTTGCGAGTTTCGAGGAGCTCCAGTCACAATAAAGTTAGAGTCTTAAGACTCTGAAGCTAATCCAGAAGAACCTGTCATTCCGATTCAGGAGGAGACACCAACAAACTCAATACTAGATTCAGAAGAAATTACAGAAGTCAACTTAAGAAGTGGAAAAGTTCTACCTCTGAGAATGGGTCCAAAGGACAAAGGAAAGCAGGTGGTTGTTCAGGAAGAACCAACCTCAGTAGAAGAAATACCCATTCGGGAAGAAATTGAGGCACATGGAAAAAAAAGTGGATTATAACGTGCTAGCCCATCTTAGGAAACTACCGGCCAAACTAAGCATCTATGACGCTCTCATCTTATCAAAAGAGATGAGAGAAGCTCTAATCAAGGCCTTACTTGATCCAGAAATTTGCTTAGCTCAAATGACCGGAGATTCCATAGATGAGGTTTGCTCGTTAAAGGAACAACGAGGTGTTACTTTCATGGACAATGACCTACTACTTGGGACAGCAGATCACAACCGACAGTTGTACATTTCAGCCACAATCGGAAAGTTTACGCTCTCCAGAGTATTGGTGGATCCAGGAGCATCGATCAATATAATGAATCTTCGAACGCTAGCATACTTGGAAATTGATGCTCGCGAGCTTGAAGCGGACAAAATGTTATTAAGAGGATTCAACCAGAAAGGAGAAAGAGCCCTCGGATCGATAACACTGCTAATGAAGACCGGTAACTTGGCAAAGACAACCGTGAAATTTCACATAATTGATTCAGAAACATCATTCAATGATCTACTGGGCCTACCATGGATACATGAGAACCGGATGGTACCATCATCCCTACATCAGTGCATCAAATACTACGATGGAGGGGAACAGTGCATCAAAGGTGACTTACAACCATTCTCCGTACATGAGATTGGAATCCATGAAGATGCAGCTTATTACGCACCTCCGAAGAAAACAATCTTCTCCAGGGATACCATAACGAATGAAGCAAAGGAAATTCGGGACGACGAAGAACCTGAAGTTCTAGTCCAACAGTCACTCACCACTCCCTTACAGCGAGATGGTGAAGGTTTCTCCACAACTCGCATCCGAGGTCGAGGCCGGGGACGAGCTCGTGGCAGAGACGTTAAGACAATTGGACAGCGGAAACCAGCCATCAATGTTGATTGGCAAGACAATTATGAAGAAGAAAAAGAGATCAAGCAAGAAGCAGCGACAATAAGTCGGAAGAAGCCGCAATTTAGGATCTCTCTTGAAGATGAAAAGAATGAAAAATATAAATCGATGTACGAGAAGATTAAC
Organism: Papilionanthe hookeriana x Papilionanthe teres; assembly: GCA_022702705.1. Lineage (NCBI taxonomy): Eukaryota > Viridiplantae > Streptophyta > Magnoliopsida > Asparagales > Orchidaceae > Papilionanthe > Papilionanthe hookeriana x Papilionanthe teres. The sequence goes on from CM040427.1 coordinate 1,393,671, forward strand.
CACTATGTACATACTATGACCCTGACTCTGATTCATTCTAATAAGATCGAGGGTATGGTGGTCAAAGAGGTACGTAGCGGTGGTGCAAAGCCCATCAAATTCTACCGTGGTGCTCCTTCCTCCAAAACTGAAAATAATGTACAATTTGAAGATGCTACTTCATCAGAATTAATGGAATTACCTTTTGAGTGGTACTCTCCCTGTGTTCAAAATTTAATTCAGTGTGGTTTCTTACCTCGACAATTGACAAAAGGCCAATCACAACATTTTGAAAATTTATGGAATAACTCCGTTGTCCACCCAATTCAAAACATGGTCTCAGATTCGGCACAGTAGGATCAGTTGACGATACTGAATTTTGTCTGGTTGTCACTGCAAGTCTAATGAAAACTGCATGGAAACTACAGAAGAACTTGAAGATTTACAAATTGGAAACGCTCCACCAGAGTTCGAAGAAGAGATCAAATCTACAATAGATGAGTTAATGGAAGTTATCTTAGGTACTAGCGAAGAGCCTAGACCTACCTTTGTTAGCTCCTTACTCAAAAAAGAAGACTCCGAAGAAATAATCAAGTTATTAATGGAATTCAAAGATTGTTTTGCTTGGAACTACGATGAGATGCCAGGATTAGCTCCAGAGGTCGCAGTCCATAAGCTAGGAGTGGATCCTACTACGTTCCGGTCGGACGAGGTCCCGGAAGAATGCGTCTAGAAATCGAACAACAAGTCATAGCTGAAGTTAAAAAGCTAATAGATGCTAAATTTGTCCGTGAAGAACAATACCCGACTTGGTTAGCCAATGTGGTACCAGTCAGGAAGAAAAATGGTTGTCGGCGAATTTTTAATTTGTGTGTTTTATTTTGAAAAAGGGGGTCGCCTAACAGAAGTTGTCGGCGAATTTTTAATTTAGTTTAAATAAATAATTTTGAAAAGTAGTATTTGATTTTTGAAAATAATTTTAAATTTGAAGGTTTTAAGATATGAGATTAAACCGATCTCACATCCCAAATAGTTTATATAAATGAGCACCGCACCACAAACCGTGTATCTATCCCTAAGGATAGACACACTGCTTGATGGTGGGGCTCGATTAAATAAACTAGAAGATTTGTGACATCCGTTTGGTCTGCGAACCAATTTTATAAGCCGATAAATTCCCCTGCTTAATATGAAAGCATTAAACAGGGTTTATATTACCTGGGTTCTTTTAAAATTCCCTATAAGGGCAAGCCCCTATAGTTAATTACATCTTAAGTGATGGGAATCACCTAAGAAAACTCTCGATAATAATCAATAATCTCGCTCTCAAGGATTTCAAAGTTTAAGTTTTCAAGGGATTGAATTTTGGAATTTCAATAGGGAATGGATCAAGTTTGGAACATTTTGTTTTGAGAATTCAAAGGAAGAAAGGTAGGAGAAATTACGGATTCGAAGTGAACTTCGGTAATTTCCCGACTATCCTATTGTTTGGCTTAGATTTAGGAAAGTCCTAATGTTTATTTAGCATTTCAATCTTGCCAATTTTAATTAATTAGGGCTTATATTTATATGACAGAATCATACAAATAGCCTCGAAGATGTGAGGGTTTATGTCGTATCAGACGACTACCTCGGAATCCTAAGACTGGTTAGGGCTTAATTTACAAGGTAAATGCCTAACGAAGAGTTGAGGATTTATGTTGCACTAGGAAAACTACCTCGAAGTCCTATGGCTTTGTTATTTAATTCTAGGAAAGTTTTGCTGAAGTAGACTCAGGTTTTGCTGATGACGATGGCCGTGCTTGCCCACCATGCTCCGAGCTCCTTGTTGTTGCAGAGGTTTAGTTTTAGAAGTCATAAATCAGGGGATGAGAAAAGTGTTTTGGTTTAGAGAAAATCTTAATTTCTAAGTGTTTTCAATATTTTAATTAAAACAAATCTTAAAGTTGATTATAACGACACCGGTTAAGATCCCACAGTTCCATCCTTCCGGCATCATTATTTTTATCGGATTCACTTAGTCCAGATGAATTTGCTAAACTCAACAGAATGAGTTCCACACTTTCATTTAGACCGTGGGAAATCCCGTTAGCAACACGTAGGTTACATCTTACGAGGTATTCCCGCTCATCCAACAGGACGTTTTAATTTAATTGTAATTGTAGTTTTGTGTTCTGTTTGTGATTAAATTTTGAGTTGTTTTATATTTTGAAATGTTGTGGCGGTGAATTTTATCTTGCAATGGCTTTTAATTTAGTTTTGGTTTCAGTTTTAGGGACTATCCTAAAGGTGTGGGTTTTCATGCAACAATTGTTTATCATGCAAGAAAAGTAAGTGCGATGCGATTAATGAAATTGCAATAATGTAAATTGCAATAAAATAAAAGCGTACTCGGAGGGTCTTCCCGTCATCCCAAGCTGCACTTAAAACACAATTAGAATATTTAAGCAAGTTCCTAGGTAAAGCTAAGGTAAGGGTTATGGTTTTCTACCAAATTCCTAATCCTATAGCTAGTCATTTTCTATGACGTCTAGGTTCCTTGTGTTTTGGTTTGAAGACGATTTTCTTCATCAAAGAACAATTAAATTCAATTGTTCTTATAAACATCCTATCATATTGAGAAAGTGTTTAAGAAGAATCTTAAACATCTTTTCAATATTGCTAGAATTGTTTTAAATCCAAATGAATTTAATTATACAAATGAATTAATTGTCCAAGAATCTCAAGTTTTGTTATCTTGCTCGATGAACTAGGACATTTGAATATCCTATAGGTGAAGTAACATTTCATTTAATATTACTGTTTAGGAGTTATGATAACTAAAGCTTTCGAGGGTAAATTGGTGTTCAAATGGTTTGTGATTTAGTTTAATTTCAATTAATGGGTTAAATTTGGAATAGTGTTCAAGTTATTTTAGATTTATTTTGAATTCTTTATGTCTTTAGTGATGTTATATTTAATTCAACTTAATTTAATTTAATTTTAATTCTATCCAATTTAGTTTGGTTTGATGTTTACTTAATTTAGTTTGATTTGATTTAATTTTAATTTAATTTGATTTAATTTAATTTAATTTAATTTAATTTAATTTAATTTAATTTAATTTACTTAATTTAATTTAATTTAATTTAATTTAATTTAATTTAATTTAATTTATTTATTTAATTTAATCTTTAATTTAATTCAACTTTTAATTTTAATTTAATTTAATTTAATTTAATTTAATTTAATTTACTTAATTTAATTTAATTTTTAATTTAATTTTATTTTTAATTTTAATTGAAATTTTAAAAGAGTTTAATAATTTAACTTTAGTTTAATGATTAAGTCTTTTAATGTTTAGAATTTGAGTTATCATTTAAATTAAGAATTGAATATTAATGAGATAATTAATTTAGGGATTTTTAAATTAAAGAATAAATCTCTTCCCAACAATATCCCTATTTTAATAATTCCAATTTAATTGTAATTGTAGTTTTGTGTTTTGTTTGTGATTAAATTTTAAGTTGTTTTATATTTTGAAATGTTGTGGCGGTGAATTTTATCTTGCAATGGCTTTTAATTTAGTTTTGGTTTCAGTTTTAGGGACTATCCTAAAGGTGTGGGTTTTCATGCAACAGTTGTTTATCATGCAAGAAAAGTAAGTGCGATGCGATTAATGAAATTGCAATAATGTAAATTGCAATAAAATAAAAGCGTACTCGGAGGGTCTTCCCGTCATCCCAAGTTGCACTTAAAACACAATTAGAATATTTAAGCAAGTTCCTAGGTAAAGCTAAGGTAAGGGTTATGGTTTTCTACCAAATTCCTAATCCTATAGCTAGTCATTTCCTATGACGTCTAGGTTCCTTGTGTTTTGGTTTGAAGACGATTTTCTTCATCAAAGAACAATTAAATTCAATTGTTCTTATAAACATCCTATCATATTGAGAAAGTGTTTAAGAAGAATCTTAAACATCTTTTCAATATTGCTAGAATTGTTTTAAATCCAAATGAATTTAATTATACAAATGAATTAATTGTCCAAGAATCTCAAGTTTTGTTATCTTGCTCAGTGAACTAGGACATTTGAATATCCTATAGGTGAAGTAACATTTCATTTAATATTCTGTTTAGGAGTTATGATAACTAAAGCTTTCGAGGCTAAATTAGTGTTCAAATGATTTGTGATTTAGTTTAATTTCAATTAATGGGTTTAAATTTGGAATAGTGTTCAAGTTATTTTAGATTTATTTTGAATTCTTTATGTCTTTAGTGATGTTATATTTATTTCAACTTAATTTAATTTAATTTAATTTAATTTAGTTTTAATTCTATCCAATTTAGTTTGGTTTGATGTTAACTTAATTTAGTTTGATTTGATTTAATTTTAATTTAATTTGATTTAATTTAATTTAATTTAATTTAATTTAATTTAATTTAATTTAATTTAATTTACTTAATTTAATTTAATTTAATTTAATTTAATTTAATTTAATTTAATTTATTTATTTAATTTAATCTTTAATTTACTTCAACTTTTAATTTTAATTTAATTTAATTTAATTTAATTCAATTTAATTTACTTAATTTAATTTAATTTTTAATTTAATTTTATTTTTAATTTTAATTGAAATTTTAAAAGAGTTTAATAATTTAACTTTAGTTTAATGATTAAGTCTTTTAATGTTTAGAATTTGAGTTATCATTTTAATTAAGAATTGAATATTAATGAGATAATTAATTTAGGGATTTTTAAATTAAAGAATAAATCTCTTCCCAACAATATCCCTATTTTAATAATTCCAATTTTATTATTCTTCCAAATTTAATCAATTATTTAATTAAGGTTTAATTATTTTAAATTGCTTAATGGATTTCTACCCTTTAATTATTTAAATTTCAATCATCCAAATCAGATTAGGATCAAATATTTTACTTATTAATTTTTTTATTAAACCTAAAGTTTTAATTAATGATTAAAATTTTAATTACCACTTTACCCTTTAAGCTTAATAATTTCATAACTCACTAAATTGAACTCAAATGAACTTGAAATTTTTATGTGACTTCACTCATATGTCAATAAAGACATGAGAGGAGAAAATCTGATTTTTCTGTATTTAATTTATTTATATAATTATTTTTGGTAGAAAATAGAGATTTCCAAGGAAAATTTAATAACATGACCAAGGGAAAGTTTCTGTCCTTAAGAAAATTAGGGGACATTTCTAATGACCAGAGGACCACTTGGATCATTTTTGGTGATTTTTTGAATTATATTATTTTTATTATAATTATTTTAAGTTTTGGAGTGTTAATTAATTTAAAAATAAAATAAATGTTGAAAAATAAATTTTATATTTTTCAAAAATCTCTCTGATATCAAGGAAATCAGAGAATCAAATTTTGCAATTTTCTGATTTTTCTATGATTTATTATAATTATTTTAGTGAAAATGCTAGAAAATACATTTTTTTATTTTTTAAATTACCCTAGAGCTTTAAAATTTAATATCTCACTAAATAGACCTAAGAAAAATATGGGGTTTGTTCCTAAGTGATTAAAATTCAAAATATGATATTTTGGTGAATTTTATTATTTTTGTGATTTTTATTATTTTTTAATTATTAAAAATATTAAAATAATATTAAAAATCAATTTTTTTAGAAAATTGAAATTTTAATTTTCTTAAATTCCCCAATTTGGTGAATTTTTGAAAGATATTTTGAAAGTTATGAATTTTTAAAGTTTAAAATGACTAAGTGGCTTAATCAACCCATTTAGTAGGGCTAACCAAGTCCAATTGACCTCAAATTTTTATGGTGGCTTCCTCTGATCCTAAAGGTCAGTGGAGAATTGATTTCAAGTCAATTTGATGTATGTTTAGCTCTAATTAATTAGAGATCCATTTTGGGTCTTTAAGCCAATTAGGTTTGTTTTAAATGAACTAACTCAAAACCTATTTTTCCTAGGGTCCTCTGGTCATAAGGAACATCACCAAATTTTCCTAGAATTTATTTCACAACATGCTATTTATTGGAATTAAAATACTCAAAACAGTAACATGAATTTGAAAAATCAATAACTTTTCATAGGGATGGCCTATGACTTTGGAAAATTCAGGGAATGTTCCCAAATTCAGAGGCTTCAAAGCCCTATTGTCTCATGCCATGGTGAATTGTATACATGCATGGAGAATTAAAAATATGCAGAGAGAAAATAAATTATTAAAAATAAAATACTTGATGAAATTAAATGATTTCTTTTCCACATTATTCTCCTCCGTTCACTCGAGCAAGAGGGTATTTTTATTTTATTTTTATGATTTTCCTACACAAAGTTATGAATTTTTGAAGTTTAGGGATTTAAATAAATAGAAAATACCCCTAATTTTCTATTTATCCACGCGGCGCCGCGTCATCCTAGGCATCTCCGAACGCACACGCGTCGCGATCCCATTCGACGCCGCCGCTTGAGTCAGCAGCCCGGGCCCCGCGGTTCTCGTACCGTCTCCTGGTCCGACGCCATCTGAGCCGTCCGTCCGCGTGTGTATTGAATGGACGGCATCCGTTCATCGTCCCCGAGCGTCCTCACCCGAGAGCCGTCCACACTAAATCCCTAAGATCTCACTCGATACTCAATGGATTTTCATGTTCTTACGCTTTATGGATTCGTCTTGAGAAGACGAACACATCCATACGGTTTATGTGGGATGAAATTTACGTAATAGAAATGGAGAATGTTCAGAAGCTCGGGAAGAAGAGTGAGGCCATACCTTTGCTTAGAGAAGTGTGGCTTCTATCTGAGGGTTGTTTCACCTTCGATTGGATCCCGAGCAAGCTCCGGAAGAAGTCTCCTGGTCGCAGTGAATTGCCTAGGTAGGATTTCGACCACGCCCGATCACAAAGCTTGGAGGCTGGAGTAGCTCAGGTGGCTCTGGAGATGGGGCTTTTGTCTGGTGGACACCTTCCCTTGGTCCGGTGAAGGTGTAGAACCAATCAATTTGGGGATTGGCTCACTGTGGAGAAGTGTCCTGGTTTTGGGCTTGGATTTCAACTCGAAATTGAGCTCGCGAGAGAAGAAATGGCAGGGGGATTTCGGTGGGGATCAAGTGCTCTGTGTATGGGGAGTAGTACGGAACAATTTTGGCGAGTTTCCTTAAGGTTTGTTTCAGCACCTCAAATGGCCGAGAGTGGTGGTGTTTAAATAGGAGAGGGTGGAGGGCCTCCAGGGAGAGTTAGGGCTTGGGATCAGCTGCTCTTGGCAAGAGAAGAACGAGCTATAATGGCCACTGGGGATGGGGCGGCTCGGCGAGGGAGAATTCCAAAGTTGGCTCGCATGTGAGCTCTCGACCATGGTGTTTTCCGGCGGCCGGTGGCCGGCCGGCCAGGCATGGGTCACCCTCAAGGTCAGGTGGGTCAGGGCTGGGACTTGGTGCAAGCAATTGGCAAATGCCATGTGTAAAGGGCTTGGATTGAAATGGAATGGGGGGAAGACCATTTTGGGTTCAAATGAGTCAACCCATGGTTTTGGGCTAGGTTCACCACCCAAGGCCTGGTCTTGGGCTGAAAAAGATCACTTGGGTCAGCCAAGAGAGAATGGTGTGGTCTCCATCCATGATGAGGTGACTAAGCATGGTTTAGTGTGTGACATGCTTAAGGTAAAAAAGGGTTTAAGAAGGATTAGGAAAGGGGGCCCTCCTTTTGTCATTAATGTCTTGATCACATGTCAAGCCTCCCATGGCTTCATGTGGCTTGTCCATGGCTTGCATGGCTCACCTTTGGCTTGGGAAAAGTGGAGTCAATTTCAAAAAAATAGATTTTAGGAATTTTTTGGTAATTTGATGGAAATTTGTATGAAACTTGATTTGGAATGATTTGATGATGAATTTAGGTCTTAGGGAATGGCTTTTATTAAGTGGATGGCAAGTGGAGATGTCATGTGGGCTTTAGGGTAGATTTTGGGCTTTTTTGAAATGGTTTTAGATGGGCTTTTAAAATGGTTTAAGGAAAGTGGGCTTTTGAATTTTAAAATGGATTTTGGGATGAAATTTTAGTAAAGGCTTGGGCTAAATAATTGTTGGGTTTAGCTCATGGATGTGTCATGAGTGACTTGAAGCAAATTGGGGGTGATTTGGGTTTGAATTGGGTTGAATTTGGGTTCTTTTGGTGAATGGGCCAATATAGGTCCAAGTGGGCCAAGTTGGGCCAATGTTGGGCTAGGGTTGAAATTGATGTAAAATTAATGTTGAGAAATATTTATGGGAGTGTTTCAAAGCGGTTTTGACTTTGATTGGGCTTTGATTTTGGGGTTTGGGCTCATTTGGGTTAGGTTTGGGTTTAGGTCAAAATTGGGCTTTTTAGCTTTGGGTTGAATTTGAGTGGGGTTTGGGTCCAAATTTTGGGCAAATCATGTTATTTTTTTGCTTGTGGGGATGCTAAGGAAGACTTAGAAAAGATTTGGGGTTAATTGGAGTTGAATTGGGTGAGTTTGGGTTAGGTTTGGGTCATGGGTCCAAATTGGGCTTTAAGGCCAAAAGTGAAATTGGATCCAAATGTCAATCAAATTGGACTTGGATTTGGTCTAGATTTGTGTTGGGAATGTTGAATTGAAGTTTAGAATTGAATTGGACCAGAATTTGGGTCAATTGGATAGGTTTGGTTTGACATTGGGTTCACTTGGGGTTAAAATGGGTCAAATTGGGGGTTTTGACAAAAGTAGGGTAAATTGACAAAATTAGCCCATGGTGTAGTTGAACAAAATGAAATTGGGAGAATTTGGGATTTTCTGGAATTTTCTGGGAATTTTCTGAATTTTTTGGATTTTGGGTCAAGAGGGGTATTTTGGGTATTTGGAGGGTATTGGGAGGTATTTTTTGAATTTTTGGTATTTTTGGGTATGGATGATCGATTTGAGTAATGTGGGAATGCTTGGGATTGATTTTGAGGAATTTTGGGTAATTTAGGTGATTTTGAAAAATCTGGGTAATTTCAAGGGCTTTGGGTAGGTTAGGCGGGTGTAGGGTCCCGGGAGTCAAAAATTGAAAATTTGGAAAATTGAAGATTGGGTAAATATAAGTGGAATAAAATCATTTTGGTTGAGCCATGAAGCCACATCAAGCCCACATGAGCCATGAAGGGACTCATTGGAGGCATTCACTATGTTGTTCCTAACCTCTTGGCCAAGGGCTTAGGGGTTAAGGACCATCCATGTGAATCACCTACATGAGTCAGGAGGTCAAGTTAGGTATGGGTGTGGTTTTAGGAGGTGTGTGAAAGTGTAGTGTATAAGTGTAGTGTGTGTGTAAGACAGCCCCTTCACCAGACCAGGCGACCCAGGGCAGTCCTAAGGCCAAAAAGTCTTATAGGAACTCTTCCTTTAAACTTCCACATTTGATTTTAACCCTCTAGGTGATTAGGGGTCTACAGTCAAGTTTGTGGAGTTTGAAGGGAGTTTAGAAGTGGTTTGAAATTCTAGAAGGTGGATCCCAATTCTAGTCCTCTAAGATAGTCAAAGGAAAAGCCTAAGGCTAGATCCTAAGCACTAAAAAGAAGAAGAGAAGACCTCATCAAAAATGAGGTCAACAATGGTCAGATCAGAATTTGTGTGGACTTCAAAGATTTAAACAAGGCATGTCCAAAAGATGAATTCCCTCTACCAATCTCAGAATTAATGATCAACATTGCTTCAACACATGAAATATTCTCATTCATGGATGGATCTTCATGATACAACCAGATAAAAATGGCTCCAGAAGATGAAAAACTTACGACATTCGAACGGCGATCGGAGTATATTGCTACACAGTGATGCCATTCGGACTAAAGAATACAGGAGCAACCTACCAGAGAGCGATGACAAGAATTTTTGATGATCTCATCCACAGTCAAGTCGAATGCTACGTGGATGATGTGGTCATCAGAAGCAAAATAAAGGAAAACCACATGTATGATTTGAGAATTGTTTTCGAACGATTAAGACAATTTAACCTTAAGATGAATCCCTTAAAATGATCCTTCGGCGTCACCTCTGGGAAATTCTTAGGATTCGTTTTCCAACATCGTGGAATTGAAATCGACCCGGAAAAGATTAAAGCTATCTTAGAAATACCACCTCCCAAAACCTTAAAACAACTACGATCTTTCCAAGGGAAGTTGGTATATCTTCAATGCTTTATCTCAAACTTGTCAAGTAGGTGTCAGCCTTTCTCGGCATTAGTTAAAAAGGACGCCAAATTTATTTGGGAAGAGAAATGCCAGAGGGCCTTTGAGGACATTAAACAATATTTAATGACACCTCCTGTCTTAGCGACCCCGGTCTCAGGTAGACCGTTGATACTTTATACCGCGGCTTTGGATGACTCTCTCGGAGCCCTGTTAGCCCAGGTCAATGATGAGGGTAAAGAAAATTCTCTTTACTACCTAAGCCGTCGTTTACTTCCGACGGAAGTAAAGTATCCCGCAACTGAAAAGCACTGTTTCGCCCTGATCTTCGCCGCTCAAAAGCTCAGGCGCTACATGCTTTCTCGTAAGGTCAACTTAATCTCGAAATTTAATCCATTGCAATACTTGATGACCCGTCCAATGCTTTCCGGCAGACTTGCCAGGTGGTCAATGATATTATTGCAATTCGATATAACTTTCGTGCCTCTTCGTGCCGTAAAGGGACAAGTCCTAGCAGACTTCCTCGCAGCACACCCTTTGCCGACAGAATCTCCTCTCAATGATGACTTGCCAGATGAACAAATAATGAGCTTAGAAAACCCCGATGATCGACGTTGGGAATTTTATTTTGACGGGGCATCTTCAGCACACAAAGACGAAGAATCGCAAGTGATAGTTCCCGGTAAGGCAGGAATTGGACTAATCTTTATAACACCGGAGCGGGGGATGTTAAGATACTCCTACCACTTAACAGAGCCATGCACAAACAACAAGGCAGAATACGAGGCCCTCATAACAGGACTGGAATTAACTATTCAAATGGGGATAATAAACATCAACATCTATGGAGATTCACCGTTAATCATTCAACATATCGCCGGACAGTATAGAATTTTAAAGGCAAGACTCGAGCAATACTTCCAGTATGCCATACAGTTGTTGGAACAGATTCCGAATGTGACGATCTACAAAATTCCCAGAAAAGAAAATGCTTTAGGAGATGCGTTAGCCCGTCTAGCAAAAGAATTTGCCTGCTTGCAAGATGAATCGGTGGAAGTGTCGGTTCACGGACGTCGGGTCCTATCACGGCTCGACATAGACACAATACACAAATCGAGAAAAGAAAAAGAATCGAGTTGCGACGATGACGGAAAACACGGAAGATTGGTGACGGCCATTAATAGACTACACCGCAAACAGGAAAACTACCAGACGATAGGTCGTTAGCCCATCAGATCAAGAAAAGAACTCTATCCTACGCATTAGTAAACAACACATTATACAGAAGGTCTTTCGATCAAATGTGGCTAAGGTGCCTAAGCGGGTCCGAGGCCCGTGAAATTGTTGAAGAGGTTCATTCAGGACTCTATGGTGCTCACCAGTCTGGTCCGAAGATGAAGATGAAAATTAAAAGACTAGGGTACTACTGGCCCTCGATGATGACCGACTGCATGAAAATCGCCAAGAGCTATCACCGATGCCGAGTGCACGGAGTGGTTCTACACCAACCTCCAAATGTGCTACATCCGACAATTGCGTCATGGCCATTTGAATGTTGGGGCACGGATATAGTGGGTCCAATAGAACCACCATCTTCAAAAGGACATCGCTTCATTCTTACGGCTACGGATTACTTTTCCAGTGGGCGAGGCGGTTCCACTCGGAGAAGTGAAAGCACACCACGTGCTACGGTTTTTCAAGAACCAAGTTGTCTACTTATTTCGGAGTGCCGCGCGAGATCATCTCGGATAATGGATCAGCATTCGAAGCATGCAAATCAACAATTTTGTCGGGAGACACGGAATCGGTCGGCGGTATTCAACAATTTACTATCCAAGAGAAAACGGACTGGCTGAGGCTTTTAATAAAATTCTCGTTCAAATTTTAAAGAAAACTTTGGACGATAATAAGAGAAATTGGCATGAGAAGTTATTAGAAGCCTTATGGGCCTACCGGACAACCTTCGAACTCCTACTCGAAGCTACACCTTACGCTCACAGTGTATGGGTTCGAGGCGAGTGTTACCCTTAGAGGTCCGACTTCCATCACTCAGAATTGCAGTTGCAAACAAAATCACGACAGAAGAGAATGCCAAATTACGACTAGAGGAATTGGAAAGCCTGTAAGGGAAAAGACTTGCAACACAACAGAATTTAGAACTATACCAAGCTAAGATGGTTCAAACCCATGACAAACTGGTCCGCCCAAGGACCTTCAAAGTTGGTGACTTAGTTCTCGTTCTCAAGAGACCTATTCTTGCACACCGCAAGATAGGAGGAAAATTTGAACCCACTTGGGAAGGACCGTTTGTGGTTGAAGCAGTATACTCAGAAGGCTCTTACCAGCTAGTGAATTGCCAAGGAGAACGACATATGCTTCCGATCAACGGACGATACTTGAAGAAGTATTACGCTACCTGATGTTTCAAAGGAATGAATTCTTCATCCCTAGAAGCACGGGCGAAGTAATTACTTATGACTGGGTCCGAACCCAAAAATAATAAAAAATGTGTTAAAATAAATAAAATCATGATAATGAAGTCTTCCTTGTTCTCTCTTTCAAATCAAAATCTTTTTCCCGATCTTTTCCCAATTCTTTCCTGTCGAATTTAAAAATACAAAAGGAATAATAAAAAAAAGAAAGTTCTGCCTCTAATAAATATTTTCTTAATGTTCTTGTTCTTAGTACAGCCTCTAATCCTTTTCCTTGTCTTTTCGTAGGGAAATGTCGAACGGGCGGTTGGTCCTGAACTTTAGAAATGGCGTAAGCCTTGCACTCGATCAAAAGAGGGTGAAAGATGGAGCGATAATAGAGATTGACTCAGATTTCGCACCAGCAGGCTTGCAATACGAGGAAAGTGACTGGGTCCCAGTTGACTGGAAGGCGCCGATCGGACGATAATGAAAGTGGGTGGCCCAAGCCACCAACCCGAGCAGAAGAAAAGGAAAACAAACACCGAGGAGGACAAGATAATCAAGTACGTAGTTGCTACGAGCGGAGGGCGAGCTTGTCGGCACCGCGCCCACGAGAGATCGGGAAGTACGAAGAGCTACTCTCACGACGACTCAGCGAAGAAATAAAAATCGCCGTATCCGCAAGATGTTAACTAAACTAGCAGCGGACCAGCGCGACGAGGCAGTCGCTACTACCAATGCATATACTTCAAGAATACCGGTTCACCAGGAACCTAAAGAAAGGAGGCCAGCTCCTAGGATAACAGAAGAGACCAGGGAAATCTCAAGAAGATCAGAAGAAGGAAGGCTACCACGCCACCAGATAAAGCCACCAGTAATACATAACCTTGTTGCAGAAGCAACCCCGGAGGATGTCCCGACGGAGACCATCCCTGAGGAGCCGAGGTATGCGGGGAGAACGCGAAGGGATTGAGCCATATATCCCACAGTACGTCACCAGGCCTCGCCATTTGCAAATTATTCCAGAATACGAGCTAGAAAGAATGTAGAATGTCGAGAAGCAAACTTTTGAATACTTTCGAGAGAATTAGAGGCAGGAGGATCAATATACTAGAAGGCCTCGAGCTACATACAAACGTGTTCTCAGAATACGAATAACAACAAATTGTGGACTGCATCCAGGATTTGAAAAGAATGGGTCGAGCAGGCCGCCTAAGAGAAAACACTTACTCGGAACCCGGAGATGGATGCCGGGGAAAGGGAGAATTACAATACAATGTGGATGCTTGCTACAACTTCGCGAGAAGACGGGAAGGGAAACACACCGGGGATACTCCGTCATGGCAAGGTAGATCCAATGCCATTGGTCATCAAAAGGATGGTAAAGAGAATGATAACATGGAGGGTACTGCCGGCGGATTGCATACCCAACGGTTGCATCATTAACATTTACAATCGGGGTGATTGCATACCCCCGCACATAGATCACCACGACTTTGTCGGACCTTTCTACACGGTTTCTTTTACGAACGAATGTAATATCATGTTCGGATCCGACCTCCGGATAGCGAGCCCGGGTGAGTTCCGAGGGCCGATAAAGATACCATTACCGGTAGGTTCCGTCATGATACTAACGGGCAACAGAGCAGATGTCGCTAAACATTGCATACCAGGAGTACCAATGAAGCAGATCTCAGTTACTTTCATAAGGATGGATGACAGGAAAGCACCTTACCACTTGCTAATTTTAATTAATTTGCACTTATATTTGTAATATTATGATAGTTTTTGTTGGCAAGATTGAAATATCAGATTATATTAGGATTTTCTTAAATCTGAGACAAACAATAGGATAGTTTGGGAAGTTGCCAAGATTCTTTTTAGATCTTCAGCTTCTCCTACTCCTCTTCCATTGGACTTCTGAAAATAACTGTTCTAAATTTGATCCATTCCCTTTTGAAATTCCAAAATCCAATCCTTTGAAAACCTTAATCTTTGAAATTCTTGAGAGCAGTATTACTGATTATTATCGAGAGTTTTCTTAAGTGATTCCTGTCACTTAAGATGTAATTAACTATAGGGGCTTTCCCTTATAGGGAATTTTAAGAACCCAGGTAATATAAACCCTGCTTAATTCATTTATATTAGGCAGGGGAATTTGTCGGCTTATAAAATTGGTTAGCAGACCAAACGGATGTCACAATTCTAGTTTATTTAATCGAGCCCCATCACCAAACAGTGTGTCTATTCTTCGGGATAGATACACGGTTTGCGATACGGTGCTCGTTTATATAAACTATCTGGGATGTGAGGTCGGTTTGATTTCATATCTTAAAATTATTTTCAAAATCAAATACTACTTTCTAAACTATATATATATATTTAAATTAAATTTGAAATCTAAGATTCGCCGACAACTTCTGTTAGGCGACCTCTTTTCAAAGTAAAACACATAACACAAAAATAAGCCGTACAGTAGCTTCACAAAGACTTCTACTAGTTTTGGTGGAAACTTTAAGGGAATTCCCAGGGTCAGTGACTGCTAAACTTTTCTTCTCCCACTGAAGCTTTTGATGCACTTGAAGCTGAGATGATTTCTCCTAGTGGAATCTGACTCACATAATTTCATAAGGATCTTAAGGAACGCTGAGGCTCCTCCCTGGAAGGTTATCAGATGAATGAACAGAATGGCTCCTTACCTCATGACTACTAGGATTACTTTTGTGCATACTTCTAGGAAAAGTAATGGCCAAGCTCACTAGTTGGCCACCATAGTGAAGAACACTGAATCTGTTTTGGCGGGGAATATTCCCCCCCCTTAACTTAGCTTTTTTGTTACATGGGGATATTTTGTCTCTTCCTCGTATTCATGTCATGTAACTGTTCTTTTCTCTTACATTTAATATAGTGCTTGCCAGTTGGTAAGTTTTTTGTTTAAGAAAAAAATACATACATACATGCATACATATATATATATATATATATACACACACACACACACACACACACACACACACACACATGTATCACGATGCCGATTCAAAGGTCAATAAAGAGTTAAAGGATGATTGGATGGTGCAGAAATCTAAGAAGAAAAAATCTGTGGAATTATAGCAATTATCTATGGCCAATATTATCCCTTTTACTTCTGCATCTGCTACTTTTTCTAGACTTACTAGAGGAAGTAGATCTTCTATCCATGATTAAGTTTTTATGCTGGAATATTAGGGGAGTGGCCAACCCTGGCTCCCTTAATAGACTTTTAATCCTAAATAGGGTTCATAAAATCTTGGTAATTGTTCTTCTTGAACCATTGGTGAAAAAGAACTTTGATAGATTCATAAAGAAGTTTTCTGGATTCTCTTTTATCTTTAATTTTACTAATAAGATTTGGTTTTTTAGTAGAAAGGAGCTGAGGATTGATATTCATCTTGATCATCCTCAATTCTTACATTTGCATTTTGAGCTTGATCAATTTAAAGGATTTGCCACTTTTGTTTATGCTTCATCTTCTATTGTTGGAAGATCTAAACTTTGGTCTCATTTGAAGATTGTTGGTCAAAATATGAATGAGGGTTGGATTGTGGGAGGAGACTTTAATTGTATCTCACATCATAGTGAGAAGAACGGGGGTAGGAATCCTAATCTTCATGAGATGCTAAATTTCCCTAATCAAATCAAAGCTGCCAATCTATT
This sequence comes from Papilionanthe hookeriana x Papilionanthe teres, assembly GCA_022702705.1. Taxonomy (NCBI): domain Eukaryota; kingdom Viridiplantae; phylum Streptophyta; class Magnoliopsida; order Asparagales; family Orchidaceae; genus Papilionanthe; species Papilionanthe hookeriana x Papilionanthe teres. The sequence continues at coordinate 1,409,905 of CM040427.1, forward strand.
TGATATTGGGTTTGAAGGCTCACCATTCACTTGGAGAAGAGGCACTTTATATGAAAGATTGGATAGAATTTTCACTAACCAACTCTGGCTTGATATGTTTAACCTTTCTAAAGTTGAGCACTTAGCTAGATTTGGATCTGATCATGCTCCTTTACTTGTTCAATTCTCTCAACTTACTACTGTTAAACAAATTGGGTTCAGATACTTAAATGTCTGGTCTACCCATCCCAACTGTAAACAGGTAGTTAAGAATAATTGGATTCTCCCTCACCATTATTCTGATGCTAATCCTTTGTTGAAATTATGGTAGCTTCAAAAAAGAGTTGCTAAGGCTTTAACTAGTTGGAATTGGTCTGAATTTGGGAATCTTAAACATAATATTCAGAATGTTGAAATTATGGTTGCTCAGATGGAGCTAGATGTGGAAGAAGGAAGGAAATCTGATAAAGACCTAGTGGAAGCAAATGGGATACTTCATTCTGCCATTATGCAAGAGGAGTTATTTCTTCAGCAAAAAGCTTCTGCCAGTCAATTCTTTCATGGGGATCAGAATTCAAAAATTTTTCATGCTATAATCAAATATAGAAGAGCCCTTAACACTATTCCGAAAATTAGGTCTGCTAATAATACCTGGCTTTATACTTCACAGGAAATTGCTAAAGATGCAGTTAATTATTTTCAAAATCTATTCTCTTATCATGATTCCAACTCTATATTATTCTCTGATAGTCTTATGCAAAATGATTTAAAATTGGCAAGGGATTGTCAATTATCCAGATTGCCAAATGAAGATGAAGTGTTATCTGCTATTAATTCCTTGGATAGTAATAAGACAGCTGCTCCTGATGGGTATACTTAAGAAATTCTGGCAGATTATTAGATTGGATGTTATTGAGGCTGTGCAGAGCTTTTCCAGGGAGTGGATCTTCCAAATTTTTTTTCTCTTCTTCTAGTATTCTTATTCGTAAGGATAAAAAGAAGGACTGTTGGCAAGACTTCAGGCATATCAGCATTACTTCTACATTTTCAAAAATTATCAACAAGCTACTTGTGGCTAGAATTCAACCTCTTATGGATGTACTTATCTCAGAAAACCAATCTGCCTTTGTTAAAGGAAGAGGTATTAGGGAGAATATATTATTGGCTCAAGAATTACTTAATGATATTGAAAAGTCTTGTAGGGCTTCAAGTTTGATTCTTAAATTGGATCTGTCCAAAGCATTTGATACTATTAGTTGGTCCTTTATTCTAAAGGTACCTTCTGCCAAAGGTTTCACCTCTGATTTCTGTAGCCTAATCTCTAGATGGCTTAATAACAATTATTGTAGTTTGTTCATTAATGGTGAAAGTAAAGGTTTTTTTCAAGCTGGAAGAGGAATTAAACAAGGAGACCCTCCTTTCTCCTTATATTTTTATATTGGCTTTTGACTATCTCTCTAAGCTTATTAATCAAGTCCGGATGAATCATCCTTACACTCAGTTTCAACATAGATCTAGTTAATTGCTTAGCCACCTTGCTTTTGCTGATGATGTCATAGTTTTCTGTAATGGACGTAAGAATTCCATAAGTTGTTTAATGAAAACTTTAGCTGAATTTGAAGATATCTCTGGTATGACATTTAACAAATCCAAATGTCATTTTCTACCTAGTTCTAAAGCCTAGGTGAATACTAAGAAATGGATTACTGATTTCACTGGTTTTAAAGAAGCCATATATCCACTTAAGTATTTGGGGTTTCCTTTAATTAAAGGTAGACTAAGAAATTCTCATTATGATGAAGTGGTTTCTAAAATTTCTGCTCAAATTCAGTGTTGAACAAATTCTTTTTTATCTAATGGTGGTCCAATAACTCTTCTTAAGAGTATTTTAACAACTTATCCTCTTTATATCCTTCAAATGATTAAGATGAAGAAAAGCACCCAAAAATTACTTTCCATTACTTTCAATAAATTTCTTTGGGAAGGTCAGCATAGGCAAATGCATTGGACTAATTGGGATAAAGTTTGTAAACCTATTGCTAGTGGTGGCTTGGGGTTTAAAAGTTTTCAACAAATAAGTTTTTCATTTTATTGTAAACAGTGGATCAATTTCAGAGCGAAGAAATCTTTATGGTCTATGTATATGCATGGGAGGTACTGCCACAATATTCGTCCTGCTCAAGTTCAGATGAAGATTGGGGACTCAAAAAATTGGAAACAATTGCTGAAAGTTAGAGAGATGCTGAAAAACTTTTTGTTTGGGAGCTTGGGGATGGACAAATACATTTTTGGCTGGATAATTAGCTTTTTAATGATTCTTTGATTGATCAATGTGCTCATCCTGCTTCTATTCAAAGAGTGGCTGATTGTTGGATTAATTTTGAATGGGATGTCATTAAGCTTAATAGTTGTGTTAATAATGAAACTCAGAAGAAGATTCTAGCTATTCCTATTCAACCAGCTATGAGAGATAGATTGGTCACTAAGAATTCTTTTCGTTAAAGCTTGTCCAAATATATCTTTAAGGATACTTGGCCTACTAATGACTGGGGAAAACTACTTTGGAATAAGTTTATAACTCCTTCAATGTCATTTTTCTACTGGAGGTTATTCATGAAGTTTCTTCCAATAGATGATATTTTAAAATTAAAAGGCATTCGGGGTCCTTCCATTTGTCAATTCTGCCATTCTAATGAAGAATCCATTCCTCATATCTTTATCTGGTGCTTTGTTATCCAGGAGGTATGGAAGTCTATTTTGGATGCCATTGGACTTTCTTCAAAATTTTACTCATGGCTTAACATTGAACTATGTTGGCAAGATTGGAAAGACTCTTCTGATTATTTTATTCCACTTATTATTTTTTGGTATATTTGGATGGGTAGAAATGATGCTCTTTTCAACAATTAGAAATTTTCCATTCAGATGATCACAAAGAATTGCCTAACTTATATTCATAAGGTCAAGCATTTACTGAGTTCTCAGCAGGTTCCTGTGATTAACAAAGTCAAACTTGTTATTTGGAGATCTCCTAAGGCTCCTTGGATTAAAATTAATACCAATGGAAGTTTTTCTTCTTCTAGAGCTGGGATTGGAGTTATTAGTAGAAATCATTATGGGGATTCCCTTTGGTTTCTATGAACTCCAATTGTGGCAGTGAATAGTCTTGAAATTGAAGTAATTGCTGCTTACTGGGGCCTTAAAGCTGCCATTCTTAATAGCCATAATTTTATTCATATGGAAATGGATTCATTGCTTTTAGTGCAAATTTTATTAAAGAAAGTTGTTGTCCCTTGGAATCTGCTTATTTAGATTAATATGATCTTCAAGTTATCTTCTACTATAGCTGTTATTTGGAGCCATATTCACAGAGAGGGAAATCAACCTGCAAATTGGCTGGCGAAGAGAGCTTCTTCCATGAATGAAATCACTTGCAATTCCAGCTCCTCTTCTGAATTTTTTTCTCTTGATTTTTCTGTTTTTAGAGTTCTTTTACATGAGGACTTATTAGCCATTCCTCATGTCAGATGTAACAAAACCACCTTTGTTGTGCTTATCATGCCCATAATATTTTTGGCTAAGCCTAGTTTTTGTTATTTATTGCATCTTTGGTGCTAGATCTGACTTGGTTTGGTATATAATGACGTTTGGTGATATAACATTTCATTTATTTGCAAAGGCTACTTCTACTCAATGATTAGAAAATAATACATTCTAGTGCTAATCCTTTGGATTTATGCATGATTGATGGTTGGATAGCTAAATGATCTATATTACATTAGGCTTGTGGTATCGCTTATGACCAGAAAAGTGAGCATCAATATGGGTTTTGTCGCTTTTTTCACCTCACAGATTATAATTTTTTGGTTAGTCCTTCCTAAATTGTTGAACTATTTGTGTCCACTATTGTCTGTAGATTACATTAAACATTTTTAGGAGAAGTTTGTTGATGATGGTGTTGTTTCCTAGGAATTATGTTATTTGAATCATTCAGAACTTTTTAACGCATTTTTCACTTATAGTTTTGGTTTATATGAGGGTGTTACATATATTCATATAATTCTCTGTTGTATTTAGTCAATTGGGGTTGGGTAGTTTCAGATAGGAACACATTCCAGGGGCAGTAAGAAGGTTGTTACTAAGGGTGGTGTTTCAAGGTTTAATTTGCAGGATTTCTCTCTCTTTACGATTACTTTGGTCAGAACGCATTTCTTATCGCGGCCTCTGTGTTTGGTCCAGATATCTTATGCAGATTCATCCTCTTTGGTCAAGAATTTGAATTTGGATTTTGATGATCCTTATTCCAGAGAATTTAAATTTTGGAATGGTAGTGATTTCAAGGACACGCCTCTTTATGCTTTGTGCCACAATATGTAGCTTTCACAAATTATTGAGTGCAGTAGTCATTTTGGATTGCCTACGTTAGTTTTTGGAAATTCAATTTTTTTTGGGTATGCATGTAACTCTTTCGGATGAATTTTGTGTGTGTTCTATACTGGGTGTTTGGGACCCTAGTGGTGTATAATTTTATTTTTTTCACTTTTTGGAGGGACCAGCCACCCATCTTTCTACTTTTGCTTTGAGCTATAAAAGTGCCTACGGGCTTCCCTAAAAAAAATTATATATCGAACAATATGATTTTTGAACATAATAACTCATAATACCTTCTGTGGTTTCAATTTATTTATGTATGTGAGCAATATTTAATAAAATATTTAGACAAATATCCATCTTCAACCATGAAAAATCTTCCATTGGACCTTTTTTTTTGTTTTTTGAAAATTATCTTACCCTCACGAGTTCTACAAAGATTGGTCAAATAACTAACAAACACACTACCCATTGAAATTATTTAGTCTCTTGCCCTAATACAAATAAATAAAAAAAGAAAAAATAAAAAAATTAATCAATCATTAAGTTATGGACATAAACAATCTATTAATGTGCCTAAGGTGTTATAAATTCGTATTTGAACTTATGACACAAAGTTTAAAAATACATGTCGGCATATTTTTAGGTTGTGTGTTGTATTTTGAAAGGAGGTCGCCTACAGAAGTTGTCGGCAAATTTTTAATTTAATTTAAATATATAACTTGAAAAGTAGCATTTGATTTTTGAAAATAATTTTATGTTTGAAAATTTTAAGATAAGAAAATTCTCACATCCCAAATAGCTTATGTAAACGAGCACTGCATCACAAACCGTATATCTATTCCGATGAATAGACACACTGCTTGATGATGGGGCTCGGTTAAATAAACTAGAAGATTTGTGATATCAGTTTAGTCTGCGAACCAACTTTATAAGCTGATAAGTTCCCTGCTTAATATAAAGAAATTAAGCAGGGTTTATATTACCTTGGTTCTTAAAGTTCCCTATAAGGGTAAGCTCCTGTAGTTAATTAATCTTAAATGACGGGAATCATTTAAGAAAACTCTCGATAATAATCAGTGGTTTTGCTCTAAAGAATTTCAACGTTTAAGGTTTCAAAGGATTGAATTTTAGAAATTTCAAAAGGGATTAGCTCGAATTCGGAACAGTTCACCTTAAGAGTCTAATGGAAGAGAAGTAGGAGAAGTTTAGGATCCAAGAAGAATCTTGACAACTTCCCAAACTATCCTATTGTTTGGCTTTGTTGACCTCATTTTTGATGAGGTCTTCTCTTCTTCTCTTTAGTACTTAGGATCTAGCCTTAGGCTTTTCCTTTGACTATCTTAGAGGATTAGAATTGGGACTCACCACTTAGAAATTCAAACCACTTCTTAACTCCCTACAAACTCCACAAACTTGAATGTAGACCCCTAATCACCTAGAGGGTTGAAATCAAATGTGGAAGTTTAAAGGATGAGTTCCTATAGGACTCTTTGGCCTTAGGACTGCCCTGGGTGGCCTGGTCTGGTGGAGGATTGACCTACACACACACTACACTTATACTCTACACTTTCACACACATCCTAAAAACACACCCATGACCCAAACCTAACCCAAACTAACCCAATTTAACTCCAATTAACCCCAAATCTTTTCTAAACCTTCCTTAGCATCCCCACAAACAAAACACTAACATGATTTGCCAAAGATTTGGACCCAAACCCCACTCAAATTCAACCCAAAGATAAAAGGCAGAATTTTGACCTAAACCCAAACCTAACCCAAATAAACCCAAACCCCAAAATCAAAACTCAACCAAAGCCAAAACGTCTTTGAAACACTCCCATAAACATTTCCCAACATTTATTTTACATCAATTTCAACTCTAGCCCAACATTGGCCCAAGTTAGCCCAATATGACCTATATTGGCCCATTCACCAAAGATGTCCAAATCCAACCCAAACCTAGCCCAAATACTTTAAATTTATTCTAAATCATTCATGAAACATTCCCAAACTTAATTCAAAACTCATTGGATCCAATCCTTTGCAAAATTCTCATCCTAAAATAAAAAAAAAACCACTTCCCTAAATCACTTTAAAAGCCCATCTAAAACCATTTCAAAGAGCCCAAAATCTACCCTAAAGCCCACATGACAATTTCATTTGCCATCCATTTAATCAAAGCCATTCCCTAAGTTCAAATATATCATCAAATGGTTCCAAATCAAGCCATATACCAAATCCCATCAAACCACCCCTAAATTACCAAAATTTATAAAATCCATTTTCATAAAATTGACCAAGCTTTTCCCCAAGCCAAAGACAAGCCATGAAGCCACTCTTAAGCCACATGCAAGCCATGTGAGTTGCTCACATGTGACCTTACCACATTGGGCAAAAGGAGGAGGTCCTTTATACATTCCCATAAGGTGATTAACCACTCCCATGATTCCTCTTAACCATGCTTATGCCTAATTGTGCTTGGATGGTGACTTGACCCTACTGATTATGCTGAACCAAATCACTTTCCCTTCAGCCTAAACCAAGCATTGGGTGGTGCACCTAGCCCAAAGGGATGGGTTGACCAATTTGAGCCAAAATAGCCTTCCCCCCATTCCATTTCAATTCAACTCCTTTACACATGTCCAAGGCCAATTGACTGCACTAAGCCCCAGCCCTGACCTCCCTGACCTTGAGGGTGACCTGACCCTGGCCGGCCAGCCACCACAGCCGCCGGAAACCACCAGGCCGAGGGAGCCCATGTGAGCTAAAGTTTGGAATTCCCACTTTCTGAGCTGCCCCATGCCCAATGGCCATCATGGCTGTTCTTCCCTTGACCTAAGCAGCTGATCCCAAGCCTTAAACCCCACGGGAGGCCCTCCACCCTCTCCTATTTAAACCTCACCTCCTCTCGGCCATGAGAGGTGCTGAACCGGACCTTACCGAAACCACCGCCAAAATTGTTCCGGAACACTCTCCATACTTAGAGCGAGTTGATCCCCGGTGACAATTTGCCCTAATCCCCACCAACGAGCCCAATTTCTCGGCCAAAATTCCACCCAAAACCAGGACACTTCTCCACAGTGGATCAATCCTCAAATTGATTGGTCCTACACCTTCACCAGACCAAGGGAAGGAGTCCACCAGGAAAAGCCCCCTCTCCAGGCCACCCATCTGTTCCAGACTCCAAGCTTTGTGATCGGGCTTGGTCGAAATCATACCTAGGCGATTCACCAGACCAGGAGACTTCATCTAGAGCTTGCTGGGATCCAATCGAAGGCGACACAACCCTCAGATTGAAGCCACACTTCTCTGAGCAAAGGTATGAGCTAATTCCTCATCCCGAGCTTCTGGAGATTCTCCATTACAAATGCTTTAATTTTAATGCATGATCACCGTATAGAGGTATTCGTCTCTTCAAGATGAATCCATAGAGCACAAGAACACAAAAATCTGTTGAGAAATGAGTGAGTTCTTAGGGTTTTAGTGTGGACGGCTCTCGGGTGAGAACAGCTGGGGACGATGAACGGATGCCGTTCATTCCATACACGCGCGGACGGACGGCCAGGATCGCGCCGGATGAGGAGACGGAACGATACAGCGGGCACCCGGAGCGCTGAGTTGGATGACGGTGCCGAATCAGAAGGCGACGCGTGTGCGTTCGGAGCTGCCGAGGTTGAGCTGGCGCCACGTCACTTAAATAGAAAATTAGGGTATTTTCTTATTTATTTAATTCCCTAAACTTCAAAAATGCATAACTTTGTGTAGAAAAATCAGAAAAATAAAATAAAAATGCCCTCTTGCTCAGTGAACAGAGGAAAATAATGTGGAAAAGAAATCATTTAATTTCATTAAGTATTTTATTTTTAATGATTTATTTACCCTATGCATTGTTTTAATTCTCCATGCATATAGGAAATTCACCATGGCATGAGACCATAGGGCTTTTGAAGCCTTTGAACTTGAGAATATTCCTTGAATTTTCCAAAGTCAGAGGCCATCCCTATGAGAAGTTATTGATTTTTCAAATTCATTTTGCTGTTTTGAGTATTTTAAATCTAATAATTAGCATGTTGTGAAATAAATTCTAGAAAAATTTGGTGATGTTTCTTATTACCAGAGGACCCTAGAAAAAATAGCTTTTGAATTAATTCACTTGGAATAACCCTAATTGGCCTAAACACCTAAAATAGGTCCCTAATTAATTAGAGCTAATCATACATCAAATTGACTTGAAATCAATTCTCCACTGACCTTTAGGATCAGAGGAACCCACCATAAAAATTTGAAGTCAATTGGACTTGGCTAGCCCTACTAAATGGGTTGATTAAGCTATTTAGCCAAGTTAAACTTAAAAAATTCATAACTTTCAAAATACTTTTCAAAAATTCACCAAATTGGTTTTGGAGCCTCTATGATATTAGGGGAATTTAAGAAAATTAAAATTTCAATTTTCTAAAAAAGTTGATTTTTTGTATCATTTTAATATTTTAATAATTAAAAAATAATAAAAATCATAAAAATAATAAGATTCACCAAAATGTCACATTTTGAATTTTAATCACTTGGGAACAAACCCCATATTTTTCTTAGGTCTATTTGATGAGATATTAAATTTTAAAGCCCTAAGGTAATTTTAAATTAAAAAAATGTATTTTTTTAGCATTTCCACTAAAATAATTCTAATAAATCAAAGAAAAATTAGAAAATTGTAAAAATTAATTCTTTGATTTCCTTTATATCAGAGAGATTTTTGAAAAATAAAAAAATTTATTTTTCAACCTTTATTTTATTTTTAAATTAATTAATACTCCAAAACTCAAAATAATTCTAATAAAAATAATATAATTCAAAAAATCACCAAAATTGGTCCAAGTGGTACTCTAGTCATTAGGAATGTCCCATAATTTTCTTAAGGACAGAAACTTTCCCTTGGTCATATTATTAAATTTTCCTTGGAAATCCCTATTTTCCACCAAAAATAATTACATAAATACATTAAATACAGAAAAATCACATTTTCTCCTCTCCTGTCTTTATTGACATATGAGTGAAGTCACATAAAAATTTCAAGTTCATTTAAGCTCAATTTAGTGAGTTATGAAATTATTAAGCTTGAAGGGTAAAATGGTAATTAAAATTTTAACCCTTAATTAAAACTTTAGGTTTAATAAAATTAAAGAGTAAAATATTTGATATTAATCTGATTTGGATGATTGAAATTTAAATAATTAGAGAGTAGAAACCTACCAAACAATTTGAAAATAATTAAAACAAACTTTAATTAAATAATTGATTAAATTTGGAAAAATAATAAAATTGGAATTATTAAAATAGGGATATTAATAGGAAGAGATTTGTTCTTTAATTTAAGAATCCCTAAATTAATCATCCAAATAATATTTAATTCCTAATTAAAATGATAATTCAAATTTAAGATTTAAAATGTTAAAAGACTTAATCATTAAATTAAATTAAAGTTAAATTATTAAACTCTTTTAAAATTTCAATTAAATTAAAATTAAAAATAAAAATAAATTTAAATTTAAATTAAATTAAATTAAACAAATTAAATTAAATTGAATTAAATTAAATTTAATTTAATTTAATTAAATTAAAATTAAATTAAATTAATTAAATTAAATTAATTAAATTAAATTAAATTAAAACAAATTAAATATAAATTAAATCAAATTAAATTAAATTAAATCATATTAAATTAAATTAAATTAAATTAAATTAAATTAAATTAAATAAAATTAAAATAAAAAAATAAAATCAAGTTATAATTAAAATTAATTTAAATTAATTAGATTAAATTAAAATTAAAACTAAACAAAATTAAATTAAATTAAAGTTTAATTAAATTGAATTAAAAATAACATCACCTAAGACATAAAGGAATTCAAAATAAAGCAACTTGAACACTATTCCAAATTTAAACCCGATAACTGAAATTAAATTAAATCACAAACCATTTGAACATCAATTTGCCCTCGAAAGCTTCCGTTGTCATAACTCCTAAACAGAACGTTAAATGAAATGTTACTTCACTTATAGGATATTCAAATGTCCTAGTTCACTGAGTAAGATAACAACAAAACTTAACTAAACCTCGAACGATCACTTCACCTGATTGATTAAATCCATTTGGACTTAAAACAATCCTAGCAGTATTGAAAAGATGTTTAAGACTCGTCTTAAGCACTTCCTCAATATGATAGGATGTTTATAAGAACGATTGAATTTAATTGTTCTTTGGTGAAGAAAATCGTCCTCAAACCAAAACACAAAAACCTAGACGTCATAGGAAATGACTAGCTATAGGATTAGGAACTTGGTAGAAAACCATAACCCTTCCCTTAGCTTTACCTAGGAACTTGCTTAAATATTCTAAATTGTGTTTAAGTGTAGCTTGGGATGACGGGAAGACCCTCCAGGTACGCTTTTATTTTGTTGTAATTTACTTTATTGCAATTTATTTAATCGCATCGCACTTACTTTTCTTGCATGATAAACAACTGTTGCATGAAAACCCACACTTTTAGGATAGTCCCTAAAACTGAAACCAAAATTAAATTAAAAGTCATTGCAAGATAAAATTCACCGCCACAACATTTCAAAATATAAAACAACTCAAAATTTAATCACAAACAGAACACAAAACTACAATTATAACTAAATTAAAACGTCTTGTTGGATGATCGGGATACCTCGGATGATGTAACCTACGTGTTGCTAACGGGATTTCCCACGGTCTAAATGAAAGTGTAGAACTCATTCAGTTGAGTTTAGCAAATTCATCTGGACTAAGTGAATCCGATAAAAATAATGATGCCGGAAGGATGGAACCGTGGGATCTTAACGCGGTGTTGTTATAATCAACTTTAAGATTTGTTTAATTATAATATTAAAAAACACCTGGATTTTAAGATTTTCTCTAAACCAGAACACTTCTCTCATCTCCTGATTTATGACTTCTAAAACTAAACCCCTACAACAACAAGAAGCTCGGAGCATGGTGGGCAGCACGGCCATCGTCATCAGCAAAACTCGGATCTACCTCGACAAAACTTTCTTAGAGTTAAATAACCAAACCATAGGAATTCGAGGTAGTTTGCCTAGTGCAACATAAATCCTCAACCTCTTCGTTAGGCATTTGCATGATCATGTCATGTAAATTAAGCCCTAACCGGTCTTAGGACTCTGAGGTAGTTGTTCAGTACGACATAAACCCTCATATCTTCAAGGCTATTTGTATGATTGTCTCATACGAATTTAAGTCCAAATTAATTAAAATTGGCAAGATCAAAACATTAAATAAACATTAGGACTTTCCTAAATTCAAGCTAAACAATAGGATAGTCGGGAAATTACCGAAGTTCGCTTCGAATCTTTAATTTCTCCTACCTTTCTTCCTTTGAACAAAACGTTCCAATCTTGATCCATTCCCTATTGAAATTCCAAAATTCAATCCTTTTGAAAACTTAAACTTTGAAATTCTTGAGAGCAGAATTACTGATTATTATCGAGAGTTTTCTTAGGTGATTCCCGTCACTTAAGATGTAATTAACTATAGGGGCTTGCCCTTATAGGGAATTTTAAGAACCTGAGTAATATAAACCCTGTTTAATGCTTTCATATTAAGCGGGGAATTTGTCGGCTTATAAAATTGGTTCGCGGACCAAACGGATGTCACAAATCTTCTAGTTTATTTAATCGAGCCCCATCACCGAAACGAGTGTGTCTATTCTTCGAGATAGATACACAGTTTGTGATGCGGTGCTCGTTTATATAAACTATTCGGGATGTGAGATCAGTTTGATTTCATATCTTAAAATTTTCAAATTTAAAATTATTTTTAAAATCAAATACAACTTTTCAAATTATTTATTTAAATTAAATTAAAAATTCACCGACAATTTCTTTTAGGAGACCCCCTTTTCAAAATAAAATACACCAACCTAAAAATAATGCCGACAGGCTTAGATTTGGGAGTTTATTTAATGTTTCGATCCTGCCAATTTTAATTAATTAGGACTTATATTTGTATGACTTGATCATACAAACAGCCTAGAAGATATGAGGGTTTATGTCGTACCGAACGACTACCTCGGAGTCCTAAGACCGGTTAGGGCTTAATTTACATGACATGATCATGCAAATGCCTAAGGAAGAGTTGAGGATTTATGTTGCACTAGGCAAACTACCACGAAGTCCTATGGTTTGGTTATTTAATTCTAAGAAAGGTTTAGCTAGTGTAGATCTGAGTTTTGCTGATGACGATGGCAGGGCTGCCCACCATGCTTCGAGCTCGTTGTTGTTGGAGAGGTTTAGTTGTAGAAGGTGAAAATCAAGAGATGAGAAAAGTGTTTTAATTTAGAAATCTTAAAGCCCAAATATTTTAAATATTTTAATTAAAACAAATCTTAAAGTTTTTTAAACAGAACCGATTAAGATCCCACGGTTCCATCATCCCGGCACTGTTATTTTCATGGAATTCACTTAGTCCAGATGAATTTGCTAAACTCAACTGAATGAGTTCCACACTTTCATTTAGACCGTGGGAAATCCCGTTAGCAACACATGGGTTACATCATCCGAGGTATTCCCGATCATTCAACGAGACGTTTTAATTTAGTTATAATTATAGTTTTGTTGTTTTGTTTGTGATTAAATTTTGGGTTGTTTTATATTTTGAATGTTGTGACAGTGAGTTTTATCTTGCGGTGACTTTTAATTTAGTTTTGTTTTCAGTTTTAGGAATATCCTAAAGGTTTTGGTTTTCATGCAACAACCTTATTTAACATGCAAGAAAAGTAAAGTACAGTGCATGTAAGTAAATTGCTATAAAGTAAATTGCAATAAAATAAAAGCATACCTAGAGGGTCTTCCCATCATCCCAAGTTGCACTTAAAACACATATTAGAGCATTTAAACATATTTTGCAAGAAATACCTAGGTAAAGCTAAGGGAAAGGGTTTTAGTTGTATACCAAATCCCTAATCCTATAACTAGTCATTTCCTACGACGTCTAGGTTGTTGGTTTGGTTTAAGGATGATTTTATTCATCAAAGAACAATTAGATTCAAGTGTTCTTCTAAAACATCCCGTGATATTGAGGAAGTGTTTAGGACGAATCCTAAACATCTTTTTAATACTTCTGGGATTATTTTGATTCCAAGTAAATTTAGTTGCACATATGAATTAATCATCCAGGAGTTTAGTTAAACTTTGTCTCTTGCTCAGTGAACTTGGGTATTTGATTACCTGATAAATGAAGTGACATTTCACTTAATCTTCTATTTAAGAGTTATAAAAATTAAAGTTTTTAAGGGCAAGTTGGTTTATCGAGAATTTTAATCATTCTTAATTTAAAGTTTGAGTTAATGATTTAAAGTGTTTTAATTTAATTATGAGGTTTTAATTAATAATTTTAAGTTTGGAATAGTGTTCAAATTATTTTAGATTTAATTTAAATCTTTACATTTTCAATTATCTTAGTATTTCAAATTGATGTTCATGTTTTAAATTTACTTAGATAGGAAGAGGTATTGAAATTATTGATATATTTTGATTTAACTCTTAATGATTTCATTTAGGTTTGTTTTTAAATGATTTTAATTTAATTTAATTTAAATTGATTTTAATTTAATTTCATTTAATTTAATTTAAATTTCTTTAATTTTAATTTTAATTTTATTTTAATTTTAGTTTAACTTTAATTTTAATTTAATTTTAATTTAATTTAATTTAATTTTAGTTTTAATTTTAGTTTCGATATTTTAAATTTAATTTTAATTTAATTTTAGTTTTAATTGTTAATTTGGATTATTATTTTAATTTTTAATTAAGGACTAAATATTGTTAAAGTGACTTATTTAGGGATTTTTAAATTAAAGAACAAATATCCTCTTAATAATATCCCTATTTTAATAATCCAAATTTTAAATATATTCTTTCCAAAATTTAAATTATTTAATTAATTAAAGTTTCATTTTGATATTTTCAAAGTGCTTAATGGGTTTCTACCCCTTAATTTCCCTAAGTTTCAATCATCCAAGAGAAAGTTAAAATCAAATATTTTACCCTCCATTTTGATTAAATCTAAAGTTTTAATTAAGGGTTGAAATTTTTTATTACCTTTATGCCCTTTTAAGCTTATTTATTTCATAACTCACTATATTGAGCTCATATGAATTTGAAATTTTTATGTCACCTCAATCACATATCAATTAGCACAAGTAGAGGAGAAAATGTGATTTTTCTAATTTTAATTTATTTATATAATTATTTTTAGTAGAAAATAAGGGTTTTCAAAGAAAATTCAACAACATGACCAAGGAAAGGTTTCTATCCTTAAGAAAATTATGGAATGTTCCTAATGACCAGAGAACCACTTGTACCAATTTTTATGATTTTTTGAATTATATTTTATTTATTTTAATTATTGTGATTTTTAGAGTATTAATTAATTTTAAAATAAAATAGAAGTTGAAAAATAGTTTTTATATTTTTCTTAAATTTCTCTGACCTCAAGGTGTCCAGAGAAAGAGATTTTATAATTTTATAATTTTTCTTTGTTTTATTAGAATTATATTAGTGAAAAAGGTTAAAAATTCATTTTTTAATATTAAAAATTACATTAAGCCTTCAAAATTCAATATCTTATCCTAGGGACTTAGGAAAAATATTTGGTTTGTTTGTAAATGATTAGGAGTCAAAATGTGACATTTTTATGATTTTTAATATTTTTATGATTTTTATTACTTTTAATTATTAAAATATTAAAGTATTGTGAAAAATCAACTTTTTTAGAAAATTCCAATTTCAATTTTCCTAAACTCCCCAGATGTCAGAGAAGCACCAAAACCATTTTTGTGAATTTTTGAAAAATATTTTCGGAGTTATGAATTTTTAAAGTTCCACTTTGCTTATGTGGCTTAATCAATCCATTTGGTGGTGTTAATCAAGTCCAATTGATTTCAAAATTTTATGTAAGGTTCCCCTGACCCTAAAGAGTAATGGAGAATTGTTTTCAAATCAATTTGATGTGTGGTTAACCCTAATTAATTCAAATTCAATTTTAAGGGGTTATGCCAATTAAGGTTATTATGAATGAATTAACTTAAAATATTTTTTCCTTAGGGTCCCCTGGTCCTAAGAACCATCACCAACTTTTCCTAGAATTTATTTTACAACATGCTAATTATTGAAATTAAAATACCTCAAAGCAGTGACATGAACTTGAAAAATCAATAACTTTTCACAAAGATGGCTTCTGACCTTGAAAAATTCAGGGAATGTTCCCAAGATCAGAGGCTTCAAAAGCCTTATGGTCTCATGCCATGGTGAATTATCTATGCAAATGGAGAATCAAAACATTAGAAACAGTAAATAAATTATTAAAAATAAAATACTTAACTTGATTTCTTTTACACATTATTCTCCTCTGTTCACTGATCTAGTGGGTATTTTTATTTTATTTTTATGTTTTTTCTATGCAAAGATACCAATTTTTGAAGTTCTGGTAATTAAATAATTCAAAAATACCCTAATTTTCTACTTATCCGACTCAGCGCTGCGTCATCCTACGGCAGATCGAAAGCCCACGCGTCGCTCCATGATTCGCCGTCGCCATCTGACTCAGCGCTCCAGGGACCTGCGGTTCATGTACCATTCTACTGTCTGGCTTCATCTCGACCGTCAGCTCGATACACGTGTGATCCAACGACTTTTGGTCATCGTCTATGACTGGTGTGCACCCGTGACTATCCACACTCAAACCCTAATATCTCTCTCGATTCTCAATTGATTTTTGAGTTCTTATACTCTATCGATCATCTTGAAGAGACGAACACATCCATACGGTTTATAAGCTATCAAATTAACCCAAAAAAATGGAGAATTGTTGGAAGCTTAGGAGGAAGAATGAATTCATTCCTTTGCTCATAGAAGTGAAGCTTCGATCTGAGAGTTGTGTCACCTTCTATTGAGTCCAGGCAAGCTCCAGATGAAGTCTCTGGCTCTGGGAATTGTCTAAGTATGAAAGTGACCAAGGTCGATCATGAAGGTTGGAGGCTGGAAGCAATGGCTGGCCTGGTGAGGCGGCTTTTGCTGGGGAACTTCTCCTCTTGGTCTGGTGAAGGTGTAGGGTCAATCAATTTGAAGATTGGCTCACCTGTGGTGAAGTGTCCGTTTTTGGGTGGATTTTCAACTCAGAAATTGAGCTCACAGAGATGGTTTTAGGGCTGGATTTCAGTGGGGATCAAGTTCTTTATGTCTGGAGAGGGATCTTGAGTTATTTTGGCAGAGTTTTGGTAAGGTTTGGTTCAACACCTCTTTTGGCTGAGAGGGTGGTGGGTTTAAATAGACATGGCTGGAGGGCTTCCCAGGGGGGTTTGATGCTTGGGATCAGCTGCTCTATGCAAGAGAAGAACAGCCATGGTGTTCAATTGGACTGGGACAACTCAGCAAGGGAGAATTGAAAATTTTGGCTCACATGGAGCTCTCGGCCATGGTGTTTTCCGGCGACCCAGGCGGCTGGCCGGCAGGGTTAAGTCATCATCTGGCTCAGAAGGGTCAAGGGTTGGCAATGGTGCAGTCAATTGAGGCTTGACATGTGTAAAGGAGTTTGATTTAAGTTGTAAGGGGGAAGAGTCATTTTGAGCTTAATTTGGTCAAGCCATGGAAATGGGTTGGGTTCACCCTTTAAGAGTTTGATTTGGGCTGAAATGAATCATTTGGCTCAGCTGACATTAGGTGGAGAAGTCTCTATCCCAAGAATTTTGATTAAGCATGGGTTAGAGTGTAACATAAAAGGGGTTAAAAAGGCTTAAGAAGGAGTTTGGAAAGGGTTCCCTCTCTAGCCATAAATGGTTTAGTGATGTGGAAAGTGGCTTTCGAGGCTTGCATATGGCTTATGCATGGCTCCATGACTCCATGTGGCTTGGGGCAAAGCTTGGTCAATTACATGAAAAAGTGTTTTGAATTTTTAGACATTTTGATGGAAAATTTCCATGGGGCCACATTTGGTTTGTTTAACAGATGAAATTAAACTTTGGGGGGTGATTTTATCAAATGGATGACCAATGAGGATGTCATATGGGTTTTGAAATAAGTTTTGGGCCTTTTGCATTTTGGTGAAAATGGGCTTTTAAAGGCTTTATGCAAGTGGGCTTTTAGATTTTAAAATGGGATTTTGGATGAAAGTTTTGTGAAGGACCATGCCAAATAAATTTTGGGTTTAGTTTAGGGATGTGTCATGAGTGATTTGGAACAAATTTGAAGTGATTTTGAATTGAATTGGGTTTAATGTGGGTCTTTTGGTAAAGGGGCCAAAGTGGGTCAAATTGGGCTAACTTGGTTTAAGGCTGGGCTAAATATGGATTTGATGTAAGATTAATGTTGAGAAATGTTTATGGGAGTGTCACAAAGAGTTTTTAATTTTGGTTGGGCTTTGATTTTGGGATTTGGGCCCATTTGGGTTAGGTTTGGGCTTAGGTCAATTTAAGGGATTTTTGTTTTGGGTTTGGTTTGGGTGGAGTTTAGGTTCATTTTTTTGGAAAATCAAGTTAGCGTTTTGTTTATGGGGATGTTAGGAAGGCTTTAGAAAAGATTTGGGGCCAATTGGGGTTGAGTTGGGTTGGTTTGGGCTAGGTCTAGGTCATGGGTCAAAATTGGGCCTTTAGCTTCAAATTGAAATTTGGCTTCAATTTGGTCTAAATTGATATTGGGGATATTGAATTGAAGTTTAGAATTGAATTGGACTAGAATTGAGGTCAATTGGGGTGGTTTGGTTTGACATTGGGTTCACTTGGGTTAAAAATTGGTCAAATTGGGGGTTTTGGTAAAAGTGGGGTAATTTGAGGAAATTGTCCTATGGTGTAGTTGAACAAAATGAAATTGGGAATATTTTGAATTTTTTGGAATTTTTTGGGAATTTTCAGAATTTTTGGATTTTTGGGGTAAAAGGGTATTTTGGTAATTTTGGGGGGTTTAGGGGTATTTTTGGAAATTTTGGTATTTTTTCGTGGGAAGTATTTAGGATTGATTTTGAGGGATCTTAGGTAATTTAGGCAATTTTGAAAATTTTTGGTAACTTCAAGGACATTTGGTAGGTTTGGTGGGTCCGGGGCCCCGGGGGTCAAAAAACTGAAATTTTGAAAAAAGGAAGATTGATAAAATGTGAGTGAAATTGGATTACTTTGGTTAACCCATGAAGCCATATCAAGCCCATATGAGCCATGAGAGGACTCATTTGGGGCATTCACTATGTTGTTCCTAACCCTCTTAGCTAAGGGCTGAGGGGTTAGAGACCATCCATATGAATTACCTACATGAGTTAGGAAGTCAAGTTGGGTGAGAGTGTGGTCTTAGGACTTGGAATGTGTGTGATAGTGTAGTGTATGTGCAAGTCAACCCTCACCAGACCAGGCCACCGAGGGTATTCCTAAGGCCAAAAAAAGTCCTATAGGGAACTCATCCTTTAAACCTCCACATTTGATTTCAACCCTCTAGGTGATTAGGGGTCTAAAATCAAGCTTGTGGGGTTTGCAGGGAGTTAAGAAGTAGTTTGAATTTCTAAAGGGTGGGTTCCATTTCTAGTCCTCTAATATTAGTCAAAGTAAAAGCCTAAGGCTAGATCCTAAGTACTAGAGAGAGGAGCAAAAGACCTCATTAAAAATGTGCTAAACAAATGGACCCCCAATAGGTGTGGTTTGCTAACCAAGCACACCGCGCGTATTGGCATTGACCAAAGAGATCAATAAAACCAACACAGATGTCCAATTAACAAAATTAGGATGAAGTAGAAGAATTTCCGCTGGGGAGTATCAGGTATATTTCCAAGACTGGAGATTCCTGAACTCTCGCTGGGGAATGGAAAAGGAGGTGAACTCCAAATCACAAGATCTGGGCAATTCGATTTAGATTTTAGTTTACTTTTAAATTTCAAGTTTCAATGTGTGAGTTTAGATTTCAATTTGTTCTAAGTCTCAATTTCAATTGAAGTCTAATTTAAATCGATTTAAGGAAATTTTGAATTTGAAATTTGGATTTGAAATGAGAATTGAAACCTAGATTTCAACCTCGGGATTGCGAAGAGAACTGGAATTTAGGTACCAGCCTCGGAGTGAGAATCAGAATTTAAGTATTGACGGAAAAAGGATGAGAATCAAAATTTAGGTACTGATCTCGAGAGAGTGAGATTTGGAATTTATGTATCAAACCTGAAAGAGAATCGAAATTTAGATATCGATCTCGAATGAGAGTCAGAATTCAGGTACCGACCTCGAAGGAAGAGAACTGGAATTTATGTACCAGTCTCGAAATTTAGAATTGAAATTTAGGTATCAATTTGAAAGAGAATCAAAATTTAAGTATCAATCTCAAATGAGAGTCGGAATTTAGGTACCGACCTCGAAGGAAGAGAACTGGAACTTAGGTACCAGTCTAGGAATTTACAATTGAAATTTAGGTATCAATTCGAAAGAGAATCAAAATTTAGGTATCGATCTCGAATGAGAGTCGAAATTTAGGTAACGACCTCGAAGGAAGAGAACTGGAATTTAGCTACCCGTCTCGAAATTTAGAATTGAAATTTAGGTATCAATTCGAAAGAGAATCGAAATTTAGGTATCGATCTCAAATGAGAGTCAGAATTTAGGTACCGACCTCGAAGGAAGAGAACTGGAATTTAGGTACGAGTCTCGGAATTTAGAATTGAAATTTAGGTATCAATTCGAAAGAGAATCGAAATTTAGGTATCGATCTCGAATGAGAGTCGGAATTTAGGTACAGACCTCGAAGGAAGAGAACTGGAATTTAGGTACCAGTCTCGGAATTTAGAATGAGAAATGGAAACGGGCTCCAATCTTGAAGATTCATCTGTATGAAGAGGGACCCAATCCCATGCCATCAGAACCAAATCGAACAAAGTTCGTGGCTCCGTGTCAATAGAACTAGTCGATCCTCTAAGACACAGAAGCAAGAGAATTGAAAGGAGCCGAAAAGGGTATCAAGCTGAAAAGACTTGACTTAACGACAAGTCGAAGAGAATATCCAAATTTCGAAAGAGTTTCAAACATATTTCAATTGAGGAAAGAACTGAAAGGTTCGAATCAGAGGATTCAGATCGGAATTCAATTTGAGATTTAGATTCATTTTGTTTGTCCTTTAACGATCCCATTTTTTATTTTTTTGTTGTTTATTTAGTGTTCAAGTGAATTTGAAGTTAATTTTAATATTCAGATTTTTAGGAAAAAAATTTCATTTATTTCTTTTCTTTTCTGTTCTTCGTTCAAATTTCATTTAACTCTAATGGCGTTTCCCAGTCAATTTGCACCAAAAGTGGTGAAGGCAAAATATGATGTAGTCGTTTTCATTCTAACTTGCTGAAAGTACATCATACAACTTGATCTAGTCATGACGACATTTTCCTCAGAAATTTAATGTCTCATATAATCCATGTAAATCCAAAACGGATTGTATAAACTTCTTGTTGATCCATTCAACAGCGTCTGTCAAAAAATCCATGTCTGAATAGTAAGAAACATGGGCAATAACATCACCTTCCAAGCCACCCTTGGCAGGAATGTCGCATGGATGTGCATTGGAGGTGTGTTATTTCCAATGTAACTCACAGCTCGTAGGTCCGGAGATTCTCCAATTCTGGATCTGGCTGAATGTGGGAAGGCATTTTTTCTGTCGTCCATTCTTCTAAAAGTAACTGAGATCTGCTCCATAGGCACTCCTGGAATGCAATGCTTCACAACATCTGTTTCGTTTCCTTTTAACACCAGGACGGAACCTACCAGTAGTGGTATCTCCACCGGCCCTCGGAACTCACCGGGGCCTACAATCCGGAGGTTAGATCCGAACATGATGTTGCATTGGTTAACAAATGAAACTGTGCAGAAGGGTCATGATGGTCTATATGTGGAGGTATGCAGTCACCTTCCTTGTAGATGTTAATAATGCAGCTGTTGGGTATGCAATCTGCAGGCAATACCCTCCATGTTATCATCCTTTTCACCATTCTCTTGAGGATTCTTGGCATCGGATCCACCTCACTGCGACGGAGTATCCTTGGTAAATTTCCTTTTCTGTCTATGGCAAAATTGTAGCAACATCCGCATTGGATTGTAACTCTTCCCTTTCCTGGCATCCATCTTCGGGGTTCTGAATAAGTCTTTTCTCTCAGGCGGCCAGCTAGGCCCATTTTATGTAATTCAAGGATGCAATCTACAATTTATTGTTGCTCATAATCTGAGAAAACATCTGTATGCAGCTCGAGGCCTTCCAAGATGTTGACCCTCTTGTTTCCAATTCTTTCAAAGTATTCAAAAGTTTTCTTCTCAACTAGTTGCATTTTCTCAAGCTCGTATTCTGGGATTATCTGAATTCCTCGGTTTCTAGTAACATACTGCGGGATGTATGGCTCAACCCCAGCACGTTCTTCTGCATGTCTCGGCTCCTCAGGGATAGTCCCTGTAGGGACATCCTCCGGGGTTGCTTTCGCAACAAGACTCTTCGGATCCGGTACATATGCTCGGCGTCGAGGTACTGACTCCATTTCTGCTTTTCTTGGTATTTCTCTCATCTGTTCCGACCTTCTTGGAATTGACTTTCTTCTTTCTGGTTCCTGATGAACCGGTCTCCTTGGAGCATTTGCACTAACAGTATCCACTATCTGTTCATGTTGATCTTCCGCTAACTTGGTCGACATTTTATGAATGCGACGATTCTTATTTCTTCGCTGGGTAGCAGTGAGAGTAGCTCTCCTTACCCCTTGAATTTCTGCGGGTGCGGCGCTGACAAGCCTACCCTCTGCTGTGGCAACCAAGAACTTAACTTTCTTATCTTCTCCGGTTGCATGCGCGGCGTTTGCTTTTCTTTCCTTGTTGCTGGATTGGCAGCTCGAGCCACCCACTTTCATCACTGTCTGGCTGTGAAGTTCTTCTCGATCAACTGGGATCCAATCAGTTTCTTCGTATTGTAAGTTGGCTGGTGTGAAGTCTGAGTCAATATCTATCACTGCTCCATTCCTCACCCTCTTTTCATCAAGTGCTAGACTCACGCCATTTCTAAAGTTTAAAACCAACCGCCCGTTCGACATTTCCATGCAAAAAAATAAGGAAAGGATCAGGGGCTGTACTAAGAACAAGAACAATAAGAAAAAACACTTAAAAATTCTTATTCACTTCTTTTAAATTTAAAGGAAGTAGGAAGAGATGAGAAAATATCAGGAATGAATGGATTTAAAAGGAAAGATTGACATTTTATTATTATGATTTCCCAAGTTTTCTTTTTAACATTTTCGTTGATGAGAATTTTTTTATCATCCATTTTATTTTGTTTTGGGTTCGGACCCAGTCACAAAGTGATTACATCACCCGTGTTTCTAGGGATAAGATTCTACTTTAGAGGCCACCCTTCGAAACATCAGGTCGCGTAATACTTCTTTAAATACCATCCATTGATTGGAAGCATAGGTCGTTCTCCACGGCAATTCACAAGCTGGTAGGAACCTCCTCAGTAGACTGTATCGACCACGAAAGGCCCTTCCCATGTTGGTTCAAATTTACCACCTATCTTGCGATGTGCAGGAATAGGTCTTTTGAGAACCAAAACAAAGTCACCGACTTTGAAAGTTCTTGGGCAGACCAGTTTATCATGGGCCTGGATCATCTTGGCTTGATACAGTTCCAAAGTCTACTGTGTGGAAAGTCTTTTCCCTTCCAAGCTTTCCAATTCTTCCAGTCGTAGTCTGGCATTTTCTTCTGTAGTGATCTTTTCTGCAACTGCAATTCGGAGTCATGGAAGCTGAACTTCTAGGGGCAAGACGGCCTCGGACCCGTACACTAAAGCGTAAGGTATAGATTGAGTAGGAGTCCTAAAAGTTGTCCTGTAGGCCCCTAAGGCTTCTAATAACTTCTCGTGCCAATTTCTCTTTTTATCATCCAAAGTTTTCTTTAAAATTTGAATGAGAGTTTTATTAAAAGCCTCAGCCAAGCCATTTGCTCTTGGGTAGTAGATCGTTGAGTATCACCAATCGATCCCGTGTCTTCTGACTAAATTGTTGATCTTTATACTTTTGAATGCAGAACCATTATCTGAAATGATATTGCTCGGTAGCCCAAAAAGGTAGACGACTTGGTTCTTAAAAATTTATAGCACGTGGTGTGCCTTCACTTCCCTGAGTTGTAAAGCTTCTGCCCACTTAGAAAAGTAGTCTGTAGCTGCAAGAATGAAGCGATGTCCTCTTGAAGAAGGTGGTTCTATCAGACCCACTATATCTGTGCCCCAACACTCAAATGGCCACGACGAGATTGTCGGATGTAGCACATTTGGAGGTTGGTGTAGAACTACTCCGTGCACTTGGCACTGGTGACAACTCCTAGTGACCTTCATGCAGTCCGTCATCATTGAGGGCTAGTAGTACCCTAGTCTTTTAATCTTCATTTTCATTTTCAGACCCGACTCATGAGCGCCACAAAGTCCTGAATGTACTTCTTTAACGATTTCACGAGCCTCGTGTCGGCATATTTTTAGGTTGTGTGTTTTATTTTGAAAAGGGGGTCGCCTAACAGAAGTTTTCGGCGAATTTTTAATTTAATTTAAATAAATAATTTTGAAAAGTAGTATTTGATTTTGAAAATAATTTTAAATTTGAAGGTTTTAAGATATGAGATTAAACCGATCTCACATCCCAAATAGTTTATATAAACGAGCACCGCACCACAAACCGTGTATCTATCCCTAAGGATAGACACACGTCATGACGGTGTGGCTCGATTAAATAAACTAGAAGATTTGTGACATCCGTTTGGTCTGCGAACCAATTTTATAAGCCGACAAATTCCCCTGCTTAATATGAAAGCATTAAACATTGTTTATATTACCTGGGTTCTTTTAAAATTCCCTATAAGGGCAAGCCCCTATAGTTAATTACATCTTAAGTGATGGGAATCACCTAAGAAAACTCTCGATAATAATCAATAATTCTGCTCTCAAGGATTTCAAAGTTTAAGTTTTCAAGGGATTGAATTTTGGAATTTCAATAGGGAATGGATCAAATTTGGAACATTTTGTTTTGAGAATCCAAAGGAAGAAAAGTAGGAGAAATCATAAATTCGAAGCGAACTTCGGTAATTTCCCGACTATCCTATTGTTTGGCTTGAGTTTAGGAAAGTCCTAATATTTATTTAAATGTTTTGATCTTGCCAATTTTAATTAATTAGGGCTTATATTAGTATGATAAAATCAAACAAATAGCCTCGAAGATGTGAGGGTTTATTGTCGTTCCGGACGACTACCTCGGAATCCTAAGACCGGTTAGGGCTTAATTTGTAATGCAAGTGCCTAACGAAGAGTTGAGGATTTATGTTGCACTAGGAAAGCTACCTCGAAGTCCTATGGCTTTGTTATTTAATTCTAGGAAAGTTTTGTTGAAGTAGACTCGGGTTTTCGCGATGACGATGGCCGTGCTGCCCACCATGCTCCGAGCTCCTTGTTGTTGCAGAGGTTCAATTTTAGAAGTCATAAATCAGGGGATGAGAAAAGTGTTTTGGTTTAGAGAAAATCTTAATTTCCAAGTGTTTTCAATACTTTAATTAAAATAAATCTTAAAGTTGATTATAACGACACCGGTTAAGATCCCACGGTTCCATCCTTCCGGCATCATTATTTTTATCGGATTCACTTAGTCCAAATGAATTTGCTAAACTCAACTGAATGAGTTCCACACTTTCATTTAGACCGTGGGAAATCCCGTTAGCAACACGTAGGTTACATCATCCGAGGTATTCCCGATCATCCAATAGGACGTTTTAATTTAGTTGTAATTGTAGTTTTGTATTCTGTTTGTGATTAAATTTTGAGTTGTTTTATATTTTGAAATGTTGTGGCGGTGAATTTTATCTTGCAATGACTTTTAATTTAGTTTTGGTTTCAGTTTTAGGGACTATCCTAAAGGTGTGGGTTTTCATGCAACAGTTGTTTATCATGCAAGAAAAGTAAGTGCAATGCAGTTAAATAAATTGCAATAATGTAAATTGCAAGAAAATAAATTGCAATAAAACAAAAGCGTACCTGGAGGGTCTTCCCGTCATCCCAAGCTGCACTTAAAACACAATTAGAATATTTAAGCAAGTTCCTAGGTAAAGCTAAGGGAAGGGTTATGGTTTTCTACCAAGTTCCTAATCCTATAGCTAGTCATTTCCTATGACATCTAGGTCTTTGTATTTTGGTTTGAAGACAATTTTCTTCATCAAAGAACAATTAAATTCAATTGTTCTTATAAACATCCTATCATATTGAGAAAGTGTTTAAGAAGAATCTTAAACATCTTTTCAATATTGCTAGAATTGTTTTAAGTCCAAATGGATTCAATTACACAAATGAATTAATCGTCCAAGAATCTCAAGTTTTGTTATCTTGCTCGATGAACTAGGACATTTGAATATCCTATAGGTGAAGTAACATTTCATTTAATATTCTGTTTAGGAGTTATGATAACTAAAGCTTTTGAGGGTAAATTGGTGTTCAAATGGTTTCGTGATTTAGTTTAATTTCCATTAATGGGTTTAAATTTGGAATAGTGTTCAAGTTATTTTAGATTTATTTTGAATTATTTATGTCTTTGGTGATGTTATATTTAATTCAACTTAATTTAATTTAATTTAATTTAATTGAGTTTTAATTTAATTTAATTCAATTTAATTCAATTTAGTTTGATTTGATGTTACATTAAATTAATTTGATTTGATTTAATTTTAATTTAATTTGATTTAATTTAATTTAATTTAATTTAATTTAATTTTAATTCATTTAATTTAATTTTTAATTTGGTTTAACTTAATTTAATTTGGTTTTATTTATTTAATTTAATTTAATTTAATTTATTTAATTTAATTTAATTTGTTTATTTAATTTAATTTAATTTAATTTAATTTAATTCAACTTTTAATTTTAATTTAATTTAATTTAATTTAATCCAATTTAATTTACTTAATTTAATTTAATTTTTAATTTAATTTTATTTTTTAATTTTAATTGAAATTTTTAAAAGAGTTTAATAATTTAATTTTAGTTTAATGATTAAGTCTTTTAATGTTTTGAATTTGAGTTATCATTTTAATTAAGAATTGAATATTAATGAGATAATTAATTTAGGGATTTTTAAATTAAAGAATAAATCTCTTCCTAATAATATCCCTATTTTAATAATTCCAATTTTATTGTTCTTCCAAATTTAATCAATTATTTAATTAAGGTTTAATCATTTTAAATTGCTTAATGGGTTTCTACCCTTTAATTATTTAAATTTCAATCATCCAAATCAGATTAGGATCAAATATTTTACTTGTTATTTTTTTATTAAACCTAAAGTTTTAATTAAGGATTAAAAATTTTAATTATCACTTTACCCTTTAAGCTTAATAATTTCATAACTCACTAAACTGAACTCAAATGAACTTGAAATTTTTATGTGACTTCACTCATATGTCAATAAAGACATGAGAGGAGAAAATGTGATTTTTCTGTATTTAATTTATTTATATAATTATTTTTGGTAGAAAATAGAGATTTCCAAGGAAAATTTAATAACATGACCAAGGGAAAGTTTCTGTCCTTAAGAAAATTAAGGGACATTCCTAATGACCAGAGGACCACTTGGACCAATTTTGGTGATTTTTTGAATTATATTATTTTTATTATAATTATTTTAAATTTTGGAGTGTTAATTAATTTTAAAATAAAATAAATGTTAAAAAATGAATTTTATATTTTTAAAAAATTTCTCTGATATCAAGGAAATCAGAGAATCAAATTTTACAATTTTCTGATTTTTCTATGATTTATTATAATTATTTTAGTGAAAATGCTAGAAAATACATTTTTTTAATTTTAAAATTACCCTAGAGCTTTAAAATTTAATATCTCACTAAATAGACCTAAAAAAAATATTGGGTTTGTTCCTAAGTGATTAAAATTCAAAATGTGACATTTTGGTAAATTTTATTATTTTTGTGATTTTTATTATTTTTTAATTATTAAAATATTAAAATAATATTAAAAATCAACTTTTTTAGAAAATTGAAATTTTAATTTTCTTAAATTCCCTAATATCAGAGAGGCTCCAAAACCAATTTGGTGAATTTTTAAAAAGTATTTTGAAAGTTATGAATTTTTAATGTTTAAATTGACTAAATGGCTTAATCAACCCATTTAGTAGGGCTAACCAAGTCCAATTGGCCTCAAATTTTTATGGTGGGTTCCTCTGATCCTAAAGGTCAGTGGAGAATTGATTTCAAGTCAATTTGATGTATGGTTAGCTCTAATTAATTAGGGATCTATTTTGGGTGTTTAAGCCAATTAGGGTCATTCCAAGTGAGTTAACTCAAAATATATTTTTTATAGGGTCCTCTGGTCCTAAGGAACATTACCAAATTTTCTTAGAATTTATTTCACAACATGATAATTATTGGAATTAAAATACCACAAACAGTGACATAAACTTGGAAAATACATAACTCTTTATAGAGATGGCCTATGATCTTGAAAAATTCAGGAAATGTTCCCAAGATCAAAGGCTTCAAAAGCCCTATGGTCTCATGCTATGATGAGTTGTATACATGCATGGAGAATTGAATGATTGAAAACACTATTTAATTAATTACAAATAAAATATGCATCAAATAAATATAAAATCACTTCCACATTATTTTCCTCGTTTCAGTGAGCAAGATAGTATTTTTATTTTTTTTTTTTGAGTTTTCTATGAAAAGTTATGAGTTTTTAAAGTTTAGGTTCAAAAATAAATCAAAAAAATGCATTTCCCGCTCAAATGACACGTGTCGCGCTGCTACTGGCTGGCGTGGTTGCCTGTTCATGGATAAAGCTGCCGTCCAACTCCATCAGCGCCGTCCATGGGATACATGCCTGATCGGACGGCTGCTGCTCCTCTTTCTTTGTTCTATTCACTCAAAACCGTCCAACTTCAAATCTTGATATCTCCCTCGATTCTCAACGAAATTTAATGAATTTTTTTTTAAAATGATCGTCTAATTGAGTAGCACACATCTATACAGTGATGATATACTTAAAACATGTGAATAAGTACAGAAAATTAAAACATGCTCGGTTAGAGGAGAAAAAAATTGATACCTTTGTCCAAGAGGTGAGGCCTCAATTGGAAATGATTTGATTGAACTTAGAAATGCTTGGAGAAGCTTTGGGAACAATTTGGCATAGTCTCCCCAAGGTAAATCTTGCATCTCCTCCCCTTGGTCATGGAGGTGGGGTTTAAATAAGGAAGGTTATGGTGGAGCTTGGGTGGCCATGAGGGTTGGCTTGGTTCATTCACCAAGGTTTTTTTTGCTGAGAAAAACTCACATGATCGAGCTTGATCTTGGTGCAATCAATTGGGTTATGCCATGTGTAAAGTCAAGGATTTAAATGGCATGGGTGTAAGGAGCATTTTTGGTCCAATTTGGGTCAATTCATGGTTTTGGCTTGGTTCACTCACCAAGGATTGATTTGGGCAGATGTGAGATCATTTGGGTCAGCCTCATATGTGTGGTGAAGTCTCCATCCAAGGTGAGGTGGCCAATTTTGGTTAAAGTGTATCATGAATGGGGTTAAAAAGGTTTAGTGAAGGCTTAGGAAAGGCTCCCCTCTTCTTGCCATAAGTGGCATGGTGAGGTGGAAAGGGCTCCCCATAGCTTGCATATGGCTTATTCATGGCTCCATGACTTCATTTGGCTTGCTCATGGCTTGGGAAAAGGTTGGCTCACTTGCATGGAAAAGGGTTATTTTGAATTTTGAAAACTTTGGATTCCATTGATGGGATTTGTCATGATGCTACAAATGGGTTGATTTCATGATGGTTTAAGACTTTGGTCAAATAGGATTATCAAAGGAATGATGAAGAAAAGGTTTCATGTGGGCTTGGTAATGGACTTTGGGCTTTTAAAATTTGGTAAATGTGGGCTTTTAAAATGGTTTAAGGGAATGGGCTTTTGAATTTTAAAATGGATTTTGGGATGAAATTTTGGTAAAGGCTTGGGCTAAATAATTGTTGGGTTTAGCTCATGGATGTGTCATGAGTGACTTGAAGTAAATTGGGGGTGATTTGGGTTTGAATTGGGTTGAATTTGGGCTCTTTTGGTGAATGGGCCAATATAGGTCCAAGTGGGCCAAGTTGGGCCAATGTTGGGCTAGGGTTGAAATTGATGTAAAATCAATGTTGAGAAATGTTTATGGGAGTGTTTCAAAGAGGTTTTGACTTTGGTTGGGCTTTGATTTTGGGGTTTGGGCTCATTTGGGTTAGGTTTGGGTTTAGGTCAAAATTGGGCCTTTTAGCTTTGGGTTGAATTTGAGTGGGATTTGGGTCAAAATTTTGGGCAAATCATGTTAGTGTTTTTCTTGTGGGGATTCTAAGGAGGATTTAGAAAAGATTTGGGGTTAATTGGAGTTGAATTGGGTGAGTTAGGGTTAGGTTTGGGTCATGGGTCAAAATTGGTCTTTAAGGTCAAAAGTGAAATTGGATTCAAATGTCAATAAAATTGGGCTTGAATTTGGTCCAAATTGACATTTGGGATGTTGAATTGAAGTTTAGAATTGAATTGAACCAAAATTGGGGTCAATTGGGTAGGTTTGGTTTGACATTGGGTTCACTTGGGTTTAAAATGGGTTAAATTGGGAGTTTTGGTAAAAGTGGGGTAAATTGACAAAATCAGCCCATGGTGTAGTTGAACAAAATGAAATTGGGAATATTTGGGATTTTCTGAAATTTTCTGGGAATTTTTGGAATTTTTTTGAATTTTTGGGTCAAGAGGGGCATTTTGGTAATTTGGAGGGTATTGGGGGTATTTTTGGAATTTTTTGTATTTTTAGCTGTAAATGATCAATTTGAGTGGTATGGAAATGTTTAAGATCAATTTTGAGGAATTTTGGGTGATTTAGGAATTTTGGAGATTTTGAGATTATTCGGGGCTTTTGGTAGGTTAGGAGGGTCCGGGTCCCGGGGAGCAAAAACTAAAATTTTGAAAAAATGAAGATTAATCAAATTTAAGTGACATGGAATCGTTTAGGTTGAGCCATGAAGCCATATTAAGCCCATATGAGCCATGAGAGGACTCATTTTGTGTATTCATTATGTTGTTCCTAACCCTCTTACCCAAGGGCTTAGGGGTTAAGGACCATCCATGTGAATCACCTTCATGAGTCGGGAGGTCAAGTTGGGTATGGGTGTGATTTTAGGAGATGTGTGAAAGTGTAGTGTATAAGTGTAGTGTGTGTGTAAGTCGGCCCTCACCGGACCGAGGCCACCTGTGGCGGTCCTAAGGCCAAAGAGTCCTATAGGAACTCATCCTTTAAACTTCCACATTTCGATTTCAACCCTCTAGGTGATTAGGGGCCTACAATCAAGTTTGTGGAGTTTGCAGGGAGTTAAGAAGTGGTTGAGTTTCTAAAGGGGTAGGTTCCATCTCTAGTCCTCTAAGATAGTCAAAGGAAAAGCCTAAGGCTAGATCCTAAGTACTAAAGAGAGAAGAGAAGACCTCATCAAAAATGAGGTCAACACCTCGGACCCGCTCAGGCATCTTAGCCACATCTGATCAAAAGACCTTCTGTATAATGTATTGTTTATTAATGCATAAGACAGAGTTCTTTTCTTGATTTGATGGGCTATCGACTTATCGTCATGTAGTTTTCCTGTTTGCAAGTAGTCTATTAGTGGATGCCGCCAATCTTCTGTATTTTCTATCACTGTTGTAATTGTTTCTTCTGCTCATTCTGATTTGTATATTGTATCCATGTCGAGCTGTGATAGGACATGTCGTCCTTGAACTGACACTTCAACTGACTCATCCTACAAGCAGGCAAATTCCTTTTCAAGGCAAGCTAATGCATCGGCGAGAGCATTTTCTTTTCTAGAAATCTTGTAGATTGTTACGTTTGGAATTTGCTCCAACAATTTCATGGTGTACTGAAAGTACTGCTCGAGTCTTGGCTTTAAAATTCTGTACTGTCCGGCGACCTGTTGAATGATCAACTGAGAATCTTCGTAGATGTTGATGTCTATTATTCCCATCTGAATGGTTAATTCTAATCCGGTTATAAGGGCTTAATATTCTGCCTCGTTCTTTGTACACGGTTCTGTTAAGTGGTAGGAGTATCTTAACATCCCTCGCTCCGGTGTTATAAAGATTAGTCCGATTCTTGCCTTACCAGGCACTATCGTTCGCAATTCTTTGTTCTTCTATGCTGAGGACGTACCGTCGAAGTACAGTTCCCAACGTCGATCATCAAGGTCTTCTAGGTTCATTATCTGCTCGTCAGGCAAATCGTCGTCGAGAGGCGAATACACCGGTAAAGGGTGTGTTGCGAGGAAGTCTGCTAGGACTTGTCCCTTTCTGGTGTGAAGAACTAAAGTTATGTCAAATTGCAATAGTATCATCGAGCACCTGGCAAGTCTGCCAGAAAGCGTCGATCGGGTCATCAAGTATTGCAATGAATTAACTCTCGAAATAAAGTTAACCTTATGAGAAAGCATGTAATGCCTGAGCTTCTGTGCGGCGAAGATCAGGGCCAAGCAGTGCTTCTCAATAGGAGGATACTTTACTTCTGTCAGAATTAGACGATGGCTTAAGTAGTAGAGAGCATTTTCTTTTCCCTCATCATTGACCTGGGCTAGCACGGCTCCAAGGGAGTCGTCTAAAGCCGCGGTATAAAGTATCAACGGTCTACTTGAGACTGAGGCTACTAAGACAGGAGGTGTCATTAAATATTACTTAACGTCCTTAAAAGCCCGCTGGCATTTCTCATCCCAAACGAATTTGGCGTCCTTTTTAACTAATGCCGAGAAGGGCTGACACCTACCTGACAAGTTCGAGATAAAGCATCGAAGATATGCCAACTTCCCTTGAAAGGATCGTAGTTATTTCAAAGTTTTGGGAGGAGGCATTTCTAAAAGAACTTTAATCTTCTCTGGATCGATTTCAATCCTGCGATGTCAGACAACAAATCCTAAGAATTTCCCGGAGGTGACGCCGAAGGTGCATTTTAATGGATTCATCATAAAATTAAATTGTCTTAGTCGCTCGAAAACAATTCTCAAATCATACAGGTGATCTTCCTTCAGTTTACTTTTGATGACCACATAATCCACGTAGCACTCAACTTGGTTGTGAATGAGATCATCAAAAATCTTCGTCATCGCTCTTTGGTATGTTGCTCCTGCGTTCTTTAGTCCGAATGGCATTACTGTGTAGCAATACAATCCGATCGGCATTCTGAATGTCGTGAGCTTTTCGTCTTCTGGTGCCATCTTTATCTGGTTGTATCCTGATGATCCATCCATGAAAGAGAAGATTTCATGTGTTGAAGCAATTTCGATCATCAGTTCTGGGATTGGTAGTGGAAATTCATCCTTTGGACATGCTTTATTTAAATCTCCGAAGTCTACCCAGATTCTGATCTGACCATACTTCTTTCTGACTGGTACCACATTGGCTAACCAAGTTGGGTATTGTTCTTCACGGACAAATTTAGCGTCTATTAGTTTCTTAACTTCAGCTATTACTTGTTGTTCAATTTCAAGACACATTCTTCTTGGAGCTTGTCTGACTGGAACGGAAGTAGGATCTACTCCTAACTTGTGAACTGCGACTTCTAGAGCTAATCCTTGCATTTCATTGTAACTCCAAGCAAAACAGTCATTCAATTCCATTAGTAGCATGATTATGTCTTCGGAGTCTTCTTTATTGAGTAAGGAGCTAACAAAGGTAGGCCTAGGCTCTTCGCTGGTACCTAAGTTAACTTCCGTTAACTCGTCTATAGTAGATTTGATTTCTTCTTCAAATCCTGGCGGAGCATTTCCGATTGGTAGATCTTCGAGGTCTTCTAAAGCTTCCAAGCAGTCTTCATTAGGCTAGCAAGTGACAACCAAGCAAAATCCCATATCGTCAACTGATCCTACTGTACCGAATCCGAGACCATGTTTTGAATTGGGAGGCCGACTGGCATTATTCCATAATTTTTTAAAATGTTGTGATCGGCCTTTTGTCCATTGTCGAGGTAAGACATCACATTGAATTAAATTTTGAACACAGGGAGAGTACCACTCAAAAGGTAATTCCATTAATTCAGAAGAAGTAACATCTTCAAATTGTACATCTTTTTCAGTATTGGAAGAAGATGCACCACGGTAAAACTTGATTGGTTTAATACCACCACCATGCACTTCCTTGACCACCGTACCCTCGATCTTATTAGAATGGATCGGGGTCAGTGTCATAGTATGTACATAATGGTTAATCTTCTCGAACATTGATTTATATTCTTCATTCTTTTCATCTTCGAGAGAGATCTTAAATCATGGTTCCTTCTGACTTATTATCTCTGCTTCTTTCTCAATTTCTTGTTCTTCTTCGAAACTATTCTCCCAATCAACATCGATGAACGGATTCTTTTGTCCAACTGTTCCAACGTTTCTTCCACGTCCTCGTCCCCGACCTCGACCTCGGGTGCGAGTTCTGGAGAAATCTTCACCATCTCGCCGTAAGGGAGTGGTGAGTAACTGTTGGACTAGAACTTCAGGTTCTTCATCATCTCGAATTTCTTTTGGTTCATTTGGTATGGTATTTCTGGAAAAGATTGTTTTCTTCGAAGGTGCGTAGTAGGCCGCATCTTCATGAATTCCAATTTCGTGCACAGAGAACGGTTGCAAATCACCTTTGATGCACTGTTCCCCTCCTTCATAATACTTTATGCACTGGTGCAGAGACGACGGTACCATCCTGTTTTCATGGATCCATGGCCGACCCAGTAGAGCATTGAACGATGTTTCAGAATCAATTATGTGGAATTTTGTGGTTGTCTTTGCTAAATCACCGGTCTTCATTAGTAGTGTTATCGATCCTAGAGCTCTTTCTCCTTTTTGATTGAAGCCTCTTAATAGCATCTTGTCTGCTTCAAGCTCGCGAGCATCAATTTTCAAATACGCTAGTGTCCGAAGATTCATTATGTTGATTGATGATCCCAGATCAACCAACACTCTAGACAGCGTAAACTTTCCAATAGTGACTGAAATGTATAACGGTCGGTTATGATCAGCTGTTCCCAGTAATAGATCATTGTCCGTGAAGGTAACACCTCGCTGTTCTCTTAACGAGCAAACCTCGTCGAAGGAATTACCGGCCATTTCAGTTAAAAAAAATCTCTCGATCAAGTAAAGCTTTGATCAGAGCTTCTCTCATCTCCTTTGACAG
Source organism: Papilionanthe hookeriana x Papilionanthe teres (assembly GCA_022702705.1). Classification (NCBI taxonomy): domain Eukaryota; kingdom Viridiplantae; phylum Streptophyta; class Magnoliopsida; order Asparagales; family Orchidaceae; genus Papilionanthe; species Papilionanthe hookeriana x Papilionanthe teres. Next base: position 1,444,536 of record CM040427.1, read on the forward strand.
GATCAGAACGTCGTATATGCTTAGTTTGGCTGGTAGCTTCCTAAGATAGGCTAGCACGTTATAGTCCACTTTATTACCATGTTCTTCATTTTCTTTCCGAATGGGCAGTTCCTTTGTTGGGGTTGGCTCTTCTTGAGCAACCATCTACTTTCATTTATCCTTTGGACCCATTCTCGGGGGTAGAACTTTTCCGCTTCTTAGGTTGACTTCAGTTATCTCTTCTAAATTTACCGGTGTCTCCTCTTGAATCGGAACAACTGGCTCTTCTGAAGTTGCTTCGGTGTCTGATGGTTCTAATTCTATCGTGATCGGAGCTCCTCGGAATTCACAAATGGACTCGTTACTTGTCGAGCTTTCGTAGCCTCCTTTGTGAACATCTTCTTCGTCGTGGTCATCGAGGTTATGTATGATTTGAGAATTGTTATTTGTATTGGAATCGAGATCCGGATTAAGCCGGTTGTCGTTAGTTACAATATCGTTAGAAATAGTCAAAACGTAGCAAACGCCATAACCCTTATCATTATAAGATCCCGCCAGGGCGAGCAGATAATCATACAGAGTCAGGAGTTCGAGGGATTTCTCCACCGAATCGGAAACAAGCATCCTAGGATAAGCAGCCCCTAGTCTACCCTTCGGAGCCTCAGTTTTCTTTTCTTCCATGATCTTCTCCTCCTTCTGGGGCGGTTCTTCAATCGCAAGTGATAGTGCCGGCTCGACAGGTTTCAAACTCTAAGTTGAAGCGCGTACCGAAGCGGTCTGGATGTAATCGAAAATTTTCTTCGATGATCTTGTCCAGATAGTACACCATCCATCATCAGTCTTGTACGAGTTTATCGGAACAATGAGATCTGTTGAAATAACATTGGCGGAACCTCCTTTCTGGGGTTCCTTCATGTATTCCTTTGGGATCGTTATGTTCCCTCTCCTGAGATTGTCATCAAGCCAACTCTTGAAAGTGATGCAATCCTCTATCTTGTGTCCGAGCATCTGGTGGTAAGGGCAATATTTCAAATGATCTTTCTTATTAACTTCTTCTAGCTTCTTGGGCTCTGGTAGCTGAAAATTCGATGTCTTCATTAAGCTGCGGAACATCTTCTCTACTGCTTCAGTTTTGAATGGATATTCTCTATTTAGAAGTTCTCTTAAGGTACACGATGAACGAGGCGATTGTTCATAATGCTGAGGCGATTGATAGCTCGGACGAGGTTGCTGATAGCCCTGTTGAGGTTGCTGATAAGTCCGTTGCGGTGGTTGATAACTAGACTGTGGCCGCTCTGATTGTCTCTGAACCGGCTGCTTGCCCTTTATCTACTGCCGTGACGATTCCAGATTTCTTTTCGAATGTTTTCACGAGCTTCTGGTTATCATTCTTGTCCACGAAACTTAACTGCTTTGCAACTTCTCGAAAGTCTTGATTGTAAATCCTTGCTAAGAAACTTCTTGAAAGTCTTGATTGTAAATCCTTTAAGGAGAAGTGCTATCGAGCCATGGATACTTTTAGGTAGGATGCCGACTGCATGTTGTTCTTGAAGATGTGGTTCACACTTCATGTTTACGTTTCTCCATGAAAGTATGTAATCCACTAAAGTCTCGTTCGGCTTCTATTGCTCCACCACTAGATCACTGATAGTGATGTGGTGCTGAGACCCAAGTCTCGTTTAACGAAGAGATTCTCTAGTTTTGAAAAGGTCTTTACTGAACCATTCGATAATTCTGCGTACCAGTAGAAGGAAATCCCTGATAAACTGCTGACAAACTGGCGGAAGAGTAGAGTGTCACTTCCACCATGCTGCCGAGGGTTTCCTGTCCCATCAAAAGTCTTAAACAGAGGTGGTACGAAGCCTTTCGGGTATTGGACTACATCGAACTCTTCGGGGTAAGGTCTACCTGTCTGAATAGATGCTCCACTCTTGGATTGTGCTAGGGCCTCTCGCACCTGCTGTTCTACCATGCTCTTAATGTCCTTTTCTGGAATCATGCTTTGTGCAGGATCTTTCTTTGGTTATTCATCTCCGTTGAAGGATGTGATCTCTTTTCCTCCATCTGCAATATGGATAATTTCTAGGGGTGTCCCTTTCTGAGGTTGTACCTGACTCTGGAGAATGGCTAAGGCAGCAGCCATCTCTTCCATCCTCTTTGCCATCTGGGAAATTGTGTCATCTCTTTCCTGAAGCTGTGCCCTCATTACTTCCAGTTCATCTCTTTCTGCAGCTACTGGAGCACCTTGTGAAGCTGATGATGCTTGCATTTCAACCATGTTGATCTCAGCATACTCCTCATCCATGAACTCTGATGAGTCAACTTCATCCTCTAGTTTTTCTTCTCTTTCTTTTGCTAACCATCGGATGTCGGTCCTTCACTTGTCCATGGCATTCTCTAGTGGCCTTTTCCGCACGGTCTCGCAGTTGTCTCGTGACGATTGTTGAACTTCCATTCCGGGAGTCCCTTATATTGCAGTAGCACTTTCTTCTGATTCAAGTCTCCTTATGAGACTTTTCTTCTCAAGACATTTTTTTGGTCTTAGCTCGCCAGTAGTAGGTCGCCATACCATCCTTCTTGCAGCCGGAAGCCTAGAACCGGATGATCTGTCGGCTATATGTTGGATGGCGGTATCCTCCCTAATTTGTAGACCCGATACAACAACGGGTGAACAGGCTTTTATCTTCTTCTTTGGTTTCTTTGTGGCAGCAACAAGCTCTACCCGCGGTCCGAGGCGAGATTTAGCTGGCACCTGTCCTATCCTTCTTAAGATTTCTGACACAGGGCATCTTTCTTTCTTTGCCAATCTTTCTATAACAGCTTGCAGTCGAGCCAATGGCGTAGTCTTATCCCTTTACCTCTTGTAATTGCTGTAGTATGTAGGTCGGGGTAATGCAACTGCGATCCTACGGACATTCTCTTCATCTGATGCGGTAGAGAGAGGGTGAAACCTGCTCCCTTCCAACAGAGGTATAAACTCAGGCAGTTCTTCTCATTCCTCAGGAATTTTTTCTAGAAAAGCAACTTCAACAACTCTGGCTTTCTCGATCTTGGCGATCTTTTTGGTTCTATTTATTCTTTGAGTCCGAGTTAGGGGTGCAACTCTTGAACTGGACCTAATCTCAAAAACAGATGGTATTGTAGCAAAATCTGTACCCTCCACGGTGACAGGCTCATCACAGACTTGGATTTCCTTCCCCTTCAGTTTGGTAGAAGTCGGGGTAGGTTCAAAGATGACTAGACCGGTGGGGGTAGAGACAACAGTCCTCCTAGGAAAAGTAGTACTCCTTTCAGTTGGAATCCTTTGCAGGGGAGGAAATTCTTGAGTCTATTTCAGGTTTAACTCAATCACAGGTTTCTCAGTTTCTGACACTTTGTCCATTAGTGAAAAGAGAGTGACGTCAGCGAACTTGACATCTGTGTTGCCGAATCCTTGTCCAAAACGGATGATTCCGTTGTCAGGCAGCTCATCCTTGTAAACGGCGAAGTCCATTCCATTGGTGAAGGAGAAGATTAACTTTGGGGCAGTCATTTTTTGCAGGGTAAATTTCGAATGTCAGTCCCGAATTATGCTTCTTTTCGTCGTAAAGTTTAGGACGAAAAAGAAAGAGTCCGAACACAATTTCGTTTATCTTAGTGTATTTGTGATTTTTAAAAGAGATTGTTTATTAGAGGTTGTTTATTAGCGAGTTCGTTTGTTAGAAACAAAACGATTAAAGGAAAAATGTTATAGAAAAGGTAAAGGGCCCAATTTAGAATTGGAAAGGAAGAGAAAGTCTTATGCAAGACTTCCCAACTCGAAAGACTGCTCCTAAACTAACACCTATTAGGGGTCCACCCCACCTCAAAAAAGAGGTAAAAACAGTGGCTCCTCTCTGTTTAGGGGTGTCTAAACAGTGGCTCCTAAATCCGAGAGGAGTTGGCTATACTCATTCAAGACAAAAATGAACGGGGTATCTCAACGGAAGAATGGGGTCCACTAGGGATATGGACTCACTATCGATTTATGAAAGCAAAACCATCTAATCAAAAATGGAGAGAGGAACTAGTCCTCAGTGGAGTCACCACAAATTGTCGGCATATTTTTAGGTTGTGTGTTGTATTTTGAAAAGGAGGTCGCCTACAAAAGTTGTTGGCAAATTTTTAATTTAATTTAAATATATAACTTAAAAAGTAGTATTTGATTTTTGAAAATAATTTTAAGTTTGAAAATTTTAAGCTATGAAATCAAACAGATCTCACATACCAAATAGCTTATAAAAAGAGCGGCACATCACAAACCATATATCTATTTCGAAGAATAGACACACTGCTTGATTATGGGGCTCAGTTAAATAAACTAGAAGATTTGTGACATCTATTTGGTCTGCGAACCAACTTTATAAGCCGTCAAGTTCCCCTGCTTAATATAAAGAAATTAAGCGAGGTTTATATTACCTGGGTTCTTAAAGTTCCCTATAAGGGCAAGCCCCTATAGTTAATTACATCTTAAATGAAGGGAATCATTTAAGAAAACTCTCGATAATAATCAGTGGTTTTGCTCTTACGAATTTCAAAGTTTAAGGTTTCAAAGGATTGAATTTCGAAAATTTCAAAAGGGATTAGCTCGAATTCGGAACAGTTCACCTTAAGAGTCCAATGGAAGAGAAGTAGGAGAAGTTGAGGATCCAAGAAGAATCTTGACAACTTCCCAAACTATCCTATTGTTTGGCTTAGATTTGGGAGTTTATTTAATGTTTTGATCCTTCCAATTTTAATTAATTAGGACTTATATTTGTATGACATGATCATAGAAACAGCCTGGAAGATATGAGGGTTTATGTCGTACCGAACAACTACCTCGGAGTCCTAAGACTGGTTAGGGCTTAATTTACATGACATGTTCATGAAAATTCCTAACGAAGAGTTTAGGATTTATGTTGCACTAGGAAAACTACCTCAAAGTCCTATGGTTTGGTTATTTAATTCTAAGAAAGGTTTAGCTGGTGTAGATCCGAGTTTTGCTGATGACGATTGTCGTGCTATCCACAATGCTCCAAGCTCGTTGTTGTTGCAGACGTTTAGTTGTAGAAGGTAAAAATCAAGAGATGAGAAAAGTGTTTTGGTTTAGAAATCTTAAAGTCCAAAAATTTTTAATATTTTAATTAAAACAAATCTTAAAGTTGTTTAAACAGAACCGATTAAGATCCCACAGATCCTTCATGCAGGCACCGTTATTTTCATCAAATTCACTTAGTCCAGATGAATTTGCTAAACTCAACTGAATGAGTTCCACACTTTCATTTAGACCGTGGGAAATCCTGTTTGCAACACGTGGGTTACATCATCCGAGGTATTTCCGATCATTCAACGAGACGTTTTAATTTAGTTATAATTGTAGTTTCGTTGTTCTGTTTATGATTAAATTTTGAGTTATTTTATATTTTAAATGTTGTGGCGGTGAGTTTTATCTTGTGGTGACTTTTAATTTAGTTTTGGTTTCAGTTTTGGGACTATCCTAAAGGTTTTGGTTTTCATGTAACAGTCATATTTAACATGCAAGAAAAGTAAAGTACAATGTATGTAAGTAAATTGCCATAAAGTAAATTGCAATAAAATAAAGCGTACCTGGAGGGTCTTCCCTTCATCCCAAGCTGCACTTAAAACACATATTAGAGCATTTAAACATATTTTGCAAGAAATACCTAGGTAAAGCTTAGGGAAAGGGTTTTGGTTGTCTACTAAATCCCTAATCCTATAACTAGTCATTTTCTATGACGTCTAGGTTGTTGGTTTGGTTTAAGGATGATTTTCTTCATCAAAGAACAATTAGATTCAATTGTTCTTCTAAAACATCTCGTCATATTGAGGAAGTGTTTAGGAGGAGTCCTAAACATCTTTTCAATACTTCTGGGATTATTTTGAGTCCAAGTAAATTTAGTTACCCATATGAATTAATCATCCAGGAGTCTAGTTACACTTTGTCTCTTGCTCAGTGAACTTGGGTATTTGATTACCTGATGAATGAGGTGACATTTCACTTAATATTATATTTAAGAGTTATAATAATTAAAGCATTTAAGGGCAAGTTGGTTTATCGAGAATTTTAATCATTCTTAATTTAAAGTTTGAGTTAATGATTTAAAGTGTTTTAATTTAATTATGAGGTTTTAATTAATAATTTTATGTTTGGAATATTTTTCAAATTATTTTAGATTTAATTTAAATCTTTACATTTTCAATTATCTTAGTATTTCAAATTGATGTTCATGTTTTAAATTTACTTAGATAGGAAGAGGTATTGAAATTATTGATATATTTTGATTTAACTCTTATTGATTTCATTTAGGTTTGTTGTCAAATTATTTTAATTTAATTTAATTCAATTTAATTTTAATTTAATTTAATTTAATTTAATTTAATTTTAATTTTATTTTAATTTTAGTTTAACTTTAATTTTAATTTAATTTTAATTTAATTTAATTTAATTTTAGTTTTAATTTTAGTTTCATTATTTTAAATATAATTTTAATTTAATTTTAGTTTTAATTGTTAATTTGGATTATTATTTTAATTTTTAATTAAGAACTAAATGTTGTTATAGTGACTTATTTAGGGATTTTTAAATTAAAGAATAAATATCCTCTTAGTAATATCCCTATTATAATAATCCAAATTTTAAATATATTTTTTCCAAAATTTAAATTATTTAATTAATTAAAGTTTCATTTTGATATTTTCAAAGTGTTCAATGGGTTTCTACCCCTTAATTTCTCTAAGTTTCAATCATCCAAGAGAAAGTTAAAATCAAATATTTTCCCCCCCCATTTTGATTAAACCTAAAGTTTAAATTAAAGGTTAAAATTTTTAATTACCTTTATGCCCTTTTAAGCTTATTTATTTCATAACTCACTATATTGAGATCAAATGAATTTGAAATTTTTATGTCACCTCACTCACATGTCAATTAAGACATTAGAGGAGAAAATGTGATTTTTTTGAATTTAATTTATTTATATAATTATTTTTAGTAGAAAATAATGGTTTTTAAAGAAAATTCAACATGACCAAGGAAAGGTTTCTGTCCTTAATAAAATTATAGAATGTTTCTAATGACCAGAGGACCACTTGGACCAATTTTTGTGATTTTTTGAATTTTATTTTATTTATTATAATTATTGTGAATTTTATAGTATTAATTAATTTTAAAATAAAATAAAAGCTAAAAAATAGATTTTATATTTTTCCTAAATTTCTTTGGCCTTAAGGATTCCAGAGAAACAAACTTTATAATTTTCTGATTTTTCTTTGATTTATTAGAATTATTTTAGTGAAAAAGGTTGAAAATTCATTTTTTAAAATTAAAAATTATATTTTAAATTTTCTTAGATAGGAAGAGCTATTGAAATTTAATATGAAAAATATTTAGTTTGTTCCTAAATGATTAGGAGTCAAAATGTGACATTTTTATGATTTTTAATATTTTTATGATTTTTATTACTTTTTAATTATTAAAATATTAAAGTATTGTGAATAATCAACTTTTTTTAGAAAATTCTAGTTTTAATTTTCCTGAACTCCCCTGATATCAGAGAAGCTCTAAAGCCATTTTTGTGAATTTATGAAAAGTATTTTTGGCGTTATGAATTTTTTAAGTTCCGTTTTGCTTATGTAGCTTAATCAATCCATTTGGTGGGGTTAATCAAGTCCAACTGATTTCAAAATTTTATGTAAGGTTCCTCTGACCCTAAAGAGTAACGGAGAATTGTTTTCAAATCAATTTGATGTGTGGTTAACCCTAATTAATTCAAATTCAATTTTAGGGGTTTAGGCCAATTAAGGTTATTATGAATGAATTAACTAAAAATTTATTTTTCATAGGGTCCCCAGGTCCTAAGAAACATCACCAACTTTTCCTAGAATTTATTTTACAACATGCTAATTATTGAAATTAAAATACCTAAAACAGTGACATGAACTTGAAAAATCAAGAACTTTTCACAGAGATTGCCTCTGACCTTGAAAAACTTAGGGAATGTTCCCAAGATTAGAGGCTTCAAAAGCCCTATGGACTCATGCCATGGTGAATTATATATGCAAATGGAGAATCAAAACATTGGAAACAGAAAATAAATTATTAAAAATAAAATACTCATCCAATTAACTTGATTTCTTTTCCACATTATTCTCCTCTGTTCACTATACAAGAGGGTATTTTTATTTTATTTTTATAATTTTTCTATGTAAAGATAGGAATTTTTGAAGTTCTGGTATTTAAATAATTCAAAAATACCCTAATTTTCTACTAATCCGACTCGGCGCCGCGTCATCCTATGGCGGATCGAAAGCCCACGTGTCGCTCCATGATTCGCCGCTGCCATCTGACTCAGCGCTCCAAGGGCCCGCAGTTCACGTACCTTTCTGCTGTCCGGCTTGATCTCGACCGTCCACTCGATACACGCGTGATCCAACGGCTCTTGGTCATCGTCTACGATTGGTGTGCACCCATGACCGTCCACACTCAAACCCTAATATCACTCTCGATTCTCAATGGATTTTCGAGTTCTTATACTCTATCGATTTGTCTTGAAGAGACGAACACATCCATACGGTTTATAAGCTATAAAATTAACCCAAACAAAATGGAGAATTACTGGAAGCTCGGGAAGAAGAATGAATTCATACCTTTCCTCAGAGAAGTGAAGCTTCGATCTGAGAGTTGTGTCACCTTCGATTAAGTCCAGGCAAGCTCCAGATGAAGTCTCTGGCTCTAGGGAATTGTCTAAGTATGAAAGTGACCAAGGCCGATCACAAAGCCTGGAGGCTGGAAGCAATGGCTGGCCTGGTGAGGGGGATTTTGCTGGGGAACTTCTCCTCTTGGTCTAGTTAAGGTGTAGGGTTAATCAATTTGAAGATTGGCTCACTGTGGTGAAGTGTCCTGTTTTTTGGGTGGATTTTCAACTCAGAAATTGAGCTCACAGAGAGGGTTTTAGGGTTGGATTTCAGTGGGGATCAAGTTCTCTATGTCTAGAGAGGGATCTGGAGTGATTTGGGCAGAGTTTTGGTAAGGTTTGGTTCAACACCTCTTTTGGCCGAGAGGGTGGTGGGTTTAATTAGACGTGGCTGGAGGGCTTCCCAGGGGGGTTTGATGCTTGAGATCTGCTGCTCTATGCAAGAGAAGAACAACCATGGTGTTCAATTGGACTGAGACAACTCAGCAAGGGAGAATTGAAAAATTTTGCTCACATAGAGCTCTCAGCCATGGTGTTTTCCGGCGACCCAGGCGGCTGGCCGGCAGGGTTAGGTCACCATCTGGCTCAGAAGGGTCAGGGGTTGGCAATGGTGCAGTCAACTGAGGCTTGACATGTGTAAAGGAGTTTGATTTAAGTGGTAAGGGGGAAGAGTCATTTTGAGCTTAATTTGGTCAAGCCATGGAAATGGGTTGGGTTCACCCTCCAAGAGTTTGATTTGGGCTGAAATGAATCATTTGCCTCAACTGACTTTAGGTGGAGAAGTCTCTAACCCAAGAATTTTGATTAAGCATGGGTTAGAGTGTGACATAAAAGGGGATAAAAAGGCTTAAGAAGGAGTTTGGAAAGGGGTTCCCTCTCTGGCCATAAATGGTTTGGTGATGTGGAAAGTGGCTTCCAAGGCTTGCATATGGCTTATGCATGGCTCCATGGCTCCATGTGGCTTGGGGCAAAGCTTGGTCAATTACATGAAAAAGGGTTTTGAATTTTTAGACATTTTTATGGAAAATTTCCATGGGGCCACATTTGGTATGTTTAAATGATGAAATTAAAGTTAGGGGGGTGATTTTATCAAATGGATGACCAATGAGGATGTCATATGGGTTTTGAAATAAGTTTTGAGCCTTTTGAATTTTGGTGAAAATGGGCTTTTAAAGGCTTTATTGAAGTGGGCTTTTAGATTTTAAAATGGGCTTTTGGATGAAAGTTTTGTGAATGACCATGCCAATAAATGTTGGGTTTAGTTTAGGGATGTGTCATGAGTGATTTGGAACAAATTTGAAGTGATTTTGAATTGAATTGGGTTTAATGTGGGTCTTTTAGTAAAGGGGCCAAAGTGGGTCAAATTGGGCTAACTTGGTTTAAGGTTGGGCTAATGTTGGGATTTGGGCCCATTTGGGTTAGGTTTGGGCTTAGGTCAATTTAAGGGATTTTGGTTTTTGGTTAGGTTTGGGTGGAGTTCATTTTCAAATTTTGGGCAAATCAAGTTAGTTTTTTCTTTTTGGGGATGTTAGGATGGCTTTAGAAAAGATTTGGGGCCAATTGGGGTTGAGTTGGGTTGGTTTGGGCTAAGTTTAGGTCAAGGGTCAAAATTGGGTCTTACGCTTCAAATTGAAATTGGGCTCAAATCTCAATCAAATTGGACTTGGAATTGGTCTAAATTGATATTGGGGAAATTTAATTGAAGTTTAGAATAGAATTGGACTAGAATTGAGGTCAATTGGGGTGGTTTGGTTTGACATTGGGTTCACTTGGGTTAAAAATGGGTCAAATTGGGGGTTTTGGTAAAAGTAGGGTAAATTGGCAAAATTGGCCAATGGTGTAGTCAAACAAAATGAAATTGGGAATATTTGGGATTTTCTAGAATTTTTTGGGAATTTTATGAGTTTTTGGATTTTTGGGGTAAAAGGGTATTTTGGTAATTTTGGGGGGTTTAGGGGTATTTTTGGAAATTTTGGTATGTTTTGGCCAAATATGGTCAATTTGAATGGTGGGAAGTGTTTAGGATTGATTTTGAGGGATCTTGGGTAATTTAGGCAATTTTGCAAATTTTGGGTAACTTCAAGGACATTTGGTAGGTTTGGTGGGTCCAGGGCCCGGGGGGTCAAAAAACTGAAATTTTGAAAAAAGAAAGATTGATCAAATGTGAGTGAAATGGGATCACTTTGGTTAAGCCATGAAGCCATGAAGCCATTTAGCGATATCAAGCCCATATGAGCCATGAGAGGACTCATTTGGGGCATTCACTATGTTGTTCCTAACCCTCTTAGCTAAGGGATGAGGGGTTAAAGACCACCCATATGAATTACCTACATGAGTGAGGAAGTCAAGTTGGGTGAGAGTGTGGTCTTAGGACTTGGAATGTGTGTGACAGTGTAGTGTATGTGCAAGTCAACCCTCACTAGACCAGGCCACCTAGGGTATTCCTAAGGCCAAAAAAAGTCCTACAGAGAAATCATCCTTCAAACCTCCACATTTGATTTCAACCCTCTAGGTGATTAGGGTTCTACAATCAAGCTTGTGGGATTTGCAGGGAGTTAAGAAGTAGTTTGAATTTCTATAGGGTGGGTTCCATTTCTAGTCCTCTAAGATTAATCAAAAGAAAAGCCTAAGGCTAGATCCTAAGTACTAGAGAGAGGAGCAAAAGACCTCATCAAAAATGAGGTCAACAATACATAATATCCAAGATCTTTTAATTTCATTAATTTTATATATCCATAGTTGTCGGCATATTTTTAGGTTGAGTGTTGTATTTTGAAAAAGGGCTGCCTACAGAAATTGTCGGCGAATTTTAGATTTTAAATTTAATTTAAATATATATAAAATTTGGAAAGTAACATTTGATTTTTGAAAATAATTTTTTAAGTTTAAAAATTTTTAGATATGAAATCAAACTGATCTCACATCCCAAATAGTTTATATAAACGAGCACCGCATCACAAACCTTGTATCTATCCCGAAGAATAGACACACTGCTTAATGATGGGGCTTGATTAAATAAACTAGAAGATTTATGACATCTGTTTGGTCTGCGAACCAATTTTATAAGCCGACAAGTTCTCCTGCTTAATACAAATGAATTAAGTAGGGTTTATGTTACCTGGGTTCTTAAAGTTCCCCATAAGGGCAAGCCCCTATAGTTAATTACATCTTAAATGATGGTAATCATTTAAGAAAACTCACGATAATGATCAGTGGTTTTGCACTTAAGAATTTCAAAGTTTAAGGTTTTCAAACAATTGGATTTTGGAAATTTCAATCGGGAATGGATCAAATTTGGAACAGTTAATTTCAGGAGTCCAAAGGAAGAGAAGTAGTAGAAGCTGAGGATCCAAGAAAAATCTTGGCAACTTCCCAATTTATCCAATGGTTTAGTTTCTATTTGAGAATTTATTTAATATTGCAATCCTGCCAATTTTAATTAATTATGACTTATATTTATATGACATAATCACACAAGTAGCCTCGAAGATATGAGGGTTTATGTCGTACCAAACGACTACCTCGGAAACCTAAGACCGGTTATGGCTTACTTTGCATAACATGATTATGCAAATTCATAATGAAAAGTTGAGGATTTATGTTGCACTAGGCAAACTACCTCGAACTCCTATGGCTTTGTTATTTAATTCTAAAGAATGTTTTGCTGAAGTAGACACAGGTTTTACTGATGACGATGGTCGTGCTGCCCACTGTGCTCCAAGCTTCTTGTTGTTGCAGAGGTTTAGTTTTAGAAGGTGAAAATCAGGGGATGAGAAAAGTGTCTTGGCTTAGAGAAATCTTAAAGTCCAAATGCCTTTAGTGTTTTTATTAAAACAAATCTTAAAGTTGATTAAACAAAACCGAATAAGATCCCACAGTTTCGTCATCCAGGCACCGTTATTTTCATATAATTCACTTAGTCCAGATGAATTTGCTAAACTCAACTGAATGAGTTCCACACTTTGATTTAGACTATGGGAAATCCCGTTAGAAATACGTGGGTTACATCATCTGAGGTATTCCTGATCATTCAACGAGACGTTTTAATTTAGTTGCAATTGTAGTTTTGTTTTGTTGTTCTATTTGTGAATAAATTTTGAGTTGTTTTATATTTTGGAATGTTGTGGTGGTGAATTTTATCTTGTGGTGACTTTTAGTTCAGTTTTGGTATCAGTTTTGTGGCTATCCTAAAGGTTTCAGTTTTCATGCAACAATCTTTTTAAACATGCAAGAACAATTAAATTTCGAACATTCCTTTAATTTAAGGGTTATATTATTTTTCTAATTTTTGTTAATTTACTTAGTTTGGATTATCATTTTAATCTTAATTAAGTGTTAAATATTATTGAAGTGATTTAATTAGGGATTTTTTTTTATTAAAGAATTAATATTCTCACAAGTCATATCCCTATTTTTAGTAATTCAAATTTTCATTAATCTTCCAAATTTTAAATTGTTTAAATAATTAAAGTTTCATTTTTTGTTTATTAAAAGTGATTAATAGGTTCCTACCCTTTTAATTTCCCAAAGTTTCAATCATCCAAGAAAGATAAAATCAAATATTTTACCCTTCATTTTAATTAAACCTAAAATTTTAATAAAGAGGGTTAAATTTTTTAATTACCTTTATGCCCTTCTAGGCTTATTTATTTCATAACTCACTAAATTGAGTTCAAATGAACTTAAAATTTTTATGTCACCTCACTCACATGTCAATTAAGACATTAGAGGAGAAAATGTGATTTTTACTGAATTTAATTTATTTATATAATTATGTTTAGTGAAAAATAGGCATTTTCAATGGAAATTCAACAACATGACCAAGCAAAGGTTTCTATCCTTAAGAAAATTATGAGATGTTCCTAATGACCAGAGGACCACTTGGACCAATTTTTGGTGATTTTTTAATTTATATTTTATTTATTATAATTATTTTGATTTTTGGAGTATTAATTAATTATAAAATAAAACTAAAGTTTAAAAATAGATTTTATATTTTTTCTAAATCTCTCTAACCTCGAGGAGTTCAAAGAAACAAATTTCACAATTTTTTGATTTTTTTTTTATTTATTGGTATTAATTTAGTAAAAATGTTGGAAAATACATTTTCTTAATATTAAAAATTGTTTTAAGCATTTAAAATTCAATATCTTTACTTTGAACTTGGAAAAAATATATGGTTTGTTCCTAAGTGATTAGGAATCAGAATATGACATTTTTATGATCTTTAATATTTTTATGATTTTTATAATTTTTTAATTATCTAAAATATTAAAATATGATGAAAAATGAAAATTTTTAGAAAATTCCAATTCTAATTTTCCTAAACTCCTCTAATATTAGAGAGCCCCTAAAACCAATTTGGTGAATTTTAAAACTGTATTTTTGGAGTTATGAATTTTTAAAGTTTAATTTTACTCATGTGACTTAATTAATCCATTTAGTGGGGTTAAATATTTCCAATTGATTCCAAATTTTTATGTGAGGTCCCTTTGATCCTAAAGATCAGTGGAGAATTGATTTCAAGTTATTTTAATGTGTGGTTAACCTTAATTAATTAAAGTTAAGTTTTGAGTAATTAGGTCAATTAGGGTTATTCTTAATGAGTTAGCTCAAAATATAATTATCCTAGGGTTCTCTGGTCCTAAGAAACTTCATCAAATTTTGCCAGAATTTTATAAGCAATATGCTAGTTATAAGAATTAAAATCCTAAAAACAGTGACATAAACTTGAAAAATACATAACTTTCCATAGAGATGGCATCTGACCTTGAAAAATTCAGGAAATGTTCCCAAGATCAGAGGCTTCAAAAGCCCAATGGTCTCATGCCATGGTGAATTGTCTATTCAAATGGAGAATCAAAATACTGAAATGAGTAAATAATTAATTAAAAATAAAATACTCATCAAAATAACTTGATTTCTTTTTCACATTATTCTCCTCTATTCACTGAGCAAGAGGATATTTTTAGTTTATTTTTATGATTTTTCTACACAAAGATATGGATTTTCTAAGTTCTGGGTATTTAAATAAATAAAAAAATTCATATTTTCTACTTATCCACGCATCGCGCTCCCATTCGACGCTGCCATCTGACTCAGCGCTGTGGGGGCCCGTAGTTCATGTAACGTCCTTCGATCCGGCACAATTTGGACCATCCACTCGATACACGCTCGATCGGATGGCGCATGGTCATCATCTATGACTGATGTGCACTCGTGACCGTTCACACTAAAACCCTAAGAACTCTCTCATTTCTCAACAAATTTTCGTGTTCTTATGCTCTATGGATTCGTCTTGAAGAGACGAGCACATCCATATAGTTTACATGCTAGGAAATTAAGTAAATCAAAATGGAGAATCACTGGATGCTCTGGAGAAAGGAGAGGTCTATACCTTGGCTCTGAGAAGTGAAGCTTCAATCAGAGAGTTGTGTCACCTTCGATTGTAGCCAAGGAAGCTCTGGATGAAGTCTCTGGCTCGCAGGGAATTGTCTAGGTATGAAAGTTTCCACAGCTAATTTCAAAGCTTGGAGGATAGAGCAACTGGGTGGCCTGGAGAGGAGGCTTTCACTGGGGAACTCCTTCTCTTGGTCCTGTTCAGGTGTGGCTGAGTTTAATTTGGATTTGGTGGAGGTTTGGAAGATGTATTGGTTTTGAGCTTAAATTTGAACTCAGAAATTGAGCTCAGCTGGGGGAAATTGGGGCTAGAATCCACTGGGGATCAAGTGCTCTATGTGTGGAGAGTGGTCTGGAATAATTTTGACAGAGTTTCAGTAAGATTTGGTTCAGCACCTTCTTTGGCCGAGAGGTGGTGTGGTTTAGATAGAGGTGGCTGGAGGGCTTCCCGGGGGTTTAATGGCTTGGATCAAGCTGCTCGGTGAGGAGAAGAACAGCCATGGTGGCCATTAGGCATGGGACAAGTCAGCAAGGAAGAATTCAAAAATTAGCTCACATGGGTGCTCTCGGCCTGGTGGTTTCCGGCGGCTGTGGTGGCTGGCCTGCTAGGGTCAGGTCACCCTCAAGGTCAAGGAGATCAGGGTTGAGGTTTGGTGCAGTCAATTAGCCATGGACATGTGTAAAGGAGTTGAATTGAAATGGAATGGGGGGAAAGCTATTTTGGGTTCAAATGAGTCAACCCATGGTTTTGGGCTAGCTTCCCCACCCAAGGCCTGGTTTTTGGCTGAAAAGAATCACTTGGGTCAGCCAAGAGAAAATGGTGTGGTCTCCATCCATGGTGAGGTGGCTAAACTTGGTTTAGTGTGTAGCATGAATGGGGTTAAAAGTGCTTAAGGAAGGATTAAGAAAGGGGGCCCTCCTCTTGCCATTAATGGCTTGGTGAGGTGGAAAGGGGCTCTCAAGGCTTGCATATGACTTATGCATGGCTCCATGGCTCCATATGGCTTAAGGATGGCTTGGCTTGGTTTCATGAAAGTGGGTTTTAAAGATTTAGGATATTTAGGGGTAACTTGGCACATGGCTTAGTTTATAAAAGTTTAATGATGAATTTGAAACTTAGGGACTGATTTAAATCAAAGGGGATGATGAGGAAAAATTTCATGTGGGCTTTAGGATAGATTTTGGGCTTTTGGATTTATTTTAGATGGGCCTTTAGAAAGGTTTAAGGAGGTGGGCTTTTAGGTTTGAAAACAAATTAGTAAATGGAAGTTTTGTAAAATATTGGGCCAAACAAATGTTGGGTTTAGTTTAGGGATGTATCATGAGTGATCTAGAATAGGTTTGAAATAATTTGGAGTTGAATTGGGTTTAATTTGGAATTTTTTGGTAAAGGGGCCAAAGTGGGTCAAATTGGGCTAACTTGGGCTAAGGTTGGGCTAGTATTGGATTTGATGTAAAATTAATGTTAAGAAATATTTATGGGGGTGCTACAAAGAGTTTTCAACTTTGTTTGGGCTTTGATTTTTGGATTTAGGCCCATTTGGGTTAGGTTTGGGTTTAGGCCAAAAATGGGGATTTTGGTTTTGGGTTAGGTTTGGGTGAAGTTTAGGTTCAAATTTGGGGCAAATCTTGTTAGTATTTTGTTTGTGGGGATATTAGGAAGTTTTAGGAAAAGATTTGGGGCTAGTTGGAGTTGAATTGTGTTGGTTTGGGCTAAGTTTAGGTCATGGGCCAAAATTGGGCTTTAGGCTTCAAATTGGAATTAGATCCAAATGTCAATCAAATTGGGCTTTGATTTGGTCTAAATTGATATTGGGGATATTGAATTGAAGTTTATAATTGATTTGGGTCAATGTTGAGGTCAATTGGGTTGATTTTGTTTGACATTGGGCTTACTTTGGTTAAAAATGGGTCAAAATGGGGGTTTTTGTAAAAGTGGGTTAAATTGACAAAATTGGTCTATAGTGTAGTTGAACAAAATGAAATTGGGAATATTTGGGATTTTTTGGAATATTCTGTGAATTTTTGGAATTTATGGAATTTTTGGTTAAGAAGGGCATTTTGGGTATTTGGAGGGTATTGGGGGGTTTGTTTTTGAAATTTTGGTATATTTGGCTAAGGATGATCAATTTGAATGGTGGGAAATTTTTAGGACTGATTTTAAGGAATTTTGGGTAATTTAGGCAATTTTGCAAATTTTGGTTAGTTTCAAGGACATTTGGTAGGTTTAGCGGGTGTAGGGCCCCGGGGGTCAAAAATTGAAATTTTGGAAAAATGAAGATTGATCAAGTTTAAGTATAATGGAATCACTTTGGTTGAGCCATGAAGCCATATCAAGCCCATAAGAGCCATAAGTGGACTCATTTGAGGCATTCACTACGTTGTTCCTAACCCTCTTAGCAAAGGGCCTAGGGGTTAAGGTCCATCCATATGAATTACCTACATGAGTCAGGAAGTCAAACTAGGTATGAATGGATTTAGGATTTGGGATGTGTGTGAAAGTGTAATGTGTGCAAGTCAGCCCTCACCAGACCAGGCCACCCAGGGTAGTCCTAAGGCCAAAGAGTCCTATAGGGAACTCATCCTTTAAACCTCCACATTTGATCTTAACCCTCCAAGTGACTTGGGGGTTTACAATCAAACTTATGGGGTTTGCAGGGAGTTTAAGAGGTGTTTAAATTTCTAAGCGGTGGGCTCCATTTCTAGTCCTCTAAGATAGTCAAAGAGAAAGCCTAAGGCTAGATCCTAAGTACTAAGGAGAGAGAAGAGAGAAGACCTCATCAAAAATGAGGTCAACAAATGGACCGCCAATAGGTGTAGTGTGCTAACCAAGCACACCGCTCGTATTAGCATTGACTGAAGAGATTAATAAAAGCAAATCAGACATCTAAGTGACACACTTAGAATATAGTAGAAACAAATTTCCGCTGGGGAGTATCGAGTATATCTCCAAGACTAGAGATCCTTGAACTCTCGCTGGGGAAAAGAAAAGGAGGTGAATTCTAGATCATAAGATCTGGAGAAACTTGATTTAGATTTCATTTCATTTTCTGTTTTAAGTTTTAATGTGTGAGTTTAAAGTTTGATTTGTTCTGAGTTTCAATTTCAATTGAGGTTTAATTTAAAATTAATTTAAGGAAATATGGATTTGAAATGAGAATTGGAACCTAGGTTCCAACCTCGGGATTGTGAAGAGAACTGAAATTTAGGTACCAACTTCGGAGTTAGAATCAGAGTTTAATTATCGATTGAAAAGGATGAGAATCAGAATTTAGGTACTGATCTCGAAAGTTTAAAGAGAACTGGAATCGGGTTCCAGTCTCAAAGGTTTAAAGAGAACTGGAATATGGTTCCAATCTCAAAGGTTTAATGAGAATTGGAATCTGGTTCCAATCTCGAAGATTTAATGAGAAATGGAAACTGTTTCCAATCTCAAAGATTTAAACCAATCTCGAAGATTTAATGAGAAATGGAAACTGGTTCAAATCTCTAAGATTTAATGAGAAATGGAAACTGCTTCCAATCTCGAAGGTTTAATGAGAAATGGAAACTGCTTCCAATCTCTAAGGTTTAATGAGAAATGGAAACTGGTTCAAATCTCGAAGATTTTATGAGAAATGGAAACTAGTTCAAATCTCGAAGATTTAATGAGAAATGGAAACTGGTTCCAATCTCGATGATTTAATGAGAAATGGAAACTGATTCCAATCTCGAAGATTTAATGAGAAATAGAAACTGGTTCCAATCTCGAAGGTTTAATGAGAAATGGAAACTGGTTCCAATCTCGAAGATTTAATGAGAAATGGGAACTGGTTCCAATCTCGAAGATTTAATGAGAAATGGAAACCGGTTCCAATCTCGAAGGTTTAATGAGAACTAGGAGTTAGACTCTAGTCTCGAAGAGAACTGGATATTCGGCTCCAGCCTCGAAAGTTAATCTGTATGAAGTGGGACCCAGTCCCATGCCATCAGAACCAAATTGAACAAAGTTTTTGGCTCCGTGTCAATAGAACTAGTCGATCCTCTAACACACAGAGAAAAGATTTAAAAAGAACTGGTAAGTGTACTAAGTTGAAAAGACTTGACCTGGTGACAAGTCGAGCAAAAGATTTGAATTTCAGAAGAGTTTCAAACAGATTTCGTTTTGACAAATAATTGAAGGATTCAGATCGAAGGATTCAGATTTAGATTTAAATTCATTTCGTTCGTTTTGGTGATTCAATTTCAAAAATATTTAGACTTCGTGTCAGTTTAGAATTCATTTTGACATTTATATTCTTAAAAGAGTTCTCATCTATTTTAATTTTTCCTTTATTCTTTGTTCGAAATTCTTTTAATTTAATGGTGTTTTCCAGTCAATTTGCACAAAAAGAGGTGAAGGCAAAACATGACATGGTCACTTTCATTCCAATCTTATTGAAAATACATCATACATCTTGATCCAAAACATAATGATATTTTCTTTGAGAGTTTAATATCTCATACAATCCATATAAATCCAAAACGGATTGTGTAAGATTCTTCAAGTTTCTTCTAAAAGCAGCTATCAAAATCCATGTCTGAATAGTGAGATACATGGACAATAACATCACCTTCCAAGTCATCCTTGGCAGGAATGCCGTATGGATGTGCATTGGAGGTGTGCTATCTCCCATGTAACTCACAGCTCGTAAGGCCGGAGACTCTCTAACTCTGGATCTGGCTGGAAGTGGAAAGACATTTTTCTGTCGTCCATCCTCCTGAAAGTAACAGAGATCCACTCAACAGGCACTCCTGGAATGCAATGCTTTGCGATGTCCGCTCCATTCCCTTTTAACACCATGACAGAACTACCGGTATTGGTATCTCTACTGGCCCTCGGAACTCACCGGGACTGCTATCCAGAGGTCAGATCCGAACATGATATTGCACTGGTTAACAAAAGACACTGTGCAGAAAGGTCTAACGAAATCATGATGGTCTATATGTGGAGGTATGCAGTTGCCCTCCTTGTAGATGTTAATGATGCAGCTGTTGGGTATGCAATCTGCAGGCAATACCCTCCATGTTATCATCCTCTTTACCATTATTTTAATAACATTCGACATCAGATCCACCTCACTATGACGGAGTATCCCTGGTGGATTTCCATTTCTGTCTACCGCAAAGTTGTAGCAACATCCGTACTGGATCGTAACTCTTCCTTTCCTTGGTATCCATCTTCGGGGATGTGAATAAGTCTTTTCCCTCAGACGACCAGCTCGGCCCATTTTCTGGAGTTCAAGTATGCAGTCTACAATTTGTTGTTGCTCGTAATCTGAGAATAAATCTGTATGCAGCTCGAGGCCTTCTAAGATATTGATCCTCTTGCCTCCAATTCTCTCAAAGTATTCAAAAGTTTTCTTTTCGACATTCTGCATTCTTTCGAACTCATATTCTTGAATTATCTGCAACTGGCGAGGTCTAGTAACGTACTGAGGAATGTATGGTTCCACCTCGACACGCTCTTCTGCATGTCTTGGCTCCTCGGGGGTAGTCTCTGTCGGGACATCCTCCGGAGTTGCTTTCATAACAAGACTCTTCAGAACTGGTGCATCTGCTTGGCGTCGAGGCGCTGATTCTATCTCTGCTCTTCTTGGAATTTCCTTTATCTGTTATGCTATCCTTGAAGTTTCTCTCCTCCTTTCGGGTTCCTGGCGAACTAATTTATTTGGAGTATTTGTATTGCTGGTAGCAACTGTCTCTTCATGTTGATCTGCTGCTAACTTGGTTAACATCTTGCAAATGCGGCGATTCTTGTTCCTTCGCTGAGTGGCAGTGAGAGTAGCTCTCCTTACCCCTTGGATTTCTGTGGGCATTGCGCTGACGAGCCTGCCCTCTGCTGTAGCAACAACGGACTTAACTTTCTTGTCTTCTCCCGTTGCGTGAGTGGTGTTTACTTTTCTCTTCTTGCTGGTGGATGGTTGACTTGAGCCACACAATTTCTTTACTGTATGGCTGTGGAACTCTTCCCGATCAATCGGGGTCCAATCATTTTCTTCATATTGTATCTCGGCTAGTGTGAAGTTAGAGTCAATCTCGATCACGGATCCATCCCTCACCTTCTTTTCATCAAGTGCTAGACTCACGCCATTCTTAAAGTTCAGAACCAACCGCCCGTTCGACATTTCCATGCAAAAAACAAGGAAAGGATCAAGGGCTGTACTAAGAACAAGAACAGTAGAAAAATTTGTTTATTAATGAAGAGCTTTAATTCATTTATTTTAAATTTAAATAGGAGTAGGAAAGATGAAGAAAGATCAAGAGTGAGACTCGATTTGAAAGGAAGGATGAAGACTTTATTATCATGATGTTTTCTTTTAACATTTTTTTTAACGATTTTCTTTATCATCCACTTTTTATACTTATATTTTTGGGTTGGGACCCAGTCATAAGTAATAATTGTGCCTGTGCTTCTAGGAATGAGGATTCATCCTTCGAAATATCAGGTTGCGTAATACTTCTTTAGATATCGTCCATTAATTGGAAGCATAAGTCGATCTCCACGACAATTTACAAGCTGGTAGGAACCTCCTGAGTAAACTGTCTCAACCACGAATGGCCCTTCCCAAGTCGGTTAAAATTTACCACCTATCTTGCGATGTGCAAGAATAGATCTTGTGAGAACTTGAACCAAGTCACCGACTTTGAATGTCCTTGGACGGACCAATTTATCATGGGCCTGGATCATCTTGGCTTGATACAGTTCCAATTTCTGCTACGCTGAGAGTCTTTTCCCTTCCAGGCTTTCCAATTCTTCTAGTCGTAGTCTGGCAGTTTCTTCCGTAGTGATTCTGTTTGCAACAACAATTCTGAGAGACGGAAGTTGAACCTCTAAGGGTAGAACGGCCTCGGACCCGTACACTAAGGCGTAAGGCGTAGATTGGGTGGGAGTTCTGAAAGTCATCCTGTAGGCTCATAAGGCTTCTAGCAACTTCTCGTGTCAATTTCTCTTATTTTCATCCAAAGTTTTCTTTAGAACTTGAACGAGAGTTTTATTGAATGCCTCGGCCAAGCCGTTCGCTCTTGTGTAGTAGATTGTCGAATAACGTCAGTCGATCCCGTGTCTTCTAACAAAATTGTTGATCTTCGTACTCTTGAACGTGGACCCATTATCCGAAATGATTCTGCGTGGTACCCCAAAATGGTAGACGACTTGATTCTTGAAGAACTGTAGCACGTGGTGTGCCTTCACTTCTCTGAGTGGTATAGCTTCTGCCCACTTGGAAAAGTAATCTGTAGCTGCAAGAATGAAGCGATGTCCTCTTGAAGAAGGCGGTTCTATCGGACCCACAATATCTATGCCCCAACACTCAAACGACCACGACGCGATTGTCGGATGTAGCACATTTGGAGGTTGATGTAGAACCATTCCATGCACTTGACACTGGTGACAACTTTTGGCGATCTTCATGCAATCGGTCATCATTGAGGGCCAGTAATAACCTAGTCTTTTAATCTTCATTTTCATTTTCGGACCCGATTGATGAGCGTCACAAAGTCCTGAGTGTACTTCTTTAACAATTTCTTGAGCCTCGGACCCGCTCAAGCATCTTTGCCACATCTGATCAAAAGACCTTCTCTATAACATATTACTTATCAATGCGTAAGACATAGTTCTTTTCTTGATTTGATGGGCTATTGACTTATCATCTGGTAGGTTTCCCATTTGTAAGTAGTCTATTAGTGGCTACCACCAATCTTCTATATTTTCTATCACTGCTGCAATTGTCTCTTCTGCTTTTCTTTCTGATTTGTGTATTGTATCCATGTCGAGCTGTGATAGGACTGGTCGTCCTTGAACTAACACATCAACTGACTCGTCCTGTAAGCAGGCAAATTCTTTTGCAAGGCTGGCTAACGCATCTGCGAGAGCTTTTTCTCTCCTGGGAATCTTGTAGATCGTTACATTTGGAATTTGCTCCAACAGTTTCATGGCAGACTGAAAGTATTGTTCGAGTCTTGGTTTAGAATTCTGTATTGGCCCACAACTTGCTAAATGATCAACTGTGAATCCCCATAGATATTGATATATATTATTCCCCATCTGAATAATTAATTCCAGTCTGGTTATGAGGGCTTCGTATTCTACCTCGTTGTTTATACATGGTTCTGTTAAGTGGTAGGAATACCTTAACATTCCCCGCTCATGTGTTATAAAGATTAGTCTGATTCCTGCCTTACCGGGCACTATCGTTTGTAATTCTTTACTTTTTTGTACTGAGGATGCTCTGTCAAAGTACAGTTCCCAATGCTGATCATTGGAGTCTTCTAGGCTCATTATTTACTCATCTGATAAGTCGTCGTTGAGAGGTGATTTTGCCGGTAAAGGGTGTCTTTGCAAGGAAGTCTGCTAGGACTTGTCCCTTTACGGCACGAAGAGGAGCGAAAGTTATATCGAATTGCAATAGTATCATTGACCACCTGGTAAGTTTGCCAGAAAGTGTCGGACGGGTCATCAAATATTGCAATGGATTGAACTTCGAAATAAGGTTTACCTTATGAGAAAGCATGTAGTACCTGAGCTTCTGAGTGGCGAAGATCAGGGTCAAACAATGCTTCTCAATAGGAGGATACTTTACTTCCGTCAGAATTAGACGACGACTTAAGTAGTAGAGAGCATTTTCTTTTCCCTCGTCATTGACACAGGCTAACGGGGCTCGAGAGAGTCGTCTAAAGCTGCAGGTATAAAGTATCGATGGTCTACCCGAGACTGGGGCTGCTAAAACAGGAGGTGTCATTAAATACTGTTTGATGTCATTGAAGGCATGTTGACATTTGGAGTCCCAAGTAAACTTGGCATCCTTCTTAACCAAAGCAGAAAAAGGCTGACACCTTCCTGACAAATTCGAGATAAAGCATCGAAGATATGCCAACTTTCCTTGAAAGGACTGTAGTTGTTTCAAGGTTTTGGGAGGCGGCATTTCTAAGATAGCTTTAATCTTCTCCGGATCGATTTCAATTCCACGATGTCGAACAACAAATTCTAAGAATTTCCCAGAGGAGACGCCGAAGGCGCATTTTCAAGGGATTCATCTTAAAGTTATATTGTCTTAATCGCTTGAAAACAATTCTCAAATTATACAAGTGATCTTCTTTTAGTTTATTCTTGATGACCACATCATCCACGTAGCACTCGATTTGGTTGTGAATGAGATCATCGAAAATCCTCGTCATTTCTCTTTAGTAAGTTGCTCCAGCGTTCTTTAATCCAACAACATCACTGTGTAGCAGTACACTCCAATTAGCGTTCTGAAGGCTGTAAGCTTTTCATCTTCTGGTGCCATCTTTATCTGGTTGTACCCTGATGATCCATCCATGAATGAGAAGACTTCATGTGTTGAAGTAATGTCGATCATCAATTCTGGAATTGGTAACGAAAATTCGTCCTTCAGACATGCTTTGTTTAAATCTCTAAAGTCCATGCAGATTCTGATCTGACCATTCTTCTTTCTGACTGGTACCACATTGGCTAAGCAAGTTGGATATTGTTCTTCACGGACAAATTTAGCATCTATTAGCTTCTTAACTTCAGCTATTACTTGTTGTTCAATCTCTAAACGCATTCTTCTCAAAGCTTGTCTGACTGGAACAGCAGTGGGATCTACTCCTAAGTTGTGAATTGCGACTTCTAGAGCTAATCCTAGCATTTCATCGTAACTCCAAGAAAAACAGTTCTTGAATTCCATCAATAGCTTGATTATGATTTCAGAGTCTTCTTTATTGTGTAAGGAGCTAACAAAGGTCGGCCTAGGCTCTTTGCTAGTACCTAAGTTAACTTCCATTAACTCGTCTATTGTAGATTTAATTTCTTCTTCAAATTCTGGTGGAGCATATCTGATTTGCAGACCTTCGAGATCTTCTGAGGCTTCCAAGTAGTCTTTATTAGGCTCGCAAGTGACAACCAAGCAAAATCTCGTATCGTCAACTGATCCTACTGTGCCAAATCCAAGACCATGTTTTGAATTGGGAGGCCGGCTGACATTATTCCATAATTTTTCGAAACGTTGTGATTGACCCTTTCTCCATTGTTTAGGTGAGACACCACGTTGAATTAAATTTTGAACACAGGGAGAGTACCACTCAAAAGGCAGTTCCTTTAATTCAGACGAAGTAACATCTTCAAATTGTATATCTTTTTCAGTATTGGAAGAAGAAGCACCACTGTAGAATTTAATTGGTTTAGTACCACCACGTACTTCCTTGACCACCATACCCTCGATCTTATTAGAATGGATCGGGGTCAGGGTCATAGTGTGTACATAATGGTTAATCTTCTCGTACATTGATTTGTATTCTTAATTTTTTTCATCTTCGAGAGAGATCTTGAACTGAGGTTTCTTTTGATTTGCTGTTGCTGCTTCTTTCTTGATTTCTTCTTCTTCGAAACTGGTCTCCCAATCAATATTGATGATTGGTTTCTTCTGTCCAACTGTTCCAACGTCTCTTCCCCGACCTCGTCCCAGGCCTCGACCTCGGGTGCGAGTTCTGGAGAAAACTTTACCATCTCGCCTTAAGGGAGTGGTGAGTAACTGTTGGACTAGAATATCCGGCTCTTTATCGTCTTGTACTTCTTTTCCTTCATTAGGTATGAAATTTCTGGAAAAGATTGTTTTCTTCAGAGGCGCGTAGTAGGCTACATCTTTGTGAATTCTGATTTCATGCACGGAGAATGGTTGCAAATCACTTTTGATACACTGTTCTCCTCCTTCGTAATATTTTATGCACTGGTGTAGAGACGATGGTACCATCCGGTTCTCATGGATCAATGGCCGACCCAGTAGAGCTTTGAACGATGTCTCAGAATCAATTATATGGAATTTTGCAATTGTCTTCGCTAAGTCACCGGTCTTCATTAACGGTGTTATCGATCCAAGAGCTCTTTCTCCTTTCTGATTGAACCCTCTTAATAACATATTGTCTGCTTCAAGTTCGCGAGCATCAATTTCTAAATATGCTAACGTTCGAAGGCTCATTATGTTGATTGTTTCTCCCGGATCAACCAGCACTCTGGAGAGCATAAACTTTCCAATAGTGACTAAAATGTACAACGGTCGATTGTGATCAGCCGTTCCGAGTAGTAAATCATTGTCTGTGAAGGTAACACTTTGTTGTTCTTTTAACGAGCAAACCTCGTCAAGGGAATCATCAGCCATTTGAGCTAAACAAATCCTTGGATCAATTAGAGCCTTGATCGGAGTTTACCTCATCTCCTTTGACAGGATCAAAGCGTCGTATATGCTTAGTTTGGCTTGTAGCTTCCTAAGATGGGCCAGCACGTTATAGTCCACTTTATTACCATGTTCCTCGGTTTGTTCCTGAATGGGCAGTTCCTCTGCTGGGGTTGGCTCTTCCTAAGCAACCACCTGCTTTCCTTTATCCTTTGGACCCATTCTTGGGGGTAGAAATTTTCCACTTCTTAGGTTTACTACAGTTATTTCTTCTGTATCTGGTGTTGAATCTGCCGGTGTATCCCCTTGAATTAGAACGACTGGCTCTTCTACAGTTGCTTTGGAATCTGATGACACTAATTCTATTGCAATTGGAGCTCCTCGAAATTCACAAATAGACTCGTTGCTTGTTGAGCTTTCGTAGCCATCTTTGTGAACGTCTTCTCCTTCGTCGTGGTCTTTGAGATTTAGTATGATTTGAGAATCGTTATTTAAATCGGAATTAAGATCCGGATTAGCTTGGTTGTCGTTAGTTACGTAATCGTCAGAAACAGTCAAAACGTAGCCAATGCCAAAACTCTTATCATTATAAGATCCCGCTGGGGCGAGCAAGTAATTATACAGAGTCAGAGCTTCCAGAAATTTCTCCCCTGAATCGAAAACAACCATCCTAGGATAAGCAGCCCCTAGTCTACCCTTTAGAGCCTCGATTTTCTTCTCTTCTACGATCTTCTCTTCCTTCTGGGTTGTTCTTCGATCGCAAGTGATAGTGCCGGCTCGGCAGGTTTCAAACTTTG
Source organism: Papilionanthe hookeriana x Papilionanthe teres (assembly GCA_022702705.1). Lineage (NCBI taxonomy): Eukaryota > Viridiplantae > Streptophyta > Magnoliopsida > Asparagales > Orchidaceae > Papilionanthe > Papilionanthe hookeriana x Papilionanthe teres. Next base: position 1,471,611 of record CM040427.1, read on the forward strand.
AATTGAAGCTTGCACCGAAGCGTTCTGGATATGATCTAAAATTTTCTTTGCACACTAGCCGCTATTTATAAATTGGGTCAAGTTTTTGGCCATCTTTTGGAAGCACAAATTACTGAAAAACTTGACCCGACCGCAAATAACGCAGTAATTTGTGCTTCCAAAAGATGGCCAAAAACTTGACCAAATTTATAAATAGCGGCTAGTGTGCAAAGTCTTAAGTAATATAAAAATTAGTAAATATTTTACACACTAGGGGTACTACGCAAGTATACGTATCGTTTCAAGTAATATAGAGTTTTCTTTAAAAACCCAAGTATCGATCCCACGAGGAAGTGAAATAAGAGGACTTTAGTCAAATTCTAGTCTACTACAATTACTCCTAGGTTGGAAATGTCGATTAAATTTGTGTTTTATCCAGAAACTACTCCTAAATGCAAGTGTTAAAGGTAAAGATAGTAACTATATCTAAGTGCAAAAGATAATTCTAAAGATACCCTTTTTGGATGAATTTGTTTGGAGAATTTTGAGATACTAAAAATTACTATTCTTATGTAATGAAATAGATTATGTATAGGAATGAGATGCATTAAATATTGTATGTGCCAAATAGGAGCAATTCTATTCTTTACCCTTTGGTCCAGGCATAAAGAACATTGACTAATCCTATGCTTGGTTACCGAAGCTGCGGCTAGAGTCGGGAGGATACCGACTGCCACTACGGAGCTCCCACGTTCCCCTCACCTGAGGGTTAACATATACACTTCAGCACCCAAACGATAGGACCAAATTGAGGATTTTAGTCTATCACCCTAAAATCTCCAATTCTACGCCCGATTAATTATATTTCCCTATTTATTTGCACTCAATTTCCATGAACTTCACCATCCATGGAATTTGAATGTGGTTCCACTTTGTTGAGAATTACTAATGCCCTTTCGAGACAATGCAATTACAATGAATTTTAACACTACAATGGGCCCTTATTGCAATGTAAATGAAGTGCAAGTAAAAATCATCACATTTATAATTAAATTTACTTCGAAGATGCATCACAAAATCCTAATCATGAATCCTACTCATTGCGAAAGAAAAGTAAAAGGAAAACAATGACATAATATTCTTATATCATTATTTTCAAAGAAGGAGTAAGAGAAATGTGTCACAAAGCTCGAAGAAAACGCAAAGGAAACTTCATATAAACAAAGCAAATCCACTACATAAATGTTTACAAAATCATAAGATAATGAAGAACAATACTTAGCTTTTTCCCTTTAAAAGAAAGACAAAGATGTCTCCCATAAAGTCTCCCTTCGATCCATGCAATGCTCGTACAATCCCTTACAAATTCTCTCAAAATCTCATCTCCAATCTCTCCAAAAGGGTAGAAATCTACATTTCTACTCTTAATCTAAGAATCCTAAACATCCTCTAAGTTTCTCTTCAATTTTCTCTCCCCTAATCTCCTCTAATCTTCTAATTTCTAACACATATTCACCATTTTTAAAGTTTATGGACGAATTTCGAAGAGTTTCTTACGCACCCCTTCGAAAAAGTGTCCAAATACGTCGAATATAGGCCCAAAACCGCCAAATGTCAGTTCGTGGTCGTCCGGCTCGCTGTCGGCGGGGTCGAGCTCACTGTCGGCGAGCTTTTCGGGCACTTTTAGGTGATTTCTGGAAAATCTCGCCGTCGGCGAGCAGGCTCTGAGCAGCTCCACCGTTTGGCTCCGTTTTAGCTCCGATTTGCCCCGTTTCAGTTGCGTTGCGTTCGTAAGAGATAGCCCTACAAAGTAAGCATAAAAACAACCTTTCTTTAAAGTGTAATCTCATTCAAAAATATTCAAGAAGTGTAAAAGAGATTAAATATCAAAAGACTTATCGAAAGGTGTTAGGGCAGAATTTCATTTCTTGCTTGTTTTTGCTTCAAATTGCACCGTTTTTGCTTCATTTTGCTCCAATCACCATTTCTTGTACCTAAAACCATAAAACATACAAAATACCTTCCTTTAAAGTGTAATATCATCAAAAATGAGTAAAATAATATAGCAAAAATCGTACATATTTTAGGCGTGTCAAAATCCCCCAAACTTAACTGTTACTTGTCCTCAAGTAACACTATAACTTTAAAAATAAAATATGTTAACTTGTGGTGTGGGTTTCAATAGAGTTTTCTATAATTTCATCTCAGAAATATTATAGTATAACATAGGAGAAATTCTAGCAAATCAACCTAGGACTAGAGTGTAAGAATATCTCATATTCAATTTAGGAATCCTATTTTTTTTTTTACTTCAAAAATTATTGAAAATTGTCAAACTAAAGATTCATAGAAAGTATAAAAATGGAAATTAAGCACCTTATCTATACCAATTTAACCATTACTTTTTGAAATAAGAATATGCTTAGGATTGTTTTTAAGTCTTTTCATTTAAAAAGATTCATTTGAAACAAATTTTTGATTAGGCTTCTCCTCAAGCTTCTCCTCACTTATTTTCTTTTCTCTTCTTTTTTTTTCTTTTTCTTTTGGGATCATTTCCAATCCCTTTTTTTTTTCTTTTTTTGTTTTTTCATGTGAGGATTAATATATCTGGATAGGCCTTTAATAATTTTGAATTTCACTATCCTCTCTCTAAAATCCAAAACTCAAAACTTTCCCTCACTTTTTATAAGTGTAAGTATTAGTTTGAAAAAGGTTTTCAATAAAGGCTCAATTCTCATTAAGTATAAATCTAAGAATTTTAGCTTTTCAAATATTCAACTCCTTTCTACCATAAATAGAAAAATCATTTTCCCAATGTTTCCTACCAAATGACTTAACTCTAGAATGGTTTCTTCACTAAGGATTTCAACTAAGTTATTTTTCTAACATTCCTAAAATTGAAATTATAGTAACCTAAAGGTAACACCACATTGTTGACCTCATTTTTGATGAGGTCTTCTCTTCTTTTTAGTACTTAGGATCTAGCCTTAGGCTTTTCCTTTTACTATCTTAAGAGGACTAGAATTGGGACCCACCACCTAGAAATTCAAACCACTTCTTAACTCCCTGAAAACTCTACAAACTTGACTATAGACCCCTAATCACCTAGAGGGTTGAAATCAAACGTGGAAGTTTAAAGGATGAGTTCCTATAGGACTCTTTGGCCTTAGGATCGCCACCGGTGGCCCGGTCTGGTGAAGGGCTGACTTACACACACACTACACTTATACACTACACTTTCACACACCTCCTAAAACCACACCCATACCTAGCTTGACCTCCTGACTCATGTAGGTGATTCACATGGATGGTCCTTAACCCCTAAGCCCTTGGCTAAGAGGGTTAGGAACAACATAGTGGATGCCTCAAATGAGTTCTTTCATGGCTCATGTGGGCTTGATGTGGCTTCATGGCTCAACCAAAATTATTTCATTCCATTCAAATTCACCCAATCTTCATTTTTCCAAATTTTCAATTTTTGCCTACCCAAAGCCCTTGAAAATACCCAAATTTTTCAAAATCACCTAAATTACCTAAAATTCCTCAAAATCAATCCCAAAAATTTCCACATCACTCAAAGTGATCATCCATACCCAAAAATACCAAAAATTCAAAAAATACCTCCCAATACCCTCCAAATACCCAAAATACCCCTCTTGACCCAAAAATCCAAAAATTCAGAAAATTCCCAGAAAATTCCAGAAAATCCCAAATATTACCAATTTCATTTTATTCAACTACACTATGGGCAAATTTTGTCAATTTACCTTACTGTTGTCAAAACCCCCAATTTGACCCATTTTAACCCAAAGTGAACCCAATGTCAAACCAAACCTACCCAATTGACCCAAATTATGGCCCAATTCAATTCCAAACTTCAATTCAACATTCCCAACACCAATCTAGACCAAATCCAAGCCCAATTTGATTGAAATTTGGATCCAATTTCACTTTTGGCCTTAAAGCCCAATTTGGACCCATGACCCAAACTTAACCCAAACTCACCCAATTCAACTCCAATTAACCCCAAATCTTTTCTAAATCCTCCTTAGCATCCCCACAAGCAAAACACTAACATGATTTGCCCAACATTTAGATCCAAACCCCACTCAAATTCAACCCAAAGCTAAAAGGCCCAATTTTGACCTAAACCCAAACCTAACCCAAATGAGCCCAAACCCCAAAATCAAAGCCCAACCAAAGTCAAAACCTCTTTGAAACACTCCCATAAACATTTATCAACATTAATTTTACATCAATTTCAACCCTAGCCCAACATTGGCCCAACTTGGCCCACTTGGACTTATATTGGCCCATTCACCAAAAGAACCCAAATTCAACCCAATTCAAACCCAAATCACCCCCAATTTGCTTCAAGTAACTCATGACACATCCATGAGCTAAACCCAACATTTATTTGGCCCAACCTCTTTACAAAATTCCCATCCATAAATGCATTTTTTAAACTTAAAGGCCCATTCCTTAAACCATTTTAAAAGCCCATCTTTTACCACATCCAAAGGCCCAAAATTGATCCCAAAGCCCATATGACATTTCCCCTCATCATACTTTCAATTAAAATCATCCCTAAGTCCTAAACCAATGATCAAATAATTCTAAATGAGGCTTCATCCAAATTTCCACCAAATTATCCAAAATCCTTAAAATCCATTTTTATGAAATTGACCAAACTTTTTGCCAAGCCAAAGACAAGCCATGCAAGCCATGGACAAGCCACATGAAGCCATGGAAGGCTTGACATGTGATCAAGCCACTAATGGCAAAAGGAGGAGCCTCTTTTAATCCCCCTTAAAAGGTTTTAACCCTTTTAATGCTTCACCTTAATCCATGTTTAATCAAAATATTCATGGATGGTGACTTCTCCACCCTTTCCTAGCCGATCCATCCGATCCTCCCTCACCCAAATCAACCATGGGAGGTGAACCAAGCCCAAAAGGTGGGTTGACCCATTTGGACCCAAAATGAGCTCATCCCCCATTCCATTTCAATTCAACTCCTTTACACATGTCCATGGCCAATTAACTGCACAAACTTCCAGCCTCGACCTCCCGACCTCGAGGGTGACCCGACCCCGGCCGGCCAGCCACCACGACCACGGAAACCACCGGGCCTAGAGCTCACATGTGAGCCAACTTTGGAATTCTCCCTTATCGAGTCGCCCCATCACCAGTGGCCATTGTGGGCCGTTCCGCCCTCGACCTAAGCAGTCGATCCCAAGCCCTAACTCTCCTCAGGAGGCCCTCCACCCTCTCCTATTTAAACACCACCCCTCTCGGCCATGAGAAGTGCTGAAACAAACCTTAAGGAAACTCTGCCAAAATTGTTCCAGACTCCTCCCCATACACAGAGCACTTGATCCCCACTTAAATCCCCCTACCATTTCTTCTCTGTGAGCTCAATTTCAGAGTTGAAATCTAGGCCCAAAACCAGGACACTTCTCCACAGTGAGCCAATCCCCAAATTGATTGGTTCTACACCTTCACTGCACCGAGGGAAGGTGTCCACCAGCAAAATCCCCATCTCCAGGCCACCCAATTGCTCTAGCCTCCAAGCTTTGTGATCGGCTGTGGTCGAAATCCTACCTAGGCAATTCACTAGACCAGGAAACTTCATCTGGAGCATGCTGGGATCCAATCGAAGGTGCAACAACTCTCAGATCGAAGCCACACTTCTCTGAGCAAAGGAATGGCCTCACTCTTCTTCCCGAGCTTTTGAACATTCTCCATTTTTATTGCGTAAATTTCATCCCACATAAACCGTATAGATGTGTTCGTCTTCTCAAGACGAATCCATAGAGCATAAGAACGTGAAAATCCATCGAGTATCGAGTGAGATATTAGGGATTTAGTGTGGACGACTCTCGGGTGAGGATGCTCGGGGACGATGAACGGATGTCGTCCATTCAATACACGCGCAGACGGACGGCTCAGATGGTGTCGGACCAGGATACGGTACGAGAACCGCGGGGCCCGGGCTGCTGACTCAGATGGCGACATCGAATGGGAGCGCGACGCGTATGCGTTCGGAGATGCCGAGGATGATGCGGCGCCGCGTGGATAAATAGAAAATTAGGGGTATTTTCTATTTATTTAATTCCCTAAACTTCAAAAATTCATAACTTTGTGTAGGAAAATCGTAAAAATAAAATAAAAATACCCTCTTGCTCAGTGAACAGAGGAGAATAATGTGAAAAAGAAATTACTTAATTTCATCAAGTATTTTATTTTTAATAATTTTTTTACTCTCTGCATATCTTTAATTCTCCACGCATGTATACAATTCACCATGGCATGAGACCATAGGGCTTTTGAAGCCTCTGAATTTGGGAACATTCCCTGAATTTTCTAAAGTCAGAGGTCATCCCTATGAAAAGTTATTGATTTTTTAAATTCATGTTACTGTTTTGAGCATTTTAATCCTAATAAATAGCATGTTGTGAAATAAATTCTAGGAAAATTTGATGATGTTCCTTATGACCAGAGGACCTTAGGAAAAATAGGTTTTGAGTTAGTTCATTTAAAACAACCCTAATTGGCTTAAACACCCAAAATGGATCTCTAATTAATTAGAGCTAACCATACATCAAATTGACTTGAAATCAATTCTCCACTGAACTTTAGGATCAGAGGAACAAACCATAAAAATTTGAAGTCAATTGGACTTGGTTAGCCCTACCAAATAGGTTGATTAAGCCACTTAGTCATTTTAAACTTTAAAAATTCATAACTTTCAAAATTCCTTTCAAAAATTCACCAAATTGGTATTAGAGCCTCTCTGATATTAGGGGAATTTAAGAAAATTAAAACTTCAATTTTCTAAAAAAGTTGATTTTTAATATTATTTTAATATTTTTAATAATTAAAAAATAATAAAAATCACAAAAATAATAAAATTCACCAAAATGTCACATTTTGAATTTTAATCACTTAGGAACAAACCCCATATTTTTCTTAAGTCTATTTAGTGAGATTTTAAATTTTAAAGCTCTAAGGTAATTTTAAAATTAAAATAAAGTATTTTCTAGCATTTTCACTAGAATAATTATAATAAATCATAGAAAAATCAGAAAATTGTAAAATTTGATTCTCTGATTTTCTTGATATCAGAGAGAGTTTTGAAAAAAATAAAATCCATTTTTCAACATTTATTTTATTTTTAAATTAATTAATACTCCAAAACTTAAAATAATTATAATAAAAATAATATAATTCAAAAAATCACCAAAATTGGTCCAAGTGGTCCTCTGGTCATTAGGAATGTCCCCTAATTTTCTTAAGGACAGAAAATTTCCCTTGGTCATGTTATTAAATTTTCCTTGGAAATCTCTATTTTCTACCAAAAATAATTATATAAATAAATTAAATACAGAAAAATCACATTTTCTCCTCTCATGTCTTCATTGACATATGAGTGAAGTCACATAAAAATTTCAAGTTCATTTGAGTTCAATTTAGTGAGTTATGAAATTATTAAGCTTAAAGGGTAAAGTGGTATTTAAAATTTTTAATCCTTAATTAAAACTTTAGGTTTAATAAAAAATTAACAAGTAAAATTTTTGATCCTAATCTGATTTGGATGATTGAAATTTAAATAATTAAAGGGTAGAAACCCATTAAACAATTTAAAATAATTAAACCTTAATTAAATAATTGATTAAATTTGGAAGAATAATAAAATTGGAATTATTAAAATAGGGATATTATTAGGAAGAGATTTATTCTTTAATTTAAAATTCCCTAAATTAATCATCTCATTAATATTCAATTCTTAATTAAAATGATAACTCAAATTCAAAACATTAAAAGACTTAATCATTAAACTGAAATTAAATTATTAAACTCTTTTAAAATTTTAATTAAAATTAAAAAAAAATTAAATTAAATTAAAAAATTAAATTAAATTAAGTAAATTGAATTGAATTAACTTAAATTAAATTAAATTAAATAAACAAATTAAATTAAATTAAATGAATTAAATTAAATTAAATTAATTAAATAAAATCAAATTAAATTAAGTTAAACCAAATTAAAAATTAAATTAAATTAAATGAATTAAGATTAAATTAAATTAAATTAAATTAAATTAAATTAAATTAAATTAAATTAAATTAAATCAAATTAAATTAAAATTAAATCAAATCAAATTAATTTAATGTAACATCAAATCAAACTAAATTGAATTAAATTGAATTAAATAGAATTAAAACTTAATTAAATTAAATTAAATTAAATTAGGTTAAATTAAATATAACATCACCAAAGACATAAAGAATTCAAAATAAATCTAAAATAACTTGAACACTATTCCAAATTTAAACCCATTAATTGAAATTAAACTAAATCACAAATCATTTGAATACCAATTTACTCTCGAAAGCTTTAGTTATAATAACTCCTAAACGTAATATTAAATGAAATGTTACTTCACTTATAGTGACATTCAAACATCCTAGTTCACCGAGCAATATAACAACAAAACTTGAAATTCTTGACGATTAATTCATTTGTGTAATTGAATTCATTTGGACTTAAAGCAATCTTAGAAATATTGAAAAGATGTTTAAGATTCTTCTTAAACACTTTCTCAATATGATAGGATATTTATAAGAACAATTAAATTTAATTGTTCTTTGATGAAGAAAATCATCTTCAAACCAAAACACAAGGAACCTAGACGTCATAGGAAATGACTAGCTATAGGATTAGGAATTTGGTAGAAAACCATAACCCTTACCTTAGCTTTACCTAGGAACTTGCTTAAATATTCTAATTGTGTTTTAAGTGCAGCTTGGGATGACGGGAAGACCCTCCGTGTACGCTTTTATTTTATTACAATTTACTTTCTTGCAATTTACATTATTGCAATTTATTTAACCGCATTGCACTTATTTTTCCCGCATGATAAACAATTGTTGCATGAAAACCCACACCTTTAGGATAGTCCCTAAACCCGAAACCAAAATTAAACTAAAAGTTATCGCAAGATAAAATTCACCGCCACAACATTTCAAAATATAAAACAACTCAAAATTTAATCACAAACGAACACAAAACTACAATTACAATTAAATTAAAACGTCCTGTTGGATGATCGGGAATACCTCGGATGATGTAACCTACGTGTTGCTAACGGGATTTCCCACGGTCTAAATGAAAGGGTGGAACTCATTCAGTTGAGTTTAGCAAATTCATCTGGACTAAGTAAATCCGATAAAAATAATGATGTCGGAAGGATGGAACCGTGGGATCTTAACTGGTGTCGTTATAATCAACTTTAAGATTTGTTTTTAATTAAAACACAAAAACACTTGGAAATTAAGATTTTCTCTAAACCAAAACACTTTTCTCATCACCTGATTTATGACTTATAAAACTAAACCTCTGCAACAACAAGGAGCTCGGAGCATGGTGGGCAGCACGGCCATCGTCATCAGCAAAACTCGAGTCTACTTCAAGCAAAACTTTCCTAGAATTAAATAACAAAGCCATAGGACTTCGAGGTAGTTCGCCTAGTGCAACATAAATCCTCAACTCTTCGTTAGGCATTTGCATTGCAAATTAAGCCCTAACCGGTCTTAGGATTCCGAGGTAGTCGTCCGATACGATAATAAACCCTCACATCTTCGAGGCTATTTGTATGATTCTGTCATATAAATATTAGCCCTAATTAATTAAAATTGGCAAGATTAAAACATTAGGACTTTCCTAAATCCAAGCCAAACAATAGGATAGTCGGGAAATTACCGAAGTTCACTTCAAATCCGTAATTTCTCCTACCTTTCTTCCTTAGAATTCTCAAAACAAAATGTTCCAAATTTGATCCATTCCCTACTGAACTTCCAAAATTAATTCCTTTAAAAACTTAAACTTTGAAATTCTTGAGAGCAGAATTATTGATTATTATCGAGAGTTTTCTTAGGTGATTCCCGTCACTTAAGATGTAATTAACTATAGGGGCTTGCCCTTATAGGAATTTTAAAGAACCTGTGTAATATAAACCCCGTTTAATGCTTTCATATTAAGCGGGGAATTTGTCGGCTTATAAAATTGGTTCGCAGACCAAACGGATGTCACAAATCTTCTAGTTTATTTAATCGAGCCCCACCATTAAGCAGTGTGTCTATTCTTAGGGATAGGTACACGGTTTGTGGTGCGGTGCTCGTTTATATAAACTATTTGGGATGTGAGATCGGTTTGATTTCATATCTTAAAATTTTCAAATTTAAAATTATTTTCAAAATCAAATACTACTTTCTAAATTATATATATATTTAAATTAAATTTAAAAATTAAATTCGCCGACAACTTCTGTTAGGCGAACCCCTTTTCAAAATAAAACACACAACCTAAAAATATGCCGACAACTTCTGGCGACTCAGCTGGGGACAATTCCTCTCTCCATTTTAATCAAATAATCTCGCTTTCAAAAATCGGTAGTGTATCCATGTCCTTAATGGGTCAAACTACCCTTCTTTCCGTTGGGATGCTATGTTCATTTCTACCTTGAACAAGTATAGCCAACATTCTCTTGGATTTAGGAGCCACTGTTTAGACACCCCTAAACAGAGAGGTTCCGAGATCCTTTTACCTCATTTCTGAGGTGGGGTGGACCCCAATAGGTGTTAGTTTAGGAGTGATCCTTCGAGTCGAGAAGTCTTGCATAAGACTTTCTTTTCCTTTCCAACTCCGAATCGGATTCCTTACCTTCTCTACACCTTCGAACATTCCGTTCGAATAAACAAACCCTCTAATAAGTGATTCTTTTAATAAATGATTCCTTCTTATAAATACATGAACAAGAATGTGTTCGGACTCTTTTCAATTCCTTTCTTTTCGTCCTAAAGAAAAGAAGCATAACTTGGGACTGACAACTAGAATCTACCCTGCAGAAATGGAAGCCCTAAAGCTGATTTTCTCCTTCACCAATGGACTGGACTTCGCTGTCTATATGGATGAGCCGCCCGACAATGGGATCATCCGATTTGGACAAGGATTCGAAAACACGAATGTCAAGATCACCGACGTTTCCCTTTTCACACCGACGAACAAGGTATCCGAAGCTAAGAAGCCGCCGATCGAGTTCAACCTTAGGTCGACCCAAGAGTTTCCTCCCCGCAAAGGATCCCGACCGAGAGGAGTACCGCCGTCCGCGGAGGACTCGTTCTTACTACCCCCATCGGTCTAGTTGTTTCGCACCTACCTCGACTTCTGCCAAATTAAAGGGGAAAGAAATCCAGAATTATGGTGAACTTGTTACCGTGGAGGGTACAGATCTTCCTGTAAGACCTTCTATTTTCGAAATCGGGTCCAGTTCAAGGATTCCATCACTGACAAGGACCCAAAGAAGAAACAGAAGTAGAAGGATTGCTAGAGAAGCCATAGCCGTCGAAATTGCTTTCCTGGAGGAAATCCCGAACCGCTCGAATATACACCGTTGCCGAATATACACCGCTGCCCGAATACATACCACTTTTGGGAGGAAGCGAGGTTCCATCCCCTCTCCGCCGCAGAGGATGAAGAAAATGTTCACAAGATTCGTCGTCGCATTGCCTCGGCCCGCATATTACAACTATAGCCGCAAGAAAAGGACTAGAACTACGCCGTTTGCTCGACCGCAAACTTTGGTGAAAAGTTAGCAAAGAAGGAAAAGTGCCCCGTATCGGAGATTCTACGAAGGATAGGGCGGGTGCCAGTCAAATCCCGTCTTGGGCCCCGAGTAGAACCCGTCATCATGACAGAAAAGCCAAGTAAAAGAATGAAGGCTAGTCTGCCTGTCGTCGTCTCAGGATTACAGACTAGGGAGGATACCACCTTCCAGCATTTGGCCGACAAACCATCTGGTCCTAGACCTTTTCCTGCTAGAAGGATGGTATGGCGTCCCACTCACTGGGCGAGTTGAGATCGAAACGACAGCCCGAGAAAGAAAGTCTCGCCAGGAGACTCGAATCCGAAGAAAGTGCTACCGCGATAAAGGGGACTCGTGAAAAGGGGACCCGAGCAGCTATCGCACGACAACCGCGAGGACGCACAGAAAAGCCCGCTAGAAGATGCCATGGAAAAGTTGAGAACTGATATCCGCCGATTAGCAAAAGAAAGAGAAGAGAAATTCGGAGACGAGATTGATTCATCGGAGTTCATGGACGACGAATATGCGAGAAATCAACATGGTCGAAACACGAGCTTCATCGACTTCACAAGGTGCTCCTGCGACTGCGAGAAGAGAGGAGCCGAACCGATGAGAAGGCAGCTTCGGGAGAAAGACGACACGATCGCCCAAATGGCTAAAAGGATGGAAGAGATGGCTGTAGCTCTAGCCACTCTCCGCAGTCGAGTGCAACCACAAAGAGAGACACCCCCGAGGTCATTCACATCGTAGACGGAGGAAAGGAGATTACATCCGTCAACGGGGATGATCAGCCGAAAAAGGATACAACACAAAGTATGATCCCCGAAAAGGATATCAAGAGCTTGGTGGAACGACAGAGCGAGAAGCCTTAGCACAATCAAAGAGCGGGACATCCATTCGGACGGGTAGACCTTACCCGGAAGAATTCGACGCCGTCCGGTACCCAAAGGCTTCATACCACCTCTCGTTCAAGACCTTCGATGGAACCGGAACCCCGACAGCATGTTGCACACTTTCGTGCCGATTGTTGCAATGCCGGCGGGAGCGATGCATTACTCTTCCGACGGTTCGTCGGCCACTGTCGGGAATCGCCTTCGACCGGTATGCGTAATTACCAGATGGTTCGGTGAAGACGTTCTCGGAACTAGAGAACCTCTTCATCAAGCGATTCGCCGGAGCTCAGCACCACATCACTATAGATGATTTAGTGGTAGAGAAACAAAGGCCGAACAAAACTTTGGTGGATTACATACTTCGATGGAGGAACTTAAGCATGAAGTGTGAACCACAACTGCAAGAACAACATGCAGTCGGCATTTTACTTAAAAGCATTCACGGCCCGATAGCACTTCTCCTCAAAGGATTCACTATTAAGACTTTCGAGAAGTTGTTAAGCAAGGCTGGAAGCTTGCATGAAGAGGCGAAGCAATTAAGTTTCGCCGACAATACGGACAAGCAAAAGCCTGTGAAGACTTTTGAAAAGAAATCCGGGATCATTGCAGGAGTTGACAAAGGCAAGCAACCGATGCAAATACCACCGTAACGGCCACAAGCAACCCCAACGGAATTACCAAGCAACCCCGACCCAGCTATCACTCATCTCCGCGAGTATGAACAACCGCCTCGTCCGCAACGTACATTAAGGGAGCTTCGAGCAGCAGAATATCCGTTCAAGAATGAAGCAAGTGCCGAAAATGTTCCGTAGTCCGATGAAGACTCCGGATTTCCAGCTGCCGAGCCTAAAAGACCGGAGGAAGTCAACAAGAAAGGTGATCCCAACTTTTGCCCCTACCACCGGATGCTTGGGCACAAGATAGAAGATTGCATTTCCTTCAAAAGTTGGCTCAACGACAACCTTCGGAAAGGGAATATAACGATCTCGAAGGAGTACATGAAGGAACCCCAGAAAGGAGGTTCTGTCAATGTTATCTCAACTGATCCCATCATTCCGATAGATCCCTATACGACTGATGATGGATGGACTACCGCTTGGACATGGTCTTCGAAAAAGATTTTAGACAGCATCCAAACCGCTTCGGTGCGAGCTTCAATTCAGAGTTCAAAACCTGTTAAGCCGGTACTATCACTTGCGATAGAAGAACCACCTCAATAACAGACGATTGAAGAGAAGAAGAAAATCGACAAAGAAGAGAGGACCGAGGCTCCTAAGGCTAGACTAGGGGTTGCTTATCCTAGGATAGTTGTTTCTGATTCGGGGGAGAAATCCCTCGAACCTCTGACTTTGTATGATTATCTGCTCACTTCGGTGGGATCATATAATGATAAGGGTGATGGCGTTGGCTACATTTTGACTGTTTCTAACGATTACGTAACTAGCGACAATCCGGATATCGATTTCGATATCAACGACAATTCTTAAATCATACACAATCTCGACGATCAAAATAACGAAGAAGACATCCATCAAGGAGGCTACGAGAGTTCAACAAGTAATGAATCTATCTGCGAGTTTCGAGGAGCTCCAGTCACAATAGAGTTAGAGCCTTCAGACTCTGAAGCTAATCCGGAAGAGCCTGTCATTCATATTCGGGAAGAAACACCAGCAAGCTCAACACTAGATTCGAAGAAATTACGAAGTCAACTTAAGAAGTGGAAGAGTTCTACCTCCGAGAATGGGTCCAAAGGACAAAGGAAAGCGTGTGGTTGTTCAAGAAGAACCAAACCCAGCAGAAGAAATACCCATTCGAGAAGAAGCCGAGACACATGGAAATAAAGTGGACTACAACGTGCTAGCCCATCTTAGGAAACTACCGGCCAAACTGAGCATTTACGATGCTCTCATCTTATCAAAGGAGATGAGAGAAGCTCGATCAAGGCCTTACTTCGATCCGGAAATTTGCTTAGCTCAAATGGCCGGAGATTCCTTAGATGAGGTTTGCTCGTTAAAGGAACAGACGAGGTGTTACCTTCACGTGACAATGACCTACTACTTGGGACAGCAGATCACAACCGACCGTTGTACATTTCGGCTACAATCGGGAAGTTTACGCTCTCCGCAGTATTGGTGGATCCAGGAGCATCAATCAATATAATGAGTCTTCGAACACTAAGCATACTTGGAAATTGATGCTCGTGAGCTCGAGGCCGACAAAATGTTATTAAGAGGATTCAACCGTAAAGGAGAAAGAGCCCTCGGGTCAATAACGCTACTAATGAAGACCGGTGACTTAGCAAAGACAACCGCAAAATTTCACATAATTGATTCAGAAACGTCGTTCAACGCTCTACTGGGCCGACCATGGATACATGAAAACAGGATGGTATCATCGTCTCTACATCAGTGCATCCAATACTACAATGGAGGGGAACAGTGCATTAAAGGTGACTTACAACCATTCTACGTACATGAGATTGGAATCCACGAAGACGCAGCCTATTATGCACCACCGAAGAAAACAATCTTCTCCAGAGATACCATAACAAATGAAGCAAAAAAAGTTCGGGACAACGAGGAACCTGAAGTTCTAGTCCAACAGTCACTCACCACTCCCTTCCGGCGAGATGATGAAGGTTTCTCCACAACTCGCATCTGAGGTCGAGGTCGGTGACGAGGTCGTGGTAGAGACGTTAGGACAGTTGGACAGAGGAAACCAGCCATCAATGTTGATTGGGAAGACGAGTTCGAAGAAGAAAAGAAATTAAACAAGAAGCGAGCGACAATAAGTCGGAAGAAGCATCAATTCAAGATCTCCTCGAAGATGAAAAGAATGAAGAATACAAATCAATGTACGAGAAGATTAACCACTACGTACATACTATGACCCTAACCCCGATCCGATCTAACAAGATCGAGGGTATGGTGGTCAAAGAGGTACGTAGCGACGGTGCAAAGCCAATCAAATTCTACCGTGGTGCTTCTTCCTCCAAAGCCGAAAATAATGTACAATTCGAAGATGTCACTTCATCGAATTAATGGAAATACCTTTTGAGTGGTACTCTCCCCGTGTTCAAAATTTAATTCAACGTGGTTTCTTACCTCGACAATGGACAAAAGGTCAATCACAACATTTTGAAAAATTATGGAATAACTCCGGTCGTCCACCCAATTCAAAGTATGGACTCGGATTCGGCACGAGTAGGATCGATTGACGATACCGAATTTTGCTTGGTTGTCACTTGCGAGTCTAATGAAAACCGCATGGAAACTACGGACGAACTCGAAGATGTACAAATTGGAGACGCTCCACAAGAATTCGAAGAAGAAATTAAATCTACAATAGATGAGTTAACGGAAGTTAACTTAGGTACTAGCGAAGAGCCTAGACCTACATTTGTTAGCTCCTTACTCAATAAAGAAGACTCCGAGGAAATAATCAAGTTATTAATGGAATTTAAAGACTGTTTTGCTTGGAACTACGATAAAATGCCAGGATTAGCTCCAGAGGTCGCAGTCCATAAGCTAGGAGTGGATCCTACTTCGTCCCGACCGACAAGGTCCCAGAAGAATGCGTCTAGAAATCGAACAACAAGTCATAGCCGAAGTTAAAAAACTAATAGACGCCAAATTTGTTCGTAAAGAACAATACCCAACTTGGCTAGCCAATGTAGTGCCAGTCAGAAAGAAGAATGGTCAGATCATAATTTGTGTGGATTTCAGAGATTTAAACAAGGCATGTCCAAAAGATGAATTCCCTCTACCGATCCCAGAATTAATGATCGACATTTCTTCAACACATGAGATATTCTCATTCATGGATGGATCTTCAGGATACAACCGGATAAAAATGGCTCCGTGAAGACGAAAAGCTTACAACATTCAGAACGCCGATCGGAGTATTTTGCTACACAGTGATGCCATTCGGACTGAAGAACGCAGGAGCAACCTACCAGAGAGCGATGACAAGAATTTTTTATGATCTCATCCACAACCAAGTCGAATACTACGTGGACGATGTGGTCAACAAAAGCAAAGTAAAGGAAAACCACCTGTATGATTTGAGAATTGTTTTCGAACGATTAAGACAATTTAACAGTAAGATGAATACCTTAAAATGCGCCTTCGGCGTCACCTCCGGGAAATTCTTAGGATTCGTTGTCCGACATCGTGGAATTGAAATCGACCCGGAAAAGATTAAAGCTATCTTAGAAATGCCGCCTCCCAAAACTTTAAAACAACTACGATCCTTTCAAGGGAAGCTGGCATATCTTCGACGCTTTATCTCAAACTTGTCAGGTAGGTGTCGACCTTTCTCGGCACTAGTTAAAAAGGACGCCAAATTTATTTGGGAAGAGAAATGCCGAAAGGCCTTCGAGGACATTAAACAATATTTAATGACACCTCCCGTCTTAGCGACCCTGGCCTCGGGTAGACCGTCGATACTTTACACCGCGGCTTTAGACGACTCTCTCGGAGTCTCGTTAGCCTGAGTCAATGATGAGGGTAAAGAAAATGCTATTTACTACTTAAGTCGTCGTTTACTTCCGACGGAAGTAAGGTATCCCGCAATCGAAAAGCATTGTTTGGCCCCGATCTTCGCCGCTCAAAAGCTCGGGCACTACATGCTTTCTCATAAGGTCAACTCCGATCTCGAAATTTAATCCATTGCAATACTTGATGACTCGTCCGACACTTTCCGACAGATTTGTCAGATGGTCAATGATATTATTGCAATTCGATATAACTTTCGTGCCTCTGCATGCCGTAAAGGGACAAGTCTTAGCAGACTTTCTCGCAGCACACCCTTTGCCGGCAGAATCTCCCCTCAATGACGATTTGCCAGATGAACAGATAATGAATCTAGAAGACCCTGATGATCGACGTGGGGAATTATATTTCGACGGAGCATCTTCAGCACACAAAGACGAAGAATCACAAGTGATAGTGCTCGGTAAGGCGGAATCGGGCTAATCTTTATAACACCGGAGCGGGGATGTTAAGATACTCCTACCACTTAACAAACCATGTACAAACAACGAAGCGAATACGAAGCCCTCATAACGGGATCGGAATTAACTATTCAAATGGGGATAACGTACATCAACATCTACGGGGATTCACGCGTTAATCATTCAACGGATCGTCGGACAGGTACGGAATTTTAAAGCCAAGACTCGAGCAATACTTCCGAGTATGCCATACGACTGTTGAACGGATTCCAAATGTGACAATCTACAAAGTTCCCGGAAAAGAAAATGCTTTAGCGGATGCTTTAGCTCGTCTTGCAAAAGAATTTGCTCGTTTACAAGATGAATCGAGTGGAAGTGTCGGTTCACGGACGTCGAGTCCTATCACGGCTCGACATGACACAATACACAAATCGAAAAAGAAAAAGAATCGATTGCGAGCAGTGACGAGAAAACACGGAAGATTGGCGACGGCCATTAATGGACTACTCCGCAAACAGAAAGCTACCGGACGATAGGTCGCTAGCCCATCGGATCAAGAAAAGAACTCCGTCTTACGCATTAATAAACAACACATCGTACGGAAGGTCTTTTGATCAAATGTGGCTAAGGTGCCTAAGCGGGTCCGAGGCCCGTGAAATTGTTAAAGAGGTGCATTCAGGACTACGTGGCGCTCACCGGTCGGGCCCGAAGATGAAAATGAAAATTAAAAGACTAGGGTACTACTGGCCCTCAATGATGACCGACTGCATGAAATTCGCCAAGAGCTGTCACCAATGCCAAGTGCACGGAGTGGTTCTACATCAACCTCCAAATGTGCTGCACCCGACGATTGCGTCGTGGCCGTTTGAATGTTGGGGCACGGATATAGTGGGTCCGATAGAACCACCATCTTCAAAAGGACATCGCTTCATTCTTGCGGCTACGGATTACTTTTCCAAGTGCGCGAGGCAGTTCCACTTAGAGAAGTGAAAGCACACCACATGCCACGAGCTTTTCAAGAACCAAGTTGTCTACCGTTTCGGAGTGCCGCGCAGATCATCTCGGATAATGGGTCGGCATTCGAAGCACGCAAATCAACCATTTTGTCGTGAGACACGGAATCGACCGGCGATACTCAACAATTTACTACCCAAGAGCAAACGGCCTCGCTGAGGCTTTTAATAAAACTCTCGTTCAAATTTTAAAGAAAACTTTGGACGATAATAAGAGAAATTGGCACGAGAAGTTGTTAGAAGCCTTATGGGCCTACCGGACAACCTTCGAACTCCTACTCAAGCTACACCTTACGCTCCGGTGTACGGGTCCGAGGCGAGTGTTGCCTTTAGAGGTTCAGCCTTCCTTCACTCGGAATCGCAGCTGCAAATAAGATCACGACGAAGAGAACGCCAAATTACGACTAGAAGAATTAGAAAGCCCGAAGGGAAAAGACTTGCGACGCAACAAGAATTTAGAACTATACCAAGCTAAGATGGTTCAAGCCCATGACAAACCGGTCCGCCCAAGAACCTTCAAAGTTGGTGACTTAGTTCTCGTTCTCAAGAGACCTATTCTTGCACACCGCAAGATAGGAGGAAAATTTGAACCCACTTGGGAAGGGCCGTTTGTGGTTGAAGCAGTATACTCAGGAGGTTCCTACCAGCTAGTGAATTGCCAGGGAGAACGACAAATGCTTCCAATCAACGGACGATACTTAAAAAGTATTACGCTACTCGATGTTTCGAAGGAATGAATTCTTCATCCCTAAGAAACACGGGCGAAGTAATTACTTATGATTGGGTCCGAACCCAAAAAAATAATAAAATGTGCTAAAATAAATTAAGATCATGATAATAAAGTCTTCCTTGTTTTCTTTTCCAAATCAAAATCTCTTCCCTGATCTTATCTTACTTCATTCCTGTTAAATTTGAAAATATAAAAAACAATATATATATAAAAAAAATGTGTCTTTAATAGACATTTTCTTAATGTTCTTGTTCTTAGTACAGCCCCTGATCCTTTTCCTTGTCTTTTCGCAGGGAAATGTCGAACTGGCGGTTGGTCCTGAACTTTAAGAATGGCGTAAGCCTTGCACTCGATGAAAAGAGGGTGAAAGATGGAGCGATAATCGAGATTGACTCGGATTTCGCACCAGCAGACCTACAATACGAGGAAAGTGACTCGGGTCCCGCTTGACCGAGAAGAACTACCCGGGCAGACAAGTGATGAAAGTGGGTGGCTCAAGCCACCAATCCAAAGACGAAGAAAAGAAAGGCAAACACCGAAGAAGATAAGAAAATGAAGTCCGTAGTCGCTACGACAGAGGGCGGACTTGTCGCCGCCGCGCCCACAGAGATTCAAGAAGTTCGAAGGGCTACTCTCACAGTAACGCAACGAAGAAATAAGAATCGCCGTATCCGTAAGATGTTAACCAAACTAGCAGCGGACCAGCGTGACGAGGTAGTTGCTACTGCCAGTACATACACTTCAAGGACACCGGTTCACCAGAACTCCGAAGAAAGGAGGCCAGCTCCTAGGATAACGTAAAGAACCGGGAAATCTCACAAAGATCGAAGAAAGAAGGCTACCACGCCACCGGATAGAACCAACGGCAACGCATGACCTTGTTGCGAAGCAACCCCGGGGATGTCCCGACGGCATCATCCCCGAGGAGCCGAGGTATGCGGGGAGAACGTGAAGGGATTGAACCATATATCCCACAATATGTCACCGTGCCTCGCCATCGCGGATCATTCCGGAATAAGAGCTGGAGAGAATGCAAAATGTTGAAAAGAAAACCTTTGAATACTTCGAGAGAATTAAAGGCAGAAGAATCAATATACTAGAGGGCCTCGAGCTACATACAGACGTATTCTCAGAGTATGAACAACAGCAAAATGTGGATTGTATCCGGGATTTGAAAAGAATGGGCCGAGCAGGCAGCCTAAGGGAAAACACATACTCAGAACCCCGGAGATGGATGCCAGGGAAGGGAAGAATCACAATACAATGTGGATGCTGTTACAACTTTGCGGAGGACAGGAAGGGAAACCCACCGGAATACTCCGTCATGGGCAAGTGGATCCGATGCCATTAGTCTTCAAGAGAATGGTAAAGAGATTGATAACATGGAGGGTACTGCCGCGATTGCATACCCAATAGCTGCATTATTAACATCTACAAGCGAGGTGACCTGCAGACCCCCACACATAGATCACCACGACTTTGTCGGACCTTCGCGCACGCTCTCTTTCCCGAACGAGTGTAACATCATGTTCGGATCCGACCTCCGGATAGCAGGCCCGTGTGAGTTCCGAGGGCCGGTGATGATACCATTACCGGTGGGTTCCGTCATGATACCGAAGGGCAACGGAGCAGATATCGCTAAGCATTGCGTACCAGGAGTACCAGTGAAGCGGATCTCAGTTACTTTCAGAAGAATGGACGACAGGAAGACATTTCCAGCCAGACCCGGAGTTAGAGAGCCTCCGGCCTTACGAGCTGTGAGTTACATGGAAAATATCACACCTCCAATATACATCTATACGGCATCCTTGCCAAGGATGGCTTGGAAGGTGATGTTATTGACCATGTACCCCACTATTCAGACATGGATTTTTGACAGATGCTTCTTTGGATGGATCGACAAAGATCATACATAGTCCGTTTTGAGTTTACATGAATTGTATGAGATATATGCTAGATCAAGTTGTATGATGTATCTTCGACATGATTGGAATGAAAGTGACCATGTCACATTTTTGGCCTTCACCTCTTTTATGCAAATTGATTGGGAAACGCCATTAAAGTTAAATGAACTTCGAACAAAGAACAGAAAAGAAACAAAAAAAAAGAGAATAAAAGAAAACTTTCCTAAAAAAAAAAGTCTAAAAAAAATGTCGAACACCAAATCCACATGAACACCAAATAAACAACAAAAAATGGGATAGTTAAAGGACAAACAAAGCAAATTTAAAGCCCAAATTGAATTCCAGTTTAAACCCATCTTCTCAAACCCTCCAATCCTTCTTCAAATCAAGATCTATTCTAGACCTCCCTTGAAACCCTCTCTCGGGATGATTTCAGAATCACGAAAAATTTTCAATTTGATCCGGATGGCATTGGTTTGTACCCTTCGCCAAGTAATCAGACTTTGATTGATTCCCATGGGATATGAAACACTTTCATATCTCATTTTGATCTCCCGCTAAATCCAAATCTCCATAGTAAATTTTAATTCAAAATTTCCGAGACTGGTACCTAAATTCCAGTTCTCATTCCGAGATCGATACCTAAATTTCGATTCTCATCCGAATTGATACCTAAATTTCAATTCAAAATTTCCGAGACTGGTACCTAAATTCCGGTTCTCATTCCGAGATCGATACCTAAATTTCGATTCTCATCCGAATTGATACCTAAATTTCAATTCAAAATTTCCGAGGCCGGTACCTAAATTCCAGTTCTCATTCCGAGATCGATACCTAAATTTCGATTCTCATCCGAATTGATACCTAAATTTCAATTCAAAATTTCTGAGACCGGTACCTAAATTCCAGTTCTCATTCCGAGATCGATACCTAAATTTCGATTCTCATCCGAATTGATACCTAAATTTCAATTCAAAATTTCCGAGACTGGTACCTAAATTCCAGTTCTCATTCCGAGATCGATTCCTAAATTTCGATTCTCATCCGAATTGATACCTAAATTTCAATTCAAAATTTCCGAGATCGGTACCTAAATTCCAGCTTCTCATTCCGAGATCGATACCCAAATTTCGATTCTCATCCGAATTGATACTTAAATTTCAATTCAAAATTTCCGAGACTGGTACCTAAATTCCAGTTCTCATTTCAAGATCGATACCTAAATTTCGATTCTCTTTTGAATTGATACCTAAATTTCAATTCTAAACTTTCGAAACTGGTAACTAAATTCTAGCTCTCATTTCGAGACTAGTACCTAAATTCTAGTTCTCATTCCGAGATCAGTATCTAAATTCTGATTCTCATCCTCTTCGAGATCGATACCTAAATTTTGATTCTCTTTTGAATTGATACCTAAATTTCAATTCTAAACTTTCGAGACTGGTAACTAAATTCCAGCTCTCATTTCGAGACTAGTACCTAAATTCTAGTTCTCATTCTCTTCGAGGTCGATGCCTAAATTTCGACTCTCTTTCGAGATTGATACTTAAATTTCAATTCTCATCCCTTTCGAGATCGTACCTAAATTCGATTCTCATCCTTTTCAATCGACACTTAAACTCCGATTCTCACTCCGAGGCTGGTACCTAAATTCCAGTTTTCTTTGTAGTCCCGAGATTGGAACCTAGGTTTCATTTCTCCTTTCAAATCCAAATTTTCTCAAATTAATTTTAAATCAAACTTCAATCTAAAATAAAAAATCAAAATATAAAATTACACATCCGAACTTAAATTGAAACAAACTGAAATCTAAATCGAAATTTCCCCCAGATCATGTGATTTGGAATTCTTCTCCTTTTCCTTTCCCCAGCGAGAGTTCAGGAATCTCCAGTTTCAGAGATATGCTTGACACTCCCCAACGGAAACTTTTCCACTTCGTCCTAAGTTTGTCACTTGGACATCTGTGTTGGTTTTGCTGATCGCTTCGGTCAACACCATACGCGTGGTGTGCTCCGTCGACTCACCACACCTATTGGGGTCCATTTGTCGACCTCATTTTTGATGAGGTCTTCTCTTCTTTTTAGTACTTAGGATCTAGCCTTAGGCTTTTCCTTTGACTATCTTAAGAGGACTAGAATTGGGACCCACCACCTAGAAATTCAAACCACTTCTTAACTCCCTGCAAACTCTATAAACTTGACTATAGACCCCTAATCACCTAGAGGGTTGAAATCAAACGTGGAAGTTTAAAGGATGAGTTCCTATAGGACTCTTTGGCCTTAGGATCGCCCCAGGTGGCCTGGTCTGGTGAAGGGCTGACTTACACACACACTACACTTATACACTACACTTTCACACACCTCCTAAAACCACACCCATACCTAGCTTGACTTCCTGACTCATAGGTGATTCACATGGATGGTCCTTAACCCCTAACCCCTTGGCTAAGAGGGTTAGGAACAACATAGTGGATGCCTCAAATGAGTCCTTTCATGGCTCATGTGGGCTTGATGTGGCTTCATGGCTCAACCAAAATGATTTCATTCCATTCAAATTCACCCAATCTTCATTTTTCCAAATTTTCAATTTTTGACCCCCGGGACCCTACACCCGCCTAGCCTACCCAAAGCCCTTGAAAATACCCAAATTTTTTAAAATCACCTAAATTACCTAAAATTCCTCAAAATCAATCCCAAACATTTCCACATCACTCAAAGTGATCATCCATACCCAAAAAAACCAAAAATTCCAAAAATACCTCCCAATACCCTCCAAATACCCAAAATACCCCTCTTGACCCAAAAATCCAAAAATTCAGAAAATTCCCAGAAAATTCCAGAAAATCCCAAATATTCCCAATTTCATTTTGTTCAACTTCACCATGGGCCAATTTTGTCAATTTACTTTACTGTTGTCAAAACCCCCAATTTGACTCATTTTAACCCAAAATGAACCCAATGTCAAACCAAACCTACCCAATTGACCCAAATTATGGTCCAATTCAAATCCAAGCCCAATTTGATTGACATTTGGATCCAATTTCACTTTTGGCCTTAAAGCCCAATTTGGACCCATGACCCAAACTTAACCCAAACTCACCCAATTCAACTACAATTAACCCCAAATCTTTTCTAAATCCTCCTTAGCATCCCCACAAGCAAAAAACTAACATGATTTGCCCAACATTTAGACCCAAACCCCACTCAAATTCAACCCAAAGCTAGAAGGCCCAATTTTGACCTAAACCCAAACCTAACCCAAATGAGCCCAAACCCCAAAATCAAAGCCCAACCAAAGTCAAAACCTCTTTGAAACACTCCCATAAACATTTCTCAACATTAATTTTACATCAATTTCAACCCTAGCCCAACATTGGCCCAACTTGGCCCACTTGGACCTATATTGGCCCATTCACCAAAAGAACCCAAATTCAACCCAATTCAAACCCAAATCACCCCCAATTTGCTTCAAGTCACTCATGACACATCCATGAGCTAAACCCAACATTTATTTGGCCCAACCTCTTTAATAAATTCCCATCCATAAATGCATTTTTTAAACTTAAAGGCCCATTCCTTAAACCATTTTAAAAGCCCATCTTTTACCACATCCAAAGGCCCAAAATTGATCCCAAAGCCCATATGACATTTCCCCTCATCATACTTTCAATTAAAATCATCCCTAAGTCCTAAACCAATGATCAAATAATTCTAAATGAGGCTTCATCCAAATTTCCACCAAATTATCCAAAATCCTTAAAATCCATTTTTATGAAATTGACCAAACTTTTTGCCAAGCCAAAGACAAGCCATGCAAGCCATGAACAAGCCACATGAAGCCATGGAAGGCTTGACATGTGATCAAGCCACTAATGGCAAAAGGAGGAGCCTCTTTTAAGCCCCCTTAAAAAGGTTTTAACCCTTTTAATGCTTCACCTTAATCCATGTTTAATCAAAATATTCATGGATGGTGACTTCTCCACCCTTTCCTAGCTGATCCATCTGATCCTCCCTCAGCCCAAATCAACCATGGGGAGGTGAACCAAGCCCAAAAGGTGAGTTGACCCATTTGGACCCAAAATGAGCTCATCCACCATTCCATTTCAATTCAACTCCTTTACACATGTCCATGGCCAATTGACTGCACAAACTTCCAGCCCTGACCTCCCTGACCTTGAGGGTGACCTGACCCTAGCCGGCCAGCCACCACAGCCGCCGGAAACCACCAGACCGAGAGCTCACATGTGAGCCAACTTTGGAATTCTCCCATGCTGAGCTGTCCCATCACCAGTGGCCATTGTGGCTGTTCTGACCTTGACCTAAGCAGCTGATCCCAAGCCCTAACTCTCTCTGGGAGGCCCTCCACCCTCTCCTATTTAAACACCACCCCTCTCGGCCATGAGAAGTGCTGAAACAAACCTTAAGGAAACTCGCCAAAATTGTTCCGGACTCCTCCCCATACACGAGCACTTGATCCCCACCGAGATCCCCCGCCATTTCTTCTCGCGAGCTCAATTTCGGAGTCGAAATCTAGGCCCAAAACCAGGACACTTCTCCACAGTGAGCCAATCCCCAAATTGATTGGTTCTACACCGTCACCCGGCCGAGGGAAGGTGTCCACCAGCAAGAGCCCCATCTCCGAGCCACCCGATTGCTCCGAGCCTCTCCATGCTTTGTGATCGTGCTGTGGTCGAAATCCTACCTGAGCAATTCACTGCGACCAGGAGACTTAATATGGAGCTTGCTTGGATCCAATCGAAGGTGCAACAACTCTCAGATCGAAGCCACACTTCTCTGAACAAAGGTATGGCCTCACTCTTCTTCCCGAGCTTCTGAACATTCTCCATTTTTATTGCGTAAATTTCATCCCACATAAACCATATAGATGTGTTCGTCTTCTCAAGATGAATCCATAGAGCATAAGAACGTGAAAATCCATCGAGTATCGAGTGAGATATTAGGGATTTAGTGTGGACGGCTCTCGGGTGAGGACGCTCGGGGACGATGAACGGATGTCGTCCATTCAATACACGCGCGGACGGACGGCTCGGATGGCGTCGGACCGGGAGACGGTACGAGAACTGCGGGGCCCGGCCGCCGACTCGGATGGCGGCGTCGAATGGGAGCGCGACGCGTGTGCGTTCGGAGATGCCGAGGATGACGCGGCGCCGCGTGGATAAATAGAAAATTAGGGGTATTTTCTATTTAATTAATTCCCTAAACTTCAAAAATTCATAACTTTGTGTAGGAAAATCGTAAAAATAAAATAAAAATACCCTCTTGCTCAGTGAACAGAGGAGAATAAGGTGGAAAAGAAATTACTAATTTCATCAAGTATTTTATTTTTAATAATTTATTTACTCTCTGCATATCTTTAATTCTTCATGCATGTATACAATTCACCATGGCATGAGACCATAGGGCTTTTGAAGCCTTTGAATTTGGGAACATTCCCCGAATTTTCCAAAGTCGAAGGTCATCCCTATGAAAAGTTATTGATTTTTCAAATTCATGTTACTTGTTTTGAGTATTTTAATTCCAATAAATAGCATGTTGTGAAATAAATTCTAGGAAAATTTGATGATGTTCCATATGACCGGAGGACCCCAGAGAAAAATAGGTTTTGAGTTAGTTCATTTAAAACAACCCTAATTGGCTTAAACACCCAAAATGGATCTCGTAATTAATTAGAGCTAACCATACATCAAATTGACTTGAAATCAATTCTCCACTGACCTTTAGGATCAGAGGAACCCACCATAAAAATTTGAAGTCGATTGGACTTGGTTAGCCCTACCAAATGGGTTGATTAAGCCACTTAGTCATTTTAAACTTTAAAAATTCATAACTTTCAAAATACCTTTCAAAAATTCACCAAATTGGTTTTGGAGCCTCTTTGATATTAGGGAATTTAAGAAAATTAAAACTTCAATTTTCTAAAAAAGTTGATTTTTAATATTATTTTAATATTTTTAATAATTAAAAAATAATAAAAATCACAAAAATAATAAAATTCACCAAAATGTCACATTTTTAATTTTAATCACTTAGGAACAAACCCCATATTTTTCTTAGGTCTATTTAGTGAGATTTTAAATTTTAAAGCTCTAAGGTAATTTTAAAATTAAAATAATGTATTTTCTAGCATTTTCACTAGAATAATTATAATAAATCATAGAAAAATCATAAAATTACAAAATTTGATTCTCTGATTTCCTTGATATCAAAGAAATTTTTGAAAAAAATAAAAAACATTTTTCAACATTTATTTTATTTTTAAATTAATTAATACTCCAAAATTTAAAATAATTATAATAAAAATAATATAATTCAAAAAATTACCAAAATTGGTCCAAGTGGTCCTCTGGTCATTAGGAATGTTCCCTAATTTTCTTAAGGATAGAAAATTTCCCTTGGTCATGTTATTAAATTTTCCTTGGAAATCTCTATTTTCTACCAAAAATAATTATATAAATAAATTAAATACAGAAAAATCACATTTTCTCCTCTCATGTCTTCATTGACATATGAGTGAAGTCACATAAAAATTTCAAGTTCATTTGAGTTCAATTTAGTGAGTTATGAAATTATTAAGCTTAAAGGGTAAAGTGGTAATTAAAATTTTTAATCCTTAATTAAAAGTTTAAGTTTAATAAAAAATTAACATGTAAAATATTTGATCCTAATCTGATTTGGATGATTGAAATTTAAATAATTAAAGGGTAGAAACCCATTAAACAATTTAAGATAATTAAACCTTAATTAAATA
Organism: Papilionanthe hookeriana x Papilionanthe teres; assembly: GCA_022702705.1. Lineage (NCBI taxonomy): Eukaryota > Viridiplantae > Streptophyta > Magnoliopsida > Asparagales > Orchidaceae > Papilionanthe > Papilionanthe hookeriana x Papilionanthe teres. Next base: position 1,499,498 of record CM040427.1, read on the forward strand.
ATTGATTAAATTTGGAAGAATAATAAAATTGGAATTATTAAAATAGGGATATTATTAGGAAAAGATTTATTCTTTAATTTAAAATTCCCTAAATTAATCATCTCATTAATATTCAATTCTTAATTAAAATGATAACTCAAATTCAAAACATTAAAAGACTTAATCATTAAACTGAAATTAAATTATTAAACTCTTTTAAAATTTTAATTAAAATTAAAAAAAATAAAATTAAATTAAAAAATTAAATTAAATTAAGTAAATTGAATTGAATTAACTTAAATTAAATTAAATTAAATTAACAAATTAAATTAAATTAAATGAATTAAATTAAATTAAATTAAATAAATAAAATCAAATTAAATTAAGTTAAACCAAATTAAAAATTAAATTAAATTAAATGAATTAAGATTAAATTAAATTAAATTAAATTAAATTAAATTAAATTAAATCAAATTAAATTAAAATTAAATCAAATCAAATTAATTTAATGTAACATCAAATCAAACTAAATTGAATTAAATTGAATTAAATAGAATTAAAACTCAATTAAATTAAATTAAATTAAATTAGGTTGAATTAAATATAACATCACCAAAGACATAAAGAATTCAAAATAAATCTAAAATAACTTGAATACTATTCCAAATTTAAACCCATTAATTGAAATTAAACTAAATCACAAACCATTTGAATACCGATTTACTCTCGAAAGCTTTAGTTATCATAACTCCTAAACGTAATATTAAACGAAATGTTACTTCACTTATAGGACATTCAAACATCCTAGTTCACTCGAGCAAGATAACAACAAAACTTGAAATTCTTGGACGATTAATTCATTTGTGTAATTGAATTCATTTGGACTTAAAGCAATCCTAGAAATATTGAAAAGATGTTTAAGATTCTTCTTAAACACTTTCTCAATATGATAGGATGTTTATAAGAACATTTAAATTTAATTGTTCTTTGATGAAGAAAATCGTCTTCAAACCAAAACACAAGGAACCTAGACATCATAGGAAATGACTAGCTATAGGATTAGGAATTTGGTAGAAAACCATAACCCTTACCTTAGCTTTACCTAGGAAGTTGCTTAAATATTCTAATTGTGTTTTAAGTGCAGCTTGGGATGACGGGAAGACCCTCCAGGTACGCTTTTATTTTATTGCAATTTACTTTCTTGCAATTTACATTATTGCAATTTATTTAACTGCATTGCACTTATTTTTCCTGCATGATAAACAATTGTTGCATGAAAACCCACACCTTTAGGATAGTCCCTAAAACTGAAACCAAAATTAAACTAAAAGTTATTGCAAGATAAAATTCACCGCCACAACATTTCAAAATATAAAACAACTCAAAATTTAATCACAAACGGAACACAAAACTACAATTACAATTAAATTAAAACGTCCTGTTGGATGATCGGGAATACCTCGGATGATGTAACCTACGTGTTGCTAACGGGATTTCCCACGGTCTAAATGAAAGTGTGGAACTCATTCAGTTGAGTTTATCAAATTCATCTAGACTAAGTGAATTCGATAAAATAATGATGCCGGAAGGATGGAACCGTGGGATCTTAACCGATGTCGTTATAATCAACTTTAAGATTTGTTTTTAATTAAAACACAAAAACACTTGGAAATTAAGATTTTCTCTAAACCAAAACACTTTTCTCATCCCATGATTTATGACTTCTAAAACTAAACCTCTGCAGCAACAAGGAGCTCGGAGCATGGTGGGCAGCACGGCCATCGTCATCGACGAAACCCGAGTCAACTTCGAGCAAAACTTTCCTAGAATTAAATAACAAAGCCATAGGACTTCGAGGTAGTTTGCCTAGTGCAACATAAATCCTCAACTCTTCATTGGGCATTTGCATTGCAAATTAAGCCCTAACCGGTCTTAGGATTCCGAGGTAGTCGTCCGATACGACAATAAACCCTCACATCTTCGAGGCTATTTGTATGATTCTGTCATATAAATATAAGCCCTAATTAATTAAAATTGGCAAGATTAAAACATTAGGACTTTCCTAAATCCAAGCCAAACAATAGGATAGTCGGGAAATTACCGAAGTTCACTTCGAATCCGTAATTTCTCCTACCTTTCTTCCTTTGAATTCTCAAAACAAAATGTTCCAAATTTGATCCATTCCCTACTGAACTTCCAAAATTCAATCCTTTGAAAACTTAAACTTTGAAATTCTTGAGAGCAGAATTATTGATTATTATCGAGAGTTTTCTTAGGTGATTCCCGTCACTTAAGATGTAATTAACTATAGGGGCTTGCCCTTATATGGAATTTTAAAGAACCCAGGTAATATAAACCCTTTTTAATGCTTTCATATTAAGCAGGGGAATTTGTCGGCATATAAAATTGGTTCACAGACCAAACGGATGTCACAAATCTTCTAGATAATTTAATCGAGCCCCACCATTAAGCAGTGTGTCTATTCTTAGGGATAGGTACACGGTTTGTGGTGCGGTGCTCGTTTATATAAACTATTTGGGATGTGAGATCGGTTTGATTTCATATCTTAAAATTTTCAAATTTAAAATTATTTTCAAAATCAAATACTACTTTCTAAATTATATATATATTTAAATTAAATTTAAAATTTAAATTCGCCGACAACTTACGTTAGGCGAACCCCTTTTCAAAATAAAACACACAACCTAAAAATATGCTGACACACATACCATTAGTCATTTTAAAAATGATATCAAATTAAATATAGGCCACTGAGGAAAAATAAAGTTAGGTTTTCTTTAAAATACTTCTTCCCCCCGAACTTAAAATTTAAAAATATTTTGCAATTAATTCCATAAAATATAGCAGGAAGAAAATGTAAAGGTTGAATCTACTTTCTACTACAACATCCTATCAAATTAATATTCATGCATAATCATGATACAATGACCGTAGGAGAAAATAAATCTAACCTAAAATATGCTTGTAATAAAATTACACTAAAAGGAAGTATTTTCATATTAAAATTTTATTTTTCTTTCTACCCCCAAACTTAATTTTTAACATATATAGCATTTAGTACAGAAAATATGAGCAGGAAGAAAATAATTTAGAAATTCTATCTACCACAAATGTCTATCAAAAAGATCTACAACTATTCATTAGGACGTAACAATATGCGACAGAAAGTAAATCTAAACTAATTATGCCGGAATGAAGTTCACTAAATAAAAGTTTAACTAGCATTGTATGTATCGATAAGGGAATATAAAAATATTCTTCAAGACCTAAATAAAGTTGTAACATAAACATAAACACAAAATTCAAATACAAACACAAATGATAAATGAGGGCAATTCATCCTTTAACTTATCACATCTTACTAATTTACTTCCAATTTCTAACGGAATCACTACACTAGTAAATTAGGCACTTTAAAATAATTTTATAGATTATAATCCCAAAGATAAGATTATCCCTGATATATTGGCTCCTAAGTCACACAAAGCTTTTCCATAAAATTTTTTTCCAATAGCACAAGGAATTGTAAAGCTACAAGGATCTTTAAGTTTCTGAGGAAATTTTTTTGTGAAGTATAGCGATGCACTCCTCACTTAGTGCAACTGTCTCGTAATCCCCAAATTTCCTTTTCTTGTTTAATATATCCTTAATAAACTTTGCATATCTTGGCATATGTTCCAAAGCTTCGATGAAAGGAATATTTATCGTTATCTTCTTAAGCACATTTATGAAATTTGAAAATTTTTTATCCAACTCATGTTGTCTAAGTCTTTGAGGAAATGGAGGTGGTGGTCTTTCCAAGCTGATTTTAGTTGGAGATATTAATTTTTCCAGATCCTTAGAAACATGTTCTTCAAGATCTTTTATTTTCCTTTGTTTCTCTCACAACATCTTTCTCATTTCTAACCACATCCTCTATCTCTCTTCCATTTTTTAATTGGACAGCTTCTATTTGTTCATTAGTGTTCTCTTTAGGGTTGATCTCAATGTTGCTAGGAAGTGTTTCTTCGAATCTATTGCTAAGTGAATTAGCAATTTGTTCCAATTGATTCTCTATGTTTATAATAGCGGCATTTTGACTTTCATAGTTGGTTTCCCATTTTCAGTACCATTTCTTTCATAAACATCTTTTTATCCTCAAATTGTTGATCATTGTTAGAGTCTAGTGGATATGAAGGTTTATAGTTTGTGTTCCCCTGATTATTCCAGCTTCCATTAAGATTTGCATGATTATTTGCCCATTTTTGGTTTCCACCATTAGTAGTATGATTCCAGTTAAATTTAGGATGGTTCTCCCAACATGGGTTGTAAAAGTTAGAATATGAGGTGTTTATGGTATCTAGAGTCCCATATAATAAGTTAGAATCAATCATAGGCTGTAATGAACTTTCCTCACTCAGAAGTAAATTGAGGTTGGTTCATTCCAAATTGGTCCAACTTCCTTGATATTGCAGCAATCTGAGATGCAAGAATTGTATTCGTATCCATATCATGAACACTAGCTACATATTTATGACTTTCCCTTGTAGAGGGCCATTGAAATTCATTTGTAGCCATTTCTTCAATTAATGCATATGCTTCATCAAATGTTTTTGACATTAATGATCCTCCAGCGGCAGCATTAATTAAAGACCTAAGGGATCCTACTAACCCATTATAAAAAGTTTGAATGATTAACCAATCGGGCAGAGCATGGTGTGGACACTTTCTTAGGAGTTCCTTAAATCTTTCCCAGGCTTCATATATTGATTCCCCTTCATACTGACAAAATGAGATAATATCATTTCTAAGTTTAATTGTTCTAGAAGGTGGAAAATACTTAGCTAGGAATTTTTGAGTTAACTCCTCCCAATTTTTAATAGAGCCAAGTGCTAAAGAGTATAACCACATTTAGCCTTATCCCTTAGTGAGAAAGGAAAAAGCCTTAGTCTAACAGCATCATCTGACATACCGTTATAACAAAATGTAGCACAAAGTTCTAGAAAATTTGATAAGTGTAAATAGGGATCCTCCGAATGAGTTCCCCAAAGCGATTATTCCGCACCAGTTGGATAATCTCAGGATTTATTTCAAATGAATCAGCTTCTACGACAGGGTTTTGTATACTAAAGTGAATTTCATCCGTCGTAGGATTTATGTAATCCCTTAATGAAGTATGATGATTTTTCAAGTTATTATTTTGAAAGTTTTCCATTTTCATTTCTAGTTTTTCGAGTTCTTTATGTATTTTTATTTTTCTATTTTTTTCAAGCTCGGGATCATTAGGCACAAGTCGTGCAAATCCTTTGTTTCACCTACTTAACACAACAAACAATATATTAACAATTAAACAAATAACAGATGAAATATATTCAACACAACAAAACATTTTCACAAACAACTTATTTTTCATATAGACTATTTTTTTAATAATAATTTTTCAGAAGACAAAACACTTTTTACACAAAATTAGTTTTTACAACACTACAGTTTTCCAAGTCTAAGCCTAATTACTTCAACTAAAATTCTCCTAAAGTTCTTACCGATTCTTCCCCGGCAACGGCGCCAAAAACTTGACCCACAAATTTATATTACGATATTTTAATTTGATTGCAACGAAGCCAAAAACTTGACCCCGCTATATTATATGTATAGAATTGTAATTTATGTTGTGGATGCTACGCAAGTATACGTATCGTATCGAAGTAATACGGGGCTCTAGTGGAGTCTCGGTTATCGATCCCACGGGGAAGAGAAAATTAAATAACAGATTAATTTTAAAATAATAATAATAATAATTTTTTTTTAAATAGTATACGAAAATTTGGAGTTCTAAATTTAAGCGCAGTAAATTAAACTAAGTATTCTAATCAGGTAACTTAACTAAGTAGAAAATTAATACTAATTGCAAGTGCAAGAAATAAAACTAATTGCTAAATAAGTTTTAACTATTCAGAAAAAGTATCTTTCTCTTTGTTTTATAAATTTAAATGATTGATGAATTTAAATAGATAATGTTAAGGTATTGTGACAAATAGGAGCATTCATATTCTTTACCTTTTGGTCCAGGTGTAAAGAATATTGACTAATCCTATGTTTGATTATCGAATCTGCGGCTAAGTCGGGAGGATACCGACTACCACTTCGGAGCTCCCACGTTCCCCTCGCTTCGAGGGCTAACATCTACACTTCAGCTCTCAAACAATAGGACTGAATTGAATATTTTAGTCTGTCACACTAAAATGCTCAATTCTACACCCAGTGATATTATTTCCCTATTTATTTGCACCCTCCTTTCAAGGCTTTTGAATTTCCTCAAATATCAGATGTAATCTTTACTATAGTTGATAATCAACATATTTTAACAAATCAAATGGCCAGTTTGAAAAGTAAATTAAGTTTAAGTAAAAATTATCACAATTTATTAATATATAAAAGTACTTCTATTTTATTTTCATCAAGTCACTTAATTTCATAAATTGGGAGAAAGACTAAATAAACTACTCAGAATGCATGGAAACTAAACTAAGCATGGATTTCATTTAAAGTTAAAAACAACAAATACAAATACTTATCTTAATTTATCCCCAAGCAGACTCCTTGCAGTTCCTTTGACTCTTCCTTCCAGTACACCACGACTCACTAAAAACTCACTAAAGACTCAAAATAACTCACTTATAACACTCAAAGACTCTCTAAGACCCACTAAGACACACAGACTGCACACATCACACACTAAGACACACAATTTCGGCTTCTATATATAGAGGTGAGCAAAGGACCATGAGGTATGTAAGCATCCTTTCAAAAAGTGTCCAGGTTCAATGTATCTGCACCATTTGAACTAGCTCACCGTCGACGACGAACTACCTCGCTGTCGGCGAGGCTTCTAGAAGATCTTCAACCGCTCTAGCTCGCTGTCAGCAGGCTCGGGCTTACTGTCAGCGAGACAATTATAAATTCTTCAGAATTTTCTTCTCGTAACCTCGTCGTCGGCGGGCTCGATCTCGCCGTCGGCGACTCAGCACAAATTGCATGATTTTGCTCCAAATTTGCTCCTTTTTATGATTTTTGCTTTTATCACCTAAATTCTTCATTCGTGCAATAAAATAAAGAAAATACCCTTCTTTAAAGTGCAATTTCATCAAAAATAGGTATGAATTTCTTAATAAAATTTTCAGCGATCAGTTCCTTCATGTATTCCTTCGGGATCGTTATGTTCCCTTTCCAGAGATTGTCGTCAAGCCAAATCTTGAAAGTGATGCAATCCTCTATCTTATGCCCTAGCATCCGGTGGTAAGGGAAATAGTATGGATGATCTTTCTTATTGACTTCTTCCGGCCTCTTGGGCTCTTGTAGCAGAAAATCTGGTGTTTTCATTAAACTGCGGAACATCTTGGCCACTGCTTCAGTTTTGAATCGATATTCCTTGTTCAAAAAATCATTCAGGGTATGTTGTGGATGAGGCGGTTGTTCATAATGCTGAGGCGACTGATAGCTCAGTCGAGGTTGTTGATAACCCTGCTGAGGTTGTTGGTAAGTATGTTGCGGTGGTTGATAGCTAGGTTGTGGCCGCTCTGGCTGTATCTGTACTGGCTGCTTACCCTTATCTACTGTCGTGACGATTCCAGACTTCTTTTCGAATGTTTTTACGGGCTTCTGCTTATCGCTATTCTCCACAAAACTTAGCTGCTTTGCTTCCTCTTACAAGCTCCCGGCCTTGCTAAGCAGCTTCTCGAAAGTCTTAATTGTAAATCCTTTAAGGAGAAGTGCTATCGGGCCATGGATACTCTTAAGAAAGATACCAACTTCATGCTGTTCGTGAAGTTGGGGTTCACACTTCATGCTTAAATTTCTCCATTGAAGTATGTAATCCACTAGAGTTTCGTTTGGTTTTTGGTGTTCCACCACTAGATCACCGATGGTGATGTAGTGTCGAGCTCCGGCAAATCGCTTAACTAAGAGGATTTCCAATTCTGCAAAGGTCTTAACTGAACCATTTGGTAGTTCTGCGTACCAGTCAAAGGCGATCCCTGACAGGCTGCTGACAAACTGTCGAAAGAGTAAAGCGTCACTCCCACCGGCATTGCAGCAACTAGCACGGAAATGTGCGAGATGCTGCTGGGGGTTTCCCGTTCCATCAAAAGTCTTAAACAAAAGTGGTACAAAGCCTTTCGGGTATTGGACTGCGTCGAATTCTTCAGGGTAAGGTCTACCCTTCTGAATAGATGCTCCACTCTTAGACTGTACTAAGGATTCTCACACCTGCTATTCTACAATGTTTTTAATGTCCTTTTTGTGAATCATGCTCTGTGCAGAATCCTTCTTTGGTGGCTCGTCTCCGTTGACGGATGTGATCTCTTTTCCTCCATCTGCAATATGGATGATTTCTGGGGATGTTTCTTTCTGAGGTTGCACCTGACATTGGAGAGTTGCTAAAGCAGCGGCCATCTCTTCCATCCTCCTTGCCATCTGGGAAATTGTGTCATCTCTTTCATGAAGCTGTGCTCTCATCACTTTCGGTTCAACTCTTTCCGCAGCTGCCGGAGCACCTTATGAAGCTGATGATGCTCGTGTTTCAACCATGTTGATCTCGACATACTCCTCAACCATGAACTCTGATGAATCAAATTCATTTTTTAACTTTTCTCCTCTTTCTTTTGCCAACCGTCGGATATCCATCCTTAGCTTTCCTATAGCATCCTTAAGGGGTCTCTTCTAGACGGTTTCGCGGTTGTCGTGTGATGGTTGTTGAACTTCTTTTTCGGGAGTTTCTTTTATTGCAGTAGCACTTTCCTCTGATTCAGGCTCTTTGACGAGGCTTTTCTTCTCAGAACGTTGTGTTAGTCTCGGCTCGATAATAATAGTTCCCCACACCATCTTTCTTGTAGCAGAAGGCCTAAGACCAGACGGTTTGTCGGCTACATGCTGGTAGGTGGTGTCCTCCCTAATATGATGGCCCAATACAACAACAGGTGAACTAGCTCTCATTTTCTTCCTTAGTTTCTCTACGGCAGTGACAGGCTCTACTCGTGGTCCGAGGCGGGATCTAACTGGCACTCGTCCCATTCTTCTTAGGATTTCTGACACAGGGCATCTTTCTTTCTTTGCCAATATTTCTATCACGGCTTGTAACCGAGCAAATGGCGTAGTCTTAACCCTTTTTCTTTTGTAGTTACTATAGTATGCAGGTCGGGGTAATGTAGCGGCAATCCATTGGACGTCTTCTTCATCCGATGCAGCAAAGAGGGGGTGAAACCTACTCCCTTTCGACAGAGGTATATACTCAGGTAGTTCTTCTCTTTCCTCAGGAATTTCTTCTAGAAAAGCAACTTCAACAGCTTTGGCTTTCTCGATCTTGGCGACCATTATGCTTCTATTTCTCCTTTGAGTCTGAGTTAGGGGTGCAACTCTTAAACTAGACCCAATCTCGAAAATAGATGGTATTGTAGCAAAATCTGTACCCTCCACGGTGACAGGCTCATCACAGACTTGGATTTCCTTCCCCTTTAGTTTGGCAGAAGCCGGGGTAGGTGCAGAGATGACTAGACCGGTGGGGGTAGAGACAATAGTCCTCCTACGAATAGCAGTACTTCTTTCAGCTGGAACCCTTTGTAGGGGAGGGAATTCTTGAGTCGACTTCAGGTTGAACTCAATTACGGGCTCTTCAGTTTCTGACACTTTGTCCATTAGTGCGAAGAGAGTAACGTCGGCGAACTTGATAACTGTATTGTCGAATCCTTGTCCAAAACAGATGATCCCATTGTCAGGCAGCTCATCCTTATAGATGGAGAAGTCCATTCCATTGGTGAAGGAGAAAATTAACTTTGTCGTAGTCATTTTCTGCAGGGTAGATTTCAAACGTCAGTCCCGAGTTACGCTTCCTTTTGTCACAAAACTTAGGATGAAAAAGAAGGAGTCCGAACACATTTTCGTTTATCTTAGTGTATTTATGATTTAAAAGAGTTCGTTTAAAGGGTTGTTTATTAGAGGATTTGTTTATTATGAACGAAATGTTTAAAGAACGGAGGTTTATAGAAAAAGGAAGGGACCCGGTTCAGAATTGAAAAGGGAGAGAAATTTTCGTAAGACTTCTCAACTCGAGGGACTGCTCCTAGGCTAACATCTATTGGGGGTCCACTCCACCTCTGAAAAGATCTAAAAGGATTTCAGAACCTCTCTGTTTAGGGATGTCTAAATAGTGGCTCCTAAATCTGAGAGAAGTTGACTATACCCGTTTAAGATAGAAATGAACGTAGTATGCCAAAGGAAGAATGATAGTTTTGGTCCACTAGGGATATGGACTCACTATCAATTTATGAAAGTAAAACCGTCTAATCAAAATGGAGAGTGGAACTTGATCCCCAGCGGAGTCGCCAGAAGTTGTTGGCATATTTTTAGGTTGAGTTTTTTATTTTGAAAAAGGGTCGCCTACAGAAATTGTCAGCGAATTTTAGATTTTAAATTTAATTTAAATATATTTATATATATAATTTGGAAAGTAGCATTTGATTTTTGAAAATAATTTTTTAAGTTTAAAATTTTTTAGATATGAAATCAAACTCATCTCACATCCCAAATAGTTTATATAAACGAGCACTGCATCAAAAACCATGTATCTATCACGAATAATAGACACACTACTTAATGATGGGGCTCGATTAAATAAACTAGAAGATTTGTGACATCTGTTCGGTCTGCGAACCAATTTTATAAGCTGATAAGTTCCACTTCTTAATACAAATGAATTAAATTGGGTTTATATTACTTGGGTTCTTAAAGTTCCCTATAAGGGCAAGCCCCTATAGTTAATTACATCTTAAATAACGGGAATCATTTAAGAAAACTCTCGATAATGATCAGTGTTTTTGCTCTCAAGAGTTTCAAAGTATAAGGTTTTCAAACAATTGAATTTTGGAAATTTCAATCTGGAATGGATCATATTTGGAACAATTAATTTCAGGAGTCCAAAGGAAGTGAAGTAGGAGAAGGTGAGGATCCAAGAAGAATCTTGGCAACTTCCCAAACTATCCTATGGTTCGGTTTCAGTTTGAGAATTTATTTAATATAGAAATCCTGCCAATTTTAATTAATTATGACTTATATTTATATGACATAATCACACAAGTAGCCTCAAAGATGTGAGGGTTTATGTCATACCAAACGACTAATTCGGAATCCTAAGACCTGTTAAGGCTTAATTTGCATAACATGATTATGAAAATGCCTAACGAAAAGTTGAGGATTTATGTTGCACTAGGCAAACTACCTCGAAATCCTATGGCTTTGTTATTTAATTCTAAGAATTGTTTTGCTGAAGTAGACACAAGTTTTGCTGATGACGATGGCCGTGCTACCCACTGTGCTCCAAGCTTCTTGTTGTTGCAGAGGTTTAGTTTTAAAAGGTGAAAATCAGGGGATGAGAAAAGTTTCTTGGTTTAGAGAAATCTTAAAGTCCAAATGTCTTTAGTGTTTTAATTAAAACAAATCTTAAAGTTGATTAAACAGAACCGATTAAGATCCCACGGTCCGTCTTCCCGACACCGTTATTTTCATCGAATTCACTTAGTCCAGATGAATTTGCTAAACTCAACTAAATGAGTTCCACACTTTCATTTAGACCATGGGAAATCCCGTTAGCAACACGTGGGTTACATCATCCGAGGTATTCCCGATCATTCAACGAGACATTTTAATTTAGTTGCAAATGTAGTTTTGTTTTATTGTTATGTTAGTGATTAAATTTTGAGTTGTTTTATATTTTGGAATGTTGTGGCGGTGAATTTTATCTTGTACTGACTTTTAATTTAGTTTTGGTTTCAGTTTTGTGGCTATCCTAAAGGTTTTAGTTTTCATGCAACAATCTTGTTTAACATGGAAGAAAAAGTAAAGTGCAATGCGTGTAAGTAAATTGCAATAAAATAAAAGCGTACCTGGAGGGTCTTCCCGTCATCCCAAGCTACACTTAAAACACATGTTAAGAGAATTTAAATGTTTATAACAAGTACATAGGTAAAGCTAAGGGAATGTTTGGTTTTCTATCAAAAATTCTAATCCTATTGCTAGTCAATTCCTATGACGTCTAGGTTCTTGTGTTTTGTTTAAGGATGATTTTCTTCATTAAAGAACAATTAAATTCAATTGTTCTTCTAAAACATCCCACCATATTGAGGAAGTGTTTAGGAAGAGTCCTAAAAATCTTTTCAATATTTCCGATATTATTTTAAGTACAAGTAAATTTAATTGTACAAGTGAATTAATCATCCAAGAGTTTAGCTAAGCTTTTGTCTCTTGCTCAGTGAACTTGGGTATTTGATTACCTGATGAATGAAGTGACATCTCACTTAATACTCTATTTAAGAGTTATAATAATTAAAGCCTTTAGGGGCAAGTTGGTTTGTTGAGAATTTTAATCATTCTTAATTTGAAGTTTGGGTTAAAGATTTAAAGTGATTTAGTTTAATAGTGAGGTTTTAATTAATAATTTTAAGTTTGGAGTAGTGTTCAAATTATTTTTGGTTTAAATCTTTATACTTTAAGTGATCTTAATATTTTAAATTTTTTCTACTTTTATTATTGAATGATGTTAATTTAGTATAATTTAAATTTAATTTAATTGAATTTAACTTAATTTAATTTAATTTAATTTCAATACTTTAAATTTAATTTAACTTAATTGTTAAAATGTTAATTTAATTTAATTTAAATTTAAATTTAATTTTTACTTAATTTAATTTAATTTAGTTTTAATTTAATTTTGTTTAATTGTTAAACCACTTAATATTTTGAAATTTCCTTTCATTTAAGGGTTATATTTTTTTTCTAATTTTTTTTAATTTACTTAGTTTGGATTATCATTTTAATCTTAATTAAGAGTTAAATATTATTGAAGTGATTTATTTAGGGATTTTTTTATTAAATAATTAATATCCTCTCAAGTTATATCCCTATTTTTAATAATTCAAATTTTCATTAATCTTCCAAATTTTAAATTGTTTAAATAATTAAAGTTTCATTTTTGGTTTATTAAAAGTGATTAATAGGTTTCTACCCTTTTAATTTCCCAAAGTTTCAATCATCCAAGAACAACAAAATCAAATATTTTACCCTCCATTTTAATTAAACGTAAAATTTTACTAAAGGGTTTTAAATTCTTTAATTACCTTTATGCCCTTTTAGGCTTATTTATTTCATAACTCACTAAATTGAGTTCAAATGAACTTAAATTTTTATTTCACCTCACTCACATGTTAATTAAGACATTAGAGGAGAAAATGTGATTTTTTTTCTAAATTTAATTTATTTATATAATTATTTTTAGTGAAAAATAGGGATTTTCAATGGAAATTCAACAACATGCCAAGGAAAGATTTCTGTCTTTAAGAAAATTAAGAGATGTTCCTAATGACCAGAGGACCACTTAGACCAGTTTTGATGATTTTTTAAATTATATTTTATTTATTATAAATATTTTGAATTTTTGAGTATTAATTAATTATAAAATAAAATTAAAGTTGAAAAATAGATTTTATATTTTTCTTAAATCTCTCTGATCTCAAGGAGTTCAGAGAAATAAATTTTACAATTTTCTGATTTTTTTTTTATTTATTTGAATTAATTTAGTGAAAAGGTTGGAAAATATATTTTTTTAATATTAGAAATTCTTTTAAGCATTTAAAATTCAATATGTTTACTTTGAGACTAGGGAAAAATATTTAGTTTGTTCCTAAGTGATCGAGGAATCAAAATATGACATTTTTATGGTCTTTAATATTTTTATGATTTTTATTATTTTTTAATTATGTAAAATATTAAAATATGATGAAAAAAAAGATTTTTAGAAAATTTCAATTTTAATTTTTTTAGACTCCTCTGATATCAGAGAGGCCCTAAAACTAATTTGGTGAATTTTTAAAGTGTATTTTTGGAGTTATGAATTTTAAAAGTTTAATTTTACTCATGTGACTTAATTAATCCATTTAGTGGGGTTAAATATTTCCAATTGATTCCAAATTTTTATGTGAGGTCCCTCTAATCATAAAGATCAGTGGAGAATTGATTTCAAGTTTTTTTAATGTGTGGTTAACCTTAATTAATTAAAGTTATGTTTTGAGTAATCAGGTCAATTAGGGTTATTCTTAATGAGTTAACTTAAAATGTAATTATCCTAGGGTTTTCGGGTCCTAAGAAACTTCCCCAATTTTTTTAGAATTTTCTATGTAATATGCTAAATAATGGAATTAAAATACTAAAAACTGTGACATAAACTTGAAAATTACATAACTTTCCATATAGATGGCCTCTGATCTTGAAAAATTCTAGGAATGTTCCCAAGATCAGAGGCTTCAAAAGCCCTATGGTCTCATGACATGGTGAATTGTCTATGCAAATGGAGAATCAAAATACTGAAATGAGTAAATAAGTATAATACTCATTAAAATAACTTGATTTCTTTTCCACATTATTCTCCTCTGTTTACTGAGCAAGAGGGTATTTTTAGTTTATTTTTATGATTTTTCTACACAAAGATATGGATTTTCTAAGTTCAGGGTATTTAAATAAATCAAAAAAATCCATATTTTTCTACTTATCCATGCGGCGCCGACTCATCCTCGGCAGCTCTGAAAGCCCATGAGTCGCGCTCCCATTTGACGCCGCCATCTGACTCAGCGTTGCGGGGGCCCACGGTTCATGTAACATCCTTCAATTAGGTGCACTCTAGACCGTCCACTCGATACACGCTAGATCGAATGGCGCCTGGTCATCTTCTACGACTGGTGTGCATCTATAACCGTTCACACTAAAACCCTAAGAACTCTCTCATTTCTCAACAGATTTTTGTGTTCTTATGCTCTATGGATTCATCTTGAAGAGACGAGCACATCCATATGGTTTACATGCTACGAAATTAAGTAAATCAAAATGGAGAATCACTGGAAGCTCGGGAGAAAGAAGAGGTCTATACATTGGCTCTGAGAAGTGAAGCTTCAATCAGAGAGTTGTGTCACCTTCGATTGCAGCCAAGGAAGCTCTAGATGAAGTCTCTGGCTCTGGGGAATTGTCTAGGTATGAAAGTGTCCACAGCCGATTTCAAAGCTTGGAGGCTAGAGCAACTGGGTGGCCTGGAGAGGGGGCTTTCACTGGGGAACTCCT
The DNA here is from genome assembly GCA_022702705.1 of Papilionanthe hookeriana x Papilionanthe teres. NCBI lineage: Eukaryota > Viridiplantae > Streptophyta > Magnoliopsida > Asparagales > Orchidaceae > Papilionanthe > Papilionanthe hookeriana x Papilionanthe teres. The sequence goes on from CM040427.1 coordinate 1,514,630, forward strand.
TCTCTTTGTCATGTGCAGGTGTGGGTGAGTTTAATTTGGATTTGGTGGAGGTTTAGAAGATGTCCTTGTTTTGGTCTTGAATTTGAACTCAGAAATTGAGCTCAGCTGGGGGAAATTGGGGCTGGAATCCACTGGGGATCAAGTGCTCTATGTGTGGAGAGTGGTCTGGAATAATTTTGACAGTGTTTCAGTAAGATTTGGTTGAGCACCTTCTTTGACCGAGAGTTGGTGTGGTTTAAATAGAGGTGGCTGGAGGGCTTCCCAGGGGGTTTAATGGCTTGGATCAATTGATCTGGTGAGGAGAAGAACAACCATGGTGGCCATTAGGCATGGGATAAGTCAGCAAGGCAGAAATCAAAAATTGGCTCACATGGGTGCTCTCAGCCTGGTGGTTTCCGGCGGCTGTGGTGGCTGGCTGGCCAAGGTCAGGTCACCCTCAAGATCAGGGAGATCAGGGCTGGGGTTTGGTGCAGTAAATTGGCCATGGACATGTGTAAAGGAGTTGAATTGAAATGGAATGAGGGGAAAGCTATTTTGGGTTCAAATGAGTCAACCCATGGTTTTGGGCTAGGTTCACCACCCAAGGCCTGGTTTTGGGCTGAAAAGAATCACTTGGGTCAGCCAAGAGAAAAATGGTGTAGTCTCCATCCATTGTGAGGTGGCTAAACTTGGTTTAGTGTGTAACATGAATGGGGTTAAAAGTGCTTAAGGAAGGCTTAAGAAAGGGGGCCCTCCTCTTGCCATTAATGGCTTGGTCAGGTGGAAAGGGGCTCTCAAGGCTTGCATATGGCTTATGCATGGCTCCATGGCTCCATATGTCTTAGGGATGGCTTGGCTTGGTTTCATGAAAGTAGGTTTTAAGGATTTAGGATATTTAGGGTTAATTTGCACATGGCTTAGTTTAGAAAAGTTTAATGATGAATTTGAAACTTAGGGAGTGATTTAAATCAAAGGGGATGATGAGGAAAAATTTTATGTGGGCTTTAGGATAGATTTTAGGCTTTTAGATTTATTTTAGATGGGCCTTTAGAAAGGTTTAAGGAGGTGGGCTTTTAGGTTTGAAAACAAATTGGTAAATGGAAGTTTTGTAAACGATTGGGCCAAACAAATGTTTGGTTTAGTTTAGGATGTATCATGAGTGATCTAGAATAGGTTTGAAATAATTTGGAGTTGAATATGTTGGATTTGATGTAAAATTAATGTTGAGAAATGTTTATGGGGGTGCTACAAAGAGTTTTCAACTTTGGTTGGGCTTTGATTTTTGGATTTGGGCCCATTTGGGTTAGGTTTGGGTTTAGGCCAAAAATGGGGATTTTGGTTTTGGGTTAGGTTTGGGTGAAGTTTAGGTTTGAATTTGGGGCAAATCATGTTAGTGTTTTGTTTTTGGGGATATTAGGATGGTTTTGAAAAATATTTGGGGCTAGTTGGAGTTGAATTTGGTTGGTTTGGGCTAAGTTTAGGTCATGGGCCAAAATTGGGCTTTAGGCTTCAAATTGGAATTGGATCCAAATGTCAATCAAATTGGGCTTGGATTTGGTCTAAATTGATATTGGGGATATTGATTTGAAGTTTAGATATGAATTGGGTCAAAGTTGAGGTCAATTGGGTTGATTTGGTTTGACATTGGCCTTACTTTGGTTAAAAATGGGTCAAATTGAGGGTTTTGGTAAAAGTGGGTTAAATTGACAAAATTTGTCTATGGTTTAGTTGAAAAAAATGAAATTGGGAATATTGGGATTTTTTGGAATTTTCTAGGAATTTTTGGAATTTATGGAATTTTTGGTTAAGAAGGGCATTTTGGGTATTTTGAGCGTATTGGGGGGTACTTTTGAAAATTTTGGTATATTTGGCTAAGGATGATCAATTTGAGTGGTGGGAAATGTTTAGGACTGATTTTAAGGAATTTTGGGTAATTTAGGCAATTTTGTAAATTTTGGGTAGTTTCAAGGACATTTGGTAAGTTTAGCGGGTGTAGGGCCCCGGGGGTCAAAGATTAAAATTTTGGAAAAAAGAAGATTGATCAAGTTTAAGTAGAATGGAATCACTTTGTTGAGCCATGAAGCCATATCAAGCTCATAAGAGCCATGAGAGGACTCATTTGAGGCGTTCACTATATTGTTCCTAACCCTCTTAGCCAAGGGCTTAGGGGTTAAGGTCCATCCATATGAATTACCTACATGAGTTAGGAAGTCAAACTAGGTATGAATGGTTTAAGGATTTTGGATGTGTGTGAAAGTGTAATGTGTGCAGGTCAACCCTCACCAGACCAGGCCACCCAGGGTAGTCCTAAGGCCAAAGAGTCCTATAGGGAACTCATCCTTTAAACCTCCACATTTGATCTTAACCCTCCAAGTGACTTAGAGGTTTACAATCAAACTTATGGGGTTTGCAGGGAGTTTAAGAGGTGTTTAAATCTCTAAGTGGTGGGCTCCATTTCTAGTCCTCTAAGATATTCAAAGGGAAAGCCTAATGCTAGATCCTAAGTACTAAGGAGAGATTAGAGAAAAGACCTCATCAAAAATGAGGTCAACAATAGTAAAGTAAGACATACCTGTATTCATGATGATAAAATTTGATCTAAAAAAATTTTGATCTTGAAGAGTTGGAGTTTCTCTCTCTAATTCTTTGAAAATTTATATACTTTATGATGGAGGTAAATGTATGAGTGTGTTAGGAATAGAGAGGATCCTTTCTCTGAATTATGGTTTATTTAACCACCATCCATCAATGGGGTTACTGATGCTCGACTTTATATTTTGCAAGAATTTATGAACTAAGATTTATATATTTATGATGATTTTTGTTTAGTCCAAGCATTCAACGCAGGTATACATATCGTATCAAGTAATAGCGGGCTCTAATGGAGTCCTAGTTATCGATCTCACAGGGAAGTTCGGAATATATATAAGAAAGTGTTCACAATATAGGCAACGTAGCACTAAAATCCGATATTAAATTTGTAATTAGAGTTTACTACTTACTATTATTGTGCAGAAAACAGTAACGATTAACTACACTACAATTACTTCTCAGAAATTTAAAAACAAAATTAACTAGCAGACACACTAAACTAAGTATTTGAAAGGCTTTCAATATATGAGAAAAGTATCTTTCCTCTTGCAATGAGAATATGATGTGTGGTTTGATATGGAAAAATTATCTATTTTATTGTGTTAAATAGAAGCATGGATAATTCTTTACCCTTAAAAGATTACCCCCTCTTCAAGGTAAGAAAAGAACATTGATATATTCTAAGTTTAGTCACTAACTCTAAGGCTAGGTTGGGAGAATACTGGCTCTCACTTCAGAGCTCCCACTCACCCTTCACCCGAAGGATAACCTTTGATATTAGTTACTAATCTTTGAACCAATTTAGGGATTTCAGCCTGTCACCATGAAATCTCCACATCGAAGTCCATCAAGACATATTTCCCTATTCATTTGCACTCAATTCCCAAGAACTACGCAGTTCATCCAAAGAAATTGAATGGATCTTTCATTATTGTTGTAGGACATTAAATCTTTTCAAACTTAATGTTCAACAACATATTTTAACATTTGAATTGGTCAAATCGAAGTAAATTAAGTTATAAATGAAAAACCATCACAACCTTTTAATTACATGAAAAGCACATCAAATCCACATCAATCCATCATCACATGACTATGCAAGAAGAAAGACTAGGGAGACTACTCAGAATTAATGGAGAAGATACAATAAAACATGGATTTTATATATAAAAGAAAATTCATACAAAACACAAAAGAAAATACAACTTATCTCTTTCTCTTCCCCAATGCAATTCCCTTGAAGTTCCTTTGAATCCTTTTCTCTCTTCTTTACTACACTTGATTCTCTCTTTAGAATGGAAAGGAAGAAGCAATCTCTAACTTTACCCCTTCTCCTTCACTCCTTAGAGAAGAATTCCTTTCAAATCCTCACTATACACACTCTTCTCCTAAACCCTAACACTTAACACTTAATAAAACTTCTCTAGAACCACTGAGGAAGCACATCATTTTCATCCAAAAAATCTTACTTATAAGATAGAGACGAAATCCCAAGAGTTTCCATAGGAATCCCTTCAAAAAGTTACAAAAACACTTTAAATTTGAGCTCCACCGACTTCGGGGGACGGTGGCGCCAAATAAGGCGCCAAAGGTGCTCTATCATGCAATTTAATTCTAGACTCCCTAGATTTGGGCGCCGGCGGCGCCCATTCTAGCACCGGCGGCGCCAAAACACTTTTTCACCATTTTGCTCATTTTTGCTCTAGATTCGTTCCTTTTTGCTTCTTTTCACTCCAATCACCTAAAATCATCATACCTACAACAAATCATGAAAAATACCTTTCTTTAAAGTGAAATATCACAAAAAATGGGTAAAATTATATAGAAAAAATCGTATATATTTTTGGTGCATCAGAATCCCCTAAACTTTAAGTATTACTTGCCCTCAAATAATCCTTTTACTAAATAAAATATAACTCTAGGAAATATACTTTTCAACTGTAAGACTCTAAATTTTTTCATTCAAAAGAATATATGGGTTAGATTTTCAGAAAGAAATTTAGCAACTCGGGTTAACACTACAGGTGTAAGAATATTCAGCAATCAAGTCTAAGAGTTCTAGTCTTCTATTTATTTCAAGATGAACCATAATTTGTCATATTAAGAGTGCCTCAAAAGACTATGTGAAAAAGGAGTTCAAGTAAACCTTATTTGAATGTAGGCCACATAAATTCAGAAATGAAATTAAGCTTTCCCTTTAGGGTGATTCAAGTGAAGCCAATTTTTGATTACGCATCTCCTCAAGCTTCTCCTCATAAACATTTTTTTTCTTTCTTTTTCTTTTCTTTTCTTTTTCTCTTTTCTTTTAGGGATTGTTTTTCAATCCTTCTTTTCTTTTCTCTCTTTTTTTATTGAGGATTACTATATCTGGATAGCCTTTTAATGATTTTGAACTTCACTCTCCTCTTTCTAAAGTTCAAACCTGAAATATTTCTTTACTTTATAGTTTGGTATAAGCTTTATTATTCATCATAAAGTTACAATATGTTCTTAACACACTATACTTTAAGTCCCTTAACATTTAAAAAATATAGTTTTCTTTACTTTAAATAGTTAATTATAATTAAATCCTTTTACACTTAATATCTCACTTCTATAAAATCAACCTTTATCACTAAAAATTTTCATCCTATCCTTCCATAATATTCAACTGAAATAAAAAGTTTTAGTTACTTATAGTGAGGTTCAACTGCCAGATTTTTTGCTAATAATTTTTGAAAATATAATAATTGAGGACTGAAACACTTTACAGTAGAAGAAAACTAACCTCTCTGTAGTAGGATCTTGAAATCTTCAACAGCTATCTGGTATTACTCAAAATTTATAACTAACAGGCATGAAAGAATTAGTAGTAGTGATATAACGATTTTTAAATATTTGTATGGGTAAAAAGAAATTAACATTAAACATCTAAACATCAAACAGAACACTTCAACATGAAACAAACAATCACAGTACCACACAGTCCATCTAACAATTTAAATGTTTCAGTATAACATAATAATACACCAACAGAGTTACACAACATATGAAAATAAATACTACAACACAACAGTACAACAACAGGGTTACACATCATATGAAAAGCAAATATCCACTACACCACATATGCACAACACAACATAACAACAACAACAGAAATAAAAAAAAATCAATCTACCAGTCTCCATCACCAGGATCAGCAGGGTCAGGTCTATATGGTGTAGCTGAGGCAAGAAGGAAATATCACATCGGACTACCCCCTCATAAATCTAACCTGAGCATCATAATAAGAAATATCGAACTCAACTCTCCTCTGCAGATAATCTTCATTCACATGACTCCTCGCCTCAAATACATCTATCTGACCATGGAGTCTATCTACACTAGCACTCTGTAGTCTCAGCTGCTCCATAATATTAGATAAGGTAGGCGGCTCAGAAGTACATGAAACATCATAACTCGTATTAGGAATATCAGTACTCCTACACTCAGCTCTGGCTCCCACATGAGACTCATACGTACGGATAATAATTTTTGTAATTGGTCTCAAATGTATACCCACTTCCTCAGAACTACTGAACTCCACTCCAGACTGAACACAGAGGGCATGAACTAAAGCAGGATGTCCTAATCCTCCAGTGGTCTTGCCTCTAGCAATCTTCTAAATATTCTTGTAAATAATAGCTCCAATATCAATATTTTTCATCTTCTGAATACAGTAGTTCAGAATCGCTCTATCTCTAGTAACTTTGCTGTATTGATAAGATGGTAATAGTCTCGCGGAAATGAAATAATGCCAAACTTTTGAAGCAACATTAAATGTGGAGGCGGGAAAATTTATCAACTATATTTGACATACTTTCCATTCTCCTCACCCGTCAGTCAGAAAAGCAATAACTTCTCTCATATTCTCCCTTCCAATGTCAAAGTTTTCATATTCACATACGAATGGTTTCTGAGTCTGGTAGAAAGCATTGATATGCTGAGGAGTAAACTCAACCATTTTTCCTCTAACAAGCACATACTCAGTCTCAGTCTAGGGTATATTTGAATAGAACTCTCTAACCACTCCCATAACAGCATTCACGGTGAAATAACAAAATCGCTCCCAATTCCTCTCTGCAATCAATTGTTCCAAATATCCTCCACGACTATCAAGAGCTCGATCCTAGATACACTTCTTATTTTAATGGTAAAAGTTATAGTGAAATTGGGCTTCCATGTTGACAAACCTATCACCATCAAAATCCAATTTCCTCTTCCCTTTACTCATCCTTGGAGCCATGTGAATTTCTAAAATTTGCAATAAAATTCCAATAAATCCCAAATTCACAATGTGACAAACTCCAAACACTATTCTAAACAAGTAAGAGCAAATTTCATCATGAAAATCTTAAAATCTCTTCAAAACTCAAAAAAAATTCCACCATAAGCAATGTGAGAGATTTCCATGGTGAAAATCCAAAAATTTTAACTTAAAGTGAAGCTCTTACCAAGAGAAGTGTAAATCCTGTGTGGAAAAGCCTTAAAATCTCCTTGAATCCGAGATCTAGGAAGCCTTAGATCTTCAAAATCATGAAAATGGAGGAAGAAGACGAAGGAAAAGGAAAAATTTGCGGGTCCCAGGGAAAAAATCGCAAAATCAAGGGTTTTAGGCTTGTTTCTGGGTTCGGGCGCCGGCGGCGCTCGATAGGGCGTTGGCAGTGCTCTATTTAATTAAATTGGCCAAACTCTCTGGATTTGGGCATCGGCGGCGCTAGTCCAAAATATTTTCTGGGTTCGAAAATTTTTTCGAATTTTCAATCGTTTCAATGTCCACAATGATGTTTAACACTTCAATAGGCATTTACATCATCCCATAAGCAATAATTAACACAATTTTTCACGCAAACAAAACAAAACAGTCTAATATATATAAAATCCAAGTTACATCATAGATACCAAATATGTTCATTGAAACCAACTATTTTTAGATATTTAGTGCAGCAAGTACTCTACGATGGGTAAACACTAAGATCTAAGCACACAATGAAAGCAAGCACATCTGAATTCAAACTCAAATTAATTACTACCCAAACTAAACAAAACTAAGCAAAGCATACTAAACACTCAACAAATATAAGTAGAATCCATCAATTACTCCACATCAGTTTTAGAATTATCCTCTCCTCTAATGTCTCCAATTGATTGCTGATGCACAAACAAGTTATAGAATGGATGAAATGGAAATTTGTCTGATAATTCTTCAGCAATCACCGTGTTCTTCTTCAATAGATTGATCAAGCCCATCTCAATTCGACTAGTGTGATCGAATTGTTCTTTCATTCTCTAATCTTTATGATCGAATAACTCAGAAATGTTATTGATTGCATTTATAACGTTCTATACCTTAGTCTCCAATTGTTTGATCATCTTCAATAACATTCTGGAACCTTCAGGAAAATAGGGTTGAATCGGTTGTGAAGTCTGCATTGGTTGATCAGCGAGCAAGTTCATGTCATCTTCATCTCCAAGTGTCTGGTAGTCATAGGGATTAGTTGGATCAATAGGCTCCATGGAAGAAGAAATTTTTCCGAACTTTCATAAGGAACACGTGACTGACTACATAACAAAAATATGGTGGACGGGTGTCCAAGCCCATATTTAGATTGATGCATAATTAATCCAAGTACTAATTTCACAATGATATACCCATGTCAACCGACCTTCTAGTTTGAATACAGAAATTGAAAATGGCGCTTTCCTTTGTTACCTTGCTAATCTTAAAAGTCAGAAATAGCTTTCTTTGAAATAAAGTAGTGCCACTGCTTCGATAATGGATTGAGAGATGCAGATGGGAAACTAATGTATCCATTCTCTCTAATTTCTCATTTTTCATTCTCATCCGTCAGATATCGATACACATCATTCATATTATCTCTTGTGGCATTGAAATTAGAATAATGACAAATCGGTACATTCTCAATCATAAAGAGATTGTTAATTTGTGCAGGAGTGAATCGAACAAATCTACCATGCACAAATACAAACCCCTGATTAATCCCGTGAAGATTTGCATAAAACTCTTTCACGACGGGAACAACAATGGCAGTAATAGTGTAGCAAAGCACTTCCCAACATCTCTCCTTAATAATCTCTTCAATTCTAGAAGTAGGATTGTCCATACCTCGATTTATGAAGCCTCTTTCCTTGATAATCCTTCTTTTCATCATCACTTTGTTGAACAAACGCTGCGCTTCAAAACGTATGAACTTCCTTTGGTTGAAAACCCGGAATCGAGGGGTTTCAATGGGAAAGGAACCCATAGGATACGAATTGGGATTGGTGGTTTTCATTTTTCTGGAGTTAAGAAGTCGAAAATAGAGTTTAGGGAGTTATAAGGATGAAGATCCCTCCAAAAATTGCCAAAACTCGCATTTTAAAACTTAAAATCTGACAAACAGATTTTGGGCGCCGGCGGTGCTCCTTATATAGTCAAGTTCAGTGCATGGTTTGTAATAGGATGCCGGCAGAGCCCATTCTGGCGCCGGTAGTGCTAGTGGTAAAAAATTCTCACCGAACTTTGTTTGATCTAAAATATTCTAATATCTCAATTTGATCCATTATTTATCATTTTTTAAAATGATTAGGAGTAATTATGATTCAAAGATAACTATTTAAAAAGCATAACTACAACAAATAAACAAACACACCACAAAGATACGTATGGGTTGCCTCCCATAAAGCGCTTAGTTGAACGTCATTAGCCTGACAAACCATTTAGTTAATCGAGATGACTCAGCATTAAAACCTCTTTGAAATTAGGTTGAAACCAGTCAAAGTAAGGCTTTAATCGATGCCCATTAACCTTCAAAATATTTCCAGTATCAGGAACTTTAATATCAATAGCTCCAAAAGAATGAACTTTTACAACTGTATAAGTTCCAAACCATCTAGACTTGAGCTTTCCAGGAAGTAACTTTTATCTTGCATTGTATAATAAAACTTTTTGTCTAAATTCCAAGTTTATTTTTAATATCTTCCGATCATGCCATAATTTCCTTTTCTCTTTATAGATCCTATCATTGTGATAAGATGCATTTCTAATTTCTTCCAATTCATTCAACTGCATAAATGTTTTCTCTCCAGCATTTTTCAAATTAAAATTTAACTTTTTTATTTCCCAAGATGTTTTATGCTCTAATTCAACTGGTAAATGGCAAGTCTTACCAAACACTAGTCTATAAGGAGACATTCCAATAACGGTTTTAAAAGCAGTCCTATAAGCTCATAATGTAGTATATAATCGAGCAGATCAATCTAGTTTATGATTATCCACAGTTTTCTCAAAAATTCTTTTAATTTTATGATTTGACACTTCTGTTAAACCACTAGTCTCAGGATGATAAGAAATAGAGATTCTATAAATAATACTATATTTTTCAGTTAATCTCTTAATTTGATTATTCCTGAAATGGGATCCAGCATCAGTTATGATTACTTTCGACATTGCATATCTTGTAAATATATTTTTCTTTAAAAATTTTGACACACTCCGAGCATCACATCTAGGTAAAGAAACAGCTTCAATCCATTTCGAGACATAATCAACGACAAACAGTATATATAAATTTCCAAATGAAGGAGTAAATGGTCCTATAAAATCTAATCACCATACATCAAAAATTTCAACTTCCAAATTATAATTTAGAGGAATTTCATTTCTTCTAAAGATATTATCTACTCTCTCACATCAATCACATGATATAATATATCTATAAACATCTCTAAAAAGAGTAGGCCAATAAAATCCAGATTGTAGAATCTTAAAAGCAGTTTTATCCACACTAAAATGACCTCCAAATTCAAAATCATAACTTCGTTGAATAATCAAATTTTTTTCTTCTCGTGGCACACATTTCCTAATAATCAGATCCTTAGACTGTTTATATAGATATGGCTCATCCCAAAAATAGAATTTTGCATCATATTTAAACTTCTTTTGTTGATGTCTTGTTAAATCAAGTTGTACAATATCACTTACAATATAATTTACAATATTAGCACACCAAGGCAAACTACTTCCCATAATAGTATAGAGTTGCTCATCAGGGAAAATTTCAGTAATTTCTTTTTCAAATTCAGATAATTTATCATAGTCTATTCTTGACAGATGATCAGCTATTTGATTGTCAGCTCCCTTTCTATCAACTATAATAAAATCAAATTCTTGCAGAAGAAGTATCCATCTAATTAGTCTAGGTTTCGCATCCTTCTTTTGCATTAAATATTTGATAGTCAAATGGTCTGTATGCACAATACATTTAGTTCCAATTAAATAAGGTCTAAATTTTTCAAATGCAAATACTATAGCTAATAACTCTCTTTCAGTTGTGGTATAATTAATTTGAGCCTCATTAAGAGTTTTACTAACATAGTAAATGACTTTGAAAACTTTATCATGCCTTTGCCCCAATGCTACTCTGATCGTATAATCACTATCATCACACATAAGTTCAAAGTTTCTCCCAATTATGCGAAACAATTATAGGTGCAGTGATTAATTTTTCTTTTAATAATTTGAAAGCTCTTAAGCATTCATCATTAAAATCAAAATTTCTCTCATTTTCTAAAAGTTGGCACAAAGGTTTAGTAATTTTAGAAAAATCTTTAATATATCGCCTGTAAAATCCAGCGTGTCCTAAGAAACTCTTCAACTCTCTCACAGTAGTGGGTGGCGGCAATCTCTCAATCACTCTAATTTTAACAGCATCGACCTCCATACCATGTTCAGAAATTTTATGCCCAACTACAATTCCTCCTACAACCATAAATAGACATTTCTCCCATTTCAGAACTAGATTTGTTTTCTCACAAAGCTCCAAAACTTTTGCTATGTTTTCCAGGCAAATTTCAAATGAAGTCCTAAATATAGAGAAATCATCCATAAGAACTTTTATTCCATTATATATCATAGTACAGAAGATAGACATTATACATCTCTGAAATGTTGCAGGTGCGTTACATAGTCCAAAAGGCATTCTTCGAAAAGCAATGGTTCCATAAGGGCTAGTAAATGTTGTCTTTTCATGATCCTCAGGAACAATAGGTATTTGATGGTAACCAGTATATCCACCCAGAAAATAGTACTTAGGTCCAGCAAGTCTATCTAGCATTTGATCGTGAAAAGGAAGAGGAAAATGATCTTCTGGGGTGGCGGCATTTAATTTCCTATAGTGAATACAAATTCGCCATCCATTAATTTGTCTCATGAGTATGATTTCATTACATTCATTCACTTTAACAATCTCTCCTCTCTTTATCAGTGCACAATGTATTGGACTCATCCAAGCACTATTCGAAATAGGATAAATAATTCTAGCATCCAGCCATTTTAAAATCTCTTTCTTAACTACTTCATTCATTATAGGATTCAATCTCCTTTGTGGATCAACTCTCGGTTTATGTTCTTCATCTAATAAAATTTTGTGCATACAAATCTAAGGACTAACTCCTTTAATATCTACCAATGTCCATCTAAAAGCTTTCTTGCATCATTTTAAAGTTTCCAACAACTTCTGTTCTTGGTATTCGTTCAACTCCAAAGATACAATAACTGGCAAGGTAGATGATTCTCCCAAAAACATATACTTTGAATGATTAGGGAGAATTTTCATCTCAAGTTCAGGAGGTTTTATGATAGATGGAATTAAGCTTTTATTTCCACCTTCCATAGTGTATAATACTTGAAACTTCTCTTGAACATACTCTAATTTTTCATTCTTTTAACTATCTAAAATTTTTTCATTTTCATTTTCTTCTTCAAACATATTTTTATATTCTTCTTCTTTTTCAAATATATTTTTAAAATGATCGTTTCTCAAGTAATCACAGACCTCCATCCTAAAACATTCATTATCTTTTTCTTTTGAGGGATACTTCTTAGATTTTAAAATATTAGAGGTCACCTCTTCATCATTAACTCTCATTGTTAATTCTCTTTTTTGAACATCAATTACCGCTCTTACAGTAGCAAGGAATGGTCTTCCATAAATTATTGGAATTTCTTTCTCTTCCTTCATATCAAGTACAATGAAATCCACAGGAAAGATAAATTTTTCCACTTTCACTAACACAACTTCCACAACTCCTTTAGGATAAGTAATGGAACGATCGACCAACTGAAGAGTCACAGATGTAGGAGAAATTTCTCCAATTCCCAACCATTTGAAAGTTGATAAAGGCATAAGATTAATACTAGCTCCTAGATCACATAAAGTTTTTCCGAAAAATTTCTCACTAATAGCACACGGAATAGTGAAACTACCAGGATCTTTAAGTTTTTCTGAAAGCTTCTTCTGAATAATTGCACTACACTCTCCGCTAAGTACAACGGTTTCATGATCTATAAAATTTCTTTTCTTTTTCAGAATATCCTTTATAAACTTGGCATAGTTAAGCATCTATTCCAATGCTTCAACAAAACAAATATTTATAGTTAATTTCTTAAGGAACTCCAAAAATTTTCCATATCTATTATCCCTGTTTTGTTTCTTCAATCTTTGAGGAATTGGATGTGGTGGCTTTTCAACAGTTATCTTCATTGGCTCAAGAGGATAATCTAATTCTGGATAAATCTTGTTTGAATCTTTTTCAATTTCCACCTTCTTCTATTCTATTTCAACTTCTTTTTGCACTCTAGTTTCCAATTATTTTCCACTCCTTATATGAATAGCCTTAATTTGTTCCTTGTTTTAATATTTTGCATTGATCTCCACATTACTTGGAAGTGTTCTAGAAGGTCTATTATTAAGTGCAGTGAAAATATGTCATAATTGATTTTCAATATTTTTCATAGCAACACCTTGAGCTTGTAATTGATTTCCCATATTCAGAATCATTTTTTCTGTAGACAACTTCTTATCCTTAAATTGTTGGTTACTATTAATTCCAGGAGGATAAGATGGTCTAAAATTAGTATTTCCTTGATTATTCGAATTTTTAATTGGATTCACAGAATTTTTAGCCCAATGCGGGTTAACATTAACATTAATATTATTCCAACTGAAGTTTAGGTGATTCTTCCAACCAGAATTATAATAATTCGAATAAGGATTGTTAGGTCTATTAATAGTATTTAAAGTCTCATAAGGTGTTTGAGATTCTGTTATATGTCCAAATGAATTCTCCTCCAACACTTGAGGTGGTTGAGAATAATTTATTCAATATTGATTTATTTTCTTTGAAATGACTGCAATTTGAGAAACTACCATAGTCATCATATCTGAATCATGAACACTAGCTAGTCTCTTAGGATTTACCCTTTCAGAGGGCCGTTGAAAATTATTAGTAGTCATTTCTTCAATTAATGTGTATGCTTCATCAAAAGGTTTTGACATTAATGATACACCAGCAGCAGCATCTATAATAGATCTCAATGATCCCAATAATTCCTTATAAAATGTTTGAATTATTAACCAATCTGGTAAAGCATGATGTGGGCACTTCCTAAGAAGATCTTTAAATCTCACCCAAGCTTCATATATTGACTCTCCTTCAAACTGAAAAAAAAATGTAATATCATTTCTTAGTTTAGCAGTCTTTGATGGAGGGAAATATTTTGATAGAAACTTTTAAGGTAATTCCCCCCAAGTTCTAATAGATCCAGGTGCTAATGAGTATAACCACGCCTTAGCTTTATCCCTTAATGAAAAAAGAAAAATTCTAAGTCTAACAGCATCACTAGACACTCCATCATATTTAAAAGTAGCACAAAGTTCTAGAAAACTAGCGAGATGTAAATTTGGATCCTCATTAGGTGTTCCTCCGAATTGATTATTTTGTATCATTTGGAGAATAGCAGGTTTAAGTTTGAATGAATTAGCAGCAACATCAGAATTTCGATTAGTTATGTGAATTTCATCTACTGTTAGGTTAGCATAACCTCTTAAAGGTCTTGGCACATTTCCAATATCATTTCTCAGATTATCTTGAATATTTACCATTTTGCAAGGATTTTCAATTTGTTTTTTATGTTTTCTAATTTTCTCACAGTACACTCTAACTCTGAATCATAAGGCACTAAACCTATAGATCTGCTACTACGCATATACAAACACAAATACTTTAATAAAGATAAACAAACACACAATTACACACTATAAAATAAACTTACTTTCTTTACTCTGTTACCTTCCTACTTTCTTTCTTTACCCAGTTACCTTCCTACTTACTTTCTTTACTCTGTTACCCTCCCCGACATCGGCGCCAAAAACATGATGCTCGACTTTATATTTTGCAAGAATTTATGAACTCAGAATTATATATTTATGATGTTTTTTGTTAATTCCAAGCATTCAACACAAGTATACATATCGTATCAAGTAATATAGAGCTCTAATGGAGTCCTGGTTATCGATCCCATAGGAAAGTTCGGAATATATATAAGAAAGGGTTCGCAATATAGGTAACGTAGCACTAAAATCTGATATTTAAATTCTAATTAGAGTTTACTACTTACTACTATTGTGCAAGAAACAGTAACGATTAACTACACTATAATTACTTGTAAGAACTTTAAAAACACAATTAACCAGTTGACACACTAAACTAAGTATTTGAAAGGTTTTCGATATATGAGAAATGTATCTTTTCCCTTGTAATGAGAATATGATGTGTGGAATGATATGGAAAAATTATCTATTTTATTGTGACAAATTGGAGTATGGATGATTCTTTACCCTAAAAAGAGTACCCCCTCTTCTAAGAAAGAAAAGAACATTGACATATTCTAAGTTTAGTCACTAACTCTAAGGCCAAGCTGGAAGGATACCGGCTCTCACTTCGGAGCTCCCACTCACCCTTCACCCGAAGGCTAACCTTTGATATTAGTTACTAATCTTAGAACCGATTTGGGGATTTTAGCCTGTCACCCTAAATTCTCCACATTGAAGTCAATCAAAACATATTTCCCTATTCATTTGCACTTAATTCTCATGAACTACGCAATTCATCTATAAAAATTGAATGGATCTTTCTTTATTGTTGTAGGACATTAAATCATTTTAAACTTAATGTTCAACAACATATTTTAGCATTTCAATTGGCAAAATCAAAAGTAAATTAAGTTCTAAATGAAAAACCATCAAAATCTTTTCATTACATTAAAAGCACATTAAATCCACATCAATCCATCATCACATATCTATGCAAGAAGAAAGACAAGGGAGACTACTCATAATTCATGGAGAAGATACAATAAAACATGGAATTTATATATAAAAGAAAAGTCATACAAACCACAAAAGAAAATACAACTTATCTCTTTCTCTTCTCCAATGCAATTCCCTTGAAGTTCCTTTGAATCCTTTTCTCTCTTCTTTACAACACTTGATTATCTATTTAGAGTGGAAAGGAAAAAGCAATCTCTCACTTTACCCCTTCTCCTTCACTCCTTAAAGAAGAATTTCTCTCAAATCCTCACTCTACACATACCCTAACACTTAACACTCACTAAAACTACTCTAGAACCACTGAAGAAGCATACCATGTTCGTCCAAAAATAGTTACTTATAAGATAGGGAAGAAATCCCAAGAGTTTTCATAGGTATCCCATCAAAAAGTCGCCAAAACCCTTCAAATTTGAACTCCACCAACTTCGGGCGCAGGCGGCGCCCGATAGGGTATCGGCGGCACTTTATTATGCAATTTAATTATGGACTCTCTGGATTTGAGTGCCGGCGGCTCCAGAAAACATTTTCACCATTTTGCTTCTTTTTGCTCTAGATTCATTCCTTTTTGCTTCTTTTCACTCCAATCACCTAAAATCATCATACCTGCAACAAATCATGAAAAATACATTTCTTTAAAATGCAATATCACCAAAAAAATTATATAGCAAAAACCATATATGTTTTTGGTGCATCAGATTACTAACTAATAGAATTTATGGTAATTTAATAAATTAATTAATTTTATTATTAATATCAATGACATAAGTTAGTAACCTCTAATCATTTTAGGTGTTACATGATTTACAAAAATAAATATCATAAGTCATCATAAGTTATGATATAGGTTATTAAATAAATAACAAGTAAAAATGAATAACTTAACTTATCATTTATTATGACATAGGTTATGAGTTAAAAAAATAAATAACTAAGTTATCATGAATTATAAAAATAATTAACTTAAGTTATAATTTATTATGAGATATGTTATGAGATAAGAAAGTAAAAAACTTAAGTTATCATGAGTTATAAAAATAAATATCTTAATCTATCATTTATTATAACATAAGTTATTAGTTAAGAAAATAAAGAACTTAATTTATCATGAGTTATAAAATAAATGACATAAATTATTAAAATAAATCTGATAAGTTATTGAAATAAATGTAAGTCACAAATAAAAATTTAACATTCTCCCACTTTGGGCACTTAATTTTAATAATGCATGACATACTACACAAAATGTAAGATAAATCCTTTTTTATATTTGTTAAATTATAAATTATTTAATAAGTATGAAATTAATATGAATCATAGTGGTTGTGCATCAATTTATCGATATAGTCCTTTCCATGTATCACAATATGAATACATACTTAGCATAATGAGAATTAACATCATGATCTAATAATGTCTATTAAAAGACAAATCTTGTTGAATGTCATGAAACTTAAAGTACACTAACGATAAAAATAAGATTTATAAATATCACAAACAAGAAAAATTGAGCCCAATGTGTCAAATTATAAAGGGCGTAAAACTAATAAAGGGTTGTGGTAATGCCCATTCTCACGACTTGTTCGTTAAATGTCTTCGGTGGCAACCATTTCGTTAAAGGGTCTACAATCATGAGATTGGTGTTAATACGCTCAATTGACACAATATGTTTCTGAACTTATTCCTTAATGACAAGGTAATTTAATTCCATGTGTTTAGCACCTTTGAAATGTTTTTCATTTTTGGAAAAGAAGACTGCTGCAAAGTTATCACAATAAATTTTTAGTGGCTTGGAATACTATCGAAAATTCCAAGTCTAGAAATAAAATTTCACAGCCAAAAACCCTGAATTGTAGCTTCGAAGCAAGCCACAAATTCAGCTTTCATAGTGGAAGTAGCTGTGATAGTCTGCTTCACACATTTCCATGAGATTGCTCTTTTAGCCAAAAGGAATATATAACTAAATCTTAATATTCGGGTATCAACACATCTAGCAAAATCTGAATCTAAATATCCTATCACTTTAAAATCTTTAAATCTTCTATAAGTGAGCATGTGGTCCTTTGTTCCTTATAAATACCTCAAACTTTTTTTTGCAGTTTTCCAATGATCTATTTTTGGATTACTTTGATACATGCCCGACATACCGACAACAAAGCTAATGTCTGGTCTGGTATAAGTCTGAGCATACATTATCTTCCAACAATAGATTCATAAGGAATTTCTTCCCTTTGTTTACGTTCCAAATCATTTATTGGACACAACATAAGGCTAAATTTATCTCCTTTTTGAATTGGAGCAACACTTGCTGAGCACCCTTCCATATTGATTCCCTTAAAGAACTCTTTCGATATATGTTTTCTGAGACAACTATAACAATCCTTGTGATCTATCATGAAATATTTCAATTCCAATCACATATGATGCCTCACTCATATCTTTCATTTCAAAGTTCTTAGAGAGAAAATTTTTTGTGTTATGTAATAAGGCAAGATCATTAGTAGCCAGCAAGATGTCATCAACATACAAAATGAGTAATATGATCATGCTCCCACTAATTTTTAGATATATACACCGATCAACGGTGATTTCTTTGAATCCAAATGACGTGATGGTATCATTGAACTTAAGATACCATTATTAGGAAGCTAACTTAAGTCTATATATTGATTTCTTAAGTTTTACACACCATGTCTTCCTTTCATTAAACTGAAAATCCTTCAGGTTGACTCATGTAGACCTCTTCGTCTAAATTCCCATTCAGAAAGACAATTTTCACATCCATTTGGAGTAAGTCCAAATCAAAATGAGCTACTATTCCTATGATAATTCTAAATGAATTTTTCTTAGAAACTGGAGAAAATGTTTCTTTATAGTTGATGCCATCTTTCTGAGTGAAATCTTTGGCAACAAGTCTGGCTTTATATTTTTCAATATTTTCATTAGAGTCACGCTTATTCTTAAAGACTAATTCACACCCAACTCTTTTACAACCTTCATGAAATTCAATGATATCTCAAACTTTATTATGATCCATCGATTTCAACTTATCTTTCTTTGGTTCTAATCTTTTAGAAGAATTTGTAATTTCTATGACTTATGAAAATGAATTGGATCTCCATTGACTCCCAAGTCAAATTCAGACTCGTGTAGATAAACCACATAATCATCAGAAAAACATCTCATTTTTATCTTTGAGACTTTCTAGGTGCTACTTCATGTGGTTCATCTAATGCAAGTTTGTTAGTAATAGTTACATTGCAAGGTGTTTGCTCATTTATTTATTGTTTCTGTAAGATGTAAAACAGTTCAAAAAATGTAGGAATAACAACTTGAGAAGAAATTTTGGGTAAAGAAACTTGAAACCTAATTGCTTGGATCTCCATTTTATGTGGTTCCAAACCCCCAATAAATTCATCATTTTCAATGAACTTAGCATTCTCACTTCAATGATTCTTGTATTATGGTTAGGATAATAAAATCTATACCCTTTAGTTTTTCTGGATAACCAATGAAAAAAACACTGATTGTTCTCGAGTCCTGTTTCTTTTCATGTGGATTATATATCCTTATTTCTACCGGACAACCCCAAACATGGAGGTGTCTTAAACTAGGTTTTCTTCCTTTCTACAGTTCAAAAAGAGTCTTTAGAACTGCCCTATTAGGAATCATGTTTAACAAATATGCAATAGAATTTAAGGCATGCATCCACTATGATGAGAGTAAAGAAGAATTACTAATCATACTTCTAACCATTTCCATTAGAGTACAATTTTTTCTTTCTGCAACACCATTTTGTTGTGGTGTTTGTGGCATAGTATATTGATTGTCATTAGTTTAAAGGAATTTAGTAAATGGACCTGGACATTGTTCACATTCATTATAACTTCAATAATATTCACCACCTCTATCAAACCTGATAATTTTTATTTTTCTGTAATTATCACTCAACCTTAGTTATATAAAACTTTAAGGCATCTATAGCTTGAGATTTTTGATGCAATAAGTAGACATACCTATAACGTTAAAATTCATCAATAAAGGTGATAAAATATTTCTCTAAGACAAAGGATGGAGCATCAAAAGGTTCACAAATATCTATGTGTATAATTTCAAGGTGATGTGTGCTTCTTGTCGTGACTTTTTTATGTGTGTGATTTGTGCGCTTTACTTTAATACAATCGATAAAGATGCCAAGATCAGTAAAATCCAAATCATTAAGAATTTCATTTTTTTACTAATATTTCAATTCTTTTTTTAGATATATGACCCAAACATTTATGCCACAAATAAGTTGAACTTTTATTCATAAAACCACATTTAGTACCAATATTATGATGCAAAGTCAACAAAGTCTCAGCGAAAAAGTTATCAAGTTTAATCTTATATAAGTCGTCAAAAAGAATACCGAAACCTATGAGATGACTTTGTTTAAACAAACTGAAACAACCATTTTAAAATTTAAAGAAGTATCTAATAGAATCAAGTTTAGACAATGAAATCAAATTACGAGAAACAAAATGTACATATAGTGTTTGAAAAAGGTCTAAATGATGTCAAGTATCTAAAATCAACTGATAAGTTCCAATATATTCAACTGATGTTTTAACTTAGTTTCCCTTGAAGACAAACTTTTTATTTGGGTTTATGAATTGGGTTATAACGAATCCTTGTATTATATTAGAAACATGATCGGTATAACCAGAATCAATCCACCAGGGTTTACCTTTCTTTTTAACCAGTCTTTGCACTTTTGACACTCATTTTAATAGTGTCCAGGCTTTCTACAAAAGTGACACTTAATTCCTCTATGTGGCTCTTTGTTAATTGGGGCAGGCAACACATTATTTTTTAGTGGTCACTTCTTGCCATTTCCATTATTCTTTTCAGGTTTCTTTACAGCTCTTCGTTTGTGACCCATGAGATTATTGGAGTGAATTTCTCCTTACTTAAGCCTTACTTCCTATTGAATGAGCATACATTGTAGTTCATTCACATTTCACTTATCTTTCATAGTGTTGTAGTTCATGTGAAATGGACCATACTTAGGAGACAAGGAGTTAATGATAAATTGCATAAGAAAGTTTTCATTTACTTCCATTCCCAAGTTCTTAAGTCTTGCTGCTATATTTGTCATTTCAACGACATGCTCTTGCATAGTACAAGAACCGTCAATATTCATGTTGGTTAACGTACTCAATAGTGTCCCAGCATAAGACCTATCAACAAACTTACATTGAGAATAATTCTCAGCAAATTTCATAAATTTCTTAGCACTTTTAGTGTTTGAAAATGTACACTTTATGTTGTTTGCTACATTCATTCACAGAAAAATTAAGCTCAATCTGTTCTATTTTACCAAGCTTTATAGAAAGATATTTGCTCAGCATTACTAGAATAATTAAGAATAGAGAGTTTCTCAGTCATGAGTGTCAAATCAAGATCCAAAACACCAAGGTGAAACTAGAATTGCTCATGTTAATCAAAGAAATTAAGCCCATTGAAAGTTTAAACAGATGTAGTTTGCGAATAAAGAGAAACAGAAGTAGTTACTGTAAATAAATAAAACATATTCGTACATTAATGCTTTGAACATTAAACTTATATGGATATTCATCTAAAATTAGATTAAAATAATAATTATAAAAATAATAGTGTATTGAAATCTTCTTTGGGTGATATAATAATACACGATAATAAACATAATTGATGCTTGACTTTAATTTAATATAATTACTAATTATTTATACTCAAATTAGACATGTCTATTATCTTTGGATACATAAACATATCTTAACTAAGTATATAAGTAGCCTAGAATTATATTCAAATATTTTAAAACAAATGATCAACCTATGGTCGTTCCAGAAATATTTTATAATCAATGAATTTTAATATTTTCGAAATAAAATGTTAAATTATTTTGTAACAATCATAATATACTCGTGAGTAATTGAATTTATTTAATTTGACATCTGTTAAACTTACTAATTTTGACACTTTGGTGACTAACAAATTAAACATAACATTGACATCAAATAAATAATAATTTCAATCACATCAATTTACTTCGGTGATCTAATACAAGATCTAATTCACAGTAGAAATTTAATACAATTAACATAAATAAAATTGTACGAAAAATCATAACAAGGCTCTAATACCACATGTTATAAATTCATGTTTGAACTTTATGACACAAATTCTAAAAATACATAATAGCCAAGATCTTTTAAATTCATGATTTTTACATATCCATAATAAAATAACACATACATGTATTCATGATGATAAAATTTGATCCAAAAGATTGTTTCGATCTTGAAGAGATGGAGTTTCTCTCTCTATTGAAACTTTCTGTACTTTATGATGGAGGGAAATGTACGGGATGTGTTAGGAAGAGAGAGGACCCATTCTCTAAATTTAGGAAGAGAGAGGATCCATTCTCTAAATTATGCTCGATTTAACTATCATCGATCAAGGGGGTTACTAACCAATAAAGTTTATAATTTAATAAATTATTTAATTTTATTATGAAAATCAATGACATAAGTTAGTAACCTCTATTCATTTTAGGGGTTACATGAGTTACGAAAATAAATATCATAAGTTATCATAAGTTATGATCTATGTTATTAACCAAAATAACATAAGTTTTTATGAGTTATAATATTGAATAACTTAAGTTGTCATTTATTATGACATAAGTTATGAGTTAAGAAATTAAATAACTTAAGTTATCATGAGTTATAAAATTAAATAACTTGAGTTGTAATTTATTATGACTTAAGTTATGAGTCAAGAAAATAAACAACTTAAGTTATCATGAGTTATAAAAATAAATAGTTTAAGTTATCATTTTTATAAAGTAAGTTATGTGTTAAGAAATTAAAGAACTTATGTTATCATGAGTTATAAAATAAATGACATAAGTTATTAAAATAAATCCGGTAAGCAGTTAAAATAAATGTGAGCCACAAATAAAAATTTAACACAAGGCCCATCCCTAAGTGATTGTATTCAAAAAATGGAAGAGCATCAAAATAAAATCTTTCATCCTTTTTTTGTAGCTTAACGTACAACTGCATTGCAGCAAGATGGAATCTACCTTACTTATTATGAACCTTTTGTTATATTTGGTTAGTTAATCTAAGGATATTAAAATAGAGCCTCTTCTCTATGAAGCTAAAATTTCACCTCTGCCATTCCCCAATCAAAACTTGCTCAACACTAGTAAATTTTCATATCCTTCCCTTTAAGCCCAGCTAATTTATGATCTTATAATTTCCTTTAAGGACTTGACTTAAGCTCGCCTCATTGGAACTCCCAATATGTATTTTAAAATAATCTTTGGTTCTTAGCTCATAACTAATTTAATTTTAAATCATGTTTTTTTCAATGAAAGATTATAATGGACGTACTTTTGATTTTTTTTTTTAATCACTAACTCTATTTTTTTGTGGTTCAAAATCTTCATAACAGCTGTTTTTTATACTAGGTCATCTAAACTATTATGCACATAGAATAAGTCATAGCTCATCTTGAGAAATTAAAAAAAAATGGTCCTTAAAATAGTAGTCGATATTTATTAGGGTCCTCACTTGTAAAATATAAATCATTTTCTTTAGTTGACCTCTAGACGAAATATTTTCATGATATCTTTTTCTTCATTTAACCACACTTCCCATCTTGAATATAACACAACTCTTAACTTGTTTGGGTTTGTTAATGATGGTGGTTCATCATTTGGTTTGTTTTGGTTTAATGTCCCTTACATGCTACTATGTTGTTAGGGTTTCATCACCCCTTCCTAATCTTAACATTATTTTTAATGAAATAACTTAGTCGCTTTTTAATTAATCTATTATGACTAATGTATTGTTTGCTAACGTTCTTAGGATCATTCTCAATTTCTTACAACTTAAATCATTAGAAATGCTTCTTTTTTTTTGTATCGCCCAACATTAATAACATTACTCATCATCATTTTTGATATTATTCTTTTGTAAGAACCTTAGTTCAATTGATGTAAGCCTTGGTGGGAGTTTATTTTTTATAAATCCTATTTTTAATAATTTAGAACCACTTAACATGCTACACGCATTATTAACTGTGTTCTTTGTTTCTTTTCTTAGCCTAGAACATGTTGTCAAGATCATTTTCATTTCATGTGTTTATCATATATTTTCTTTCATATTTTACAATAATTAAAAATATTTTACACTAAAAATAATCATAAACGAAATTTATGACATATCTCTTCACATTCATTTCAACATATATAATGTGAATGAGGATACATCTCTAGTGCGCACCAATGCTTTAATGCTGCTTTTCATTTTTATTTCGAGGTCATTTGGTTCTGTAGAAAAATGAATGCATCATAATTAATGAAAATTGGGAAACATAAATATGTACTTTAAATACTTTTATTTCAAATCAAATACATTATTTTCAAATCCAATGTACTTTAAATAATTTAAGCTATTTTTTTCGCTGTTTTGATTCAAGAGACATAAATATGGAGAGACCATAAAGTTGAAAGTACATTTGACAATATAATAGGTGGCAAATTTCACTGAATTCTCTTTATGTCAACTAAATATTAATGTAATTTCAGCTGGCGTTATACAACTCTTCCCAGCAGCTCCCGAACTGAAAACAGTTTCTGCGAACAGCCGGACTTCTCTGCAATGCTTTTCAAAAATATTCAACTCTGAGAATTTTAATTAAACATTAAGCACCACTATCACACTTCGATCCGTCTAAATAACAATATTAAAATGCAATTCTCAATCACATTTTTGTTTGATGCGTCCAGTTGGTGTCATTATTTGTCAACCTTAGTCCTCTGTTGACATCTGAATCTACCATTATTCGTCTTCCATGCAGCTCACGTTTGCCAGCATACAAGAACCTATTTTTGTTCCAAACAGTTTCTTTGCATTTACATATCTAATATATATATATATACATATATATATATATATATATATATATATATATATATATATGACGGTTAGTTGGCACGCTTAAGACTAATTTTATTTTAGAATTTAGGATTTAAACTTTAAATTTTGGATTACATTTTAAATATAAAAATTCGTTCAAGGTAAAAAAATCTTATATTGATATATTGACTATTTTTTACATAAAATGCGGAATGCGAGTCGAACCCGTGATCAGCGTTTTAAAATAAACAACTTATCTGATAACGCACAAGTTGCCCAAAATGCACCCAAGTATTATGCCAAGGTGCACGGTCTAATATATATTTTAAGCTTAGTGTACCTTGTTCATTAATTCAATTAAAAATTATCATATTACACACATACGCACAAACATACATAATTGATTTATATTTCTTGAAGGGCATAAATTCTCTTGAAGTTAGAATTATTAAGTTTAATTTGACCCAAATTCGTTTCAAAATAGAACCATTTTAAATTGGGCTCATAGCCTATTTCAATTTTAATTCAAGTAAAGCAAGATTAAATAATCTTAAATTTGAGTAGAAAGGAAAACACTTTAACTTTGCAAAACGAAATTCTATAAAAATGTCCAGATAGGAGTTTTGCATGAAGATATACTTAATTTACTGCACATGTCAATAAAGTAATGTGCTAGTCTGTCCTAAACGATGGAACTTACTTTTGTTGTTAAATTTTATTGTCTTGTTAATTTAGTTTTATTTGTCATATATCCTGCATATATTTTGATTGTTTAAAATTTTATTGGCATTAAATTTTTTTTCTCTCAAATTTTTTTTAGTTATATTAATCCTAATTTATAGTCATGATTTGATATAAAAATTTACTAATTTATTTGTATTATCTAATAATTTTGTTAGAATTTTATAAATGTTAATTATATTTATTTCATTATTTCAAGCATTAAGAAATTTTTTTTGATTAAAAAAAATAACTTATCCATTACATAGAATAAAATATAATGTTTAATGAAATTATAACCATGTAAATATAAATTTTATATGTAAAAAAAAATTTGATGGAATTTTTTTCCTTGGTTTTTGTCATTTCTGCCATGATCCAGCCAGACCTAATATTTTTAATCATAGAAATGGTAGCTGCCTTCTGAGCTAGATTTTTTATATTTTGCCATTAGTTGATTGATTAGGTTGACCGAGGCCTATGGGCTATCTCATATCACACAAATGGTTATTTTTTTAATAACTTTTATAATTATATATGTTTCACAACTTTCTTATTTATAATGGTCAATTTTAGCTCGACAAGTTCTCATATATATACATACATACATACATACATATATATATACATACATACATACATACATATATATCCATTTTAGCTCGACAAGCTTTTCAGGATGCTTATGGGTCAGGAGGTGGCTATACTTTTATTAAGAAGCTATGAAGAAAGAATGACAAAGCCGCTTTTTTCTCATTGAAGAGGAAGCAAGTATTTTGGCTTCAACATACTGATATACTCTTGTTGGGATATTTCCTTACAGAAATCCCAAACTTGAGATTATTAGAAAGTACTTTGATTCTCTTAAGCTCACAGAGAGTTGGAAAGTTTGTTCGCTAGATGGCCACCACTTTCTCATTCAACTCTCAAATGACGCAGATTATACCCATATTTTTGCTCAAAAAGTTCTCAAAATTGATAATCACTTTATGAAAATTCTGAAATGGACTGTGGATTTTGATCCTAAATCGGAATCTCCTATTATTCAGGTTTGGGTTAATTTTTCAAGGATCAAGGTGCATGTCTTTAATTATGAAACCCTTTATACATAGGCAACTGCTTTTGGGAAACCGCTGAAGGTCGATACTCCCATGTTTGATACAACCAGGCTAACTGAAGCTTGTGTGCTTGTAGAGCACGACATCACTCAACCTTTTCCACTGGAGATTTGGATTGGCTCCCCTCATCAGGTTCATTGGCAGAAGATTTTGATGGGACTTCACACCCAATATTCCTCTAGTTGTGGAATGTTTGTTCATAGCTCTCCATCCTGTTATCGGTTGCATCCACATCTACGGCCCATTGTAGCCCCACCTCCTGTTACTCAGCACATTCATGTGGATGTTATACCCTCTTCATCATTATCCGTGATACCTACTGCTATGCCCATGACGTGTATAGTGCAAAATGGTTTGTGTACTGAGATAGATTCTAAAAATGTTGGGTTTGTTGCTAAGGGCCGTTTGTTGGGGTGTGCCAGGTGGTTGCCCCGGGGAGGCAGGATGCAGTCACTGTCCCTTCTTCTAGAGAGGACACACTATCTTATCATGCTCTAACGACCGTGAAGGGTGCTCAGGTCCCCCTACATGAGCTGATTGAAGATAGGGATGTAGCTAACATTCACGCCCAAGTGATGGAACATGTGTCTCCTAATGCTAATGAGGAAGTTTTAAAACCAAACACAAACCATCGTAATGTTATTAATCATTTTGATGTACTTGACGACTCCTTAGTCATGTTAGAACTACCTATTAAGAGTGCAAGAACTTCTCAAGTATTGGAAGAATATCATTTACGAACACTGGAACCCATTGCTGCGATTGCCATTCCCTGTACTAATGCTGCTCTATCTATTGAAATCATAAACCATTCTTCAGAAGAAGAATGGTAAGTCTACACTTCTCGGTGAAGGAAGAAGACTGGGCGCTCTATTCAGCTTGAAGAGTTAATAAATAACACCCCGGTCACTCGTAGCCGTGGTACAACACTTTAGAGTATGTTATTTGGATCCGCTCCAAGAACTAGAGGAAGAGGCTGGCCTAGACTGCTGATCCCTGAATATTTATGCTTACATTTTACACTTTATATTTCTTTTCAATGATAATATCTCTATTTTTAAAGCGACACCAAAAACTTGTTTCTAATGCAAATAAGAAGTCAACTTTAATTATATTTAATATGGGATTCTACGCAAGTATACGTATCATTTATCAAGTAAAATATGACTTTCTGATTAAGCCCCGAGTTATCGAACCCACATGGAAATGTTTTAAAAATTTAAAGAAAGCAAAAAAATAACTTTTTACTTTTCATAATGATTTTGCAAGTTATGTTTTATAATTAAAAAGTTTAAATTCTTTTTGCTAGTTATTTAGAAAAAGCAAAGTGAGCAACTAAAATTAATAAGACTATTAAATGATATGGAAGCAAATGAGAATAAAATATCTTTTTCTTCTTTCAATGAATCAGTAATAATTATGGAATTTCATTATGGAAGTATCTAAATGTGTTGTGCCAAATAGGAGCAGTTATATTTTTTACCCTTACTTAGTTCTATAAAGAACATAAGTTAATTTGATATTTTGAAATCTTGAAGATGGGTTAGGTTGGACGATACTTGCTCTCACTACAGAGTTCTCTCTTTTCCCTCCACATGGGGTTTAACATCTCATAAAAAAATTAAAACCATTACCAAATTGGGGGCTTTAGCCTCTCACACTAAATTCCTCTAATTTTACACCCATTAAAAAGCATATCTCCCAATATATTGCACTCAACTATATGGACTATAATTCTCACCCATATAATTTCTTGTGATTCACTCCAATTTTTATTTAAGACAACACCTCATTGGTTCTTACATGTTCTCACAACAAATTTTAACATCTCAATTGACCAAATCAAGAGGTAAATGAAGTGCAAGGTAGTGTAATCATCTCAACTTCTTCTAAAATTAAACATCGATACTTCACACAACTTCCTTCGATAATTTAATTACTTCATCATTTGAAAGGACAAAGATAAAGAAAACTACTCAGAACTCATGGAGAAAAAAAAACACAATTTGATTTGAAAGTAGAAATCATAGTGAGAATACAACAAGTCTTACTTTAAAACCAAATGCAAAAAAAAAAAACAGAAAAAAAACTTATCTGAAAATCCTCTCCACGGGACTCTTGGAGTTCCTCTGAAACTTTACATTCCACTAAATAGACTCCTCAGAGTGGGTTGCCCAACTCTGTAGACTCCAACGAACTCCAAACTACTTTAAAAACTAGATAAATGGATGAAAGAGAAATTGGTGAGAAGAAGGCTTCAACCCCAACTCTTTCCCCTCTAAAACTCTCTTAAATCACTACACACTAAAAAACTTGACTCATAGACTCTAGAGAAGACTAACTAAGACTCCTAAACTGATTTCATGTCTTTATTTTAATATTTCTACAAAAGGTGCTTTAGTGTCTCTTAAAATGATGTCCAAATTTAGTGTATCTACCAAACAATGCATCTCCTCATTTGAATTTTCCGCTCAAAAGAAGTTAAGGAAGTTTAAACCAATATTTGCTTCAAAAACCCCTTAGAAATGGCACCAAATTTGATTTAATTCATTAATTTTAACTGTCGTGCATATGCGCCAGCCATCGGCGCTTCGACCCAGAGGCTAATTTTGCACATCTTTCAATTTTACTCCAAATTTGATCCTTGTTTGGTCATTTAATCACAATTACTCATTTTAATCATACTTGCAAGAAAAAAACATGAAAATACCCTCCATTAAAGTGCAATGTCATCAAAAATAGGTATAAAATTTGCATAAAAACACTATAATTTTTAGGCGTATCAACTGCGTCTTCCATAGACACTTGTTATCTGCATGTTTGCATTTTTTAAGGTTTTTGTTTCTTTATTTTTTTTGGGTAACACTGTTTTATGTATCATATAGGTAGGGTACCGCTATTAGGCCCCCTCATACAACTTCTGTATCCTTTTTTTATTTCATTATAATTAACCTTAGGGCATTTTAATATATATATATATATATATAACCAAAATAAGATTATATTGTAGATTTAATAGTTACAGCTCTAAAATGAGGTGCCTTAAATAGGTCAACCTCCAAAAGAAAAGAAAGCCGAGGAGGGGGGGAGGAAGCTACAACAGTCTGTTGGGAAGAGAGACCAAGCCTAGCAAGCCAATTGGCATGTCTGTTTCCCTCTCTAAAAATAAAAGAGTATAGAATACAATAAGAAAACATAAGAGAATTGATTTTCTGGACCGAAATTGAATGGTGCCAAGGAGAAGGAAGGTCCTCAGTCAGATATTTTAGAACCTTGGATGAACCAACCTCCACAATAAGGTGGGTCCAATTGTTCAATTGAGCAATGGAAATTGCCCAAAACACAGCCATCAGTTTAGCCTCCAAAGGGTCAACCACAGCAGCAGGAGAATGGAAGAAGCAAAGACAGTGACATTTGAGTGTTTTGAACACACTCCCAACCCCAGCCCGAGAGTCAGTGAAAGCCCCATCAGTATTAACTTTTACAAAAGGATAAGGAGGAGGGACCCAAAACATCTTCAAAACTTTAGTCTTCAAAGCCAAGTCCATGTTGGGGACTTTCAGTATAGGTGTGAAGTGTTTGTACTTAATGAGTTTAGTCACAAAGGAATAACAATTAGCAGCCACCCTACCCACAGAGCAAGAGGTACCCTTAAATTTAGCGTTGTTCTTGTGCATCCACAGAAACTAGGAAACAATGAAAGGTAAACATCCTACTCTAGCAGCCACCCAAGAGTGCCAGCAAATCCTCAGATCCAGCCATTCTAGTTGTAGAGAGTTGATGGACAATCTATTGGTGACTTCTTTCCAGACCCGCTGAGAAAAGGGACCCCTGAAAAGCATATGCTAGATGGATTCTTCCTCTTTTCCACACAAATAACATTTTGAAGGACCCTTCAAACCCTTCAGTTTCAATATGTCATCAGTAGGAAGACATTGATGGAAGATTCTCCAATTAAAGAAGGACATGGATGGAGTGAGGAAGTTATTCTAAAGTACACCCCCCATGCGACAGGTTCCCACTGATGTAAAGTATTATAAATGTATGTGGTGTGACTCATTTGCTGACCATTATGCCAATTAACCCTGTAAGGTTTAGATCTATTAAAGGGGATTAGTTTCACCTGCTGTACAGAAGAGTCTTGAAGAAAAGAGCTTAGCATTGGAACAGACCAACTGTCCCCAGTCCAGCAATCAACCATTCTGAATTGACTGCTAGTATCAGAATTGAGTGGCTGTAACATACCATCTGGGCACCATTGATCATGCCAGAAGAGAATATCCCATCAGCTCAGTTCCCATCTGTACAAAGATTCAGCCAAATATTGATTTCATAGCATTTGCTTCCACCCCTTAGAATCTCCTAACTTGTATTGCACCAAATTAGGGTGAAGCTCTCTGCAGTACTTTCCCAACATAAATTTAGACCAATAAGAATTTTGCTGCCTGAACTTCAGCCAAATTTTTCAAAAGTTAACTTGTTGAATATTTTTTAACCCTTTAAACCCCATTCCCCTAGCAGCAAAAGGTTTGGCCAACTTTTGCCAACTTGCCTAATTTAACTATTACCTGGTGCCAGCCCACAAGAACCTGTTGAATACTCTCTCCATTTGAATTCTAGTGCTTTTTCATACAATTCATCTGTAGAATATAATTGGGGAAGGTGGTAAGAATGCTTTTAAGTAAGGTAATTCTCTCTCTAGTAAATAGGAAAGAGTGAGTCCAGCTGGACAGCTGGGCATGAATCTTTCCCAAAATATCATCAAATTGAATGAGTTTGGATCTACCTTTGATGAGGGGCACTCCTAAATACTTTAGAGGAAGGGTAGCAGGATTATACCCAGTAAAATTCAGTACCCACTGCTTAATGGCAGGAGGAGTCTGATTATGGAAGAGCAGCACACATTTTTCAGGATTTAAGTACATCCCAGAATGCAACTGGAATTTCTGCATACATTAAATTACTTTTTCACTGCTAGCTTACTGGCTCTAGAGAATAGCATAATGTCATCTGCATATACTAGATGAGAAATGGGGATGCTAGATTTATGATGAAACATGGTATATGAATAGGGCAAAACCTGATTGTTAAGCATTCTAGAGAAGTAATCCATAGCAAGAATAAAAATAGTAGGAGATAGAGGGTCCCCTTGTTTGAGGCCCCTAGTAGCAATGAAGCCACCCCAGGTCTGTCCATTGAGGAGGATAGAGTGATGATATGAATGTAACCATCTGCTAAGTAGATTACAGAAGGCTGTGGAAAAAACTCTGGCCTGCAAAACATCCAGAATAAAACCCCATTCAATGGTATCATAAGCTTTCTTGATATCTAATTTATAGATGAGATTCCCTCCTCTACAAGGTCTGTCGAAATCCAACAACAATTCTTTAGCCAAAAGAACATTATCAGTAATTGATCTGCCTTTCACAAAAGTAGTCTGAATTGGACAAATGAGCTAATCAAGGCGAGGTTGCAACCTCCCCACTCTGTTCTTACTAATTACCTTGCTAATGGCATATGTGAGGCTGATAGGTCTAAATTGGTTCCAGATTTATTTTTCAGTAGATTTAGTGATCAGAACAATAGAACGGGCATTGAAATAATGAGGAATCTCATTTCCCTGAAAGAAACTTTGAATAGCACTAACCAACTCACCCTTGATGATATTCCAACCTTTGTTATAGAAATCAACAGTAAATCCATCTGGCCCAGCTTTTTTAGAGCTGTCAATGGAATTAAAGGCCTTCCAGACTTCAAATTCAGTAGGAATACCTGTCAGAGATAGGGAATTGGTAAAAGAGAATTCCTCCCTGAAAAGATTTTTATCAATTTGCTGATATAGTAACTGTTGAAGTAGTCAATAACTGTTGGAAGAATTTGACTGCATCTTCTGCAATAACATATTCATCTATGAGTGTCTCCCCTTGGGCATTTCTAATATAATGAATTGCATTACATTTCCTATTATACTTAATGCATGCTTGGCAAAATTTTGTATTTCTATCCCCATCCTGAAAGTTACTGATAGATGCCTTTTGTCTTAAGAGGTTGTCCTGCCACTCCAATGCTAGGAGGAGCTATTCTTGGCTAGCAAAAAGAGAGTCATACTGGGTATCATTAGTCAAGAAAATTCCCTCCAACTAAAGAACTACCTTATTTAGCTTGTGTCACCAATTTGAAGATGTCCCCAATAGAGTTCCAACTTCATCTTTTTAAAGCCTTTCCCACCTTTATATGAAGCAATTGTAATTTGATGAATGGTTTGGGGTGAGCACAGTTCTTCCAATTCTCAGAGATGAGCTACTGAAAAGTAGGGTGAGCAGAGCAAAATTAAGATACCTGAAAGGAGGGGTTCTATTGTGACCATTGGAAGCATCAATGGTGATCAAAAGTGGCCTATGATCAGAGCCAGTAAGGGTCAGATGTGTCACAGAGGTGTGCAAAAAACTCTGAAACCAAGTATTGTTAGCAAGAATTTTGTCTAACCTTTCCCAATTGCTACCTCTCCTCCAAGTGAAGCTAGGTCCCTGAAATTCCAAATCAAAAAGCCCAGCCTTCTGAATATTGTCATTAAAAGCATTCATCTTGTGTAGGTTAGGAGTTCTGCCTCCACTTTTTTCTGCATAGAGAGCCAATGCTATTGAAATCTCCTCCCACTATCCAATTGTTAGTGATCTACTTGTTGAGCTTCTGTAACTCCTACAAGAGTTTAATTCTGGCCAACTTTGTGCAAACAACATACAAAAATGTGGCAAATATATCATGAACATTCATGGTTGAGGCGAGGAGGACAAATTGAAGGTGATCAGTTACCATAGACCACAAGCACCTCACCCATTAGTGTAGCACCCAACTGGAGTCACAACCGTTGAAGAACGACACTTGAACTAGCACCGCTGCTAGAAGCATCTGGGAACCCTAGCAGAGCACCACTCCTCCCAGCCGCCATCTATATTCTCATATATATATATATATATATATATATATATATATATATATATATATATATATATATATATATATATATATATATATATATATATATATATATATATTTGGCAAATATATATATATTTTTATTGAATAATGGAGGTCTTAAAACATCTGACATGAGGAATGGCCAATAAGTCCCCATGTAAAAGAGTTCTAAAAAAAGAAAAAGAAGAAGATAAAAATTCTGAAGAAGAGCTTGAGTTACAAATTATTTCTTTCCTAGAAGAAGCTCTCTTGGCCACCAATTTGCGAGGTTGATTCCCCTCTCTATGAATATGACTCCATATAACAACTAGCTTGGAGGATAACTTGAGGATCATATTAACCCAAGTAAGAATGTGCCATGGAACAGCAACTTCATTCAACAACATCTTTACTAAAAGCAATGAATCCATCTCCATATGAATATAATTATGCTTATTAAGAAAGGCAGCTTTGAGACCCCAATAAGCAGCAATAACTTCAGTTTCAAGGCTGTTATCTGCCATCACAGGAGCAGAGAGAAACTAATTACAATTACCAATATGATCCCTGCAAATAGCCCCAATTCCAGCACCAATTGAAGAAAAACTCCCATCGAATTTATTTTAACCCAAGGAGCCATAGGTAATCTCCAAATAACAAGCTTGCCTTGTTAATAACAGGAATTTGCTGGGAATTAATTATTTGTCTAGCCTTATGAACATAAATTAAATAATTCCTGATAATATGCTGGATAGAGCAATCCTTGTTGTTGAAAATAGCATCATTCCTTCCCATCCATATAAACCAGAAGATAATAAGAGGAATGTAATAATCAGTAGAATCCTTCCAATCTTGCCAACATAATTCAATACTAAGCCATGAAAAAAATTTGGAAGAAAGCCCAAGATTATCCAAAATAGATTTCCATACCTCTTGAACAACAAAGCACCTTATAAATATGTGAGGAATGGATTCTTCATCAACATGACAAAATTGACAAATCGAAGGTCCACGAATTCCCTTAAGTTTTAGAATGTCATCTCGTTGGAAGAAACTTCCCGAAAAGTCTCCAACGAGAAAAAGATATGGAAGGTGTTAAGAATTTATTCCATAGCTTCTTCCCCCAATCATTAGTAGAACAGGTACCTCTAAATAGAAAATTAGACAAGCTTTGATTAGGTGGAATCTTTGTGACCAATTTATCTCTTTTGGTCGATTGAATAGGAATATTCAAAATCTTTTTTTGGGTTGCGGAATCAATACAACTACTAAGCTTAGCGAGTATCCCATTCCGAATTGATCCAAGCAATCAGCTACTTTTTGAATGGGATGATGAATGGAATGATGAATATTAAGATCAATCAGAGACTCATTAAAAATCCACTTATCCCTCCAAAAATGAATTTGCCCATCCCCAAGCTCCCATACAAAAAGTTGTTCAGCTGCTTCTCTAACTTTCAGTAATTGCTTCCAGTGATTTGAATCCCCATTCTTCAATTGTACTTGAGTAGGATGAATATTAGAACAGTACTTCCCATGCAAAAACTTAGACCATAAGGAGTTCTTGGCTCTAAAGTTAATCCATTGCTTGCAATAAAAGGAAAAGCTGATTTGCTTGAAAACTCTTAAAACCCAACCCACCACTAGCAATAGGTTTACAAACTTTATCCCAATTGGTCCAATGCATTTGTCTATGATGACCTTCCCAAAGAAACTTATTAAATATAATGGACAGTAATTTTTGTGTGCTTTTCTTCATCTTGATCATTTGAAGAATATAGAGAGGATAAGTAGTTAAAATACTCTCGAGAAGAGTGATTCTACCACCATTTGATAGAAATGAATTTGTCCAACATTGAATTTGAGCAGAAATTTTAGATACCACATCATCATAGTGGGAATGTCTAAGTTTACCTTTGATTAAAGGAAAACCCAAATACTTAAGAGGATATTTAGCCTCCCTAAATCCAAGTGAAATCTGCTATCCACTTTTTAGTATTAACATTAAATTTAGAACTGAACAAAAAGTGACACTTGGACTTGTTAAAAGTCATACCAGAGACCTCTTCAAATTCATCCAAAACCTTCATTAAACATCTTATGGAATTCTTACTACCATTCCAGAAAACTATGACATCATCAGCAAATGCAAGGTGGGAAATCAGTTGAGTGGATTTGTGTTGAAACTCGGGTATAAGGGTGAGTGATCCGAACATTATTAAGAAGCTTGGAAAGGTAATCAAAAGCCAATATGAAGATATAAGGAGAAAGGGGGTCTCCTTGTTTAATGCCTCTACCTGCTTGAAAAAACCCATTGCTCTCACCATTAAGGAGAACACTATAGTAATTATTGCTTAACCACCTTGAAATGAGTCCACAGCAGCTAGAACTGAATCCTTTAGCATAAAGCACTTTAAGAATAAAGGACCAACTTATAGTATCAAAAGCCTTAGAAAGATCCAATTTAAAAATCAGATTAGAACCCCTACAAGGCTTATCAATATCAGTAAGCATTTCTTGAGCTAACAATATATTTTCGCTAATACTTCTTCCTTTAACAAATGCTGATTGATTTTCAGAGATTAAAGTATCCATAAGAGGCTGAATTCTAGCCACAAGAAGCTTGCTGATAATTTTTGAAAAGGTTGAAGTGATGCTAATAGGTCTAAAGTCCTGCCAACAATCCTTCTTTTTATCCTTTGGTATGAGAATAATTGAAGAGGATACAAAATACTTAGGAAGATCCATGCCCCGAAAGAAAAGCTTAATAGCCTCAACAATATCCATCCCGATAACTGCGGAATGTCTTGTAGAAATCGGAGTAAACCCATCCGGACCAGCTGTCTTGTTATTGTCAAAAGAATTGATGGAAGATAATATTTCATCCTCATTAGGTATTCTGGATAGATTTAATTCCCTAGCCAACTGCAAATCAGCTTGCATGAGTTTATTGAAAAGATATCAGAGTTGGTATCTTGATAAGAGAAAAGGTTTTGAAAATATTGAACAGCATCATCCCCAATTTCCCGAGAAGTAGAAAGCCGGCAATTATTAGAAGATTTAATTCTTTGAATTGTATTAATGGATCTTCTATGCTTAATTATAGCATGAAAAAATTTTGAATTCCTATCTCCATGAAGTAAATGGTTAACTCGCTCGCTTTCGTTTAAGAAAGAGCTCTTCCTGTAGCAATGCGGACTCGCAAGCAAAACATTAGCTTCCAGCAGATCTTTATCGGTTTTCCTCCCAGACTTCCACTTCAATTTCAACTCAGGCCACCAAATTTTCTCGCTTTTTGAATATTATATGTAAGGTTCCCAAATTCAGTCCAATTCCAATTAATTAAAGCCTTAGCAACTGACTTATGAAGTTGCCATAACTTCAATAAAGGATTAGCAGTAGAATAATTAGATGGAAGAATCCAATTATGCTTAACAACTTGATAACAAGTAGGGTGAGTAGACCATACATTTAAGTATCTGAAAGCATGATGTTCAGTATTAATAAAATGAGAGAATTGAACATGCAAGGGAGCATGATCTGAACCAAGTCTAGCTAAGTGCTTAACTTTGGAAAGACTAAACATATCTATCCAGAGTTGATTAGTAAAGATTCTATCCAACCTTTCATAAAGAGAACCTCTTCTCCAAGTAAATGGAGAACCTTCAAACCCAATATCAAATAGATTAGCAGCACTAACTTGGTTAGTAAAATTTAGCATATCTTGAAGATTAGGATTCCTTCCTCCTTTCTTCTCACTAGGGTGCAAAATGCAGTTAAAATCACCACCCACTATCCAGCCCTCAACCATATTCTGACCAATATCCTTTAATTGAGACCAAAGTTCAGATCTACCAGCAATAGTAGAAGAAGCATAAACAAAAGTAGCAAATCCTTTGAACTGATCAAGCTCAAAATGCAGGTGTAAGAATTGAGGATTATCAATAAGAATATCAACTCTCAACTCTTTCCTACTAAAAAGCCAGATCTTATTAGTAGAATTGGAGGCAAAAGAAAAACCAGAAAACCTCCTTAAAAATCTATCAAAATTCTTTTTCACCAAAGGTTCAAGAAGAACAATGACCCAAAATTTATGAACCCCGTTGAGACTTAAAATTCGCTAAGGGAGCCAGGGTTGGCCACTCCCCTAACATTCCAACATAAAAAATTAATCATGAGTAGATCTACTTCCTCTAGTAAGCCTAGAAAAAGTAGCGAGTATTGGAGGGGATAATATTAGATACCGATAATTGCTTTAATTCCTTCTTCTTCTTTGAATTTTGCACCATCCAATCTTCTTTCAAATCAGTATTGACAACATTCAGTGATCGAAGAATTAGAATCCAAGTTCTGTGAAGAATTCTAAAATATAGGACGAGTTAATAATAGCGAGTGAAACCTCCTTAGCCTGATAAGAAGATAATTCTGTTCTGATAACAACTTCATTCCCATTCCCATCAACAGTAATTTAACTTTCAGAATTTAAATTACCAGATACTTCATTAACAACAGCAACATTACCAGAATAAAGATTATTAGCAGCAATAGCAGTTCCAGGAATAGCTGAATCCAAATCCTTATCTAATTCATCAATAGCATTTGTAATGATAGAACCAGAATTGAGTGTACAATCAATAAGAGGATTCTCAGCAGAAATATTAGGATCAGAAACATCAACAGAAACTGGATCAGCTAGGTTGTTGTTGTTCAAGGTAGAACAATTATTTTTAGCAGATGCATTAGTCAAAGTTTCAAGCGAGGTTCAATAGCGACAGAGAAATCTTGAATCACATTTGGAGTTATCCGAACCACAATAGGAGTCCCCTTAACAATATCGGGATTAAGGGTGACGGAATCAAGATTCGCCCTCTTTGTGTATCAAGCAATGGCTCCGACCTTATATTTAGATGGCATAAGATTAGGATGAATTCCATAACAACCTTCCTTAGTATGACCAAACATTTTACAATGATTGCAATAAAAAGGTCTATGTTCCATTACAATAGATTGCCAATATCCATTATGTGGAGACCCGACCAAATTTCATCAACATCTTGAAGTGTAATATCTCTTTCAACAAGGATTCTTGTTGAAGAAGGTCTGGACAGATTAAAGGTAGGCAGATCTAATTTAAGTGGTTTTCCCAAAGCAGTACCAATTGCATAAAGAACTTGATTATTAAAGAACTGCAGTTTGAGATTAGGAATCTTAAACCATACTGGAATAATAGGTGCTTCTCGATTAGAATCAAATTCGGAGACCATTTCAAGATTTTCATGTAAATACCCTCCACGATAATAAACTTCTTGGAAAATAAATTTGCATAATCCTCTTCATTGGAAAGTTTAATCATGATATGCCTACCATCAAAAAGACCCACTTTCCAAATACCGGTAAGCTTCAAATCTTCAAAGCATTTTCTAATTCTTTCCAATTTAGGATGTCCATATTGGAATTTCCCAACAAGTGTAAACTTATGCGCATCGACCGGGAAGCCAATTCAGTTTCGGAGAAAATCAAAGCAGTGTTTTCCACCTTTCTTGATAATTGGCTTAATGAAAGAACATCCATTTTTACCTGAAACAGCATCATGGTAGAGTTGGGGAAAGACAAGCTTATCAGAATCGACCAAATTTGAGCCCACCACATCCACAAAGGAAGCCTTTCCAGCAGAATTCTGTACAACCATCCAAAACAAAACAAGAACAGATCCAAGGAATTCAAAGGAATTGAATTCACCCAAATCAGAATTTAAAAAGAACAAGCCCGGGAAACAAAAATTGGAAAAGATCCAATTCAGAAGCCTGGGAACACCAGCAAAACATCCAATTCAGGGAACACCAATGGAAGAACAATCCAAATCCTGAAGAACTTGAAGAAATCGAAGCAAACTTCAAGAATCCCTCCTAAAATTCCGGAGCTTCTCTCTCATCCCCATTTTTTCTTATACATTCTCATATATATATATATATATATATATATATATATATATATATATATATATATATATATGAACAACCAATTTATTAATCTTTAAAGAGTCTAGAACATCTCATATGAAGAATAAAAAGCAAATCTCCATGCAATAGAGAACTAAAATCTTTAAATAAAGGAGATCTAGGATCAATAGAAGAATAAGAGCATCATAAAGTCTCATTAGAAGAAGAAGCTCTAGTAGCAAGCCAATTTGTAGGCTGAGTTCCTTCTCTATATATATGGCTCCAAACTATAACTTTATGAATAGAGATTAGAGAGATCTTGCTGATCCATATTTAAAGATACTAAGGTGCGGCTACTTTATGTTGTAAGATATGAAGTAAGAGCAAGGAGTCCATTTCAATTTGAATAAGACTATAATGATTCATGATGGCTGTTTTAAGACCCCAAAAAACTGTTATAGCCTCTGCCTCAAGTGCATTAACAATCATAATTGGAGTAGATAAAATCCATAGACATTTACCCATATGATTTCTACAAAGAGCACAAATACCTGCAGTGGAGGATGTAGAGCTGCCATCAGTATTGATTTTAACCTAGGGGAACTTTAAAGTTCTCCAAATAATCAGTTGAGTTTTGACATTAGAGGATTTGTCATCAACTTTAGATTAAGTGCTTATCTTATGAAGATAATTCACAAAATTCTTAATGATATGTTGAGCAGAGAAAGCCTTATTATTATATATAATATCATTTCTTGCCATCTAAGAGAACGAAAAGATTATGAGAGGGAGATAAAAATCTACCGTCCCCTTCCAATCCTGCCAGCAGGAAACAAGATTATTCCAATAGTGATACTTAGAAAGAATACCCTTTGACCTTAGAACAGTCTTCCAAACTTCCTGAACAGCATGACAATTGAGAAATGGATGATTAATAGATTCTTCATTGGAAAGACTAAAATGACATATAGAAGGCCCACGAATTCCTTTAAGCTTCAGGATATCTGTTGGCAGAAGTTTTCTAAAATGTTTCCAGCAAAAGAAAGACATTGAAGGAGATAAAAATTTGTTCCAAAGAAGCTTTCCCCAATCATTATAAACTCAATGATAACTTGAAAGATAAATGTACTTAGAAAGGCTTTGATAAGAAGGATTTTTAGTGATCAATTTATCTTTCTTATTAGGCTGCAATGGAACAGCCAAAATCTTATTTATAAGATCCTTGTTGATAGTAGTACTGAGTTTGAAAACATCCCAGTTAAGATTAGTCCAACAATCAAAGACTTTATGAATATCAGAAGAATTAACCTGTTGATTCTTTAGATAATCATTAAATAACCAGTTATCGAACCAAAAGCCAATTTGGCCATCTCCATGTCCACAAATAAATAAATTTTCAGCAAATTCTCTTACTTTCAATAGCTTCTTCCAGGTTTTTGAATCCCCCAACTTAGCTTGAACTTGGGAAGGGTGATAAGATTTACAATACTTCCCATGTAAAAATTTAGACCAAAGGGAAGTCTTTGATCTAAATTTAACCCATTGCTTACAATAATAAGAAAAGCTGAGATGCTGAAAACATTTGAATCCAAGCCCACCACTAGCAATGAGTTTACACAACTTATCCCAATTTGACTAATGCATTTGCTTATGTTGTCCTTCCCAAAGAAATTTATTAAAAGTAATGGATAAGAGCTTTTGAGTACTTTTTTTTATATTAGTCATTTGATGAATATATAATGAGAAGGTTGTTAAAACACTCATTAAAAGAGTAATCCTACAACCATTTGACAAAAAAGAGTTAGTCCAGCATTGACTCCTTGAAGAAACTTTAGTAACAACTTCATCATAATGAGACAACCTTCTTCTTCCTTTCAACAATGGGAAACCCAAATAAATAAGAGGATAAGAAGCTTCCTTGAATCTAGTATAATCAGAAATCCAATTTCTAATATGAAATTTATTCAATGAACTAGCAAGAAATTGACATTTAGCTTTGTTAAATGTCATCCCAGAAACTACTTCAAAACAAGATAAGGATTTTATAATGCATTTAATAGAGTTCTTACTGCCATTACAAAAGACAATAACATCATCTGTATAAACAAGATGACTAATCAATTGATTGGATTTGTGCAAGATGAGTAAGATTTTGGCTTGATTTGGTCTAAAATCTTTCCAACAGGTCTTACTTCTGTATTTATGTATTAGTATAATGGAAGCAGAAGCAAAATACTTAGGTAGATTAAAGCCTTGAAAGAAGGCATTATCGGCATATTTTTAGGTTGTGTTTTGAAAAGGGGGTCGCCTACAGAAATTGTCGGCAAATTTTAAATTTTAAATTTAATTTAAATATAAATATAATTTGGAAAGTAGCATTTGATTTTGAAAATAATTTTAAGTTTGAAAAATTTAAGATATGAAATCATACTGATCTCACATCCCAAATAGTTTATATAAACGAGCGCCGCATCACAAGCTGTGTATCTATCCCGACAAATAGACACACTCCTTGATGATGGGGCTCGATTAAACAAACTAGAAGATTTGTGACATCCGTTTGGTCTGCGAAACAATTTTATAAGCTGACAAGTTCCCCTGCTTAATAAATAGGAATTAAACATGATTTATATTACCTGGGTTCTTAAAGTTCACTATAAGGGCAAGCCCCTATAGTTAATTACATCCTAAGTGACGGAAATCACTTAAGAAAACTCTTGATAATGAGCAGTGGTTTTGCTCTCAAGAATTTCAAAGTTAAAAGTTTTCAAAGATTGAATTTTGGAAATTTCAATTGGGAATTGATCAAATCTAGAACAGTTAATTTTAGGTGTCCAAAGGAAGAGAAGTAGGAGAAGCTGAGGATCGAAGAAGAATCTTGGCAACTTCCCAAACTATCCTATGGTTTGGTTTCAATTTGAGAATTTATTTAATATTTCAATCCTGCCAATTTTAATTAATTAGGACTTATATTAGTATGACATAATCATACAAATAGCCTCGAAGATGTGAGGGTTTATGTCGTACCGAACGACTACCTCGGAGTCCTAAGACCGGTTAGGGCTTAACTTGCATAACATGACTATGAAAATGCCTAACAAAAAGTTGAGGAATTATGTTACACTAAGAAAACTACCTCGAAGTCCTATGGCTTGTTTATTTAAAACTAAGAAATAGTTTAGCTGATGTAGACATAAGTTTTGCTGATGAAAATGGTCGTGCTGCCATCGTGCTCCAAGCTCCTTGTTGTTGCAGAGGTTTAGTTTTAGAAGTCATAAATTAGGAGATGAAAGAAGTTTTTTGGTTTAGAGAAAATCTTAAAATCTAAGTGTTTTTAATATTTTAATTAAAACAAATCTTAAAGTTGTTTAAATAGAACCGATTAAGATCCCACGGTTCCATCATCCCGGCGCTGTTATTTTCGTCGAATTTACTTAGTCCAGATGAATTTGCTAAACTCAGCTGAATGAGTTCCACACTTTCATTTAGACCGTGGGAAATCCCGTTAGCAACACGTGGGTTACATCATCCAAGGTATTCCCGATCATTCAAAGAGACGTTTTAATATAGTTATAATTGTAGTTTTGTTGTTCTGTTTGTGATTAAATTTTGAGTTGTTTTATATTTTGGAATGTAGTGGTGGTGAATTTTATCTTGCAATGACTTTTAATTTAGTTTTGGTTTCAGTTTAGGGGCTATCCTAAAGGTTTTGGTTTTCATGCAACAGTCTTATTTATCATGCAAGAAAAAGTAAAGCGCAATGCATGTAAGTAAATTGTAATAAATTAAATTGTAATAAAATAAAAGCGTACCTGGAGGGTCTTCCTGTCATCCCAAGCTGCAATTAAAACACATGTTAGAGTATTTAAATATTTCAACAGATACCTAGGTAAAGCTAAGGGAAGGGTTTTGGTTGTCTACCAAATTCCTAATCTTATAACTAGTCATCTCCTATGACGTCAGGTTCTTGGTTTGGTTTAAGGATGATTTTCTTCATCAATTCTTCTAAAACATCCCGTCATATTGAGGAAGTGCTTAGGATGAGTCCTAGACATCTTTTCAATACTTCTGGGATTATTTTGAGTCCAGGTAAATTTAATTGCACATGTGAATTAATCATTCAGGAGTTTAGTTAAGCTTTGTCTCTTGCTTAGTGAACCTGGGTATTTGATTACCTGATGAATGAAGTTACATCTCACTTAATACTCTATTTAAGAGTTATAATAATTAAAGCCTTTAAGGGCAAGTTGGGTTGTTAAGAATTTCAATCATTCTTAATTTAAAGTTTGAGTTAATGATTTAAAGTGATTTAATTTAATTATGAGGTTTTAATTATTAATTTTAAGTTTGGAATAGTGTCAAATTATCTTAGATTTAATTTAAATCTTTATGCTTTCAATTATCTTAGTATTTCAGATTGATGTTTATATTTTAAATTTACTTAGATAGAAAGAGGTGTTGAAGATATGTTTTGATTTAACTCTTAATGATTTCATTTAGGTTTGTTGTTAAGTGATTTTAATTTAATTTAATTTAATTTAATTTGATTTTAATTTAATTTAATTTAATTTTAATTTAATTTTAGTTTAATTTTAATTGAATTTAATTTAATTTTAATTTAATTTAATTTAATTTTAGTTTTAATTAAATTTTAATTTAATTTAATTTTATTTTCAATAGTTTAAATTTAATTTAATTTAATTGTTAGAGTGTTAATTTAATTTAATTTAAACTTTGATTTGACTTAATTTAATTTAATTTAATTTACTTCATGATTTTAAATTTGATTTTAATTATTGGACCATTTGACATTTTAATCTTTAATTCATTTAAGGGTTACCTTCTTTTAATTTTTTAATTTATTTAATTTGGATTATTATTTTAATCTTTAATTTAGAAC
Source organism: Papilionanthe hookeriana x Papilionanthe teres (assembly GCA_022702705.1). NCBI lineage: Eukaryota > Viridiplantae > Streptophyta > Magnoliopsida > Asparagales > Orchidaceae > Papilionanthe > Papilionanthe hookeriana x Papilionanthe teres. Next base: position 1,558,976 of record CM040427.1, read on the forward strand.
TAAATATTATTGAAGTGACATATTTAGGGATTTTTAAATTAAAGAATAAATATCCTCTTAATAATATCCCTATTTTAATAATCCAAATTTTAAATATATTCTTTCCAAAATTTAAATTATTTAATTAATTAGAGTTTCATTTTGATATTTTCAAAGTGTTTAATGGGTTTCTACCGTTTTAATTCCCTAAGTTTCAAACATCCAAGAGAAAGTTAAAATCAAATATTTTACCCTCCATTTTGATTAAACCTAAAGTTTTAATTAAGGGTTAAAATTCTTAATTACCTTTATGCCCTTTTAGGCTTATTTATTTCATAACTCACTAAATTCAACTCAAATGAATTTTAAATTTTTTTGTCACCTCCCTCACATATCAATTAAGACATTAGAGAAAAAAATGTGAATTTTCCGACTTTAATTTATTTATATAATTATTTTTAGTAGAAAATGGGGGTTTTTAAATAAAATTCATCAACTTGACCAAGGTAAAGTTTCTATCCTTAAGAAAATTATGGGATGTTTCTAATGACTAGAGAAACACTTGGACCAATTTTTGTGATTTTTGAATTATATTTTATTTATTATAATTATTTTCATTTTTAGAGTATTAATTAATTTTAAAATAAAATAAAAATTGAAAAATATATTTTATATTTTTCTTAAATTTATCTTACTTTAAGGAGTCTAGATAAACAAATTTTATAATTGTTTGATTTTTCTTTGATTTATTAGAATTATTTTAGTGAAAAAGGTTGAAAATTCATTTTTTAATATTAAAAATTACATTAAGCCTTTAAAATTCAATATTTTATTCTAGGGACTTAGGAAAAATATATGGTTTGTTCCTAAGTGATTATGAGTCAAAATGTGACATTTTTATGATTTTTAATATTTTTGTGATTTTTATTATTTTTTAATTATTAAAATATTAAAATATTGTGAAAAATCAACTTTTTTAGAAAATTCTAATTTTAATTTTCCTGAACTCCCTTGATATCAGAGGAGCTCCAAAACCATTTTTATGAATTTTTGAAAAGTATTTTTGGAGTTATGAATTTTTAAAGTTCCATTTTGTTTATGAGGCTTAATCAATCCATTTGGTGGGGTTAATCAAGTCCAATTGATTTCAAAATTTTATGTAAGGTTCCTCTAATCCTAAAGAACAATGGAGAATTGTTTTTAAGTCAATTTGTTGTGTAGTTAACCCTAATTAATTCAAATTTAATTTTGTGAGTTTAGGCCAATTAGGGTTATTATGAATGAATTAACTCAAAATATTTTTTTCATAGGGTCCAATGGTCCTAAGAAACACCACCAAATTTTCCTAGAATTTATTTTACAACATGATAATTATTGGAATTAAAATACCTAAAAAAGTGACATGAACTTGAAAAATCAATAACTTTTCACAGAGATGGCCTCTGACCTTGCAAAATTCAGAGAATGTTCCCAAGATCAGAGGCTTCAAAAGCCTTATGCTCTCATGCCATGGTGAATTGTCTATCCAAATGGAGAATCAAAACATTGTAAACTTTAAATAAATTATTAAAAATAAAATACTCATCCAATTTACTTGATTTCTTTTTCACATTATTCTCCTCTGTTCACTGAGAAAGAGGGTATTTTTATTTTATTTTTGTGATTTTTCTATGCAAAGATATGAATTTTTGAAGTTCTGGTGTTTAAATAAATCCAAAATATCCTAGTTTTCTACTTATCCGACTCGGCGCCGCGTCATCCTTGTCTGGATCCAAAATCCACGAGTCTCTCCATGATTCGCCGCCACCATCTGACTCAGCGCTTTAGTGGCCCGCGGTTCACGTAACATTCCCTGATCCGGCGCAATCTGAACCGTTCACTCGATACACGCTCGATCGGACGGCACCTGGTCATCATCTACGACTGGTGTGCACCCGTGACCGTCCACACTAAAACTCTAAGATCTCACTCGATTCTCCATGGATTTTTGTGTTCTTATACTCTATCGATTCGTCTTGAAGAGACGAACACATTTATACGGTTAAAATGCGTTGAAATCAACTCAAACTAAATAGAGAATCTCTAGGAGCTCGGGAGGAAGAGTGAGTTCATACCTTTGCTCAGAGAAGTGAAGCTTCGATCTGAGGGTTTTGTCACCTTTGATTGAGTCCAAGCAAGCTCCAGATGAAGTCTCTTGCTCTGAAGAAATGCCTAGGTACAAAAGTGACCAAGGCCGATCACAAAGCATGGTGGCTAGAAGCAATGGCTGGCCTGGTGAGGGGGCTTTTGCTGAGGAACTTCTCCTCTTAGTCTGGTGAAGGTGTAGAGTCAATCAATCTGAAGATTGGCTCACTGTGGTGAAGTGTCCTGATTTTGGGCTTGAATTTCAACTCCAAATATGGACTCACAAAAAGGGTTTTGAGGCTAGATTTCAGTGGGGATCAAGTTCTCTATGTCTGGAAAGGGATCTGGAGTGATTTTGATAGAGTTTTGGTAAGATTTTTGTTCAACACCTTGTTTGGCCGAGAGGTGAGTGGGTTTAAATAGAGGTGGTTGGAGGGCCTCCCAGGGGGTTTAATGGCTTGGATCAACTGCCTTGGCCAAGGGAAGAACATCCACAGTGGCCATTGGGCATGGGATAGCTCAGCATGGGGGAATTGAATTTTTGAATCAATTTAAACCTTTCAGCCATGGTGTTTTCTGGCAACCCAGGCAGCTGGCCGACAGGGTTAGGTCACCATCTGGCTCAGGGAGGTCAGGGGTTGGCAATGGTGCAAGCAATTAGCATTGGCCATGTGTAAAGGACTTGTTTCAAATTGAATGGGGAAGTGGCTATTTTGGGTTCAAATGGGTCAAATGCAAGCTTTAGGCTTGGTGAACCTCCCCAAGGCCTGATTTTGGCCTGAGGGAAATCAGTGGGTACAACCAAGAGAAGGTGGTGAAGTCCCAATCCATGAATATTTAGATTAATCATGGGTTAGGGTGTATCATTAAAAGGGTTAAAACTTTTTTAAGGGGGTTTAAAATAGGCTCCTCCTTTTGCAATTAATGGCATGGTAATGTGTAAAGGGGCTTCCAAGGCTTGCATGTGGTTTGTGCATGGTTCAATGGCTCCATTTGGCTTAGGGTGGCTTGGCTTAGTTTCATGGAAGTGGTTTTTAGAAATTTTGGCATTTTGGTGGAAAATTTTCATGAAGCTTTATTTGGAATGGTTTAATGATGGTTTTGAAACTTAGAGGTGATTTTGATTAAATGGATGATGGAAAGAAATGGCATGTGGGCTTTGGATTGAAAACTTGGGCTTTTGAAATGGTTTTGGATGGGCTTTTAAAATGTTTTAATGAAATGGGCTTTTAGATTTTAAGATAAATTTTTGGATGAAAATTTTGTAAACGATTTTACAAAATACATGTTGCATTTACTTTAGGGATGTGTCATGAAGATTTTGGAAGAGATTTGGTGTGATTTGGAGTAGAATTGGGTTCAATTTGGGCTTTTTTGGTAAAGGGGCTAAGGTGGGCCAAATTGGGCTAACTTGGGCTAAGGTTGGGCTAATGTTGGTTTTAATGTAAAATTAATGTTGGGAAATGTTTATGGGAGTGTTACAACAAGTTTTCAACTTTGGTTGGGCTCTAATTTTGGGATTTGGGCCCATTTGGGTTAGGTTTGGGCTTAGGCCAGTTTAAGGGATTTTGGTTTTGGGTTAGGTTTGGGTGGAGTTTAGGTTCAAATTTTGGGCAAATCAAGTTAGTGTTTTGTTTGTGGGGGTGTTAGGAAGGTTTTAGAAAAGATTTGGGGCCAATTAGAGTTGAATTGGGTTGGTTTGGGCTAGGTTTAGGTCATGGGCCAAAATTGGGCCTTAAGCTTCAAATTGAAATTGGACCCAAATGTCAATCAAATTGGAATTGGACCCAAATGTCAATCAAATTGGAATTGGATTTAGTCTAAATTGATATTGGAGATATTGAATTGAAGTTTAAAATTGAATTGGACCAAAATTGAGGTCAATTGGGGTAGTTTGGTATGATATTGTGTTCACTTGGGTTAAAAAATGGGTCAAATTGCGGGTTTTGGTAAAAGTTGGGTAAATTGGCAAAATTGGCCCATGGTGTAGTTGAACAGAATGAAATTGAGAATATTTGGGATTTGCTGGAATTTTTTTGGGAATTTTTACAATTTTTGCATTTTTGGGGTAAAAGGGTATTTTGGTAATTTTTGGGGGTTTAGGGGTATTTTTGGAAATTTTGGTATTTTTGGCCAAAGATGGTCAATTTGACTGGTGGAAATTGTTTAGGATTGATTTTGAGGGATCTTGGGTAATTTAGGTAATTTTGCAAATTTTGGGTCATTTCAAGGGTATTTAGTAGGTTTGGTGGGTCCGGAGCCTCGGGGGTCAAAAACTGAAATTAAAAAAAAAACAAAGATTGATCAAATGTGAGTGAAATAGAATCTCTTTGGTTGAGACATGAAGCCATATTAAGCCCATATGAGCCATGAGAGGACTCATTTGAGGCATTCACTATGTTGTTCCTAACCCTCTTAGCTAGGGGCTTAGGGGTTAATGACCATCCATATGAATTACCTACATGAGTCAGGAAGTGAAGTTGGATGAGCGTGTGGTTTTAGGACTTGGAATGTGTGTGAGAGTGTAGTGTATGTGCAAGTCAACCCTTACCAGACCAGTCCATCTAGGGTGTTCCTAAGGCCAAAAAGTCCTATAGGGAACTCATCCTTTAAATCTCCACATTTGATTTCAACTCTCTAGGTGATTAGGGGTCTACAATCAAGCTTGTGGGGTTTGCAAGAAGCTAAGAAGTAGTTTGAATTTTTTGATGGTAGGTTCCATTTCTAGTCCTCTAAGATAAGTCAAAGGAATGGCCTAAGGCTAGATCCAAAGTACTAAAAAGAGAAGCAAACAAACTCACCAAAATTGAGGTCAACAAATGGACCCCCAATAGGTGTGGTGTGCTAACCAAGCACTCTGCGCGTATTGGCATTGACCGAAGAGATCAAAAAAACCAACACAGATGTCTAAGTGTCAAACTTAGGACGAAGTAGAAGAATTTCTGCTGGGGAGTATCAGGTATATTTCCAAGACTGGAGATTCCTGAACTCTTGCTGAGGAATGGAAGGAGGTGAACTCCAAATCACAAGATCTGGGGAATTTGATTTAGATTTCATTTTACTTTTAAATTTCAAGTTTTAATGTGTGAGTTTAGATTTCGATTTGTTCTGAGTTTCAATTTCGATTGAAGTTTAATTTAAAATCAATTTAAAGAAATTTTGAATTTGGAATTTGGATTTGAAATGAGAATTGAAACCTGGGTTTCAACCTTGGGATTGTGAAGAGAACTGAAATTTAGGTACAAGCCTCAGAGTGAGAATCAGAGTTTAAGTATCGACAGAAAAAGGATGAGAATCAGAATTTAGGTACTGATCTCGAGAGAGTGTGATTTGATATTTAAGTATCAAAACTAAAAGAGAATCAAAATTCAGGTATCGATCTCGGAAAGAGAGTCGGAATTTGGTACCGACCTCGAAAGGAGAGAACTGGAATTTGGTACCATTCTTGAAAGAGAGAATTGAAAATTGGTATTAATCTCGGAAGGAGAGTTAGAATTTGGTACCGACCTCGAAGGAAGAGAACTAGAATTTGGTACCAGTCTCAAAATTTAGAATTGAAATTTAGGTATCAATTCAAATGAGAGTCGGAATTTGGTACCGACCTCGAAGGAAGAGAATTGGAATTTGGTAACAATCTCAGAATTTAGAATTGAAATTTGGTATCAATTCGAAAGAGAGTCAGAATTTGGTACCGACCTCGAAGGAAGAGAACTGGAATTTGGTACCAGTCTCGGAAATTAAGAATTGAAATTTAGGTATCAATTCGAAAGAGAGTCGAAATTTGGTACCAACCTCGAAAGGAAGAGAACCGGAATTTGGTACAAGTCTCAGAAATTTAGAATTGAAATTTAGGTATCAATTCGAAAGAGAGTCGGAATTTGGTACCGACCTCAAAAGGAAGAGAACTAGAATTTGGTACCAGTCTCAGAAAATTATCTGTATGAAGAGGGACCCAGTCTTATGCCATCAGAACCAAATCGAACAAAGTTCGTGGCTCCGTGTCAATAGAACTAGTCTATCCTCTAAGACACAGAAGAAAAAGAATTGAAAGGGGCTGGTAAGTGTACCATGCTGAAAAGACTTGACTTAGTAATATGTCGAGGAAAATATTCAAATTTCAAAAGAGTTCCCAATAGATTTCGATGGAGGAAAGAACTGAAAGGTTTCAATTAGAGGATTCAGATCGGAATTCAATTTGAGATTTAGATTCGTTTTGGTTTGTCCTTTAACGATCCCATTTTATTATTTTTTTGTTGTTTATTTAGTGTTCATGTGAATTTGAAGTTCATTTTAATATTCAAATTTTTAGGAAAAGTTCTCATTTATTTTCTTTTCTTTTTCTGTTCTTCGTTCAAAGTTCATTTAACTCTAATATTTTTTCCCAGTCAATTTACACAAAAAGAGGTGAAGGCAAAATATGACGTAGTCGTTTTCATTCCAACTTCTTTGAAAATACATCATACAACTTGATCTAATCATGATGACATTTTCTTCGGAAATTTAATGTCTCATACAATCCATGTAAATCTAAAACGGATTGTGTAAGATTCTTGTTGATCCATCCAAAAGCATCTATTAAAAAAATCCATGTCTGAATAGTAAGAAACATGGACAATAACATCACCTTCCAAGCCACCCTTGGCAGGATTGTCGCATGGATGTGTATTGGAGGTGTGCTATTTCCCATGTAACTTACATCTCGTAGGGCTGGAGACTCTCCAATTCTGGATCTGGCTGAAAGTGGTAAGGCATTTTTTTGTAGTCCATTCTTCTAAAAGTAACTGAGATCCGCTCCACAGGCACTCCTGGAATGCAATGCTTTGCAACGTCTGCTCCGTTTCCTTTTAACACCAGGACGGAACCTACAGGTAGTGGTATCTCCACCGGCCCTTGGAACTCATCGGGGCCTGCAATCTGGATGTTAGATCCTAACATGATGTTGCACTGGTTGACGAATGACACTATGCAGAAGGGTCTAGCAAAGTCATGATGGTCTATATGTGGAGGTTTGCAGTTGCCTTCCTTGTAGATGTTAATAACGCAGCTCTTGGGTATGCAATCTTCAGGCAATACCATCCATGTTATCATCCTTTTCACCATTCTCTTAATGATTCTTGGCATCGGCTCCATCTCACTGCGACGGAGTATCCCTGGTGGATTTCCTTTTCTGTCTATGGCAAAATTATAGCAACATCTGCATTGGATTGTAACTTTTCCTTTTCCTGGCATCCATCTTCGGGGTTCTGAATATGTCTTTTCTCTCGAGCGGCCGGCTCGAGCCATTTTCTCGTAATTCGAGGATGCGAGTCTACAATTTTTGTTGCTCATAATCCGAGAATACATCTGTATGCAGCTCGAGGCCTTCCAAGATGTTGACCCTCTTGTCTCCAATTCTTTCAAAATATTCAAAGGTTTTCTTCTCAACTTGTTGCATTTTCTCCAGCTCAAATTTCGGGATTATTTGAAGTCCTCGGTGTCTAGTAACATGCTGCGGGATGTATGGCTCAACCCCAGCACGTTCTTCTGCATGTCTCAGCTCCTTAGGGATAGTCTTTGTATGGACATCCTCCGGGGTTGCTTTCGCAACAAGACTCTTCGGATCCGGTACATCTGTTTGGCGTCGAGTACTGACTCTATTTCTGCTTTTCTTGGTACTCCTTTTATCTGTTCCGACTTTCTTGGAGTTGACTTATTCTTTCTGGTTCCTGACGAACCGGTCTCCTTGGAGCATTTGCACTAACGGTATCCACTGTCTGTTTATGTTGATCTTCTGCTAACTTGGTCAACATTTTACGAATGCGACGATTCTTATTTCTTCGCTGGGTAGTAGTGAGAGTAGCTCTCCTTACCCCTTGAATTTCTGCGAGCGCGGTGTTGACAAGTCTACCCTCTGCTGTGGCAACCACGGACTTAACTTTCTTATCTTCTCCGGTTGCATGAGCGGCGTTTGCTTTTCTTTTCTTGTTGCTGGATTAGTGGCTCGGGCCATCCATTTTCATTACTGTCTGACTGTGAAGTTCTTCTCGATCAACTGGGATCCAATCATTTTCTTCATATTGTAAGTCGGCTGGTGTGAATTCTGAGTCAATCTCTATCACTGCTCCATCCCTCACCCTCTTTTCATCAAGTTCTAGACTCACGCCATTTCTAAAGTTTAGAACCAATAGTCCGTTCGACATTTCCCTGCAAAAAAAATAAGGAAAGGATCAGGGGCTGTACTAAGAACAAGAACAATAAGAAAACACTTAAAAATATTCTTATTCACTTCTTTTGAATTTAAAGGAAGTAGGAAGAGATGAGAAAATATCAGGAATGAATGGATTTAAATAGAAAGATTGACATTTTATTATTACGATTTCCCATGTTTTCTTTTTAACATTTTCGTTGTGAGATTGTTTTTATCATCCACTTTATTTTGTTTTGGGTTCGGACCTAGTCACAAAGTGATTACTTCACCCGTGTTTCTAGGGATAAGATTCTACTTTAGAGACCACCCTTCGAAACATCAGGTTGCGTAATACTTCTTTAAATACCGTCCATTGATTGGAAGCATGGGTCGTTCTCCACAGCAATTCACCAGTTGGTAGGAACCTTCTGAGTAGACTATCTTGACCACAAACGGCCTTTCCCTTGTTGGTTCAAATTTACCACCTATCTTGCGATGTACAAGAATAGATCTTCTGAGAAGCAAAACCAAGTCACCAACTTTGAATGTCCTGGGACAGACTAATTTAACATGGGCCTGGATCATCTTGGCTTGATACAGTTCCAAATTTTGTTGCGCGGAAAGTCTTTTCCCTTCCAAGCTTTCCAATTTCTCCAGTCGTAGTCTGGCATTTTCTTCTGTAGTGATCTTTTCTGCAACTGCAATTCAGAGTGACGGAAGCTGAACTTCTAGGGGCAAGACAGCGTCAGATTCGTACACTAAAGCGTAAAGCGTACACTATGTAGGAGTCCTAAAAGTTGTCCTGTAGGCCCATAAGGCTTCTAACAACTTCTCGTGCCAATTTCTCTTGTTGTCGTCCAAAGTTTTCTTTAAAATTTGAACGAGAGTTTTATTAAAAGCCTCGGCCAAGCTGTTTGCTCTTGGGTAGTAGATCGTTTTGTATCGCCAATCGATCTTGTGTCTTTTGACAAAATTATTGATCTTTGTACTTTTGAATGCAGACCCATTATCTGAAATGATCCTGCGCGGTACCCCAAAACGGTAGACAACTTGGTTGTTAAAAACTGTAGCACGTGGTGTGCCTTCACTTCTTTGAGTGGTATAGCTTCTGCCCATTCAGAAAAGTAGTCTGTAGCTGCAAGAATGAAGCGATGTCCTCTTAAAGAAGGCTGTTTTATAGGATCCACTATATCTATGCCCCAACACTCAAATGGCCACGATGCGATTGTCGAATGTAGCACATTTGGAGGTTGGTGTAGAACCACTCAGTGCACTTGGCACTGGTGATAGCTTTTGGCAACTTTCATACAGTCGGTCATCATTGAGGGCCAGTAGAACTCTAGTCTTTTAATCTTCATTTTCATTTTCGGAACCAACTGATGAGCACCACAAAGTCCTGAATGTACTACTTTAACGATTTCACGAGCCTCGGACTTGATCAGGCATCTTAGCCACATCTAATCAAAAGACCTTCTGTATAATGTATTGTTTGTTAATGCGTAAGACAGTGTTCTTTTCTTGATTTGATGGGCTAACGACTTATCGTCAGGTAAGTTTCCTTCCTGCAAGTAGTCTATTAATGGCTGCCGCCAATCTTTTGTATTTTTACGTCACTGTTGTAATTGTTTCTTCTGCTTTTCTTTCTGATTTATGTATTGTCTCCATGTCGAGCTGTGATAGGACCTGTCGTCCGTGAACTGACACTTCAACTAACTCATCCTGCAAGCAGGGAAATTCCTTTGCAAGGCGGGCTAACGCATCAGCGAGAGCATTTTCTTTTCTGGGAATCTTGTAGATTGTTACGTTTGGAATTTGTTCCAACAATTTCATGGCGTACTGAAAGTACTGCTCCAGTCTTGGCTTTAGAATTTTGTATTGTCCGGCAACCTGTTAAATGATCAACTGAGAATCTCCGTAGATGTTGATGTCTGTTATTCCCACCTGAATGGTTAATTCTAGTCCTGTTATGAGGGCTTCGAATTCCGCTTTGTTGTTTGTATATGGTTCTGTTAAGTGGTAGGAGTATCTTATCATCCCCCGCTCCGGTGTTATAAAGATTAGTTCGATTCCTGCCTTACCAGGCACTATCGTTTACAATTCTTTGTTCTTCTGTGCTGAGGACGCACCGTTGAAGTATAGTTCCCAACGTCGATCATCAGGGTCTTCTAGGCTCATTATCTGCTCGTCAGGCAAATAGTCGTCCATAGGCGAATCCGCCGGCAAAGGGTGTGTTGCGAGGAAGTCTGCTAGGACTTCTCCCTTTGCGGCGCGAAGAGGAACGAAAGTTATGTCGAATTGCAATAGTATCATCGACTACCTGGCAAGTCTGCCAGAAAGCGTCGATCGGGTCATCAAGTGTTGCAATAGATTAACTCTTGAAATAAGGTTGACCTTATAAGAAAGCATGAAATGTCTGAGCTTTTGAGCGGTGAAGATCAGGACCAAGCAATGCTTCTTAATCGGAGGATACTTTACTTCCATCGAGATTAGACGATGGCTTAGGTAGTAGAGAGCGTTTTCTTTTCCCTCGTCATTGACCAAAGCTAGCAGGGCTCCGAGAGAATCGTCTCAAGCCGCAGTATAAAGTGTCAACGACCTACCTGAGACTGGGGCTGCTAAGATAGGAGGTGTCATTAAATATTGCTTAATGTCCTTAGAAGCCCGCTGGCATTTCTCATCCAAAACGAATTTGGCGTCCTTTTTAACCAATGCCGAGAAGGGTTGACACCTACCTGACAAGTTCGAGATAAAGCGTCGAAGATATGCCAACTTCCCTTGAAAGGATCGTAGTTGTTTCAAAGTTTTGGGAGGAGGCATTTCTAAAATAGCTTTAATCTTCTCTGGATTGATTTCAATCCCGTGATGTCGGACAACAAATCCTAAGAATTTCCTGGAGGTAACGCCGAAGGCTCTTTTTAAGGGATTCATCTTAAGGTTATATTGTCTTAATTGCTTGAAAACAATTATCAAATCATACAAGTGATCCTCTTTTAGTTTGCTTTTGATGACCACATCATCTACATAGCACTCGACTTCGTTGTGAATGAGATCATCGAAAATCCTCGTCATTGCTCTTTGGTATGTTGCTCCTGCGTTCTTTAGTTCGAATGGCATTACTGTGTAGCAATACACTCCGATCGGCGTTCTGAATGCCGTGACCTTTTCGTCTTCTGGTGCCATCTTTATCTGGTTGTATCCCGACGATCCATCCATAAATGAGAAGATTTCATGCGTCGAAGCGATGTCGATCATCAGTTCTGGAATTGGTAACGAGAATTCATCCTTTGGACATGCCTTATTTAAATCTCTGAAATCCACACAGATTCTGATCTGACCATTCTTCTTTCTGACTGGTACCACGTTGGCTAACCAAGTTGGATATTATTCTTCACAGACAAATTTAGCATCTTTTAGCTTCTTAACTTCAGCTATTACTTGTTGCTCAATTTCTAGACGCATTCTTCTCAGAGCTTGTCTAACTGGAACAGCAGTGGGATCCACTCCTAATTTGTGAACTACGACTTCTGGAGCTAATCCTGGCATTTCATCATAACTCCAAGTAAAAAAGTCCTTGAATTCCATCAATAGCTTGATTATGTTTTCGGGGTCTTCTTTATTGAGTAAGGAGCTAAGAAAGGTCGGCCTAGGCTCTTCGCTAGTACCTAAGTTAACTTCCATTAACTCATCTATTGTAGATTTAATTTCTTTTTCAAATTCTGGCGGAGCATTTCCGATTTGCAGATCTTCAATATCTTCTGAGGCTTCCAAATAGTCTTCATTAGGTTCACAAGTGATAACCAAGCAAAATCCCGTATCGTCAACAGACCCTACCGTGCCAAATCTGAGACCATGTTTTGAATTGGGAGGTCGACCGGCATTATTCCATAATTTTTCATAGTGTTGTGATCGGCCTTTTGTCCATCGTCGAGGTAAGACACGGCGTTGAATTAAATTTTGAACACAGGGAGAGTACCACTCAAAAGGTAGTTCCATTAATTAGGATGAAGTAACTTCTTCAATTTGTACATCACTTTCAGTTTTAGAAGAAGAAGCACCACGGTAGAACTTGATCGACTTAGCACCACCACAATGCACTTCCTTGACTACCATACCCTCGATTTTATTAGAATGGATCGGGGTCAGGGTCATAGTATGTACATAATGGTTAATCTTCTCGTACATTGATTTATATTCTTCATTCTTTTCATCTTCGAGAGAAATCTTGAATTCTGGTTCATTCTGACTTATTGTCGCTGCTTCTTTCCCAATCAACATCGATGACCGGTTTCTTCTGTCCAATTATTCCAACGTTTCTTCCACATCCTCGTCCCCGGCCTCGACCTCGGGTGCGAGTTTTGGAAAAATCTTCACCATCTCGCCATAAGGGAGTGGTGAGTAACTGTTGGACTAGAACTTCAAGTTCTTCATCATCTCGAATTTATTTTTCTTCATTAAGTATGGTATTTCGAGAAAAGATTGTTTTCTTCGGAGGCGCGTAGTAGGCCGCATCTTCATGAATTCCAATTTCGTGTACGGAGAACGGTTACAAATCACCATTGATGCACTGTTCCCCTCCTTCGTAATAATTTATGCACTGGTGCAGAGATGACGGTACCATCCGGTTTTCATGGATCCATGGCCGACCCAGTAGAGCGTTGAACAATGTTTCCGATCAATTATGTGGAATTTTGCGGTTTTCTTTGCTAAATCACCGGTCTTCATTAGTAGTGTTATTGATCCAAGAGCTCTTTCTCCTTTTTGATTGATGCCTCTTAATAACATCTTGTCTACTTCAAGCTCGCGAGCCTCGATTTTCAAATATGCTAGCGTCTGAAGATTCATTATGTTGATTGATGCTCCCAGATCAACCAACACTCTGGAGAGCGTAAACTTTCCAATAGTGACTGAAATGTATAATGGTCAGTTGTGATCAGTTGTTCCCAGTAATAGATCATTGTCTGTGAAGGTGACACCTCGTTGTTCTCTTAACGAGCAAACCTCGTCGAAGGAATAACCGACCATTTGAGCTAAACAAATCTCCGGATCAAGTAAAGCCTCGATCGAGCCTCCTCATCTCCTTCGACGAGATCAAAGCGTCGTATATGCTTAGTTTGGCTGGTAGCTTCCTAAGATGGGCTAGCATATTGTAGTCCACTTTATTACCGTGTTCCTTGATTTCTTCCTGCATGGGCAGTTCCTCTGCTACGGTTGACTCTTCCTGAGAAACCACCTGCTTTCCATTATCCTTTGGACCCATTCTCGGGGGTAGAACTTTTCCGCTTCTTAGATTGACCTCTGTTATCTCTTCTAAATTTACCGGTGTCTCCTCTTGAATTGGAAAAACTGGCTCTTCTGAAGTTGCTTCGGTGTCTGATGGTTCTAATTCTATCGTGAACGGAGCTCCTCGGAATTCACAAATGGACTCGTTGCTTGTCGAGCTTTTGTAGCCTCCTTTGTGAACATCTTCTTTATCGTGGTCATCGAGGTTATGTATGATTTGAGAATCGTTATTTGTATTGGAATCGAGATTCGGATTAAGCCAGTTGTCGCTAGTTACGTAATCGTTAGAAACAGTCAAAACGTAGCCAACACCATAACCCTTATCATTATAAGATCCCACCGGGGCGAGTAGATAATCATACAGAGTCAGAAGTTCAAGGGATTTGTCCCCCGAATCGGAAACAACCATCCTAGGATAAGCAGCCCCTAGTCTACCCTTCGGAGCCTCGGTCTTCTTTTCTTCCACGATCTTCTCCTCCTTCTGGGGCGGTTCTTCAATCTCAAGTGATAGTTTCGGCTTGACAGGTTTCAAACTCTGTGTTGAAGGGCGTACAGAAGAGGTCTGGATGTGATCCAAAATTTTCTTTGAAGACTTTGTCCAGACGGTACTCCATCCATCATCAGTCATGTACGGGTCTATCGGAACAATGGGATCCGTTGAAATAACATTGAGGGAACCTCCTTTCTGGGGTTCCTACATGTATTCCTTTAGGATCGTTATGTTCCCTTTCTGGAGATTGTCATCAAGCCAACTCTTAAAAGTGATGTAATCCTCTATCTTGTGTCCGAGTATCCGGTGGTAAGGGCAATAGTTTGGATGATCTTTCTTATTGACTTCCTCCGGCCTCTTGGGATCTGGTAGCTGAAAATCTGGTATCTTCATTAAACTGCGGAACATCTTCGCTATTGCTTCAGTTTTGAATGGATATTCTCTATTTAGAAGTTCTCTTAAGCTACGCAATCAACGAGGCGGTTGTTCATAATGCTGAGGCGACAGATAGCTCGGACGAGGTTGCTAATAGCCCTGCTGAGGTTGCTGATAGATCTGTGGTGCTTGTTGGTACGTCCGTTGTGGTGGTTGGTAACTAGGCTGTGGCCGCTCTGGCAGTATCTGAACAGGCTGCTTGCCCTTATCTACTGCCGCGACGATTCCAGATTTCTTTTCAAATGTCTTCAGAGTTTTCTGCTTATCGGTTTTGTCTACGAAACATAACAACTTTGCCTCTTCTTGCAAGCTCCCGGCCTTGCTAAGCAACTTCTCGAAAGTCTTAATTGTATATCCTTTAAGGAGAAGTGCTATCGTTCCATAGATACTCTTGAGCAAGATGCCGACTACATGTTGTTCTTGAAGCTGTGGTTCACACTTCATGCTTAAATTCCTCCATCGAAGTATGTAATCCACTAAAGTCTAGTTCGGCTTTTGTTGCTCCACCACTAGATCACCGATAGTGATATGGTGCTGAGCCCCGACAAACCGCTTAACGAAGAGATTCTCTAGTTCTGAAAAGGTCTTTAATTAACTATACGGGAATTCTGCGTACCAGTCGAAGACAATCTCTGACAAACTGCTGACGAACTGACGGAAAAGTAGAGCGTCACTCCCACCGGCATTGCAGCAACTAGCACGAAAATGTGCGATATGCTGCCAGGGGTTTCCCGTTCCATCAAAAGTCTTAAACAGAGGTGGTACAAAGCCTTTCGGGTATTGGAATGCATCGAACTCTTCGGGGTAAGGTCTACCCGTCTGAATAGATGCTCCACTCTTAGATTGTGCTAGGGCTTCTCGCACCTGCTGTTCTACCATGTTTTTAATGTCCTTTTCTGGAATCATTCTTTGTGCAGAATCCTTCTTTGATGGCTCATCTTCATTGACAGATGTGATCTCTTTTCCTCCATCTGTAATATGGATGATCTCTACGGGTGTTTCTTTCTGAGGTTGTACCTGACTCTGGAGAGTGGCTAAGGCAGCAGCCATCTCTTCCATCTTCTTTGCCATCTGGGAAATTGTGTCATCTCTTTCCCAAAGCTGTACCCTCATCACTTCCGGTTCATCTCTTTCCGTAGCTGCCGAAGCGCCTTGCAAAGTTGATGATGCACGCCTCTCAACCATGTTGATTTCAGCATACTCGTCATTCATAAAATCTGATGAATCAACTTCAACTTCTAGTTTTTCTTCTCTTTCTTTTGCTAACCATTGGATGTCGGTCCTTAACTTGTCCATGGCATCCTCTAGTGGCCTTTTCCGCACGGTCTCGCAGTTGTCACGTGACGGTTGTTGAACTTCCTTTCCAAGAGTTCCCTTTATTGCAGTAGCACTTTCTTCTGATTCAAGTCTCCTAACGAGACTTTTCTTCTCAGGACATTGTTTGGTCTTAGCTCGCCAGTAGTAGGTAGCCATACCATCCTTCTTGTAGCCGGAAGCCTATGACCAGATGATCTATCGGCTATATGCTGGAAGGTGGTATCTTCCCTAATTTGCAAACCCGATACAACAACGGGTAAACTGGCTTTTATCTTCTTCTTTGGTTTCTCTGTGGTAGCAATAGGCTCTATTTATGGTCCGAAGGGGGATTTAGCTGGCACCTGTCCCATCCTTCTTAAGATTTCTGACACGCAGGCATCTTTCTTTCTTTGCCAATCTTTCTATCACAGCTTGGAGTCGAGCAAATGGCGTAGTCTTATCCCTTTTCCTTTTGTAATTGCTGTAGTACTCAGGTCAGGCTAATGTAGCGGTGATCCTACGAACATCCTCTTCATCTGATGCGGGAGAGAGAGGGTGAAACCTGCTTTCTTCCAACAGAGGTATATACTCAGGCAGTTCTTCTCTTTCCTCAGGAATTTCTTCTAGAAAAGCAACTTCAGCAGCTTTGGCTTTCTCGATCTTGGCGATCTTTCTGCTTTTATTTCTCCTTTGAGTTTGAGTTAGGGGTGCAACTCTTGAACTAGACCCAATCTCAAAAACAGATGGTATTGTAGCAAAATATGTACCGTCCACGGTGACAGGCTTATCACTGACTTAGATTTCCTTCCCCTTTAATTTGGCAGAAGTCGGGGTAGGTGCATAGATGACTAGAGCGGTGGGGGTAGAGACAAGAGTCCTCCTACGAACAGCAGTACTTCTTTCAGTTGGAACCCTTTGCAGGGGAGGGAATTCCTAAGCCGACTTCAAGTTGAACTCAATTAGGGGTTTCTCAGTTTCTAACACTTTGACCATTAGTTTGAAGAGAGTGACGTCGGCAAACTTGATATCTGTATTGTCGAATCCTTGTCCAAAACGGATGATCCCATTGTCGGGCAGCTCATCATTGTAAATGGCTAAGTCCATTCCATTGGTGAATGAGAAAATTAACTTTGGGGCAGTCAATTTCTGCAGGACAGAATCTGAATGTCAGTCCCGAATTATGCTTCCTTTCGTCGTAAAGTTTAGGACTAAAAAGACAGAGTCCGAACACATTTTCGTTTATCTTAGTGTATTTGTGATTTTTTTAAAAAAAGAGATTTATTTTTAGAAGGTTGTTTATTAGCGGGTTCGTTTGTTAGAAGCAAAATGATTTAAGGAAAAAAAGGTTATACAAAAGGTAAAGGGCTCGATTTAGAATTTGAAAGGAAGAGAAAATCTTACACAAGACTTCTCGACTCGAAGGACCGCTCCTAAACTAACATCTATTGGGGTCCACCCCACCTCAGAAAAGAGGTAAAAGGATCTCAGAACCTCTCTATTTAGGGGTGTCTAAACAGTGGCTCCTAAATCTAAGAGGAGTTGGCTATACTCATTCAAGACAGAAATGAACGGGGTATTCCAACGGAAGAATGGTAGTTTGCTCCACCAGGGACATGGATACACTACCGATTTATGAAAGCAAAACCATCTAATCAAAATGGAGAGAGGAATTAGTCCCTAGCGGAGTCGCCAGAAGTTGTAGGCATACTTTTAGGTTGTGTTTTCAAAAGGGGGTCGCCAATAGAAATTGTCGGCGAATTTTAAATTTTAAATTTAATTTAAATATATATATAATTTGGAAAGTAGCATTTGATTTTGAAAATAATTTTAAGTTTAAAAATTTTAAAATATGAAATCAAACCGATCTCACATCCCAAATAGTTTATATAAACGAGCGCCGCATCACAAGCTGTGTATCTATCCAGACGAATAGACAAACTCCTTGATGATGGGGCTCGATTAAATAAACTACAAGATTTGTGACATCCGTTTGGTCTGCGAACCAATTTTATAAGCTGACAAGTTCCCGTGCTTAATATAAAGGAATTAAGCAGGGTTTATATTACTTGGGTTCTTAAAGTTCCCTATAAGGGCAAGTACCTATAGTTAATTACATCCTAAGTGACGGGAATCACTTAAGAAAACTATCGATAATGATCAGTGGTCTTGCTCTCAAGAATTTCAAAGTTTAAAGTTTTCAAAGGATTGAATTTTGGAAATTTCAACTAGGAATTGATCAAATCTGGAACAGTTAATTTCAGGAGTTCAAAGGAAGAGAAGTAGGAAAAGCTGAGGATCCAAGAAGAATCTTGGCAACTTCCCAAACTATCCTATGGTTTGGTTTCAATTTGAGAATTTTTTTAATATTGCAATCCTGCCAATTTTAATTAATTAGGACTTATATTAGTATGACATAATCACACAAATAGCCTCAAAGATGTGAGGGTTTATGTCATACCGAATGACTACCTCGGAGTCCTAAGACCGGTTAGGGCTTAACTTGCATAACATGATTATGCAAATTCCTAACAAAAAGTTGAGGAATTATGTTGCACTAAGCAAACTACCTCGAAGTCCTATGGCTTGTTTATTTAAAACTAAGAAATAGTTTAGCTGATGTAGACACAAGTTTCGTTGATGAAGATGGTCGTGATGCCCACCGTGCTCCAAGCTCCTTGTTGTTGCAGAGGTTTAGTTTTAGAAGTCATAAATCAGGAGATGAGAGAAGTGTTTTGGTTCAGAGAAAATCTTAAAATCCAAGTGTTTTTAATATTTTAATTAAAGCAAATCTTAAAGTTGTTTAAACAGAACTTATTAAGATCCCACGGTTCCGTCATCCCGGCACCGTTATTTTCATCAAATTCACTTAGTCCAGATGAATTTGCTAAACTAAACTAAATGAGTTCCACACATTCATTTAGACCATGGGAAATCCCATTAGCAACACGTAGGTTACATCATCCGAGGTATTCCTGATCATTCAACTAGATGTTTTAATTTAGTTATAATTGTAGTTTTGTTGTTCTGTTTGTGATTAAATTTTGAGTTGTTTTATATTTTGAAATGTTGTGGTAGTGAATTTTATCTTGCAATGAATTTTAATTTAGTTTTTGTTTCAGTTCAGGGGCTATCCTAAAGGTTTTGGTTTTCATGCAACAGTCTTATTTATCATGTAAGAAAAAGTAAAGCGCAATGCATGTAAGTAAATTGCAATAAATTAAATTGCAATAAAATAAAAGCGTACCTGGAGGGTCTTCCCGTCATCTCAAGCTGCACTTAAAACACATGTTAGAGTATTTATATTTCAACAAATACTTAGGTAAAGCTAAGGGAAGGGTTTTGGTTGTCTACCAAATTCCTAATCCTATAACTAGTCATCTCCTATGACGTCTAGGTTATTGGTTTGGTTTATGGATGATTTTTTTCATCAAAGAACAATTAAATTCAATTGTTCTTCTAAAACATCCCGTCATATTGAGGAAGTGCTTAGGACGAGTCCTAAACATCTTTTCAATACTTCTGGGATTATTTTGAGTCCAAGTAAATTTAATTGCACAGGTGAATTAATCATCTAGGAGTTTAGTTAAGCTTTGTCTCTTGCTCAGTGAAGCTGGGTATTTGATTACCTGATGAATGAAGTAACATCTCACTTAATACTCTATTTAAGAGTTATAATAATTAAAGCCTTTAAGGGCAAGTTGGGTTGTTGAGAATTTCAATCATTCTTAATTTAAGTTTGAGTTAATGATTTAATGTGATTTAATTTATTTATGAGGTTTTAATTAATAATTTTAAGTTTGGAATAGTGTTCAAATTATATTAGATTTAATTTAAATCTTTACACTTTCAATTATCTTAAGTATTTCGTATTGATGTTTATATTTTAAATTTACTTAGATAGAAAGAGGCATTGAAATTATTGATATGTTTTGATTTAACTCTTAATGATTTCATTTAGGTTTGTTAAGTGATTTTAATTTAATTTAATTTAATTTAATTTAATTTAATTTAATTTAATTTAATTTTAATTTAATTTAATTTAATTTAATTTAATTTAATTTAATTTTAGTTTTAATTTAATTTTAATTTAATTTAATTTTAGTTTCAATATTTTAAATTTAATTTAATTTAATTGTTAAGGTGTTAATTTAATTTAATTTAAACTTTGATTTGACTTAATTTAATTTAATTTAATTTACTTCATGATTTTAAATTTGATTTTAATTATTGGACCATTTAACATTTTAAGCTTTAATTCATTTAAGGGTTATCTTCTTTTAATTTTTTAATTTATTTAATTTGGATTATTATTTTAATCTTTAATTAAGAACTAAATATTATTGAAGTGACTTATTTAGGGATTTTTAAATTAGAGAATAAATATCCTCTTAATAATATCCCTATTTTAATAATCCAAAATTTAAATATATTCCTTCCAAAATTTAAATTATTTAATTAATTTGAGTTTCATTTTGATATTTTGAAAGTGTTTAATGGGTTTCTACTCTTTTAATTTCCTAAGTTTCAATCATCCAAGAGAAAGTTAAAATCAAATATTTTACCCTCCATTTTGATTAAACCTAAAGTTTTAATTAAGGGTTAAAATTTTTAATTACCTTTACGCCCTTTTAGGCTTATTTATTTCATAACTCACTAAATTGAGCTCAAATGAATTCAAAATTTTTATGTCACCTCACTCACATATCAATTATGACATTAGAGAAAAAAATGTGATTTTTCCGACTTTAATTTATTTATATAATTATTTTTAGTAGAAAATGGGGGGTTTTTAAAGAAAATTGAAAAACATGACCAAGGTAAAGTTTCTGTCCTTAAAAAAATTATGGAATGTTTCTAATGACCAGAGAAATAGTTGGACCAATTTTTGTGATTTTTTGAATTCTATTTTATTTATTATAATTATTTTGAATTTTAGAGTATTATTTAATTTTAAAAATAAAATAAAAATTGAAAAATAGATTTTATATTTTTCTTAAATTTCTCTAACCTCATGGAGTCTAAAGAAACAAATTTTATAATTTTCTGATTTTTGTTTGATTTATTAGAATTATTTAAGTGAAAAAGGTTGAAAATTCATTTTTAATATTAAAAATTACATTAAGCCTTTAAAATTCAATATCATATCCTAGGGACTTAGGAAAAATATTTGGTTTGTTACTAAGTGTTTAGGAGTCAAAATGTGACATTTTTATGATTTTTAATATTTTTGTGATTTTTATTATTTTTTAATTATTAAAATATTAAAATATTGTGAAAAATCAATTTTTTTAGAAAAATCCAATTTTAATTTCCCTGAATCCCCTGATATCAGAGGAGCTCCAAAACCATTTTTATGAATTTTTGAAAAGTATTTTTGGAGTTATGAATTTTTAAAGTTCCATGTTGCTTATGAGGCTTAATCAATCCATTTGGTGGGGGTTAATCAAGTCCAATTGATTTCAAAATTTTATGTACGGTTCCTCTGACCCTAAAAAATAATGGAGAATTGTTTTCAAGTCAATTTGGTGTGTGGTTAACCCTAATTAATTCAAATTCAATTTTGGGAGTTTAGGCCAATTAGGGTTATTATGAATGAATTAACTCAAAATATATTTTTCATAGGGTCCCCTGGTCCTAAGAAACACGACCAAATTTTCTTAGAATTTATTTTACAACATGCTAATTATTGGAATTAAAATACCTAAAACAGTGACATGAACTTGAAAAATCAATAACTTTTCATAGAGATGGTCTCTGACCTTACAAAAATCAGGGAATGTTGCCAAGATCAGAGGCTTCAAAAGCTCTTTGGTCTCATGTCATGGTGAATTGTCTATGTAAATGGAGAATCAAAACTTTGGAAACAATAAATAAATTATTAAAAATAAAATACTCTTTCAATTAACTTGATTTCTTTTTCACATTATTATCCTCTGTTCACTGAGCAAGAAGGTATTTCTATTTTATTTTTGTGATTTTTCTATGCAAAGATATGAATTTTTGAAGTTCTGGTATTTAAATAAATCCAAAATATCCTAATTTTCTACTTATCCGACTCGACGCCACCTCATCCTCGTCTGGATCGAAAGCCCACGCGTCGCTCCACGGTTCACCGCCGCCATCTGGCTCAGCGCTCCAGGGTCCCGCGGTTCACGTAACATTCTCTGATCCGGTGCAATCTGAACTGTTCACTCGATACACGCTCGATCAGACGGCGCCTGGTCATCATCTACGACTGGTGTGCACCCGTGACCGTCCACACTAAAACCCTAAGATCTCACTCGATTCTCCATGGATTTTTGCTTTCTTATACTCTATCGATTCTTCTTGAAGAGACGAACACATCTATATGGGTAAGAGGCATTGAAATCAACTCAAACTAAATGGAGAATCTCCAAGAGCTCGAGAGGAAGAGTGAGTTCATACCTTTGCTCAGAGAAGTGAAGATTCGATTTGAGGGTTGTGTCACCTTCGATTGAGTCCAGGCAAGCTCCAGATGAAGAATCTTGCTCTGGGGAAATGCCAAGGTACAAAAGTGACCAAGGCCGATCACAAATCTTGGAGGCTGGAAGCAATGGCTGGCCTGGTGAGGGGGCTTTTGCTGGGGAACTTCTCCTCTTGGTCTGGTGAAGGTGTAGAGTCAATCAATTTGAATATTGGCTCACTGTGGTGAAGTGTCCTAGTTTTGGGCTTGAATTTCAACTCCAAAATTGGAATCACAGAGAGGGTTTAAGGGCTGGATTTCAGTGGGGATCAAGTTCTATATGTCTGGAGAGGGATCTAGAGTGATTTTGGCAGAGTTTTGGTAAGATTTTTTTTCAACACCTTATTTGGCTGAGAGGTGAGTGAGTTTAAATTATGGTGGCTGGAGGGCCTCCCAGGGGGGTTTAATGGCTTGGATCAACTGCCTTGGCCAAGGGAAGAACAACCACAGTGGCCATTGGGCATGGGACAGCTCAGCAAGGGGGATTTGAATTTTTTAATCAATTTAGACCTTTCGGCCATGGTGTTTTCCGGCGACCCAGGCGGCTGACCGGCAGGGTTAGGTCACCATCTGGCTCAGGGAGGTCAGGGGTTGACAATGATGCAAGCAATTAGCATTGGCCATGTGTAAAGGACTTGATTCAAATAGAATTGGGGAAGTGGCTATTTTAGGTTCAAATTGGTCAAATGCATGCTTTAGGCTTGGCGCACCTCCCCAAGGCCTGATTTTGGGATGAGGGAAATCAGTGGGTTCAGCCAAGAGAAGGTGGTGAAGTCCCCATCCATGAATATTTAGATTAATCATGGGTTAGGGTGTATCATTAAAAGGGTTAAAACTTTTTTAAGGGGTTTTAAAAGAGGCTCCTCCTTTTGTAATTAATAGCATGGTGATGTGTAAAGGGGCTCCCAAAGCTTGCATGTGGATTGTGCATGGTTCAATGGCTCCATTTGGCTTAGGGGTGGCTTGGCTTAGTTTCATGGAAGTGGGTTTTAGAAATTTTGGCATTTTGGTGGAAAATTTTCATGAAGATTGATTTGGAATGGTTTAATGATGGTTTTGAAACTTAAGAGTGATTTTGATTCAATGGATGATGGAAAGAAATGTCATGTGGGCTTTGGATTGAAAACTTGGGCTTTTGAAATGGTTTTGGATGGGCTTTTAAAATGTTTTAATGAAATGGGCTTTTAGATTTTAAGATAAATTTTTGGATGAAAATTTTGTAAGAGATTGTACCAAATAAATATTGCATTTAGTTTAGGGATGTGTCATGAAGATTTTGGAAGAGATTTGGTGTGATTTGGAGTAGAATTGGGTTGAATTTAGGCTTTTTTGGTAAAGGGGCCAAGGTGGGCCAACTTGGGCTAACTTGGGCTAAGGTTGGGCTAATGTTGGTTTTAATGTAAAATTAATGATGGGAAATATTTATGTGAGTGTTACAAAAAGTTTTCAACTTTGGTTGGACTCTAATTTTGGGATTTGGGCCCATTTGGGTTAGGTTTGGGCTTAGGTCAATTTAAGGGATTTTGGTTTTGGGTTAGGTTTGGGTGGAGTTTAGGTTCAAATTTTCGGCAAATCAAGTTAGTATTTTGTTTGTGGTGGTTTTGGGAAGGTTTTAGAAAAGATTTGGGGACAATTAGAGTTGGTTTGGGCTAGGTTTAGGTCATAGGCAAAAATTGGGCCTTAGGCTTCAAATTGAAATTGGGCCCAAATGTCAATCAAATTGGACTTAAATTTGGTCTACATTGATATTTGGGATATTTAATTGAAGTTTAAAATTGAATTGGACCAAAATTAAGGTCAATTGGGGTGGTTTGGTTTGACATTGGGTTCACTTGGGTTAAAAAATGGGTCAAATTGGGGGTTTTGGTAAAAGTGGGGTAACTTGGCAAAATTTGCTCATGGTGTAGTTGAACAAAATGAAATTAAGAATATTTGGGGTTTTTTGAAATTTTTTAGGAATTTTTAGAATTTTTGGATTTTTGGGGTAAAAGGATATTTTGGTAATTTTGGGGGGTTTAGGGGTATTTTTGGAAATTTTGTTATTTTTTGCCAAAGATGGTCAATTTGAGTGGTGGGAAGTGTTTAGGATTGATTTTGCGGGATCTTGGGTAATTTAGGTAATTTTGCAAATTTTGGGTCATTTCAAGGGTATTTAGTAGGTTTGGTGGGTCCGGAGCCTCAGGGGTCAAAAACTGAAATTTTGAAAAAAAGGAAGATTGATCAAATGTGAGTGAAATGGAATCACTTTGGTTGAGCCATGAAGACATATTAAGCCCATATGAGCCATGAGAGGACTCATTTGAGGCATTAACTATGTTGTTCCTAACCCTCTTAGCCAGGGGCTTGGGGGTTAAGGACCATCCATATGAATTACCTACATGAGTCAGGAAGTCAAGTTGGGTGAGAGTGTGGTTTTAGGACTTGGAATGTGTGTGAGAGTGTAGTTTATGTGCAAGTCAACCCTCACCAGACCAGACCATCTAGGGTGTTCCTAAGGCCAAAAAGTCCTATAGGGAACTCATCCTTTAAACCTCCACATTTGATTTCAACCCTCTAGGTGATTAGGGGTTTACAATCAAGCTTGTGGGGTTTGCAGGGAGCTAAGAAGTAGTTTGAATTTCTCGATGGTGGGTTCCATTTCAAGTCCTCTAAGATTAGTCAAAGGAAAAGCCTAAGGCTAGATCCTAAGTACTAAAAAGAGAGGCAAAAGACCTTACCAAAATTGAGGTCAACAGGCATGTATAGCAGCAATAACATTCTGCTTAATAATATTCCAAAATTATTTATAAAAATCGAAAGAAAAACCGTCTGGCCCAGCTTTTTTATTACCATTTATTGAGTTAATAGCTAAAAAAATTTCATCTTCAGTAGGAAGATTAGTTAAGAGATATCCATTGCCTTTGTAAAAACCATTATGTAGTAGAGGAGCAGAAAATAAGGAAGGGTTAGAGTAATGGAATGAAAACAGATCTTGAAAATTATAAATAGCATCTTCAGCAATTGCATGGGAATCATATAATCAGCCTTTAGTAGAAGAATTAATTTTCATAATAGTGCTCAATGATCTCCTATATTTGATTACAACATGAAATAACTTTGAGTTTCTATGCCCATATAAGAAGTGATTTGCTGAATCTTTTTGTTGAAGAAAAATTTCCTCTTGTAGAATAGTAGAATTTAGTCTTTCATTTGCCTCCATTAAATTCTATTCAGGCATGTACCATCTTCAACTTCTTTTTCAAGCTTAGAGACTAAATTTTCAGCATGTTGGATATTTGAATTTATATTCCCAAATTCATTCCAATTCCAATGAGTCAAAACCTTAGCTAGTTTTTTCAGAATCTGCCATAGTTGAAAAAGAGGATTTGCATTTTAAATAAGCATGAGGAATGCTCCAATTATTTTCAATTAATTTACTGCAATTAGGATGTGAAAACTACACATTTAAGTATCAGAAACAGGTTTTATGAATAGTAGTTTTGAAAGCAATTTTAACTAGCACAGGTGAGTGATCAAACCCCAATCTAGCAAGATGTTGAACTTTAGTAATGGGGAACATATCAAGCTAGCCTTTATTAGCAAGAATTCTATCCATTCTTTCATAAATACTTCCCCTCTTCCAAGTAAAGGGAGACCCTTTAAAACCAACATCAAATAGATTAGCTTCTTTAATTTGATCAGAAAAGACAAGCATATCATGATGATTTGGATTCCTTCCCCCCTTCTTCTCACTAGGATGAGTAATACAATTAAAATATACTCCAACCATCCATCCTTCATTAATATTATTTCCAATAATGCAACTGAGACCAAAGATCTGCTCTATCAGCCTTGGAAGAAGAAGCATAAACAAATGAAGCATATCCTTTAAAATGATCAAGTTCAAAATGAACATGCAGAAATTGAGGATGATCCACCATAAAATCAACATTTAACTCTTTCCTATAAAATAACCAGATCTTATTGGAAGAGTTAAAAACAAAATTGTAACCAGAAAATTTTCTAGTAAATCTGACAAAATTTGACTTAACCAATGGTTCAAGTAGAACCACCACCCAACATTTATAAACCTTGTTTAGTCTTAATAACCTATTAAGGGAGCAAGGGTTAGCAACTCCCCTAATATTCCAATAGAGAAAATTAAGCATGTCGAGAAGATCTGCCTCCTCTAGTCAGCCTAGAGAAGGAAGATGCAGAAGGATTAGATGGAATAATATTCTCAATAAATAAATGATCAAAAGGCTTCTTCTTTTTACTTTTTTTCACCACCCAATCATCATTGAGTTCATTATTAACAAGAACCCATATTAGTCTGGATATTGGTAGTCTCCTGTGGCTTATAATGAAAAACTGGATAATTTATAGCTGGAGGGAAAACTTCTTTAGATAAATAGTAATTAACAATACTAACATTCTCAGAAGAGTCAGCAATCACAGCTTCAGTTATTTCAGGTTCCACAGTTATAACACCCTGATTAATAACCTGCACATTAGTAATGACAGAAGGAATGTCTAAGACAAATAAAATATTATCAGGATCGCTATTCAGAATGTCAGATTGATTCTGGACATTAATCAATCCCTCAGCACCCTGGACAACAGTTGATTCATTCTAAATATCAGCAGATACAACTTTAATAGGAGTAATACTAGAAGAAACAACATTAACAATAGGCATAGTTAACTTCTCAGATTCAATAACATTAATGACAGAGTTATCTTCAATATAAATAACTTCAGAGTTGATATTCTGAAGTTGAATAGAAGAGTCCTGAAATATATTATTAATGTTCATAGCAGGATCCACTATTTCAGTGGATTTCAAAATCTGAGTACCCTGTCGGCATATTTTTGAGTTATGTGTATTATTTTAAAAAGGGGGTCGCCTAACAGAAATTGTCGGCGAATTTTAAATTTTAAATTTAATTTAAATATATATATAATTTGGAAAGTAGCATTTGATTTTAAAAATAATTTTAAGTTTGAAAATTTTAAGATGTGAAATCAAACCGATCTCACTTCCCAAATAGTTTATACAAACGAGCACCGCACCAAAAACTGTGTATCCATCCCGAAGAATAGACACACTGCTTGACGATGGGGCTCGATTAAATAAACTAGAAGATTTGTGACATCCGTTTGGTCTGGGAACCAATTTTATAAGCCGACAAATTCCCCTGCTTAATATAAATGAATTAAGCAGGGTTTATATTACCTGGGTTCTTAAAATTTCCCTATAAGGGAAAGCCCCTATAGTTAATTACATCTTAAGTGACGGGAATCACTTAAGAAAACTCTCGATAATAATCAGTAGTTCTGCTCTCAAGAATCTCAAATTTTAAGTTTTCAAGGGATTGAATTTTGGAATTTCAATAGGGAATGGATCAAATTTGGAACATTTTATTTTGGGAATCCAAAGGAAGAAAGGTAGGAGAAATCACAGATCCAAAGCGAACTCCGGTAATTTCCCGACTATCCTATTGTTTGGATTAAATTTAGGAAAGTCCTGATATTTATTTAATGTTTTGATCTTGCCAATTTTAATTAATTAGGACTTATGTTCGTATGACATGATCATACAAATAGCCTCGAAGATGTGAGGGTTTATGTCGTATCGGATGACTACCTCGGGATCCTAAGACTGGTTAGGGCTTAATTTGCATTGCAAATGCCTAACGAAGAGTTGAGGATTTATGTTGCACTAGGCAAACTACCTCGAAGTCCTATGGCTTGGTTATTTAATTCTAAGAAAGTTTAGCAGATGTAGAGTTGTTTTGCTGACGAAGATGGTCGTGCTGCCCACCGTGCTCCAAGCTCCTTGTTGTTGCAGAGGTTTAGTTTTAGAAGTCATAAATCTGTAGATGAGAAAAGTGTTTTGGTTTAGAGAAATTCTTAATTTCCAAGTGTTTTTTATGTTTTAATTAAAACAAATCTTAAAGTTGATTATAACAACACCGATTAAGATCCCACGGTTCCATCCTTCCGGCATCGTTATTTTATCGGATTCACTTAGTCCAGATGAATTTGCTAAACTCAACTAAATGAGTTCCACACTTTCATTTAGACCGTGGGAAATCCCGTTAGCAAAACGTAGGTTACATCATCCGAAGTATTCCCGATCATCCAACAAGACGTTTTAATTTAGTTGTAATTGCAGTTTTGTGTTACGTTTGTGATTAAATTTTGAGTTGTTTTATATTTTGAAATGTTGTGGCGGTGAATTTTATCTTGCAATGACTTTTAATTTAGTTTTGGTTTCGGTTTTAGGGACTATCCTAAAAGTGTGGGTTTTCATGCAACGATTGTTTATCATGCAAGAAAAGTAAGTGCGATGCGATTAAGTAAATTGCAATAAAATAAAAGCGTACCTGGAGGGTCTTCCCGTCATCCCAAGCTGCACTTAAAACACAATTTAGAATATTTAAGCATTTAGAACAAGTTCCTAGGTAAAACTAAGGGAAGGGTTATGGTTTTCTACCAAGTTCCTAATCACGTAGCTAGTCATCTCCTATGACGTCTAGGTTCTTGTGTTTTGGTTTAAGGACGATTTTCTTCATCAAAGAACAATTAAGTTCGATTGTTCTCATAAACATCCTATCATATTGAGAAAGTGTTTAAGAAGAATCTTAAACATCTTTTCAATATTGCTAGAATTATTTTATGTCTAAATGAATTTAATCATACAAATGAATTAATCGTCCGGGAATTCAAGTTTTGTTGTTACCTTACTCAGTGAACTAGGACATTTGAATATCCTATGAGTGAAGTAACACTTCACTTAACGCTCTGTTTAGGAGTTATGACAACAAAAGCTTTCGAGGGCAAATTGATGTTCAAATGGTTTATGATTTAATTTAATTTCAGTTAACGGGTTTAAATTTGGAATAGTGTTCAAGTTGCTTTATATTTATTTTTGAATTTCTTTATATCTTAGGTGATGTTATTTTTAATTCAATTTAATTTAACTTTAAATTAATTTAATTTGGTTTTGTTTTAATTTTAATTTAATTTAATTTGATTTTAATTTTAACTTGATTCTATTATTTAATTTAATTTAATTCAATTTAATTTGATTTGATATGATTTAATTTAATTTAATTTAATTTAATTTAATTTAATTTAATTTACTTTAATTTAATTTTTAATTTAATTTAATTTTTAATTTTAATTTAATATTTTATTATTATTTTTTTATTTTTTAAAGATGATTTAATTTTAATTATTAAAGTATTAATTTAATTGAAATTTTAAAGGGATTTAATTTAAATAATTTAACTTTAATTTAATTTAATGATTAAGTCTTTTAGCATTTTAAATCTTAAATTTGGATTATCATTTTAATTAGGAATTAAATATTACCGAGATGATTAATTTAGGGATTCTTAAATTAAAGAACAAATCTCTTCCTAATAATATCCCTATTTTAAATTTTATTATTCTTCCAAATTTAATCAACTATTTAATTAAGGTTTATTTCAATTATTTTTAAATTGTTTAATAAGTTTCTACCCTTATTATTTAAATTTCAATCATCCAAATCAGATTAGGATCAAATATTTTACTCTTTAATTTTATTAAGCCTAAAGTTATAATTAAAGGTTAAACTTTTAATTACCATTTTGCCCTTCAAGCTTAATAATTTCATAACTCACTAAATTGAGCTTAAATGAACTTGAAATTTTATGTGACTTCACTCATATGTCAATAAAGGCATGAGAGGAGAAAATGTGATTTTTACGTATTTAATTTATTTATGTAATTATTTTTGGTGGAAAATAAGGATTTCCGAGGAAAATTTAATAATATGACCAAGGAAAAGTTTCTGTCCTTAAGAAAATTATGGGACATTCCTAATGACCGAGAGAATCACTTGGACCAATTTTGGTGATTTTTTGAATTATATTCTTTTTATTATAATTATTTTGAGTTTTGGAGTATTAATTAATTTAAAAATAAAATAAAGGTTGAAAAATGAATTTTATATTTTTCAAAAATCTCTCTGATATCAAGGAAATCAGAGAATCAATTTTTATAATTTTTTGATTTGTCTTTGATTTATTATAATTATTTTAGTGGAAATACTAAAAATATACATTTTTTTAATTTTAAAATTACCTTAGGACTTTAAAATTTAATATCTCATTATAGAGATTTAAGAAAAATATGGGGTTTGTTCCCAAGTGATTAAAATTCAAAATGTGACATTTTGGTGAATTTTATTATTTTTGTGATTTTTATTATTTTTTAATTATTAAAATATTAAAATAATGCAAAAAATCAACTTTTTTAGAAAATTACAATTTTATTTTTCTTAAATTTCCCTAATATCAGAGAGGCTCCAAAACCAATTTAGTGAATTTTTGAAAAGTATTTTGAAAGTTATGAATTTTTAAATTTTAAATTGGCTAAATGGCTTAATCAACCCATTTAGTAGGGCTAACCAAGTCCAATTGACTTCAAATTTTTATGGTGGGTTCCTCTGATCCTAAAGGTTAGTGGAGAATTAATTTCAAGTCAATTTGATGTATGATTAGCTTTAATTAATTAAGGATCTATTTTGGGTGTTTAAGCCAATTAGGGTTATTCCAAGTGGATTAATTCAAAACCTATTTTTCCTAGGTTCCTCTGGTCATAATAAACATTACAAAATTTTCCTAGAGTTTATTTCACATTATGCTAATTATTGGAATTAAAATACTCAAACTAGCAACCTAGAGTTGAAAAATCAATAACTCTTCATAGGGATGGCCTCTGACTTTGGAAAATTCAGGGAATGTTCCCAAATTCAGAGGCTTAAAAGCCCTATGGTCTCATGCCATGAGTGAATTGTATACATGCATGGAGAATTGAAAATGTGCAGAGAGTAAATAAATTATTAAAAATAAAATACTTGATGAAATTAAATGATTTCTTTTCCACATTATTCTCCTTTGTTCACTGAGCAAGAGGATATTTTTATTTTATTTTTCTGATTTTCCTACACAAAGTTATGCATTTTTCAAGTTCTGGTAATTAAATAAATAGAAAAATAACCTATTTTTCTACTTATCCACGCGGCGCTGACTCAACCTCGGTGTCTCCGAAAGGCCACGCGGCGTATCTGATTCGGCGCCGCCGTCCGACTCAGCGCTCCAGGGGCTCGCTGTATCGTTTCGTCTCCTCATCCGGCGCGATCCTGGCCGTTCGTCCGCGCGTGTATTAAATGAATTGCATCCGTTCATCGTCCCCAAGCCTCCTAGCCCGAGAACCGTCCACACTAAATCCTTAATATCTCACTCAATACTTAACGAATTTTCGTGTTCTTCTTGCAGAGACGAATACATCTATATGGTGATCATGCATTGAAATTAAGGCATTTGAAATGGAGAATCTCCAGAAGCTTGGGATAAAGAGTTAGCTCATACCTTAGCTCAGAGAAGTGTGGCTTCAATCTGAGGGTTGTGTCACCTTCGATTGCGTCCCAACAAGCTCCAGATGAAGTCTCTCGGTCGCAGTGAATTGTCAGGTAGGATTTCGACCACGGTGATTATAAAGCTTGGAGTACGGAACGGATGGGTGTCCTGGAGAGGGGGCTTTTACTGGTAGACTTCTTCCCTTGGTCTGGTGAAGGTGTAGGATCAATCAATTTGGGGATTGGTCCACTGTGAAGAAGTGTCCTGGTTTTGTCTTGAAGTTTGAACTCGAAATTGAGCTCGGTAGAGGGAATTGAGGCTGGAATCCGGTGGGAATCAAGTGCTCTATGTGTAGTGAGTGGTACGGAATGATTTTGGCGAGTTTCCTTAAGGTTGGTTCGAGCACCTCTCCCATGGCCAAGAGAGGGGTGTTTAAATAGTAGAGGGTGGAGGGCCTCCCGGGGGGCTCGAGGCTTGGGATCGAGTTGCTTAGGTCGAGGGATGAACGACCGTGGTGGCCATTGGGCA
Source organism: Papilionanthe hookeriana x Papilionanthe teres (assembly GCA_022702705.1). Classification (NCBI taxonomy): domain Eukaryota; kingdom Viridiplantae; phylum Streptophyta; class Magnoliopsida; order Asparagales; family Orchidaceae; genus Papilionanthe; species Papilionanthe hookeriana x Papilionanthe teres. Next base: position 1,591,150 of record CM040427.1, read on the forward strand.
TGGGACGGCTCAGCAAGGTGGAATTTCAATGCTTGGCTCCTGCCCATGACTCGGCCATGGTGTTTTCGGCGGCCCGGATGGTCGGCCGGTAGGCGAGGGTCACCCTCGAGGTCGGGGAGGTCGGGGGTTGAAGTTGGTGAATTCAATTGAAGCCTTACATGTGTAAAGTGGTTGGATCAAAATGGCATGGGGAGGTGGCTTCTTTTGCACTTGGTTTGGTCAACCCATGGAAGTGGGCTTGGTTCACCTCCCCATGGCTGATTTGGGCTGAGGGAGGATAAGATGAATCAGCTAGGAAAGAGTAGAGAAGTCACCATCGATGAATATTTTGATTAATCATGGATTAAGGTGAAGCATTAAAAGGGTTAAAACATTTTTAAGGGGGCTTAAAAGAGGCTCCTCCTTTTGCCATTAATGGTTTGGTCACATGTCAAACCTTCCATGGCTTCATGTGGCTTGTCCATGGCTTGCATGTGGCCTCATTTGGCTCATCCTTGACTTAGGAAAAGTGGATCCATTTATATGAAAAAGGAATTTGGAGATTTTGGCAATTTAGTGAAAAATTTAGATGGTGCTTGATTTAGGTTGATTTGATGATTGATTTGGGACTTAGGAATTGATCCCAATTAAAAGGATGATGAGAAGGAATTGTCATGTTGGCTTTGGGCTTTTGGATTTCACTTTGGATGGGCTTTCAAGATGGTTTAGAGAGTGGGCTTTTAGATTTCAAAACAAATTTTAGGATGAGAATTTTGTAAAGGATTGGATCCAATAAGTGTTGAATTTAATTTAGGAAGGTTTCATGAATGATTTGGAATAAATTTAAAGTGGTTTGGGCTTAAATTGGGTTGGATTTGAACCTCTTTGGTAAATGGGCCAATGTAGGTCAAATTGGGCTAACTTGGGCCAATGTTGGGCTAGGGTTGAAATTGATGTAAAATAAATGTTGGAAAATATTTATAGAAGTGTTTCAAAGAGGTTTTGGCATTGGTTGGGTTTTGATTTTGGGGTTTGGGCTTATTTGGGTTTGGTTTGGGTTTAGGTCAAAATTGGGCCTTTTAGCTTTGGGTTGAATTTAAGTGGGGTTTGGCTCTAAATTTTGGGCAAATCATGTTAGTGTTTTGCTTTTGGGGATGTTAGGGAAGGATTAGAAAAGGTTTGGGGTTAATTGGAGATTAATTGGGTTAGTTTGGGCTAGGTTTGGGTCATGGGTCCCAATTGGGCTTTAAGGCCAAAAGTGAAATTTGATTCAAATGTCAATCAAATTGGACTTGGATCTGGTCTAGATTGGTGTTAGGAATGTTAAATTGAAGTTTAGAATTGAATTGGACCAGAATTTGGGTCGATTGGGTAGGTTTGGCTTGACATTGGGTTCACTCAAGGTTAAAATGGGTCAAATTGGGGGTTTTGACAAAAGTGGGTTAAATTGACAAAATTGTCCCATGGTGTAGTTGAAAAAAATGAACTTGGGAATATTTGGGATTTTTTGGATTTTTTTGGGAATTTTCTGAATTTTTGAATTTTTGGGTCAAGAGGGGTATTTTGGGTATTTGGAGGGTATTGGGGGGTATTTTTGGAATTTTTGGTATTTTTGCCTATGGATGATCAGCTTGATTGGTGAGGAAATGTTCAAGGTTAATTTTGGGGAATTTTGGGTGATTTGGAAATTTTGAAAATTTTGGGTAATTTCGAGGGCTTTGGGTAAGTTTGGCGGGTGCGGGGTCTGGCGGTCAAAAATTGAAAATTTGCAAAAATGAAGATTGAGTAATTATAAGTGGAATGAAATCATTTTGGTTGAGCCATGAAGCCATATCAAGCCCGCATGAGCCATGAAGGGACTCATTTGAGGCATCTACTATGTTGTTCCTAACCCTGCTTGCGAGGGTTTAGGGGTTAAGGACCATCCATGTGAATCACCTTCATGAGTCGGGAGGTCAAGTTAGGTATGGGTGTGTTTTTAGGATGTGTGTGAAAGTGTAGTGTATAGGTGTAGTGTGTGTGTAAGTCGAGTCCTTCACCGGACTAGGCCACCCAAGGCGGTTTTAAGGCGAAGAGTCACATAGGAACACATCCTTTAAACTTCCACATTTGATTTCAACCCTCTAGGTGATTAGGGGTCTACAATCAAGTTTGTGGAGTTTGCGGGGAGTTAAGAAGTGGTTTGAATTTCTAGGTGGTGGGTCCCAATTCTAATCCTCTAAGACGAGTCAGAGGAAAAGCTAAGGCTAGATCCTAAGTACTAAAGAGAAGAAGAGAAGACCTCATAAAAAATGAGGTCGACAAATGGACCCCGATAGGTGTGGTGTGATAACCAAGCACACCGCTCGTATTGGTGTTGACCGAAAAGATCAACAAAACCAACACGGATGTCCAAGTGACAAACTTAGGACGAAGTAGAAGAATTTCATTTGGGGAGTGTCGAGTATATCTACGAGGCTTGGAGATTCTTGAACTCTCGGCGGGGAAAGGAAAAGGAGGTGAATCCCAAATCATATGACCTGGGGGAATTTCAATTTAGATTTTATTTTGTTTCAGTTTAAGTTTTGATGTGTAAGTTTAGATTTTAGCTTGAATTTTAATTTAAATTGAAGTTTTGTCAAAATTAATTTGAAGGGATTCGAACTTGAAATGAAAATTGAAATTTTGTGGTTTTAGATGTAACATCTTCAACCTCAAAAGAAAATTGAATTGATCGGATCGAATCATTGCAACGAGGAGAGATCTCAGACCAATGCGGTATTGGATGTAAAATCCTTAACTTCAATAGTTTGATTTTGATGTATTTCAATGCAATAGGGAAAGAATCCTAAAGCAATGCAGTCTCGGATGTAAAATCCTTAACCCCAAAAGTCCGATTTGGATGTATTTCATCGCGATAGGGAAAGAATCCTAAAGCGATGCGGTCTCGGATGTAAAATCCTCGACCCCAAGAATTTGATTTTGATGTATTTCATTGCAATAGGGAAATAATCCTAAAGCGATGCGGTCTCGGATGTAAAATCCTCGACCCAAAAGTTTGAATTTGTTGTATTTCATTGCGATAGGGAAAGGATCCTAAAGCAATGCAGTCTTGGATGTAAAATCCTTAACCTCAAGAATTTGATTTTGTTGTATTTCAATGCGATAGGGAAAGAATCCTAAAGCAATACGGTCTCGGATGTAAAATCCTCGACCCCAAAAGTTTGATTTTGTTGTATTTCATTGCGATAGGGAAAGTATCCTAAAGCGATGCGAGTCTCGGATGTAAAATCCTCGACCCAAAAGTTTGATTTTGATGTATTTCATTGTGATAGGGAAAGAATCCTAAAGCAATGCGAGTCTCGGATGTAAAATCCTCGACCCCAGAAATTGAATTTGATGTATTTCATTGCGATAGGGAAAGAATCCTAAAGCGATGCGGTCTCGGATGTAAAATCCTCAACCCCAAAAGTTTGAATTTGATGTATTTCATTGCGATAGGGAAAGAATCCTAAAGTAATGCAGTCGCGGATGTAAAATCCTCAACTCCAATAATTTGAATTTGTTGTATTTCATTGCGATAGGGAGAGAATCCTAAAGCAATGCAGTCTCGGATGTAAAGTCCTCAACCCCAAGAATTTGAATTTGATGTATTTCATTGCGATAGGGAAAGAATCCTAAAGCAATGCAGTCTCGGATGTAAAATCCTCAACCCCAAAAGTTTGAATTTGATGTATTTCATTGCGATAGGGAAAGAATCCTAAAGCAATGCAGTCTCAGATGTAAAATCCTCAACGCCAAAAGTTTGATTTTGAAGTAACTGATTTTGTAATGATTTGTAGTGTTGATTTGAAAAGTGTGGAATTTTGGTGTTTCGAGAATTTCATGAAAGTTGTAAAAGATTTTTTTTTTGTGGAAAGAAACAAATTAGGAGGGAATATGTAGATGCTACATATCCCATTCAAAGGAGTTGATCGAAAGTTTCTGGTTTGGATTGGATATAATTCCTCGCCACTAGATTCGAATCGAAAACCTCGTGGCTCCATGTCAATGGAATCGACCGTTTCCATCCCAGACAAAGGAGAGAGCAGAACAGATTGGATTTCAGATTTGGAAGATTGAGTTTGAATTTGATTGAGATTTGATTTGAGGTCTGGAAGGTTGAATTTGAATTTTTGATTGAGATTTGATTTGAAATTTATGTTCATTTTGTTTGTCTTTTAACGATTCAAATTTATTTTATCATTCATTTAATGTTCATGTGAATTTGGTGTTCATCATTTTTTAGATTTTTAAGGAAAGTTTTCTTTTATTCTTTTTTTGTTTCTTTTCGTTCTTTGTTCGAAGTTCATTTAACTTTAATGGCGTTTCTCGAGTCAACTTGCACAAAAGAGGTGAAGGCCGAAAATGTGATACGGTCACTTTTATTCCAATCATGTTGAAGATACATCATACAACTCGATGCGGAATACATCTCATACAATCCATATAGACTCGAAACGGACTATGTATGATCTTTGTCGATCCATCCAAAAAGGTATCCGTCGAAATCCATGTACGAATAGTGAGGTACATGGTCGATAACATCACCTTCCAAGCCATCCTTGTCGAGGATGCCGTATGGATGTACGTTGGAGGTGTGATATTTTCCATGTAACTCACGGCTCGTAAGGCCGGAGGCTCTCTAGCTACGGGTGCAGTTGGAAGTGGTAAGGTGCTTTCTGTCATCCATCCTTCGAAAATAACTGAGATCCGCTTCATTGGTACTCCCGGTATGCAATGTTTAGCGACGTCTGCTCTGTTGCCCTTTAGTATCATGACGGAACCTACCGGTAATGATATCTTTACTGGCCCTCGGAACTCACCTGAGCCTACTATCCGGAGGTCAGATCCGAACATGATATTAGATTCGTTCGAAAGAAAGCTGTGCGAAAGGTCGACAAAGTCGTGGTGATCTATGTGCGGGGGTATGCGGTCACCCTTCTTGTAAATGTTAATGATGCAACTGTTGGGTATGCAATCTGTCGGCAGTACCCTCCATGTTATCATTCTCTTTACCATCCTTTTGATGACTAACGATTTTGGATCCACCTTGCCATGACGGAGTATTCCTGGTGGGTTACCCTTCCTGTCTTCTACGAAGTTGTAGCAGCATCCACATTGTATTGTAATTCTACCTTTCCCTGGCATCCATCTCCGGGGTTTCGATTAAGTGTTTTCTCTTAGGCGGCCCGCTCGGCCCATTCTTTTCAAATCCGGATGCGATCCACGATTTGTTGTTGTTCGTATTCGAGAACACGTACGTATGTAGCTCGAGGCCTTCAGTATATTGATCCTCCTGCCTCTGATTCTCTCGAAGTATTCAAAAGTTTTCTTCTCAAAATTCTGCATTCTTTCTAGTTCTTATTCTGGAATAATCTGTAAATGGCGAGGCCTGGTGACGTATTGTGGGATATATGGTTCAATCCCTTCACGTTCTCCTGCATACCTCGGCTCCTCGGGGATGGTGTATGTTGACCTCATTTTTGATGAGGTCTTCTCTTCTTCTCTTTAGTACTTAGGATCTAGCCTTAGGCTTTTCCTTTGACTATCTTAGAGGATTAGAATTGGGACCCACCAATTAGAAATTTAAACCACTTCTTAACTCCCTACAAACTCCACAAACTTGACTATAAACCCCTAATCACATAGAGGGTTGAAATCAAATGTGGAAGTTTAAAGGATGAGTTCCCTATAGGACTCTTTGGCCTTAGGACTGCCCTGGGTGGCCTAGTCTGGTGAAGGGCTGACTTACACACACTACACCTATACACTACACTTTCACACACCTCCTAAAACCACACCCATACCTAACTTGACCTCCTGACTCATGTAGGTGATTCACATGGATGGTCCTTAACCCCTAAGCCCTTGGCAAGAGGGTTAGGAACAACATAGTGGATGCCTCAAATGAGTCCCTTCATGGCTCATATGGACTTGATATGGATTCAAGGCTCAACCAAAATGATTTCATTTCACTTATATTCACCCAATCCTCAATTTTCCAAATTTTCAATTTTTGACCCCCGAGACCCTACACTTGCCTGCTTACTGCAAAACCCTTGAAATCCTCCAAAATTTCCAAATCCCCCAAAATTCCCCAAAATCATTCCCAAACATTCCCACATTACTCAAATTGATCATTCATAGCCAAAAATACCAAAAATTCCAAAAATACCTCCCAATACCCTCCAAATACCCAAAATACCCCTCTTGACCCAAAAACCCAAAAATTCAGAAAATTCCCAGAAAATTTCAGAAAATCCAAAATATTCCCAATTTCATTTTGTCCAACTACACCATGGGAAAATTTTGTCAATTTACCCTACTTTTGTCAAAACCCCCAATTTGACCCATTTTAACCCTAAAGTGAACCCAATGTCAAACCAAACCTACCCAATTGACCCAAATTCTGGTCCAATTCAATTCTAAACTTCAATTCAACATTACCAACACCAATATAGACCAAATCCAAGTCCAATTGGATTGACATTTGGATCCAATTTCACTTTTGGCCTTAAAGCCCAATTTGGACCCATGACCCAAACCTAACCCAAACTCACCCAATTCAACTCCAATTAACCCCAAATCTTTTCCAAAACTCCCTTAACATCCCTATAAACAAAACCTTAACATGATTTGCCCAAAATTTAGACCCAAACCCCACCCAAATTCAACCTAAAACCAAAAGGCCCAATTTTGACCTAAACCCAAACCAAACCCAAATAAGCCCAAACCACAAAATCAAAACCCAACCAAAGCCAAAACCTCTTTTAAACACTCCCATAAACATTTCCCAACATTTATTTTACATCAATTTCAACCCTAGCCCAACATTGGCCCAAGTTAGCCCAATTTGACCTATATTGGCCCATTCACCAAAGAAGCCCAAATCCAACCCAATTCAAACCCAAATCATTCCAAACTCATTTCAAATCACTCATGACACATCCATGAACTAAACCCAACATTTGTTTGGCCCAATACTTCACAAAATTCCCATCCATAAATTTATTTTTAAACCAAAAGCCCATTTTCTTAAACCTTCCTAAAAGCCCAAATTTCATGCTAAAGCCCATATGACAATTGCTCTACATCATACCCTTAATTAAAATCAATCCCTAAGTTTCAAAAACTCATCATGAAGCCATTCCAAATTAAGCCCCATACAAGTTCCCATCAAAATACCAAAATTTTCTTAAATCCATTTCCATGAAATTGACTTAACTTTTCCCAAGCCAAAGATGAGCCATGAAGACATGCATGAGCCACATGGAAGCCATGAGAGCCTCTTTACATGTCACCATGCCATTTTGGGCAAAAGGAGGAGACTCTTTCCTTAATTCCTAAAGGTGATTAACCACTCCCATGATTCCCCTTAACCATGCTTATGCCTAATTGTGCTTGGATGGTGACTTGACCCTACTTGATTATCTTGAGCCGAATCACTTTCTCTTCGACGAAAACCAAGCCTTGGGTGGTGCACCTAGCCCAAAGGGATGGGTTGACCAATTTGAGCCAAAATAAGCCCTCTCCCATTCTATTCTAATCCAAGCCTTTTACACATGGCATTTGCCGATTGCCTACACTAAACCCCGGCCACGACCCACTGAACAAGATGGTGACCGGTGCACGGCCGGCCCGGCCACCGGGTCGCGGAAAACACCATGGCCGAGACCTTGGGAGAAGCCGAACTTTGGAATTCCACCTTGCTGAGCTGCCCCATGCCCGATGGCCACCATGGCTGTTCTTCCCATGCCCGAGCAGGCTGATCCCGACCCTTGGCCATCCCTGTGAGGCTCTCCGGCCACCTCTCATTTAAGCCCGACCCCCTCGCGGCCATGGAGGAGAGTTGCACAAACCTTGCCGAAACTCTGTCAAAATTGTTCCAAACCTACTCCATACTTAGAGCGAGTTGATCCCAGGTGTCGATTTGCCCTAATCCACACCGACGAATCGATTTCTCAGTCGAAATTTCACCCAAAACCGGGACACTTTGCCGCGGTGAGCCGATCCTAAAATTGAGCTGGTCCTACACCTTCACTGGACCGAGAGGAGAAGTTTCCCACTGAAAGCCCCATCTCGAAGCCACCCGGTTGTTCTAGCCTCCGAAGCTTTGTGATAGGGCTGTGGTCACATTCATAGCTAGGCGATTCACCGGACCAGAAGACTTCATCTGGAGCTTGCTGGGATCCAATCGAAGGTGACACAACCCTCAGATTGAAGCCACACTTCTCTGAGCAAAGGTAATTTCAAATGCTTTAATTTCAATGCATGATCATCGTTTAGATGTGTTTGTCTCTTCAAGACGAATCCATAGAGCACAAGAACACCAAAATCCGTTAAGTATTGAGTGAGATATTAGGGATTTAGTGTGGACGGCTCTCGGGTGAGGACGCTTGGGGACGATGAACGGATGCCGTTCATTTAATACACGCACGGACGGATGGCCAGGATCGCGCCGGATGAGGAGACGGAACGATACAGCGGGCCCCCGGGGGGCTGAGTCGGATGGCGGCGTCGAATCAGAGAGTGCCACGCGGCGTTTCGGAGCTGCCGAGGTTAACGCAACGCCTCGTGGATAAATAGAAAATTAGGGTATTTTTTTCTATTTATTTAATTCCCTAAACTTCAAAAATCCATAACTTTGTGTAGAAAAATCAGAAAAATAAAATAAAAATACCCTCTTGCTCAGTGAAGAGAGGAGAATAATGTGGAAAAGAAATCATTTAATTTCATCAAGTATTTTATTTTTAATGATTTATTTACCCTCTGAATTATTTTAATTCTCCATGCATATAGGAAATTCACCATGGCATGAGACCATAGGGCTTTTGAAGCCTCTGAATTTGGGAACATTCCCTGAATTTTCCAAAGTCAGAGGCCATCCTTATGAGAAGTTATTGATTTTTCAAATTCATGTTACTTGTTTTGAGTATTTTAAATCCAATAATTAGCATGTTGTGAAATAAATTCTAGAAAAATTTGGTGATGTTTCTTATGACCGAGAGGACCACTAGGAAAAATAGATTTTGAATTAATTCACTTGGAATAACCCTAATTGGCCTAAACACCAAAAATAGGTCCTTAATTAATTAGAGTTAACCATACATCAAATTGACTTGAAATCAATTCTCCACTGACCTTTAGGATCAGAGGAACCCACCATAAAATTTGAAGTCAATTGGGCTTGGTTAACCCTACTAAATGGGTTGATTAAGCCATTTAGCCAATTTAAATTTAAACAATTCATAACTTTCAAAATGCTTTTCAAAAATTCACCAAATTGGTTTTGGAGTCTCTCTGATATCAGGGGAATTTAAGAAAATTAAAATTTCAATTTTCTAAAAAAGTTGATTTTTTTGGTATTATTTTAATATTTTAATAATTAAAAAAATAATAAAAATCACAAAAATAATAAAATTCACCAAAATGTCACATTTTGAATTTTATCACTTAGGAGCAAACCCCATATTTTTCTTAGGTCTATTTGGTGAGATATTAAATTTTAAAGCCTGAAGGTAATTTTAAAATTAAAAAAAATATATTTTTTTGGCATTTCCACCAAAATAATTCTAATAAATCAAACAAAAATCAGAAAATTATAAAAATTGATTCTCTGATTTCCTTGATATCAGAGAGATTTTTGAAAAATATAAAATTTATTTTTCAACCTTTATTTTATTTTTAAATTAATTAATACTCCAAAACTTAAAATGATTATAATAAAAATAATATAATTAAAAAGTTCACGAAAATTGGTCCAAGTGGTCCTCTGGTCATTAGGAATGTCCCATAATTTTCTTAAGGACATAAACTTTTCCTTGGTCATATTATTAAATTTTTCTTGGAAATCCCTATTTTCCACCAAAAATAATTACATAAATAAATTAAATACAGAAAAATCACATTTTCTCCTCTCATGTCTTTATTGGCATATGAGTGAAGTCACATAAAAATTTCAAATTCATTTAAGCTCAATTTAGTGAGTTATGAAATTATTAAGCTTGAATGGCAAAGTGGTAATTAAAATTTTAACCCTTAATTAAAACTTTAGGTTTAATAAAATTAAAAAGTAAAATATTTGATCTTAATCTGATTTGGATGACTGAAATTTAAATAATTAAAGGGTAGAAACCTATTAAACAATTTAAAAATAATTAAAATAAACCTTAATTAAATAATTGATTAAATTTGGAAGAATAATAAAGTTGGAATTATTAAATAGGGATATTATTAGGAAGAGATTTGTTCTTTAATTTAAAAATCCCTAAATTAATCATCTCAATAATATTTAATTCCTAATTAAAATGATAATTCAAATTTAAGTTTTAAAATGTTAAAGGACTTAATCATTAAAATTAAATTAAAAGTTAAATTATTAAACTCTTTTTAAATTTTCAATTAAATTAAAATTAAAAAATAAAATTAAATTAAATTGAACAAATTAAATTAAATTGAATTAAATTTAATTAAAATTAAATTAAATTAATTGAATAAAATTAAATTAAAAAAAATAATAATAATTAAATTAAATTAAATTAAATTAAATTAAATTAAATCATATTAAATTAAATTAAATTAAATTAAATTAAATTAAAATAAAAAATAAAAATCAAGTTAAAATTAAAATTAAGTTAAATTAAATAAATTAAATTAAAATTGAAGCTAAACCAAATTAGATTAAATTAAAGTTAAAATTAAATGGAATTAAAAATGACATCACTTGAGACATAAAGGAATTCAAAAATAAAAATAGAGCAACTTGAACACTATTCCAAATTTAAACCTGTTAACTGAGATTAAACTAAATCACAAACCATTTGAACACCAATTTGCCCTCGAGAACTTTTATTTGTCATAACTCCTAAACGAAACGTTAAATGAAATGTTACTTCACTTATAGGATATTCAAATGTCCTAGTTCACTGAGCAAGATAACAAAACTTGAATTCCCGGACGATTAATTCATTTGTATGATTAAATTCATTTGGACTTAAAACAATTCTAGCAATATTGAAAAGATGTTTAAGATTCTTCTTAAACACTTTCTCAATATGATAGGATACTTATAAGAACGATTGAACTTAATTGTTCTTTGATGAAGAAAATCGTCCTCGAAACCAAACTACAAGAACCTAGACGTCATAGGATCGACATAGCTATAGGATTAGGAACTTGGTAGAAAACCATAACCCTTCCCTTAGCTTTACCTAGGAACTTGCTTTAAATGCTTAAATATTCCAAATTGTGTTTAAGTGCAGCTTGGGATGACGGGAAGACCCTCCAGGTACGCTTTTATTCTATTGCAAATAACTTTATTGCAATTTATTTAATCGCATCGCACTTACTTTTCTTGCATGATAAACAACTGTTGCATGAAAACCCACACCTTTAGGATAGTCCCTAAAACTGAAACCAAAACTAAATTAAAAGTCATTGCAAGATAAAATTCACCGCCACAACATCTCAAAATATAAAACAACTCAAAATTTAATCACAAACAGAACAAAAAACTGCAATTACAACTAAATTAAAACGTCTTGTTGGATGATCGGGAATACCTCGGATGATGTAACATACGTGTTGCTAACGGGATTTCCCACGGTCTAAATGAAAGTGTGGAACTCATTCAGTTGAGTTTAGCAAATTCATACTGGACTAAGTGAATCCGATAAAAATAATGATGCGGAAGGATGGAACCGTGGGATCTTAACCGGTGTTGTTATAATCAACTTTAAGATTTGTTTTAATTAAAACATAAAAAAACACTTGGAAATTAAGAAATCTCTCTAAACCAAAACACTTCTCTCATCTCCTGATTTATGACTTCTATAACTAAACCTCTGCAACAACAAGGAGCTCGGAGCATGGTGGGCAGCACGGCCATCGTCATCAGCAAAACCCGAGTCTACTTCAGCAAAACTTTCATAGAATTAAATAACTAAACCATAGGATTTCGAGGTAGTTTGCCTAGTGCAACATAAATCCTCAACTCTTCGTTAGGCATTTGCATGATCAAGTCATGTAAATTAAGCCCTAACTAGGTCTTAGGACTCAGAGGTAGTCGTTTAGTATGACATAAACCCTCATATCTTTGAGGCTATTTGTATGATCATGTCATACGAATATAAGTTCTAATTAATTAAAATTGGCAAGATCAAAACATTAAATAAATATTAGGACTTTTCTAAATTCAATCCAAACAATAGGATAGTCGGGAAGTTGCCAAGATTCCTCTTGGATCCTCAGCTTCTCCTACTTCTCTTCCTTTGGATTCCCAAAATAAAATGTTCCAAATTTGATCCATTCCCTATTGAAATTCCAAAATTCAATCCCTTGAAAACTTAAACTTTGAAATTCTTGAAAGCAGAATTACTGATTATTATCGAGAGTTTTCTTAAGTGATTCCCGTCATTTAAGATGTAATTAACTATAGGGGCTTGCCCTTATAGAGAAATTTTAAAGAACCAGGTAATATAAACCCTGTTTAATGCTTTCATATTAAGCAGGGGAATTTGTCGGCTTATAAAATTGGTTCGCAGACCAAACGGATGTCATAAATCTTCTAGTTTATTTAATCGAGCCCCATTACCAAACAGTGTGTCTATTCTCCGGGATAGATATACGGTTTGTAGTGCGGTGCTCGTTTATATAAACAATTTGGGATGTGAAATCAGTTTGATTTCATATCTTAAAATCTTCAAATTTAAAAATTATTTTTAAAATCAAATACTACTTTTCAAATTATTTATTTAAATTAAATTAAAAATTCGCCGACAATTTCTGTAGGCGACCCCTTTTCAAAATACAACACAACCTAAAAATATGCCGACTGTGTCCGTCGGGACATCCTCTGGGGTTGCTTCTGCAACAAGGTTATGCATTATTGGTGGCTTTATCTGGTGGGGTTGTAGCCTTCCTTCTTCTGTTCTTCTTAAGATTTCCTGGTCTCTTACGTTATCCTCGGAGCTGGCCTCCTTCCTTCGAGTTCCGGTGAATCGGCGTCCTTGAAGTATATGCAGCTGCGTAGTAAGCATTGCCTCGTCGCGCCGGTCCGCTTGCTAGTTTAGTTAACATCTTGCGGATACGGCGATTTTTAATTCTTCGTTGGGTTCTTTGTGAGAGTAGCTCTTCGTACTTCTGAATTTATGTGGGCACGGCGGCGACAAGCACGGCTCTGCTGTAGCGACTACGGACTCGATTCTCTTGTCTTCTTCGGTGTTTGTTTTCCTTTTCTTCTTCTTGGATTGGTGGCTTGGGCCACCCACTTTCATTCTTGTCCGACTGGGCGGTTCCTCTCGATCAGTGGGACCCGAGTCACCTTCCTCGTATTGCGAGGCATGATGGTGCGAAGTACGAGTCAATCTCTATTATCACTCCATCTTTCACCCTCTTTTCGTCGAGTGCAAGGCTTACGCCATTTCTAAAGTTCGGGACCAACCGCCCGTTCGACATTTCCTCGCGAAAAGATAAGGAAAAGGATCAGGGGCTGTACTAAGAACAAGAACATTAAGAAAATGTTTATTAAAGACAGTTATTTTTATTACTTTTTGTATTTTTAAATTTAACAGGAATGAAGTGGGATAAGATCAGGAAAGAGATTTTGATATTGAAGAGAAAACAAGGAAAACTTTATTATCATGATTTTATTTATTTTAGCAAATTTTTTATTATTTTTGGGTTCGGACCCAGTCATAAGTAACTACTTCGCCCGTGCTTCTAGGGATGAAGAATTCATTCCTTCGAAACATCAGGTAGCGTAATACTTCTTCGAAGTATCGTCCGTTGATTGGAAGCATATGTCGTTCTCCTTGGCGATTCACTAGGCGGTAGGAGCCTCCCGAGTATCTTGCTTCGACCACAAATGGGCCTTCCTAAGTGGGTTCAAATTTTCCTCCTATCTTGCGGTGTGCAAGGATAGGTCTCATGAGAACGAGAACTAAGTCACCAACTTTGAAGGTTCTTGGGCGGACCAGTTTGTCATGGGCTTGAACCATCTTAGCTTGGTATAATTCTAAATTCTGCTGTGCTGCAAGTCTTCTCCCTTCCAGGCTTTCTAATTTCTCTAGTCGTAATTTGGCATTCTCTTCTGTCGTGACTTTGTTTGCAACTACAATCCTGAGTGAAGGAAGCTGAACCTCTAAGGGTAACACTGCCTCGGACCCATACACCAGAGCGTAAGGTGTAGCTTGAGTAGGAGTTCTGAAGGTTGTCCGGTAGGCTCATAAGGCTTCTAATAACTTATCGTGCCAATTTCTCTTATTATCGTCCAATGTTTTCTTTAAAATTTGAACGAGAGTTTTATTAAAAGCCTCGAGCAGGGCCGTTTGCTCTTGGGTAGTAAATTGTTGAATATCGCCGGTCGATTACGTGTCTCCCGACAAAATTGTTGATTTGTGTGCTTCGAATGCTGACCCATTATACGAGATGATCTGCGCGGCACTCCGAAACGGTAGACAACTTTGTTCTTGAAAAGCTGTAGCACGTGGTGTGCTTTCACTTCTCTAAGTGGAACTGCTCTGCCCACTTAGAAAAGTAGTCTGTAGCCGCAAGAATGAAGCGATGTCCTTTTGAAGATGGTGGTTCTATTGGACCCACTATATCTGTGCCCCAACATTCAAATGGCCACGATACAATTGTCGGATGTAGCACATTTGGAGGTTGGTGTAGAACCACTCCGTGCACTTGGCTTTGGTGACAGCTCTTGGCAATTTTCATGCAGTCGATCATCATCGAGGGCCAGTAGTACCCTAGTCTTTTAATTTTCATTTTCATCTTCGGACTCGACTGGTGAGCACCACAGAGTCCTGAATGCACCTCTTTAATAATTTCATGGGCCTCGGACCCGCTTACGCACCTTAGCCACATTTGATCGAAAGACCTTCTATATAACGTGTTGTTTATTAATGCGTAGGACAGAGTTCTTTTCTTGATTTGATGGGCTAGCGACCTATCGTCCGGTAGTTTTCTGTTTGCGGGTAGTCATTAATGGTCGTCGCCAATCTTCGTGTTTTTCATCACTTGTTGCAAGCTGATTCTTTTTCTTTTTCGATTTGTTTATTGTGTCTATGTCGAGCGCTGATAGGACTCGACGTCCGTGAGCCGACACTTCCATCGATTCATCTTGCAAGCAGGCAAATTCTTTTGCGAGGCGAGCTAACGCATCTGCTAAAGCATTTTCTTTTCGAGGAATTTTGTTGATCATCACATTCGGAATCTGTCCCAACAACAGTATAGCATACTGGAAGTATTGCTCGAGTCTTGGCTTTAAAATTTTGTACTGTCCGGCGGTCTGTTGAATGATTAACTGCGAATCCCCGTAGATGTTGATGTCTGTTATCCCCATTTGAATAGTTAATTCCAGATCTGTTATGAGGGCTTCATATTACGCTTCGTTGTTTGTACACGGCTCGTCAAGTGGTAGAAGTATCTTAACATCCCCCGCTCCGGTGTTATAAAGATTAGTCCGATCCCTGCCTTACCGGGCACTATCACTTGCGATTCTTCGTCTTTGTGTGCTGAAGATGCTCCGTCGAAATATAATTCCTAAGGTCGATCATCAGGGTCTTCTAGGCTCATTATTTGTTCATCTAGCAAATCGTCATTGAGAGGAGATTCTGCCGGCAAAGGGTGTCTTTGTGAGGAAGTCTGCTAAGACTTGTCCCTTTACGGCACGAAGAGGCACGAAAGTTATATCGAATTGCAATAATATCATTGACCATCTGGCAACTCTGCCGGAAAGCATTGGACGAGTCATCAAGTATTGTAATGGATTAAATTTTGATATTAGGTTGACCTTATGAGAAAGCATGTAGTGCCTGAGCTTTTGAGCGGCGAAGATCAGGGCCAAACAATGCTTTTCAATTGCGGGATACCTTATTTTCGTCGAAAGTAAACGATGGCTTAGGTAGCAAAGAGCATTTTCTTTACCCTCATCATTGACCTGGGCTAACAGGGCTCCGAGTGAGTCGTCTAAAGTCGCGGTATAAAGTATCAGCGGTCTACCTGAGACTGGGGCTGCTAAGACAGGAGGTGTCATTAAATATTGCTTAATGTCCTCAAAGGCCTTCTGGCATTTCTCTTCCCAAATAAATTTGGCATCCTTTTTAACTAATGCTGAGAAAGGCTGACACCTACCTGTCAAGTTTGAGATAAAGCGTCGAAGATATGCCAGCTTCCCTTGAAAAGATCATAGTTGCTTTAAGGTTTGGGGAGGCGGCATTTCTAAGATAGCTTTAATCTTTTCCGGGTCGATTTCAATTCCATGATGTCGGACAATGAATCCTAAGAATTTCCCGGAGGTGACGCCGAAGGCGCATTTTAAGGGATTCATCTTAAGGTTAAATTGTCTTAATCGTTCGAAAACAATTCTCAAATCATATAGGTGGTTGTCCTTTACTTTACTTTTGATGACCACATCGTCCACGTTGCATTCGACTTGATTGTGGATGAGATCATCAAAAATTCTTGTCATCACTCTCTGGTATGTTGCTCCTGCGTTTTTCAGTCCGAATGGCATCACTGTGTAGCAATATACTCCAATCGGCGTTTTGAATGCTTGTAAGTTTTTCATCTTACGGAGCCATTTTTATCCGGTTGTATCCTCAAGATCCATCCATGAATGAGAATATTTCATGTGTCGAAGAAATGTCGATCATTAATTCGGGATCGGTAGAGGGAATTCATCCTTTGGACATGCCTTGTTTAAATCTCGAAATCCACACAAATTCGATCCGACCATTCTTCTTCCTAATCGGTACCACATTGGCTAACCAAGTCGGGTATTGTTCTTCGCGGACAAATTTAGCGTCTATTAGCTTTTTAACTTCAGTATGACTTGTTGTTCGATTTCTAGATGCATTCTTACGGGACCTTGTCGGCGGGACGAAGTAGGATCCACTCCTAGCTTATGGACTGCGACCTCCGGAGCTAATCCCGGCATCTCATCGTAGTTCGAAGAAAAACAGTCTTTAAATTCAATTAATAACTTGATTATTTCTTCGGAGTCTTCTTTATTGAGTAAGGAGCTAACAAAGGTAGGTCTAGGCTCTTCGCTAGTACCTAAGTTAACTTCCGTTAACTCATCTATTGTAGATTTGATCTCTTCGTCGAATTTTGGTGGAGCGTCTCCAATTTGTTAATCTTCAAATTCTTCTGTAGTTTCCATGCGGTTTTCATTAGACTCGCAAGTGACAACCAAGCAAAATTCGGTATCGTCGGCCGATCCTGCGTGTACGAATCCAAGACCATGCTTTGAATTGGGTGGACGACCGGAGTTATTCCATAATTTTTCAAAATGTTGTGATTGACCTTTTGTCCATTGTCGAGGTAAGAAACCATCGTTGAATTAAATTTTGAACACGGGGAGAGTACCACTTAAAAGGTAATTCCATTAATTCGATGAAGTGACATCTTCAAATTGTACATTATTTTCGAGTTTTGAAGGAAGGAGCACCACGGTAGAATTTGATTGGCTTTGCACCGCCGCTACGTACCTGTTTGACCACCATACCCTCGATCTTATTAGAATGGATCGGGGTCAGGGTCATAGTATGTACATAGTGGTTAATCTTCTCGTACATCGATTTATATTCTTCATTCTTTTCATCTTCGAGAGGGATCCTGAATTGTGGCTTCTTCCGACTTATTGTCGCTGCTTCTTGTTTGATCTCTTTTTCTTCTTCAGAACTGTCTTCCCAATCAACATTGATGACTGGTTTCCTCTGTCCAACTGTCCTAACATCTCTGCCACGACCTCTTCCCCGGCCTCGACCTCGGATGCGAGTTGTGGAGAAACCTTCACCATCTCGCCGTAAGGGAGTGTTGAGTGACTGTTGGACTAGAACTTCAGGTTCTTCCTCATCCCGAATTTCCTTTGCTTCATTCATTATGGTATCTCTGGAGAAAATTGTTTTCTTCGGAGGTGCATAATAAGCTGCATCTTCATGGATTCCAATTTCATGTACGGAGAATGGTTGTAAGTCACCTTTGATGTACTGTTCCCCTCCATCGTAGTATTTGATGCACTGGTGTAGGGATGATGGTACCATCCCATTTTCATGTATCCATGGTCGGCCCAGTAGAGCGTTGAATGACATTTCTGAATCAATTATGTGAAATTTTGCGGTTGTCTTTGCTAAGCCACCGATTTTCATTAGCAGTGTTATTGATCCGAGGGCTCTTTCTCCTTTACGGTTGAATCCTCTTAATAACATTTTGTACTGCTTCAAGCTCGCGAGCATCAATTTCCAAATATGCTAGCGTTCGAAGATTCATTATGTTGATTGATGCTCCTGGATCCACCAATACTGCGGAGAGTGTAAACTTCCCTATTGTAACTAAAATGTACAACGGTCGGTTGTAGTCTGCTGTCCCAAGTAGTAGGTCATTGTCTGTGAAGGTGACACCTCACTGTTCCTTTAACGAACAAACCTCATCTAATGAATCTCCGGCCATTTGAGCTAAGCAAATTTTCGGATCAAGTAAGGCCTTGATCAGAGCTTCTCTCATCTCCTTTGATAAGATGAGAGCGTCTTAGATGCTCGGTTTGGCGGTAGTTTCCTAAGATGGGCTAGCACGTTGTAGTCCACTTTATTTTTATGTGTCTCGATTTCTTCTCGAATGGGTATTTCTTCTGTCGGGGTTGGTTCTTCTCGAACAACCACACGCTTTCCTTTGTCCTTTGGACCCATTCTCGGAGGTAGAACTCTTCCACTTCTCAAGTTGACTTATGTGATTTCTTCTGAATCTAGTATTGAGTTTGCTAGTGTCTCCTCTTGAATCGGAATGACAGGTTCTTCTTGATTAGCTTCGGATTTTGAAGGCTCTAACTCTATTGTGACTGGAGCTCCTCGAAACTCGCAAATAGATTCGTTGCTTGTTCAACTCTCGTAGCCTCCTTGGTGGATGTCTTCTTTATCATTGTGACCGTCAAGATTGTGTATGATTTGAGAATTGTCATTTGTATCGGAATCGATGTCCGGATTGTCGCTAGTCACGTAATCGTTAGAAACAGTCAAAACGTAGCCAACGCCATAACCCTTATCATTATAAGATCCCACCGGAGTGAGCAGATAATCATACAGAGTCAGAGGTTCGAGAGATTTCTCCCCCGAATCAGAAATAACTATCCTAGGATAAGAAGCCCCTAGTCTAGCCTTAAGAGCCTCGGTCTTCTCTTCTTCGTCGATTTTCTTCTTCTCTTCAATTGTCTCCTATTGAGGTGGTTCTTCTATAACAAGTGATAGTGCCGACTTGACGGGTTTCGAACTCGAGATTGAGGCTCGCACCGAAGCGGTTTGGATGTGATCCAAAATCTTCTTCGAAGACTTTGTCCAAGCGGTAGTCCATCCATCATTAGTTGCATAGAGATCTATTGGAACAATGAGATCCGTCGAGATAACATTAACGGAACCTCCTTTCTGGGGTTCCTTCATGTACTCCTTCTGGATCGTTATATTCTCTTTCCGAAGATTGTCGTTGAGCCAACTTTTGAAGGTAATACAATCTTCTATCTTATGCCCAAGCATCCGGTGGGAAGGGCGAAAGTTGGGATCACCTTTCTTGTCGACTTCTTCGGTCTCTTAGGCTCCGGCGGTTGGAAATCCGGAGTCTTCATCGAGCTAGCGGAACATTTTCGGCCTTTGCCTCATTCTTGAAGGGATACTCCCTGCTCGGAAGCTCCTTAACGTACGTTGCGGACGAGGCGGTTGTTCATACTTGTTGAGATGAGTGATAGTCGGGTCGGGGTTGCTTGGTAATTTTGTTGAGGTTCGTTGCGGCCGTTCGACGATATTTGTATCGGTTGCTTGCCTTTATCGGCTGCATGCAACGATCCCGGACTTCTTTTCAAAAGTTTTCACGGAGCTTCTGTTTGTCTGTTTTGTCGGTGAAACTTAATTGCTTCGCCTCCTCTTGCAAGCTTCCGGCCTTGCTTAACAACTTCTTGAAAGTCTTAATAGTAAATCCCTTGAGGAGAAGTGCTATCGGGCCATGAATGCTCTTAAGTAAAATGCCGACTGCATGTTATTCTTGTAGTTGTGGCTCACACTTCATACTTAGGTTCCTCCATCGAAGTATGTAGACCACCAAGATTTCGTTGGGTTTCTGCTTCTCTACCGCTAAATCTCCTATAGTGATGTGGTCCTGAGCTCCGACAAATCGCTTGATGAAGAGGTTCTCTAGTTCTGAAAACGTCTTCACCGAACCGTTCGGTAATTCTGCATACCAATCAAGGCGATCCACGACGAGCTGGCGACAAACTGTCTGAAGAGTAAAGCATCACTTCCGCCGGCATTGTAACAATTGGCACGAAAATGTGCAACATGCTGTCGAGGGTTTCCGGTTCCATCAAAGGTCTTGAACAGAGGTGGTACAAAGCCTTTCGGGTATTGGACAGCGTCGAATTCTTCAGGGTAAGGTCTACCAGTCCGAATGGATGTCCCGCTCTTTGATTGTGCCAAAGCTTCTCGCACCTGCTGTTCCATCATGCTCTTAATATCCTTTTCCGGAATCATGCTTTGTGTTGCATCCTTCTTTAACTGATCATCCCCGTTGACGGACGTAATCTCCGTTCCTCCGTCTACAATGTGAATGACTTCTAGGGGTGTTTCTCTTTGGGGTTGAACCTGACTCTGGAGAGTGGCTAGGGATACAGCCATCTCTTCCATCCTTTTGCCATTTGGGCGATCGTATCATCTTTCTCTTGAAGCTGCCTTCTCATTACTTCTGGCTCCTCTCTTTCTGCGGCTGCAGGAGCACCTTGTGAAGCTGACGAAGCTCGCGTTTCAACCATGTTAATTTCTGCATATTCATCATCCATGAACTCTGACAAGTCAACTTCATCTCCGAATTTCTCTTCTCTTTCCCTTGCTAATCGCCGAATATCAGTTTTTAGCTTTTCCATAGCATTTTTTAGTGGTCTTTTCTGTACATCCTTGCAGTTGTCATGTGATAACTGTCGGGTTTCCTTCTCATGAGTCCCCTTTACTGCGGTAGCACTTTCTTCGGACTCAAGTCTCCTGACGAGACTTTCCTTCTCAGGTTGTTGTTTTAATCTTAATTGCCCGGTTGTGGGACGCCATACCATCCTCCTAGCAGCAAAGGTGCGGGACGGGATGGTGCGTCGACCAAATCGTTGGAAGGTGGTATCCTCCCTAATTTGTAGTCCTGAAACAACGACAGGCGGACTAGCTTTCATTCTCTTATTCGGCTTTTCTGCAGCGATAGTAGGCTCTACTCGCGGTCCAAGATGAGATTTCGCCGGCACCCGCCCTATCCTTCTTAAAATTTTTGATACATAGCATTTTCTTTCTTCGCTAACTTCTCTATCAAGGTTTGCAGTCGAGCAAATGGCGTAATTCTAGCCCTTTTCTTATGGCCGTCGTTGTAATATACGGGCTGAGGCAATGCAGCAGCAATATTGCAGACATTTTCTTCATCCTCTGCGGCGGAGAGGGGATGGAACCTGCTTCCTCCCAAAAGTGGTATGTATTCAGGCAGCGGTGTATACTCGGGCGATTCCGGGATTTCTTCTAGGAAAGCAACTTCGGCGGCTACGGCTTCTTTAGCAATCCTTCTACTTCGTTCCTTCTCCGAGTACGTGTCGGCGATGGAATTCTCGAGCTGGACTCGATTTCAAAAACAGAAGGTTTCACAGGAAGATCTGTACCCTCCACGGTAATATGCTCGTTACAAATTTGAACTTCCTTCCCCTTCGGTTTGGCGGGAGCCGGGGTAGGTGCGAGACGACTAGACCGGTGGGGGTAGAGATAACGGTCCTTCATGGACGAGTGGTACTCCTCTCGACTTGGAACCCTTTGTAGGGGAGGAAACTCTTGAGTTGACTTAAGGTTGAACTCGATCAAAGGTCTTTCAATTTCAGATACTTTGTCTGTCAGTGAGAAAAGGGTAATGTCAGTGATCTTGACATTTTTTTTCTCGAATCCTTGTCCAAACCGGATGATCCCATTGTCGGGCAGCTCATCCTTGTAAACCGTGAAGTCTAGTCCATTGGTGAAGGAAAAAATCAGCTTTGGGCTTCCATTTCTGCAAGGTAGATTCTGATTGCCAGTCCCAAGTTATGCTTCTTTTCATCTGGATGAAAAGAAAGGAATCGAAAGGAGTCCGAACACATTCTTGTTCATGTATTTATAAGAAGGAGCTATTTGTTAAAAGAGTCATTCATTAGAGGGTTTGTTTATTAGGAACAGAATGTTCAAATGGGTAGAGAAGGTAAAGAATCTGATTCAGAATTGGAAGGGAAAAGAAAGTCTTATGCAAGACTTCTCGACTCGAAGGATCACTCCTAAACTAACACCTATTGGGGGTCCACCCCACCTCAGAAATGAGGTAAAAGGATCTCGAAACCTCTCTTTTTAGGGGTGTCTAAACAGTGGTTCCTAAATCCAAGAGAATGTTGGCTATACTCGTTCAAGGTAGAAATGAACATAGTATTCCAGCAGAAAGATGGGTAGCTTGATCCATTAGGGACATGGATGCATTACCGATTTTTGAAAGCAGAACTATCTGATTAAAAATGGAGAGAGGAATTTTCCCCAGCGGAGTCGCCAGAAGTTGTCGGCATATTTTTGAGTTATGTGTATTATTTTAATAAGGGGGTTGCCTAACAGAAATTGTCGGTGAATTTTAAATTTTAATTTAATTTAAATATATATATAATTTGGAAAGTAGCATTTGATTTTGAAAATAATTTTAAGTTTGAAAATTTTAAGATGTGAAATCAAACCGATCTCACATCCCAAATAGTTTATACAAACGAGCACCGCACCATAAACCGTGCATCTATCCCGAAGAATAGACACACTACTTGACGATGGGGCTCGATTAAATAAACTAGAAGATTTGTGACATTCATTTGGTCTGCGAACCAATTTTATAAGCCGACAAATTCCCCTGCTTAATATAAATGAATTAAGCAGGGTTTATATTACTTGGGTTCTTAAAATTTCCCTATAAGGGCAAGCCCCTATAGTTAATTACATCTTAAGTGACGAGAATCACATAAGAAAACTCTCGATAATAATCAGTAGTTCTGCTCTCAAGAATCTCAAAGTTTAAGTTTTCAAGGGATTGAATTTTGGAATTTCAATAGGGAATGGATCAAATTTGGAACATTTTATTTTGGGAATCAAAAGGAAGAAAGGTAGGAGAAATCATAGATCCAAAGCGAACTCCGGTAATTTCCCGACTATCCTATTGTTTGGATTGAATTTAGGAAAGTCCTGATATTTATTTAATGTTTTGATCTTGCCAATTTTAATTAGTTAGGACTTATATTCGTATGACATGATCATACAAATAGCCTCGAAGATGTGAGGGTTTATGTCGTATCGGATGACTACCTCGGGATCCTAAGACTGGTTAGGGCTTAATTTGCAATTCAAATGCCTAACGAAGAGTTGAGGATTTATGTTGCACTAGGAAAACTACCTCGAAGTCCTATGGCATGGTTATTTAATTCTAAGAAAGTTTAGCTGATGTAGAGTTGTTTTGCTGACGAAGATGGCCGTGCTGCCCACCGTGCTCCAAGCTCCTTGTTGTTGCAGAGGTTTAGTTTTAGAAGTCATAAATCAGGAGATGAGAAAAGTGTTTTGGTTTAGAGAAATTCTTAATTTCCAAGTGTTTTTTATGTTTTAATTAAAACAAATCTTAAAGTTGATTATAAGAACAGCGGTTAAGATCCCACGGTTCCATCCTTCCGACATCGTTATTTTTATCGGATTCACTTAGTCCAGATGAATTTGCTAAACTCAACTAAATGAGTTCCACACTTTCATTTATACCGTGGGAAATCCCGTTAGCAACACGTAGGTTACATCATCCGAGGTATTCCCGATCATCCAACAAGACGTTTTAATTTTGTTGTAATTACGGCTTTGTGTTACATGTTTGTGATTAAATTTTGAGTTGTTTTATATTTTGAAATGTTGTGGCGGTGAATTTTATCTTGCAATGAATTTTAATTTAGTTTTGGTTTCAGTTTTAGGGACTATCCTAAAAGTGTGGGTTTTCATGCAACAGTTGTTTATCATGCAAGAAAAGTAAGTGCGATGCGATTAAGTAAATTGCAATAAAGTAAATAACAATAAAATAAAAGCGTACCTGGAGGGTCTTCCCGTCATCCCAAGCTGCACATAAAACACAATTTAGAATATTTAAGCATTTAGAAAAAGTTCCTAGGTAAAACTAAGGGAAGGGTTATAGTTTTCTACCAAGTTCCAAATCCTGTAGCTAATCATCTCCTATGACGTCTAGGTTCTTGTGTTTTGGTTTAAGGACGATTTTCTTCATCAAAGAACAATTAAGTTCGGTTGTTCTCATAAACATCCTATCATATTGAGAAAGTGTTTAAGAAGAATCTTAAACATCTTTTCAATATTGCTAGAATTGTTTTAAGTCCAAGTGAATTTAATCATACAAATGAATTAATCGTCCGGGAATTCAAGTTTTGTTGTTATCTTACTCAGTGAACTAGGACATTTGAATATCCTATGAGTGAAGTAACACTTCACTTAACGCTCTGTTTAGGAGTTATGACAACAAAAGCTTTCGAGGGCAAATTGATGTTCAAATGGTTTATGATTTAATTTAATTTCAGTTAACGGATTTAAATTTGGAATAGTGTTCAAGTTGCTTTATATTTATTTTTGAATTTCTTTATGTCTTAGGTGATGTTATTTTTAATTCAATTTAATTTAAATTTAATTTAATTTAATTTTGTTTAGTTTTAATTTTAATTTAATTTGATTTGATTTTAATTTTAACTTGATTATATTATTTAATTTAATTTAATTCAATTTAATTTGATTTGATATGATTTAATTAAATTTAATTTAATTTGATTTAACTTAATTTAATTTAATTTAATTTAATTAAATTTAAATTTTAATTTTATTTTATTTTTAATTTTAATTTAATATTTTATTATTATTTTTTTTATTTTTTTAAAGATGATTTAATTTTAATTATTAAAGTATTAATTTAATTGAAATTTTAATAGGATTTAATTTAAATAATTTAACTTTAATTTAATTTAATGATTAAGTCTTTTAGCATTTTAAATCTTAAAGTTGGATTATCATTTTAATTAGGAATTAAATATTATTGAGATGATTAATTTAGGGATTCTTAAATTAAAGAACAAATCTCTTCCTAATAATATCCCTATTTTAAATTTTATTATTCTTCCAAATTTAATCAACTATTTAATTAAGGTTTATTTCAATTATTTTTAAATTGTTTAATAAGTTTCTACCCTTATTATTCAAATTTCAATCATCCAAATCAGATTAGGATCAAATATTTTACTCTTTAATTTTATTAAGCATAAAGTTTTAATTAAAGGTTAAAATTTTAATTACCATTTTGCCCTTCAAGCTTAATAATTTCATAACTCACTAAATTGAGCTTAAATGAACTTGAAATTTTATGTGACTTCACTCATATGTCAATAAAGGCATGAGAGGAGAAAATGTGATTTTTCTCGTATTTAATTTATTTATGTAATTATTTTTGGTGGAAAATAGGGATTTCCAAGGAAAATTTAATAATATGATCAAGGGAAAGATTCTATCCTTACGAAAATTATGGGACATTCCTAATGACCGGAGGATCATTTGGACCAATTTTGGTGATTTTTGAATTATATTCTTTTTATTATAATTATTTTGAGTTTTGGAGTATTAATTAATTTAAAAATAAAATAAAGGTTAAAAAATGAATTTTATATTTTTCAAAAATCTCTCTGATATCAAAGAAATCAGAGAATCAATTTTTATAATTTTCTGATTTCTCTTTGATTTATTAGAATTATTTTAGTGGAAATACTAAAAATATACATTTTTTTAATTTTAAAATTACGTTAGGACTTTAAAATTTAATATCTCATTATAGAGATTTAAGAAAAATATGAGGTTTGTTCCCAAGTGATTAAAATTTAAAATGTGACATTTTGGTGAATTTTATTATTTTTGTGATTTTTATTATTTTTTAATTATTAAAATATTAAAATAATGCAAAAAATCAACTTTTTTAGAAAATTGCAATTTTATTTTTCTTAAATTCCCCGATATCGAGAGGCTCCAAAACCTATTTAGTGAATTTTTGAAAAGTATTTTGAAAGTTATGAATTTTTAAAGTTTAAATTGGCTAAATGGCTTAATCAACCCATTTAGTAGAGCTAACCAAGTCCGATTGACTTCAAATTTTTATGGTGGGTTCCTCGATCCTAAAGGTCGATGGAGAATTGATTTCAAGTCAATTTGATGTATGATTAGCTCTAATTAATTAAGGACCTATTTTGGGTGTTTAAGCCGATTAGGGTTATTCCAAGTGGATTAATTCAAAACCTATTTTTCCTAGGTTCCTCTCGCTCATAATAAACATCACCAAATTTTCCTAGAGTTTATTTCACAATAGGCTAATTATTGGAATTAAAATACTCAAACTAGCAACCTAAAGTTGAAAAAAACAATAACTCTTCATAGGGATGGCCTCTTACTTGGGAAAATTCAGGGAATGTTCCCAAATTTAGAGGCGTCAAAAGCCCTATGGTCTCATGCCATGGTGAATTATATACATGCATGGAGAATTGAAAATGTGCAGAGAGTAAATAAATTATTAAAAATAAAATACTTGATGAAATTAAATGATTTCTTTTCCACATTATTCTCCTCTGCTCACTGAGCAAGAGGGTATTTTTATTTTATTTTTCTGATTTTCCTACAAAAAGGTATGCATTTTTCAAGTTCTGTTAATTAAATAAATAGAAAAATAACCTATTTTTCTACTTATCCACGCGGCGCTGACTCAACCTCGGCGTCTCCGAAAGGCCACGCGGTGTGTTCTGATACGGTGCCGCAGTCCGACTCAGCGCTCCAGGGGCCCGCTGTATCGTTTCGTATCCTCATCCGGCGCGATCCTGACCGTCTGTCCCCACGTGTATTAAATGAACGACATCCGTTCATCGTCCCCAAGCCTTCTAGCCCGAGAACCATCCACACTAAATCCTTAATATCTCACTCAATACTTAACGGATTTTCGTGTTCTTGTGCTCTATGGATTCGTCTTGAAGAGACGAATACATCTATACGGTGATCATGCATTGAAATTAAGGCATTTGAAATGGAGAATCTCCAGAAGCTCGGGATAAAGAGTTAGCTCATACCTTAGCTCAGAGAAGTGTGGCTTCAATCTTAGGGTTGTGTCACCTTCGATTGCATCCCAGCAAGCTCCAGATGAAGTATCCTGGTCTAGTGAATTGTCTAGATAGGATTTAGACCACAGCCGATTACAAAGCTTGGAGTCCGGAACGGATGGGTGGCCTCGGAGAGGGGCTTTTCTGGTGGACTTCTTCCCTTGGTCCGGTGAAGGTGTAGGATCAATCGATTTGGGGATTGGTCCATTGTGAAGAAGTTTCCTGGTTTTGTCTCTGAAGTTTGAACTCAAAATTGAGCTCGGCTAGAGGAATTGGGTGGAATCCAGTGGGAATCAAGTGCTCTATGTGTAGAGAGTGGTGTGGAATGATTTTGGCAGAGTTTCCTTAAGGTTAGTTCAGCACCTCTCCCATGGCCGAGAGAGGGGGTGTTTAAATAGGAGAGGGTGGAGGGCCTCCCAAGGGGGCTCAAGGCTTGGGATCAGCTGCTTAGGTCAAGGGAAGAACATCCATGGTGGCCATTGGGCATGGGACAGCTCAGCAAGGTGAAATTTCAATGCTTGGCTCCTGCCCATGTCTAGGCCATGGTGTTTTCTGGCGGCCCAGGTGGCTGGCCTGCAGGCAAGGGTCACCCTCAAGGTCAGGCAGGTCAGGTGTTGAAGTTGGTGAATTCAATTGAAGCCTTACATGTGTAAAGTGGTTGGATCAAAATGGCATGAGGAGGTGGCTTCTTTTGTTCTTGGTTTGGTCAACCCATGGAAATGGGCTTGGTTCACCTCCCCATGGCTGATTTGGGCTGAGGGAGGATCAGATGAATCAGCTAGGAAAGAGTAGAGAAGTCACCATCCATGAATATTTTGATTAATCATGGATTAAGGTGAAGCATTAAAAGGGTTAAAACCTTTTTAAGGGGGCTTAAAAGAGGCTCCTCCTTTTGCCATTAATGGCTTGGTCACATGTCAAACCTTCCATGGCTTCATGTGGCTTGTCCATGGCTTGCATGTGGCTTCATTTGGCTCATCCTTGACTTAGGAAAAGTGGATCCATTTATATGAAAAAGGAATTTGGAGATTTTGGCAATTTAGTGAAAAATTTAGATGGTGCTTGATTTAGGTTGATTTGATGATTGATTTGGGACTTAGGAATTGATCCCAATTAAAGGGATGATGAGAAGGAATTGTCATGTGGGCTTTGGGCTTTTGGATTTCACTTTGGATGGGCTTTCAAGATTGTTTAGAGAGTGGGCTTTTAGATTTAAAAAAAAAATTAGGATGAGAATTTTGTAAAGGATTGGATCCAATAAGTGTTGAATTTAATTTAGGAAGGTTTCATGAATGATTTGGAATAAATTTAAAGTGGTTTGGGCTTGAATTGGGTTGGATTTGGACCTCTTTGGTAAATGGGCCAATGTAGGTCAAATTGGGCTAACTTGGGCCAATTTTGTGCTAGGGTTGAAATTGATGTAAAATAAATGTTGGGAAATATTTATGGGAGTGTTTCAAAGAGGTTTTGGCTTTGGTTGGGTTTTGATTTTGGGGTTTGGGCTTATTTGGGTTAGGTTTGGGTTTAGGTCAAAATTGGGCCTTTTAGCTTTGGGTTGAATTTGAGTGGGGTTTGGGTCTAAATTTTGAGTAAATCATGTTAGTGTTTTGCTTGTGGGGATGTTAGGGAAGGTTTGGAAAAGGTTTGGGGTTAATTGGAGATTAATTGGGTTAGTTTGGGCTAGGTTTGGGTCATGGGTCTAAATTGGGCTTTAAGGCAAAAAGTGAAATTGGATTCAAATGTCAATCAAATTGGACTTGGATCTGGTCCAGATTGGTGTTGGGAATGTTAAATTGAAGTTTAGAATTGAATTGGACCAGAATTTGGGTCAATTGGGTAGGTTTGGCTTGACATTGGGTTCACTTAGGGTTAAAATGGGTCAAATTGGGGGTTTTGACAAAAGTGTGGTAAATTGACAAAATTGACCCATGGTGTAGTTGAACAAAATGAAATTGGGAATATTTGGGATTTTCTGGAATTTTTCTGGGAATTTTCTGAATTTTTGGATTTTTGGATCAAGAGGGGTATTTTGGGTATTTGGAGGGTATTGGTAGGTATTTTTGGAATTTTTGGTATTTTTGGCTATGGATGATCAACTTGATTGGTGAGGAAATGTTCAAGGTTAATTTTGGGGAATTTTGGGTGATTTGGAAATTTCGAAAAATTTGGGTAATTTCAAGTGCTTTGGGTAGGCTAGGCGGGGTGTAGGGTCCTGGCGGTCAAAAATTGAAAATTTGCAAAAATGAAGATTGAGTAATTGTAAGTGGAATGAAATCATTTTGGTTGAGCCATGAAGCCATATCAAGCCCACATGAGCCATGAAGGGACTCATTTGAAACATCCACTATGTTGTTCCTAACCCTCTTAGCCAAGGGCTTAGGGGTTAAGGACCATCCATGTGAATCACCTTCATGAGTCGGGAGGTCAAGTTAGGTATGGGTGTGTTTTTAGGATGTGTGTGAAAGTGTAGTGTATAGGTGTAGTGTGTGTGTAAGTCGGCCCTTCACCGGACCGGGCCACCCGAGGCGGTCCTAAGGCCGAAGAGTCCTATAGGAACTCATCCTTTAAACTTCCACATCCGATTTCAACCCTCTAGGTGATTAGGGGTCTACGGTCGAGTTTGTGGAGTTTGCGGGGAGTTAAGAAGTGGTTTGAATTTCTAGGTGGTGGGTCCCAATTCTAATCCTCTAAGACGGTCAGAGGAAAAGCCTAAGGCTAGATCCTAAGTACTAAAGAGAAGAAGAGAAGACATCATCAAAAATGAGGTCAACAAATGGACCCCAATAGGTGTGGTGTGATAACCAAGCACAACGCGCGTATTAGCGTTGACCGAAAAGATCAACTAAACCAACACGGATGTCAAGTGACAAACTTAGGATGAAATGAAGAATTTTCGGCTGAGGAGTGTCAAGTATATCTGCGGGAGCCGGAGATTTACGAACTCTCGGCGGGGAAAGGAAAGGAGGTAAATCTAGTCACATGACACAGGGAATTTAAATTTAGATTTTATTTTTTGTTTCGAGTTTAAGTTTTTGATGTGTATGTTTAGATTTTAGCTTGAGTTTTAATTTAAATTAAAGTTTTATCGAAATTAATTTGAAGGATTCGAACTTGAAATGAAAATTGGAATTTTGTAGTT
Source organism: Papilionanthe hookeriana x Papilionanthe teres (assembly GCA_022702705.1). Lineage (NCBI taxonomy): Eukaryota > Viridiplantae > Streptophyta > Magnoliopsida > Asparagales > Orchidaceae > Papilionanthe > Papilionanthe hookeriana x Papilionanthe teres. The sequence goes on from CM040427.1 coordinate 1,621,506, forward strand.
TCGAATGAAGCTCTTGACCTCGAAAAGAAAATTGAATTGATCGGATCGAATCATTGCAACGAGGAGAGATATCGGAGCAATGCGGTATTGGATGTAAAATCCTTAACTTCAAGAGTTTAATTTTGATGTATTTCATTGTAATGGGAAAGAATCCTATGTGAGAGCTGGTCTCGGATGTAGAATCCTCGGCCAAAGTAGATTTGGATGTATTTCATCGCGATAGGGAAAGAATCCTAAAGTAATGCGAGTCTCGGATGTAAAATCCTCAACCCCAAGAATTTGATTTTGATGTATTTCATTGCAATAGGGAAAGAATCCTAAAGCAATGCGATCTCGGATGTAAATCCTCGACCCCCGAAAGTTTGATCTGATGTATTTCATTGCGATAGGGAAGAATCACAAACAATGCGGTCTCGGATGTAAAATCCTCAACACGAGAATTTGATTTTGTTGTATTTCATTACGATAGGGAAAGAATCCTAAAGCAATGCCGAGTCTCGGATGTAAAATCCTCGACCACACAAAAATTTGAGTTTGATGTATTTCATTCTGATAGGGAAGAATCTGAAAAGCAATGCGATCTCGAGGATGTAAAATCCTCGACCGAAAAGTTTGATTTTGATGTATTTCATTGCGATAGAGATGAATCCTAAAGCAATACGAGTCTCGGATGTAAAATCCTCGGCCCAAAATTTGAATTTGATGTATTTCATTGCATTGGGGAAAGAATCCTAAAGCCGTACGGTCTAGGATGTCGTCTCAAACCCCAAAAGTTTGAATTTGATGAATTTCATTGCGATAGGGAAAGAATCCTGAAGTAATGCGATCTCGGATGTAAAATGTTGACCTCATTTTTGATGAGGTCTTCTCTTCTTCTTTTCAGTGCTTAGGATCTAGCCTTGGGCTTTTCCTTTGGTTATCTTAGAGGGTAGGGTAGGACCCACCTTTTAGAAACTCGAACCACTTCTAAACTCCCTTGAGCTCCTGAAACTTGACTATAGACCCTAATCACCTGGGGTTGAAATCAAATGTGGAAGTTTAAAGGATGAGTTCTATGGGACTCTTTGGCCTTAGGGCCATGCACAGGTGGCTTTCTGATGCCGGGTAGAGAACTGACTTGCAGCACACACACTACGCCCACCTTTACACCTATACACTACACTTTCCACACACTTCCTAAAAAATACCCATACCCCGAAAGCTTGACCTCATTCCGTAGCAGGTGATTCACATGGATGGTCCTTAACTGAGCCCTTGGGCTGAAGGGTTAGGAGCAAGCATGGTGAATGCCTCGAATGAGTCTATTCATGGCTCCTTATGGGCTTGATATGGCTTCATGGCTCAACCAAAATGATTTCATTCACTTACATCCACCGATCTTCAATTTCCCAAATTTTCGATTTTGACACAAGGCCTCACACTTTACATTGCTTACCCCAAAACCCTATTTGGGAAATTACCAAAATATTTTAAAAATTTCAAATTACCCAAAATCCTCCAAAATCATTCCCAAACATTTCCACATCACCCAAATTGATCATCCATACCCAAAAATACCAAAAATTCCAAAAATACCTCGATACCCTCGAATACCCAAGCCCCTCTTGGCCAAAATCCGAAAATTCAGAAAATTCCCAAAAGAACCCTTAAAATCCCAAATATTCCCAATTTCATTTTGTCCAACTACACCATGGGACAATTTTGTCAATTTACCCTACTTTTGTCGAAAACCCCTGAGTTGACCCATTTTAACCCTAAGTGAACCCGATATCGAACAAACTACCCGAATTGACCGAATTCTGGTCCGGTCAGTTCTAAACTTGATTCAACATTCCCAATACCAAGCTCTAGACCAAATCTAAGTTCAATTTTATTGACATTTGGATCCAATTCGCACCTGACGCCAAAGCCCCGATTTGGACCCATGTCCGAGCTTAACCCCAATTCACCCCGTTGACTTCAGTGCCCAAATCTTTTCTAAATCTTCCTTAACATTCCCTTGAAACAAAACACTAACATGATTTTCCCAAAATTTAGACCCAAACCCCACTCGAATTCAACCCAAGCTAAAAGGCCCATTTTTGACCTAAACCCAAACCTAACGAATGAGCCCAAACCCCAAAATCAAAGCCCAACCAAAGTCGAAAACCTCTTTGAAACAACTCCCATAATGTTTTCTCAACATTAATTTTACCTACGATTTCAACCCTAGCCCAATATTGGCCCAAGTTAGCCAATTTGACACTACATAGGCCCACTTGAAAATAAATCCAATTCGGAAACCAATTCGACTAGTCACCACAAATTGGCTAAACCCTTCATAGAGCATCCACTAAACCAATTGCAACACTTATTTGACAAGGTCGCCAAAATCTTCACCAAATGCCCATCCACAAAATCAAAAGCCCGTTCCCATAAACTTTCTAAAAGCCCACTTCCTTCAAATTCAAAAGCCCAAATTCATCTAAAGCTTGCATGGCACTTCCCTGTCATCCTTCATTTAATCAAAATTGCCCCCAAGTTTTAAGTCATCGATTAAACAATTCCAAATCGACCCCATACAAATTCCCATCAAAATATCAAAATTTTCTTAAATCCCTTTTTATGAAATTGACCCAAGCTTTTCCCAAGCCAAATGGAACTTGAGGATGAGCAGTTCACAAGCCATATGGAGCCATGAATGTTTGGCATGTGACCATGCCATTAATGGTAAAAGGAGGGGATCACTCACAATCTTTCATTAAGCTTTTAACCTTATCCATGACACACTCTAATGGCATGTTTAGCCACCTCATCGTGGATAGAGACCACACCATTCTCTCTTGGCTGACTGACTGATCCTCTCAGCCCAAAATCAGGCCATGGGGAGGTGCACCCAACCCAAACCAATGGAGTTGACCAAATTGAAGCCAAAATGACCCCTTCTGCATTCCATTTAATTGACCTTTACACATATCAAACTCCGATTGACTTCACCAACTTCAAGCCACAGACTCACGACCCTGAAGGTGACCCATGCCTGCCGGCCAGCCGCACAGATCGCAGGAAAACACCATAGCCGAGACAGCAGGAGAGGCCCGAGCTTTGGAATTCACGCTAGCCGAGGCGCCGCATGTGATGGCCACCATGGGCACATTGTTGTGACGAGAGCGGCCGGAGTCCCAACCCTTGGCCATCCACAGGAGGCTCTCCGGCCACCTCTGGCCCAAGCAGGCCCCCTCGAGGCCATGAGAGGAGAGTTACACAAACCTTACGAAACTGCGAAATTGTTTCAAACCCTTCTCTCCATCCTTAGAGCGGTTAGATCCCAGGTGTCGATTTGCACCAATCCCCAGCAGCTTAAAAACCCGATTTCTCAACTGAAATTCCACCCAAAACCAGGACACTTCTCCACGGTGAGCCAATCCCCAAATTGATTGGTTCTACCTTCACGGAACCAAGGGAAGGTGTCCACCGGCAAAGCCCCATCTCCGGGCTTCCCGGTTGCTCCGACCTCCGAGCTTTGTGATGGTGTGGTCGAAATCCAACCTAGACAATTCACCAGACCAGGAGACTTCATCTGGAGCTTGCTAGGATCCAGTCGAAAGTGCAACAACTCTCGAGATCGAAGCCACACATCTACGAGCAAAGTTATGAGCTAATTCTTCATCCAGGAAGCACGGAATTCTCACGTTTCAAATCTTATAATTTCAATGCATGATAACCGTATAGATGTGTTCGTCTCTTTAGGGCGAATCCATGAAACAAGAACATGAAAATCCATTGAGTATCGAGTGAGATATTAAGGATTTAGTGTGGAGCTCTCGGGTAGGGGCAGCAAAGGGACGATGAACGGATGCGTTCATTGTCTGACGCGGACGGACGGCGGGGATCTCGCGTCGGATCGGAAAAGACGCGGAACGATACAGCGGGCCCGGGAGCAGCGAGTCAGATAGGCGAGCGTCGAATGGGAGCGCGCCACGCGGCGTTCCCCGAGGGCTGAGGTTGACGCGGCGCCGCGTGAATAAATAGAAAATTAGGGTTTTTTTCTGATTTATTTAATTCCCTAAACTTCAAAAATTCATAACTTTGTGTAGAAAAATCAGAAAAATAAAATAAAATACTCTCTTGCTCAGTGAACGGAGGAGAATAATGTGGAAAAGAAATCATTTAATTTCATCAAAATATTTTATTTTTTATAATTTATTTACTCTCTGCATACATTTAATTCTCCATGCATGTATACAATTCACCATGGCATGAGACCATAGGGCTTTGAAGCCTCTGAATTTGGGAACATTCCTTGAATTTTCCAAAGTCAGAGGAAGCCATCCTATGAAGAGTTATTGATTTTTCAAATTCATGTTACTGTTTTGAGTATTTTAATTCAATAAATAGCATGTTGTGAAATAAATTAAGAAAATTTGATGATGTTCATATGACCCCGAAACCCTAGGAAAAATAGGTTTTTGAGTTAGTTCATTTAAAAACAACCTAATTAGCTTAAACACCCAAAATGGATCTCTAATTAATTAGAGCTAACCATACATCAAATTGACTTGAAATCAATTCCTCACTGACCTTTAGGATCAGAGGAACCTACCATAAAAATTTGAGGTACGTTGAACACAGTTGGCAGCTGTAATTGTGTTGATTAAGCCACTTAGTCATTTTAAACTTTAAAAATTCATAACTTTCAAAATACCTTTCAAAAATTCACCAAATTGGTTTTGGAGCCTCTCTGATATTAGGGAATCTAGAAAATTAAAATTTCAATTTTCTAAAAAATTTGATTTTTAATATTATTTTAATATTTTTAATAATTAAAAAAATAATAAAAATCACAAAAATAATAAAATTCACCAAAATGTCACATTTTGAATTTTAATCTTAGGAACAAACCCCATATTTTTCTTAGGTCTATTTAGTAAGATATTGAATTTTTAAAAGAAGCTCTGAATTTAATTTTAAAATTAAAAAAAATGTATTTTCTAGAATTTTCACTAAAATAATTATAATAAATCATAGAAAAATCAGAAAATTGTAAAATTTGCTTCTCTGATTTCCTTGATATCAGAGAGATTTTTGAAAAAATATAAAATTAATTTTTCAACTTTTATTTTATTTTAAATTAATTAACACTCCAAAACTTAAAATAATTATAATAAAAATAATATAATTCAAAAAATTATCAAAATTGGTCGAGTGGTCCTGCGAATAATTTAGAAATGTCACCTAATTTTCTTAAGGACAGAAACTTTCCCTTGGTCATGTTATTAAATTTTCCTTGAAAATCTCTTTATTTTTCTACCAAAAATAATTATATAAATAAATTAAATACGGAAAAATCACATTTTCTCCTCTCGTATCTTTATTGACATATGGTGAAATGCATATGAAAATTTAGAGTTATTTGAGTCAATTTAGTGATTTATGAAATTATTAAGCTTAAAGGAGTAAAAATGGTAATTAAAAATCTTAATCCTTAATTAAAACTTTAGGTTTAATAAAAATTAATAAGTAAAATATTTGATCTGTCTGATTTGGATGATTGAAATTTAAATAATTAAAGGGTAGAAACCCATTAAGCAATTTTGAAATAATTAAACTTTAATTAAATAATTGATTAAATTTGGAAGAATAATAAAATTGGAATTATTAAAATAGGATATTATTAGGAAGAGATTTGTTAACAATTTAAAACCTAAATTAATCATTTTATTAATATTTAATTCTTAATTAAAATGATAACTCAAGTCAAAACATTAAAAGACTTAATCATTAAGCTAAAATTAAATTATTAAACTCTTTTAAAAATTTCAATTAAAATTAAAAAATAAAATTAAATTAAAAATTAAATTAAATTAAGTAAATTAAATTGGATTAAATTAAATTAAATTAAATTAAAATTAAAAGTTGAATTAAATTAAAGATTAAATTGAATTAATTAAATAAGCAAATCAAATTAAATTGAATGAATAAATTAAAATTAGATAATTAAATTAATAAAATCAAATTAAATTAAAGTTAAACCAAATTAAAAATTAAATTAAATTAAATGAATTAAAATTAAAATTAAATTAAATTAAATTAAAATCAAATTAAATTAAATAAAATTAAATCGAATTAAATTAAAACTAAATCGAATTAATTTAATGTAACTTGCAATCAGTAGAATTGAGTTAAATTGAATTAAATTAAATTAAAACTCAATTAAATTAAATTAAATTAAATTAAGTTGAATTAAATATAACATCACCAAAGACATAAAGAATTCGAAATAAATGTTAAAATAATTTGAACATTTATTCCAATTTAAACCGAATTAATGGAAATTAAACTAAATCTAAAATCATTTGAACACCAATTTACTCTCAAAAGCTTTAGTTATCATAACTCCTACATGAGAACATTAAATGAAATGTTACTTCATTTATAGGATATTCGAATGTCCTAGTTCAACGAAGCGAGTTAACAAAACTTGAATCCACAGACTGATTAATTCATTTATATAATTAAACCCATTTGAACTTAAAACAATCCTAGAAATATTGAAAAGATGTTAAGATTATTCTTAAGCACTTCACCATTATGATAGGACATTCTATAAGAACAATTGGACTTAATTGTTGTTGATGAAGAAAATCGTCTTGAGCAAGCACGAGAACCTAGACGTCATAGGAAATGACTAGCTATGGGATTAGGAATTTGGTAGAAAACCATAACCCCTTCCCTTAGCTTTACCTAGGAACTTGTTTAAGTATTTTAATTGTGTTTTAAGTGCAGCTTGGGATGACGGGAAGACCCTCAGGAGTACGCTTTTATTTTATTGCAATTTACTTTCCTGCAATTTACTTTCTTGCAATTTATTTAAGCTGCATTGCACTTACTTTTCTTGCATGATAAACAAGCTTGTTGCATAGAAAACCCGCACCTTTAGGATAGTCCCTAAAGCCAGAGCAAAACTATGTTAAAAGTCATTGCAAGATAAATTCACCGCCCATGACATTTGAAAATATAAAACGACTCGAATTTAATCACAAAACGGAGAACACAAAACTACAATTGCAATTAAATTAAAACGTCTGTTGGATGATCGGGAATACCTCGGATGATGTAACCTACGTGTTGCTAAACGGGATTTCCCACGGTCTAAATGAAAGTGTGGAACTCATTCAGTTGAGTTTAGCAAATTCATGTTTGGACTAAGTGGTCAGAATAAAAATAATGATGCGGAAGGATGGGCAAGTAGGATCTTAGCAGGTATCCTTATAATCAACTTTAAGATTTGTTTTAATTAAAACACAAAAAAACATGGAAATTAAGACTACTCTAAACCAAAACACTTTTCTCATCCCACCGATTTATGACTTCTAAAACTAAACCTGCAACGACAACAAAGGAGCTCGGAGCATGGTGGGCGGCACGGCCATCGTCATCAGCAAAACTTGAATCTACATCAGCAAAACTTTCCTAGAATTAAATAACAAAGCCATAGGACTTCGGGGTAGTTTGCCTAGTGCAGCATAAATCCTCAACTCTTCGTTAGGCACTTGCATTGCAAATTAAGCCCTAACGGTCTTAGGATTCCGAGGTAGTCGTCCGGTACGACAATAAACCCTCGCATCTTCGAGGCTATTTGTTTGATTTTATCATACAAATATAAGCCCTAATTAATTAAAATTGACGAGATCAAAACATTTAAATAAATATTCGGACTTTCGTAAACTCGGAAGCCAAACAATAGGAAAGTCGGAAATTACCGAAGTTCACTTCGAATGCAGCGATTTCTCCTACTTTTCTTCCTTTGAATTCAGTAAAATGTTCCAAATTTGATCCATTCCATATCGAAATTCAAAATTCAATCCCTTGAAAACTTAAACTTTGAAATTCTTGAGAGCAGAATTATTGATTATTATCGAAGTTTTCTTAGGTGATTCTCATCACTTGAGATGTCGTAATTAACTATAAGGGCTTGCCTTTATAGAAATTTTAAAGAACAGGTAATATAAGCCATTTTAATGCTTTCATATTAAGCGGGGAATTTGTCGGCTTATAAAATTGGTATGGACAAACGGATGTCACAAATCTTCTAGTTTGTCCCGAGCCCCGTCGAGCGAGTGTCTATCCTTGGGGATAGATACACGGTTTGTGTGCAGGTGCTCGTTTATAAACTGTTAAGTGAGATCGGTTTGATTTCATATTTTAAAATCTTCAAATCTAAAAATTATTTTTAAAATCAAATACTACTTTTCAAATTATTTATTTAAATTAAATTAAAAATTCGCCGACAACTTCTGTTAGGCGACCCCTTTTCAAAATAAAATACACGGCTTTGAAAATAAGCCGTACGGTAAAATCCCTCGACCCCGAAATTTGAATTTGTTTATTTCATTACGATAGGGAAAAGAATCTCATAATGCGGTCTCGAATGTAAAATCCTCAGCTTCGAAATTTGAATTTGATGTATTTCATTGCGATAGGAAAGAATCCTAAAGAAATGCGATCTCGGATGTAAAATCCTCAACCCCAGTTTGAATTTGATGTATTTCATTGCGATAGGGAAAGAATCATAAAGCAATGCGATCTTGGATGTGGAAATCCTCGACCCCAGGGTGAATTTTGATGTATTTCATTGCGATAGGAAAGAATCCTAAAGCAGTGTGTTGACCTCATTTTTGATGAGGTCTTCCTTTCTTCTTTTTAGTGCTTAGGATCTAGCCTTAGGCTTTCCTTTGACTATCTTAGAGGACTAGAATTGGGACCCGCCTTTTAGAAATTTAAACCACTTCTAAACTCACTGCAAACTCCTGAGAACTTGGTATAGACCTAATCACCTGGGGTTGAAATCGAATATGGAAGTTTAAAGGATGAGTTCCTATAGGACTCTTTGGCCCTTGGGAGCGCCTGGGTAGCTGATGCAGTGAAGGGGTGACATGCACTACACTTACACACTACATTTCCACACACTTCCTAAAACCACACCCATACCCAACTTGACCTCTGACTCATGTGAGTGATTCACATGGATAGTCCTTAACCCACAAGCCCTTGTATTTAGAGGTTAGGAACAACATAGTGAATGCCTCCCAGGTGGAAGTCACTTTCATGGCTCATATGGGCTTGAAATGGCTTCATGGCTCAACCAAAATGATCTCACCCCACTCAAATTCACCCCAATCTTCAATTTCCCAAATTTTCAATTTTTGACCCCGGGACCCTACACCTCACCCAAGCTTCTGGCTCCTTGAAATTACCCCAGTGCACCATTCCAATTACCTAAAATTTTCCAAAATCGATCATTTTCCCTCACATCACTCAAATTGATCATCCATCCCCAAAATACCAAAAATTCCAAGAAAACCTCCCAATACCCTCCAAATAACCCAAAATACCCTTCTTGGCCTAAAATCCAAAATTCAAAAAATTCCCAGAAAATTCCAGAAAATCCCAAATATTCCAATTTCATTTTGTCAACTACACCATGGGCCAATTTTGTCAGTTACCTACTTTTTGTCAAAACCCCCAATTTGACCCATTTAATCAAAGTAGACAAATGTCAAACCAAACTGTCAATTATTAGAATTTGGTCAATTCAATTCTAAACTTCAATTGACATTCCTAATACTAATTTAGACCAAATGCGAGTCCAATTTGATTGACATTTGGATCCAGTCCTGCAAATGTAAGGCCCATTTTTTGACCTAAGCCCAGACCCTAACCCCGAATGAACCCAAACCCAAAAATCTGACCCAACCAAAGTGAAAACCTCTTTGAAACACTCCCATAAACACTTCTCGACAATAATTCTACATAAATTTCAACCCTAGCCGACATTATTTGACTTGGCCCATTTGGACCTATATTGGCCATTCACCGAAAAGAATCGAATCCAACCCGATTGACCCAAACTACCCCAAATTTGCTTCAAGTTACCTAAGCACACCCATGAGCTAAACCAACAATTATTTGGCCCAACCTTTTAAAATTTTCCTTAAAAAACGAACACATTCATAAACTTAAAAGCCCACTTCCCTTAAACCTTTCTAAAAGCCCATTTCCTTGAAATTCAAAGCCCAGAATCTGCACCAAAGCCCACATGACATCTCCATTTGTCATCCATTTAATTAAATCCATTACCTAAGTCCTAAAATCACCATCAAATTATTCCAAATCCAAGTTTCATACAAATTTCCATCAAAACATCTAAATTCTTAAAGCCATTTCATAAATTGACTTTTCCCAGGCAGAATGGAGCGAGGATGAGCCATTCACAAGCCATGTAAAATGCATGAAAGTTTGGCATGTGACCATGCCATTAATGGCAAAAGGAGGAGGTCCTTTAACCATCTCACAAAGTCATTAACTTATCAGCATGTCTCCCCTTAACCAAGATTTAATCAAATATTCTTGGACCAGGACATCACCGCACTCTTGACCAGCCCAACTGGTGATCTTCTCGGCCAAGACCAGCCATGGGGAGGTGAACCCAGCAAACCAATGGGTTGACCAATTTCAAGCCAAAATGACCCCCCTCCACAATTCCATTTAATTCGAGCACTTTGCACATGTCAGCCAGTCCAAACCACCATTGCGAGCCACCCCGACCTCCCACAGTGAGAGTAGTGACCCATGCACACCCACCCGGCCAGCGCACAGACCAGCCGGGAAAACACCACACCCGAGAGCTCACATGTGAGCCAGCTTTGGAATTCACCTTGCTGAGCTGCCCCATGCCCAGTAAGCCTTCACCATCATTTCTTCTCCTCACCAGGCTTGGTGATCCGAAAATGCTAACTCCCCCAGGGAGGCCCTCGGTGACCAGCTCTGTTAAACTCCTCCCCTCTCGGCCATAAGAAGAGCCAAGCACAAACCTTACCAAAACTCTGCCAAGAATTGTTCCAGACCCTTCTCAACTCTTAGAGCATAGAAGTCTGGTGAGATCCCCCTGCCATTTCTCCTCTTGTAGCTCGATTTCGAGTTGAAATTCCTTTTAACCAGGAGACACTTCTCCACGAGTGAGCCAATTCCCAAATTGATTGGCTCTACACCTTCACCAGACCAAGGAAGGTGTCACCATCAAAAGCCGTCTCCGGAGCCACCCGGTTATGAAGCCTCAGCTTTGTGATCGGGCTTGGTGATATCCGGACAGTTACTGGAACCGGAGGCTGTGCCGGGCTTCTTCAGGACCCAATCGAAGGTGACAGCTCTCGGATTGAAGCCACCTTCCTACGAGCCAAGGTATGAGCTAACTCTTCATCCCGACTTAACGATTCTCTATTTCAAATGCCTTAGTTCCAATGCATGTGCTTAGTATAGATGTGTTCGTCTCTTCGGGAGCCGAATCCATGGAAGTATAAGAACATAAAAATCCATTGAAGATCGAGTGAGATCTTAGGGATTTAGTGTGGACGGCTCTCGAGGTGAAACCGCCCAGGGACGATGAACGGATGCCGTCATTCGGTACACGCGCGGAAGAACGGCTCGGATGGCGTCGGACCGGGCGGTGCGAGAACCGCGGGGCCCGAGTGGCGACTCGGATGGCGGCGCCCAGTCACGGCGCGACACGTACCCCGCGGAGCTGCCGATGTTTCGGCTTGGCCTTGGTGGATAAATGATCTCATCCGTTATTTAATGTGTTTATTAAATATCGAAACTTTAAAAATCCATATCTTTGTGTAGAAAAAATCACAAAAATAAAATAAAAATACCCTCTTGCTCGATGAACAGAGGAGAATAATGTGAAAAAGAAATCACTTAATTTCATCGAATATTTTTATTTTTTATGATTATTTATCTCTTTGCATTGTTTTAATTCTCCATGCATGTAATTCACCATGGCATGAGACCATAGGGCTTTTTGAAGCCTACAAGATTTAGAACATTCCTAGATTTTCAAAGTTAAGAGCCATCCCTATGAAAGAGTTCTTGATTTTTCAAGTTCAGGTCACTGTTTTGAGTATTTTAATTCCAGTAAATAGCATGTTGTGAAATAAATTCTGGGGAAAATTTGGTGATGTTATTGGCGGAAAACGCAGGAAAATAGATTTTGAGCAGTTAATTTCAAACAACCCTAATTGGCTTAAACACCAAAATAGGTATTTAATTAATTAGAGTTAACCAGGCATCAAATTGACTTGAAATCAATTCTCCACTGACCTTTTTAGGATCGAGAGGAACCCACCATAAAATTTAGATCAATTGGACTTGGTTAGCCCCTACTAGTTGAGTTGATTAAGTCGCAGCAATTTAAACTTTAAAAATTCATAACTTTTAAAATACTTTTCAAAAAAGTGCCAAAATTAGTTTTGGAGCCTCTCTGATATCAGGGGAATCTAAGAAAAATTAAAATTTCAATTTTAAAAAGTTGATTTTTTAATAATATTTTAATATTTTTAATAATTAAAAAATAATAAAAATCACAAAAATAATAAAATTCGCAAAAAATGTCACATTTTGAATTTTAATCACTTAGGAACAAATCCCATTTTTTCTAGGTCTATTTAGTGAGAGATATTGAATTTTAAAGCCTGAGGTAATTTTTAAAATTAAAAAAATGTATTTTCTAGCATTTTTCACTAAAATAATTATTATAAATCATAGAAAAATCAGAAAATTGCAAAATTTGATTCTCTGGTTTTCCTTGATATCAGAAGATTTTTGAAAAATATAAAATTCATTTTTCAACATTTATTTTATTTTTAAATTAATTAACACTCCAAAACTCAAAATAATTATAATAAAAATAATATAATTCAAAAAATCACCCAAAATTGGTCTAAGTACTTCTCTGGTCATTAGGAATGTCCCTAATTTTCTTAAGGACAGAAACTTTCTTTTGGTCATGTGCTCAATTTCCTTGAAAATCTCTATTTTCCACCAAAAATAAATTATATAAATAAAATTAAATACAGAAAAAAAATCACATTTTCTCCTCTCATGTCTTTATTGACATATGAGTGAGATTACACATAAAAATTTCAAAATTCATTTTAAGTTTAATTTAGTGAGTTATGAAATTATTAAGCAAAAGATAAAATGGTAATTAAAATCTTTGTCAACCAATTAAAACTTTAGGTTTTAATAAAAATTAACAAGTAAAATATTTGATCCTAATCTGATTTGGATGATTGAAATTTAAATAATTAAAGGGTAGAAACCCATTAAGCAATTCGAAATGATTAAACTTTAATTAAATAATGGATTAAATTTGGAAGAATAATAAAATTGGAATCATTAAAATAAGGGATATTTATTAGGAAGAGATTTATTCTTTAATTTAAAAATCCCTAAATTAATCATCTCATTAATATTCAACTCTTAATTAAAATGATAATTCAAATTCAAAATATTAAAAGACTTAATCGTTAAACTAAAGTCGAATTATTAAACTCTTCAAAATTTCAATTAAAATTAAAAATAAAGTAAATTAAAGATAAATTAAATTAAAATTAAATTAAATTTAATAATTAAATTAAATTCGGACAAATTAAATTAAATTAAATTAAATTAAAATTAAAATTAAATTAAATTAAACAATTAAATTAAATTAAATTAAATTAAATTAAAATTAAATTAAATTAAAATTAAATTAAATTAAATTAAACAATTAAATTAAATTAAATTAAATAATTAAAATTAAAATTAAATTAAATTAAACAATTAAATTAAATTAAATTAAATTAAATAATTAAATTAAATTAAATCGAATCAAATTAATTACTGTACCAAATCGAAATTAAATTGGTATGTTATTAAATTAAAACTCGATTAATTAAATTGAATTAAATATAACATCACCTAAAACAGAAAGAAAATAAATTTAAAAAAAAAAAAACAACTTGAACAACATTCCAAATTTAAACTCTTTAACTTAAAACCAAATCATTTGAATATTTAACTTACCACTTGAAAGCTTTAGTTATTATAGCTCACCAAATGAAACATTAAATGAAGTGTCACTTCACTCATAGGATATTCAAATATCTTCAGTTCTTAGAAGCGAGTTAACGAAACTTAAAATTCTTGGACGATTAATTCATTTGTATAATTAAATTCATTTGAACTTAAAACAATCCCAGAAATATTGAAAAGATGTTTAAGATCCTTCTTAAGCACTTTCTCGATATGATAGGACATTTATAGACAATTGAATTTGATTATTCTTTGATGAAGAAAATCGTCCTTAAGCGAAACTCTGAAAGAACACAGACGTCATAGGAAATGACTAGGCACAGGATTAGGAATTTGGTAGAAAACCATGGCGCCTTTCCCTTAGCTTTACCTAGGAACTTGCTTAAATATCTTAATTGTGTTTTAAGTGCAGGTTTGGGATGAGCGGGAAGACCCTCCAGGAGTACGCATTTGTATTATTGCAATTTACTTTCTGCCAATTTATTTTCCGGCAATTTACATTATTGCAATTTACTTTATTACAATCGCACACTTTTCTTGCATGATAAAACAAATACATTGCGCTGAGCAGCACCTTTAGGATGATCCACCAAGCGAGCAAAAAACTAAGTTAAAAGTCGTTGCGAGATAAAATTCGCCGCCACAACGTTTCAAATATAAAACAACTCAAAATTTAATCACAAAAGCAGAACACAAAACTACAATTACAACTAGAATTAAAACGTCTGTTGGATGATCGGGAATACCTCGGATGATGTAACCTACGTGTTGCTAACGGGGATTTCCCGCGGTGTTTAAATGAAAGTGTGGAACTCATTCGGTTGAGTTTAGCAAATTCATACGAGACTAAGTGAATCCGATAAAAATAATGATGCGGAAGGATGGAACCGTGGGATCTTAACCGGTGTCGTTATAATCGACTTTGAATTTGTTTTAAATAAAACATAAAAAACACTGGAAATTAAGATTTTCTCTAAACCAAAACACTTTTCTCAACTCACGATTTATGATTTCTAAAACTAAATCTACTGCAACACTTAAGGAGCTCGGAGCATGGTGGGCGGCACGATATGGAAATCATCGGCGAAACACAGTGCAACGTAGCTTTCTAGAATTAAACAACCGAAGCCATAGAACCGAGGTAGCTTACTGGTACGACATAAATCCTCGGCTCTTCGTTAGGCATTTGCATTGCAAATTAAGCCCTAACCGGTCTTAGGATTCGAGGTAGTCGTCGATACGACAATAAACCCTCGCATCTTAATTTATTTGTTTGATTTTTATGCTGAATATAAGCCGCAATTAATTGAAATTCGCCGAATTGAAATATCAAATAAACATTAGGACTTTCCTAAATTCAAGACAAACAATAGGATAGTCGAGGAAATTATCGAAGTTCACTTCGAATCGGTGATTTCTCTACCTGCTCTTCCTTCCAGATTCCTGAAGCAAATGTTCCGAAAATTTGATCGTTCCACTGATGAAGTCGAAGTCAATCTTTGAAAACCTTAAACTTTGAAATTCTTGAGAAGCCAGAATTATTGGTTATTATCGAGAGTTTTCTTAGGTGATTCCCGTCACTTAAGATGTAATTAACTATAGGGGCTTGCCCTTATAGGGAATTTTAAAGAACGGAGTAATATCAACTACATTTGATACTTTCATATTAAGCGGGGAATTTGTCGGCTTATAAAATTGGTTCGCAAACCAAACGGATGTCACAAAACTTCTAGTTTATTTGATCGAACCCACCATCGAGCGGTGTGTCTATCCTTAGGGGATAGATACACGGTTTATTAGTCAAGTGCTACGTTATATATTCTTTTGGGGATGTGAGATCGGTTTAATCTCGTATCTTAAAACTTTCAAATTTAAAAATTATTTTCAAAATCAAATACTACTTTCTAAATTATATATATTTAAATTAAATTTAAAATAAAAATTCGCCGCACAACCATTGGGCGACCACTTTTGAAATAAAACACACGACCACTAAAATAATGCCGACGATTTCGGCGACTCCCCGTGGGAGAATTCCTCTCTCCATTATAATCAAGTAATTACGCTTTCAAAAATCGGTAGTGTATCCATGTCCTAATGGATCAAACTACCCTTCTTTCCGTTGGAATACTATGTTCAATTTCTATCTTGAACGAGTATAGCCCGGCATTCTACGGATTTGGGCCATTGTTGGAGCACCCACACAAACGAGAGGTTCGAATCCTTTACCTCATTTCGAGGTGGGGTGGACCAAATGGGTATTGGTTAGGAGTGATCCTTCGAGTCGGGAAGTCCTTGGGGCTTTCTTTTCCTTTCTGAATCGGATTCCTTACCTTCTCTACACCTTTGAACATTATGCAAATAATGAGCCTACTGACAAGTGATTCTTTTAACAAATGATTCTTTTTATAAATACATGAACAAAGAATGAGTTCGGACTCTTTCGATTCCTTTCGTCTAAAGCATAACTTGGGACGGCAACCGGAATCTACCTTGCAGAAATGGAAGCCCGAGCGGATTTTCTCCTTCCTTGGCCAATTTTGGACTTCGGCTGTCTGTAAGGATGACTGCCGCGACAATGGGGTCATCCGATTTGGACGAGGATTTGAAAACACGACGTCAAAGTCACCGACGTCTCCCTCTTTACGCGACGAACAAGGTATCTAGTGAGAATCCTTTGGCAGGTTCGACAGCAGGTCGGCCGAGGTTCCTCCTACAGGAGTCCGTAGGAGAATCTTCTTGTCCGCGGGAGAGTACATTCTCACTACCCCCACCTTTGGTCTAGTTGTTGCTACCTCCGACTTCTGCCAAATCAAAGGAAGGAATCCAGAACTATGATAAACCTACATTACCGTGGAGGGTACGGATCTTCTGTAAGACCTTCGTCTTCGAAATCGGGTCCGGTTCGAGGGTTCGCCCCGGCGAGCAAAGACCCCGAAGAAGAAATAGAAATAGAAGGATCGCCGGGGAAGCCGGAGGCTGGCGAGGATTGCCTTCTGAGAGGAAATTCCGGAGTTGTAGGAATATCTTAGTGCCGAATATACCTTTGCTGACTACGTGCTGCTTTTGGGAGGAAGCGGGTTCCATCCCCTCTCCCCGCCGCGAGAGGATGAGGAGAATGTTCGCAAGATTCTTTCCACATTACACCACGGCCCGCATGCTACAACGATAACCGCGAGAAAGAACGAACTACGCCGTTTGCTCGTACCGAGCTTTGGTAGAAAGGCGGCAAGAAGGAAAGCGCACACCGTGTCGGAGATTCTACGAAGGATGGGGCGGGTGCCGGTCGAATCCGTCTTGGGCCTCGAGTAGAACCCGCCGTCATGATGGCACAGCAAGAGAATGAAGGCTAGCCCGCTGTCGTAGTATCGGGGAGTTATAGATTAGGAGGATACCACCTTCATTGTTGGCGAATAGACCATACGGTCTAGACCTGTGTAGAAGGATGGTGTGGCGTCCCACTACGGGGCGATTGAGGAGGCGGAAACGACGGCCGAGAAGAAAGTCTCGCCGAGAGGCCGGAATCTGAAGAAAGTGCTACTGCCGATGGGGACTCGTGAAAAAGGACCCCGGCAACCATCGCATGACAACCACGAATGCACGAAGCTCGTGAAAAGATGCCATGGAAAAGTTGAGAACCGACATCCGACGGTTGGCAAAGAAAGAGAAGAAAAGTTCGGAGATGAGATCGACTCATCAAGATTCATGGACAACGAATGTCTGAGAAATCAACATGGTTGGAGCCTTTGAGCTTCATCATCTTCTCGAGAAGTCTTTCCTGAAGCCATGGAAAGAGAGGAGCCGGCGATGAAGAGAACGGCTTGAGGAAAGGACGACACGATCGCTCAAATGGCGAAGAGGATGGAAGAAGTGGCCGTAGCTCTGGCCACTCTCCAAAGTCAAGTACAACCACATAGAGAGACACCCCCGAAGTCATTCACATCGTAGACGGGGGAGGGAAAGGAGATTGTCCGTCGGTAAATTGACCCATTTGAAAAAGGATACAACACAAAGTATGATCCACGAAAAGGATATCAAGAACTTGGTAGAACGAGCGGAGTGCGAGAAGCCTAGCACAATCGAAGAACGGGACATCTATTCGGACAGGTAGACCTTACCCGGGCCCGGCCCAATCGATACCCCGGGCTTCGGGCTCACCTCTTCATTTCAGACCTTCGAAGACGGAACCGGGAACCCCGACGACGCATGTTGCACACTTTCGTACCCCGATTGTTGCAATGCGAGGCGGGAGCGATGCGCTACTCTTAGACGAGTTCGTTAGCGATGCATCCGGGAATCGCCTTCGGCGGGTATGCGAGTGCAACGGATGCAGCCAAGACATTCTCGAGAGCTAGAGAGCCTCTTCATTGGCGATTTGCGGAGCTCGGCACCACATCAACATAGGTGATTTAGTGGTAGAGAAACAAAGGCCGAATGAAACTCTAGTGGATTACATACTTGATGGAGAAATTTAAGTATGGTATGAACCACAAGCTGAGAACAACTTGTGGGTGAGCATCTGCTTAAAAGCATTCACGGCCCGATAGCACTTCTCCTCAAGGGATTCACTATTAAGACTTTTGAGAAGTTGTTAAACGAGACGGAAGCTTGCGAAGAGGCGAAGCAATTAAGTTTCTTGAGCAAGACGGACAAGCGGGGAAACGGTGAAGACTTTCGAAAAGAAATGCAGGGTCGTTGCGGCAGTTGACAAAGGCAAACAACCGATACGAATACCACCAGAGCAGCCATGTTTTCATACTATAAAATTGCAAGCAACCCCGGTCCGGCTATCGGTCGTCTCCCGCGGTATGAACAACCGTCTCGTCCGCAACGTACATTGAGGGGCTCCCGAAGCGAGCATCCGTTCAAAATGAGCGATTACCAAAGATGTTCCGTAGCTTAATGAAAACTCAGTTTCCCATTGCGAGCCAAAGGGCCGAGGAGGAAGTCGACAAGAAGGTGATCCCAACTTTTGCCCCTACCATCGGATGCTTGGGCACAAGATGAAAAGCCCCACGTACCTTCAAAGTTGGCTCAGCGACAACCTTCGGAAAGGAAATATAACAATCCCGAAGGAGTACATGTGAAGGAACCCCGGAG
Organism: Papilionanthe hookeriana x Papilionanthe teres; assembly: GCA_022702705.1. Lineage (NCBI taxonomy): Eukaryota > Viridiplantae > Streptophyta > Magnoliopsida > Asparagales > Orchidaceae > Papilionanthe > Papilionanthe hookeriana x Papilionanthe teres. Next base: position 1,640,499 of record CM040427.1, read on the forward strand.
TGGAGGTTCGTGATGTTATCTCAGCCAGTCCCGTCATTCCGATAGATCCACTGTCCACAACCAACGATGGATGGTACCGCACAGGACGAGATCTTCGAAGATTTTAGACAACATCCGAGCCGCTTCGGTGCGAGCTTCAATTCGGAAGTTCGAGACTGTTAAACCGGTACTATCACTTGCGATAGAACCTCGACGGGAGACAATCGAAGAGAAGAAGAAAATTGACGAAGAAGAGTGAGACTCTGAGCTAGACTAGGAAATTTGCTTATCCTAGGATAGTTGTTTTAGATTCGGGAGAAATCCCTCGAACCTCTGATTTTGTATGATTATCTGCTCACTTCGGTGGGATCATATAATGATAAGGGTGATGGCGTTGGCTACGTTTTGAACATTTACAACGATTACGTAACTAGCGGCCAATCAGGCGTCGATTTCGATACCAACGACAATTCTCGAAATCGTACAAGATCTCGACGATCGAAATGTGAAGAAGGCATCCATCAAAGGAGGCTACGAGTTCAACAAGCAACGGATCTATCTGTGAGTTTCAAGGGAGCTCCGGTAACAATAGAGTTAGAGCCTTCGGATTTGGAAGATAATCGGAGAAGAGCCGGTCATTCGATTCGGGGGAGGAGACACGCGACAGACTCGAAGTACTAGATTCGAAGAAATTGCGAAGTCGGCTTCAGAAGTGGAAAAGTTCTACCTCCAAGAATGGGTCCAAAAGACAAAGGAAGCGGTGGTTGTTCGAGAAGGGCCAACCCAGGCGAAGACATACCCATTCGAGAAGAGCGAGACACGGGAGAGCAGTGGTTCTGACGTGCTAGCCCATCTTAGGAAACTACCGGCTGTGAGCCCGAGCATCTACGATGCTCTCGTCTTATCGAAAGGAGATGAGGAAGCTACCGATCAAGGCCTTACTTGATCCGGGGAATTGCTTAGCTCGAATGGCCGGAGATTCCTTGGATGAGGTTGCTCGTTAAAGAACGAGCGGAGTGTTACCTTGAGACAATGACCTGTTGCGGACGACGAGATCACAATAAACGGGTGTACATTTCGAGTTACAATTGGGAAGTTTACGCTCTCCGGAAGTATTAGTGGATCCGAGAGCATCAATCAATATAATGAGTCTTGAACTAGCATACTTGGAAATTGATGCTGCGTGAGCTCGAGCGAGCAAAATGTTATTAAGAGGATTCGACGGGAAAGAAAGAACGCCCTCGGGTCGATAACGCTACTGATGAAGACCGGTGATTTAGCAAAGACAACCGCAAAATTTCATATAATCGATTCGAAACGTCGTTCCAGCGCTCTCTTTGGGCCGACCATGGATACATGAAAACGAGGATGGTACCATCGTACGCATCCGGTGTCAAATATTACGATGGAGGGGAACGATTGCATCGAAAGGAGACTTACGACCATTCTCGAGTACATGAAATTGGAATCCATGAAGATGCGGAAACATTATGCACCGCCCGAAGAAAACAATCTTCTCGGAGATACCATAACGAATAGACGAAGAGAGTTCGGACAACGAAGAACTTCCGAGTTCTGATCCGACGGTCGCTCACCGCTCCCTTCGGCGAGATGGTGAAGGTTTCTCCGCAACTCGCATGCGAGGTGGGCGGGGACGAGGCCGTGGTAGGAGCCGCTGGGACAATTGGACGGAAAAACCAGCCATCAATGTTGATTGGGATGATAGTTACGAAGAAGAAGAAATCGAGCAGAAGCGACGGCAATAAGTCGAAAGAAGCCGCAATACGAAGATCTCCCTCGAAGATAGAAAAGAACGAAGAATACAAATCAATGTACGAGAAGATTAACCACTACGTACATACTATGACCTAACTCAGGTCCGATACAATAAGATGGGGTATGGAGGAGTCGAAGTACGTAGTGACGGTGCGAAACTGGTGAATTCTACCGTGGAGTACTTCTTCCTCCAAAATGAAAATAATGTACAATTCGAAGATGTCCTTCCATCGAATTAATGGAATTACCTTTTGAGTGAGTACTCACTGTGTTCAAATTTAATTCAACGTGGTTTCTTACCTCGACAATGGACAAAAGCCCCGATCACAGCATTTTGAAAAGTTATGGAATAACTCGGCCATCCTCGATTGAAGTATGGACTCGGATTATTTTGATGAATTAGTTGACGTCTTGAATTTTGTAGTTGTCACTTGCAAATCAGTGAAAACTGCATGGAAACTACCGACGAACTCGAATATTTACAAATTGGAACGCTTTCACGAATTCGAAGAAGAATTAAATCAACGATGATAGAGTTAATGGAAGTTAACTTAGGTACTAGCAGAAGGCTTTAGACCTCGCACAGTAGCTCCTTACTCGACAAGAAGACTCCGAAGAAATAATCAAGTTATTAATGGAATTTAAAGACTGTTATTTTGCTTGGAGCTACGGTAAATGCCGGGATTGGCCCCGAAGTTGCGATCCATAGAGTTGAGTGGATCCTACTTGTTCAGTCAGACGAGTCCCGAAGAATGCGTACGGAAATCGAACAACAAGTCGCCGAGTTAAAAAAGCTAATAGACGCTAAATTTGTCCGTGAAGAACAATACACCGACCTGGTTAGCCAATGTGGTGCCGGTCGGAAAAGAATGGTCGGATCGGAATTTGTGTGGACTTCGAATTTAAACGAGGCATGTCGAAAAGATGAATTCCTCTGCCGATTCCAGAAGCGGTAGTCGATATTGCTTGACACATGAAATATTCTCATTCATGGATGGATCTTCAGGATACAACCGGATAAAAATGGCTCTGGAGAAGATGAAAAGCTTACGACGTGAACGCCGATCGGAGTATTTTGCTACACGGTGATGCCATTCGGGCCCGAAGAACGCAGGAAGCTGACTTACGAAGAGCAATGACAAGAATTTTTGATGATCTAAATCTGATGAAGTCGAGTGCTACGTGGACGATGTCGTCATCAAAAGCAAAGTAAAGGAAAACCACACAGTATGATTTGAGAATTGTTTTCGAACGATTAAGACAATTTAACCTTAAGATGAATCCCTTAAAATGCGGCTGGCGTCACCTCGAGGGAAATTCTTAGGATTCGTTGTCCAGGCATCGTGGAATTGAAATCGACCCGGAGAAGATTAAAGGCCATCTTAGAAATGCCGCCTCCCAAAACCTTAAAACAACTACGATCTTAAGGGAAAGTGACATATCTTCGACGCTTTATCTCGAAACTGTCGGAGTGGGTGTCGGCCTTTCTCGGCAGCGGATTAAAAGGGCCGCCAGGGTATTTGGGAAGAGAAATGCCGGAAGGCCTTGAAGACATTAAACAATATTTAATGACACCTCTGTCTTCGCGGCCCCCGATCTCGGAGTAGACCGGTACGCACACACCGCGGCTTTAGACGACTCTGCGAATACTGTTCGCGGAGTCGACTGATGAGGGTAAAGAAAATGCTCTTCTCGCAAGCCGTCGTTTACTCCCGACGGAAGTAGTGTCCCGCAGTTGAAAAGCATTGTTTGGCCCCGATCTTCGCCGCTCAAAAGCTCGGAGCACTGTGCTTTCTCCATAAGGTCAACTTGATTTTGAAGTTTAATCGTACGTGCCAGTGACTCGTCCACGACACTTTCCGGCGGACGCAGGATAATTGATGATATTATTGCAGTCGATATAACTTTCGTGCCTGCGTGCCGTAAAGGAATGATCTTAGCGGACTTCCTCATGACACCCTTTGCGGCCGAATCTCCTCTCAGTACGCCGGATGAACAAATAATGAGCCTAGAAGACACGATGATCGACGTTGGGAATTGTATTTCCGACGGAGCATCTTCGGCCTGCAGACGAAGAATCGCAAGTGATAGTGCCCGGTAAGGCGGGGAATCGGGCTAATCTTTATAACACCGGAGCGGGGGATGTTAAGATGCTCCTGCCACTTGACGGAACCGTGCTCCTGAGCAACGAAGCGGAATACGAGGCCCTCCTCGCAGGTGGAGATAACCATTCGAATGGGGATAACGGACATTGACATCTACGGGGTTGCGGTTAATCATTCGACGGATCGCCGGACAATACAGGATTTTTAAACCAAGACTCGAACAATACTTCCAGTATGCCATACGAGGAGTGGTAGACGATTCCGAATGTAACGATCACAAAATTCTTAGAAAGAAAATGCTGCAACGGTGCTGGCAGATCTCGCAAAGAATTTGCACAATTTGCAGATGAATCGATGGAAGTATCGGTTCACGGACGTCGGGTCTATCACGACTTGACATAGACATGATACACAAATCGAAGAAGAAAAACGGTTGCGGCGGTGGCCAGAAGAAGAATCGGTTACGGCGGTGACGGAAAGCAGAAGATTGGCGGCGACGGTGAGTAAATGCCTGCAGAGAACGGGAAAGCTGCGGATCGTGCAGGTCGGCGGCCATCAGTCAAAAAAAGAACTACATCCTACGCATTAATAAACAACACATTATACGAAGGTCTTTTGATCGAATGTGGCTAAGGTGCCTAAGCGGGACCGAGGCCTAGTGAAATTCTTCAAAGAGGTGCGTTCGGAGTTTCCATGGCGCTCACCGGTCGGGTCAGAAGATGAAAATGAAGATTAAAGGAGCTGGGGTACTTCGGCCTCGATGACCCATTTTGCATGAAGGCGCCAGGGCGCTCACCAATGCAAGTGCATGGGTGGTTCTACACCAACCTCCAAATGTGCTACACTAGACAATTGCGTCGTGGCCATTTGAATGTTGGGGCACGGATAGTGGGTCGCGATGGAGCCACTTAATCTTCGAAGGACATCACTTCATTCTTGCGGCTACGATTACTTTTCCAAGTGGGCGGCAGTTCCACTTGAAAGTGAAAGCACACCCGTGCTACGTTTTTCAAGAACGAGTTGTCACCGTTTCGGAGTGCCGCGCGGGGATCATCTCGAATAATGGGTCGGCATTCGGAAGCACACAAATCGACAATTTTGTCGGGGAACACGGAATCGGCGGCGATACTCGACAGTTACTGCAGAGCAGCGGTCTCGGCGGGGCTTTTAATAAAACTCTCGTTCAAATCTTAAAAGGCCTGGACGATAATAAGAGGGGTGGCGCGGTGTTAGAACGCATGGGCCCTGCGGGACAACTTTCGGAACTCCTACTCGAAGCTACACCGCACGGCCTGCAGTGTATGGGTCCGAGCAGTGGCCCACCTTTAGAGGTTCCGGCACCTTCACTCAGAATTGCGATTACCAAACAAGATCGCGGCGACGAAGAAACGCCGAGATTACGACTCGAAGAATTAGAAAGCTTGGAAGGGAAAGACTTGCGGCGCAAGGGGTGGCTATGCCAAGCTAAGATGGTTCAAGCCCATGACAAACTGGTCCGCCCAAGAACGACGAAGTTGGTGATTTAGTTTCTCGTTCTCGAGAACCTATTCTTGCACACCGCGAATGGGAGGAAATTTGAACATGACTTGGGAAGAATTTGGGTTGTGGTTGAAGCGGTATCTTATTCGGGGAGGTTCCTACCGGCTAGTGAATTGCCGGAGAGAACGACATATGCTTTCAATGTGGACGATACTTGAAAAAATATTACGCTACTTTGATGTTTCGAAGGAATGAATTCTTCATCCTAAGAAACATGGAGGCCAAGTAATTACTTATGATTAGGTCCGAACTCGAAAATAAAATGTGCTAAAATAAATAAAATCATGATAATAAAGTTTTCCTCGTTTTCTTCTCCAAATCAAGATCTCTTTCCGGATCTTATCCTACTTCATTCCTGTTAAGGTTCGAAAATATAAAAAAAATCTGAAAAATGACAAACACCGCATTCACATGAACATTAATAAACAATAAATAAAATTTGAACCATTAAAAGATAAACGAAATCAACGAAATCGAAATTCCATCCTTCAGATTCGAATCGAATTTCAATCTTTTCAAATCACAAATCAAATTCTCGATCAAAATCCAGATCAATCTCGATCAAGTTTCAAACTTGATCTTCAAATTTCAAATCAAATCTTAAATCAAGTTTCAATCGAGTTACGAACTCATCCTTCGAATTTCCAAATTTCCAAATTCGATCTTTCCGGGCTTCGAGTCTCGATCGATTGATTCGATCTCCCCATCAAATCCTGAATCCGATCTTCTAGATCTTGCAAAATTCAAAACTTTTAGGTCGAGGATTTTACATCCAAGTTGCTTTGCTTTAGGATTCTCTTCCCTGTTGCCTTTGAAATACATCAAAATTCGAAAACTTTTGGGTCGAGGATTTTACATCGAGGCTAGCATTTGCTAGGATTCTCTTCTACATTGCCTTGAAATACATGAGAATTCAAAACTTTTTGGTCAAGTTTTACATCAAGGCGCAGCACTTTAAGTTCTCTTCCTATTGCCTTGAAATACACCAAAATTCAAAACTTTTGGGTGAAAGTTTTACATCCAAGTACTTGTTGCTTTAGGATTCTCTTCTGTTACCTTTGAAATACATCGAAATTTAAAACTTTTGGGTCGAGGATTTTACATCAAGGCCCCGCCTTTGCTTAGGATTCTCTTCCTATTGCAACGAAATACATCAAAATTCAAACTTTTGGGTCGAGGATTTTACATCCAAGACTGCCTTGCTTAGGATTCTCTTCTGTGCACTGAAATACCTCAAAATTCAACTTTTGGGTGAAAGTTTTACATCCAAAGGCTTGCCTTTGCTTTAGGATTCTTTCCACAGTACCTTGAAATACATCAAATTAAACTTTTGAATTCAAAGTTACATCCAAGGCCCCACTTGCTTCTTTTGATTCTTTCCCCATTACTGCTTGAAATACATCGAATCGAATTCACGAGGTTAAAGGATTTTACATGAAATTTGCATTGCTAGGATCATTTCAACATGTGATGAAATACGTAGTATTTCTTGAGGTTAAGGATTTTACGTATTAGCTTTGCTGCGAGATCTCTTCTCATTGCAACGATTCAATCTAATCGATTCGATTTTCTTTCGAGGGTTGGGAATGTTACATCTAAAACCTCGAACTCGATTTTAATTTCAAATCGAATCCTTCAAATCAATTTTGACAAACTTGATCTAAAACATAAATCTAAAACATAAATTGAAACAAAATAAAATCTAAATCGAAATTCCCTCAGATCATGTGATTTGGGATTTACCTCCTTTTCCTTTCTACAGGCGAGAGTTCGAATCTCCGGTTAGGAGATATATGACACTCCGCGGCGGAAACTCTTCTACTTCGTCCTAAGTTCGTCATGGACATACGTAGTTTGTTGATAAGCCGGTCAACACCAATACGCGGTGTGCTCCGTCGGCTCACCACACCTATTGAGGGGTCCATTTGTTGACCTCATTTTTGATGAGGTCTTCTTTCTTCTTTTTAGTGCTTAGGATCTAGCCTTAGGCTTTTCCTTTGACTATCTTAGAGGACTAGAATTGGGACCCGCCTTTTAGAAATTTAAACCACTTCTAAACTCCCTGCAAACTCCACAAACTTGACTAGACCCCTAATCACCTAGAGGGTTGAAATCGAATATGGGATTTAAAGGATGAGTTCTTATAGGACTCTTTGTATGGGAGGCCCTTTTCAGGTGGCTGGGTACGGTGAAGGGGGCCGACATACACTACACTTACACACTACATTTCCACACACTTCCTAAAACCACTGCCATGCAACTTAAGGCCTCCTGACTCATGTAGGTGATTCACATGGATGGTCCTTAGCCTAATACTTGTTGAAGGGTTAGGGCTTGACATAGTGAATGCTCAAAATCAGTCTTCATCAACTCGTATGGGCTTGAAATGGCTTCATGGCTCGACCAAAATGATCTCTCACCCCACTCAAATTCACCCAATCTTCCATTTCCCAAATTTCAATTTTTGTCCCAGGTTCTACTCTTAAACACGAAAACCATAAATTACCCAATTTTTTGCAAATTTCCAAATTACCTAAAATTTTATCAATCCCAAACACCTCCACATCCTCCAAATTGATCATCCATCCCCAAAAATACCAAAAATTCCAGAAAACCTCCCGATACCCTCCAGAATAACCCAATACCCTTCTTGGCCTAAAAATCCAAAAATTCAAAAATTCGAGAAAATTCCGGAAAATCCCAGAATATTCCCAATTTCATTTTGTCGACTACCATGGGCCAATTTTGTCAATTTACCCTACTTTTGTCAAAACCCCCAATTTGACCCATTTTTAATCCAAAGTGAACCCAATGTCGAACCAAACTTTATCCAGTTCAGCCGATTTAGTCGATTGATTCTAAACTTGATTGACATTATAATACTAATTTAGACCAAATCAAGTCCAATTTGATTGACATTTGGATTAAATTCCACTTTTGACCTTAAGGCCCATTTTTTGGCCTAAGCCCCGAACCTAACCCAAATGAACAGGCTCCAGCTCAAGCTGTTAGAAATCCAAGCACTCTTTGTTACTCCCACATAAACACTTCTCGACAATAATTCTACATAAATTTCAACCCTAGCCCAACATTGGCCCAACTTGGCCCATTTGGACCTATATTGGCCCATTCACCAAAGAATCCAAATCCAACCCAATTGACAAAACTACGAGAATTTGCTTGAGTTACTCATGACACACCCGTAGGCTAAACGGCAGTCATGCATTGACCTTTTACAAAAAATTTTTCATCCATGAACACATTCATAAACTTAAAAGCCCACTTCCTTGACTATTTTCTAAAGCCCATTTCCTTCAAAATTCAACCCCAAGAATCTACCTAAAAACACATGACATCTGTTGTGGTCATTTAATTAAATCCATTACACAAGTCTAAAATCCCCATCAAATTATTCCAAATCAAGTTTCATACAAATTTCCATCAAAACATCCAAAATTCTTAAAAACCCATTTTCATGAAATTGACCCAAGCTTTCCCAAGCCAAATGGAGCCAAGGATGAGCCAAATTTACGAGCCATATGAAGCCATGAAAGTTTAGTAGCAGGCCATCTCATTAATGAAGGAGGAGATCCTTTAACCATCTCCTAAAAGTCATTAACCTTAAGCATGTCTCCCCTTAACCAAGATTTAATCCAAATATTCTTGGATAAGGACATCACCACCTCTTGACCAGCTAGCCTAGGCTGATCTTCTCGACCCAAAAGACGACCATGGGGAAATTGAGCATTTGGTAAATGGGTTGACCAATTTGACCAAAATGACCCCTCCCCATTCCATTTAATTCAAACACTTTACACATGTCCAAACCCAATTGACTTCACCATTGCCAAGCCTGACCTCCCTGGTCAAGATGGTGACCCATGCTGCCGGCCAGCCGCCTGGATCGCGGGAAAACACACACAGGAAGCTCGCATGTGAGCCCGACTTTGGAATTCCACCTTGCTGGCTTCTTCATGCCCAATGGCCACCATAGCTGTTCTTCTCCTCACCCAGAGCAGCTGATCCCAAGCCCTAACTCCCCTGGGGCTCTCCCAGCCAGCTCTGTTAAACTCACCCTCTCGGCCGCCTGAAGAGGCCAAGCCTGAGCACGAGAAACTGCGCAAAATTGTTCCGGACAGCCTTCTCGCTCTTAGAGCACTTGATCCCGATTGAGATCTGCCATTTCTCTGCGCGCTCGATTTCAGAGTTGAAATTCCACCCAAAACCGGGACACTTCTCCACGGTGAGCCAATTTAAATTGATTGGCTCTACACCTTCACGGACACGGGAAGGTGTCATGTCAGCCGTCTCGGGGCCACCCGATTGCTCCGGCCCTCAAGCTTTGTGATCGGGCTTGGTCTAAATCATATCCAGACAATTCACCAGACCAGGAGACTTCATGCGGGACGCTGGGACCCGATCGAAGGTGCAACAACTCTCGGATTGAAGCCACACTTCTACGAGCCAAGGTATGAGCCCGCCTCTTCGTCAGGAGCTTCGAAGATTCTACATTTCAAATGCCTTAGTTCCAATGCATGTTAACCGTATAGATGTGTTCGTCTCTTCGGGGACGAATCCATAGAGTATAAGAACATAAAAATCCATTGAGAATCGAGTGAGATCTTAGGGATTTAGTGCTGTGGGCGGCTCTCGGGTGAGAACACTTGGGGACGTGAACGGATACGTCCATTTCGTCCCACGCGCGGAAGAACGGCTCGGATGGCGTCGGACCAGGAAACGGTGCGAGAACCGCGGGGCCCGGGCTGCTGACTCCGGTCGGCGCCCAATGTCTGGCGCGACAGTACCCCTTCGGGCGCGATGTTTCGGCGGCGCGCGTGGATAAATAGATAAATAAATTATTTAATGTATTTATTAAATATCGAAACTTTAAAATCCATATCTTTGTGTGAAAAATCACAAAATAAAATAAAAATACCCTCTTGCTCAGTGAACAGAGGAGAATAATGTGAAAAAGAAATCACTTAATTTCATCGAATATTTTTATTTTTTATGATTTATTTACTCTCTTTGCATTGTTTTAATTCTCCATGCATGCATACAATTCACCATGGCATGAGACCATAGGGCTTTTGGAGAGCCTCTGAATTTGGGGAACATTCCTGAATTTTCCAAAGTTAGAGGCCATCCTATCGAAGGGTTTCTTGATTTTTCAAGTTCGAGTCACTGTTTTGAGTATTTTAATTCCAGTAAATAGCATGTTGTGAAATAAATTCTGGGAAAATTTGGTGATGTTCCTTATGACCAGAACCCTAGGAAAAATAGATTTTGGCTTAGTTCATTCAAAACAACCCTAATTGGCTTAAGAAAAACACCCAAAATAGGTCTTTAATTAATTAGAGGAGTTAACCAGGCATCAAATTGACTTGAAATCAATTCTCCACTGACCTTTAGGATCAGAGGAACTTGCAATTAAAATTTGAGGTCGGTGGAGCAGATTTAGCCTCTTAGTTGGGTTGATTAAGTCGCTTAGCCATTTTAAACTTTAAAGTCTGTGCTTTTAAAATACTTTTCAAAAATTCACCAAATTGGTTTTGGAGCCTCTCTGATATCAGGGGAATCTGAAAATTAAAATTTCAATTTTCTAAAAAAAAAGTTGATTTTAATAATATTTTAATATATTTTTAATAATTAAAAAATAATAAAAATCACAAAATAATAAAATTCACCAAAATATCACATTTTGAATTTTTAATAACTTAGGAACAAAATCTACGTTTTCCACAATTACATTTAGTGAGATATTGAATTTTAAAGCCCTAGGGTAATTTTAAAATTAAAAATGTATTTTCTAGCATTTTCACTAAAATAATTATTATAAATCATAGAAAAATCAGAAAATTACCAAAATTTGATTCTCTGGTTTCCTTGATATCAGAGAGAGATTTTTGAAAAATATAAAATTCATTTTTCAACATTTATTTTATTTTAAATTAATTAACACTCCAAAACTCAAAATAATTATAATAAAAATAATATAATTCAAAAAATCACTAAAAATTGGTCTAAGTGCTTCTCTGGTCATTAGGGGTACTTCTAATTTTCTTAAGGACAGAAACTTTCTTTTGGTCATGTTATCAAATTTTCCTTGAAAATCTCTATTTTTCCACCAAAATAATTACATATAAATAAATTAAATACAGAAAAAAAAATCACATTTTCTCCTCTCATGTCTTTATTGACATATGAGTGAAGTTACATAAAAATTTCAAATTCATTTAAGTTTAATTTAGTGAGTTATGAAATTATTAAGCTTAAAGGAGTAAAATAATACAATTAAAATCTTTAATCCTTAATTAAAACTTTAAGAGTTTAATAAAAAATTAACAAATAATATTTGATCCTAATCTGATTTGGATGATTGAAATTTAAATAATTAAAGGGTAGAAACCCATTAAACAATTTCAAAATGATTAAACTTTAATTAAATAATGGATTAAATTTGGAAGAATAATAAAATTGGAATCATTAAAATAAGGATATTTATTCGGAAAGAGATTTATTCTTTAATTTAAAAATCCCTAAATTAATCATCTCATTAATATTCAACTCTTAATTAAAATGATAATTCAAATTCAAAATATTAAAAGACTTAATCGTTAAAAGCCCAAAAATCAATTATTAAACTCTTTCAAAAATTTCAATTAAAATTAAAAATAAAGTAAATTAAAAGATAAATTAAATTAAAATTAAATTAAATTTAATAATTAAATTAAATTCAGACAAATTAAATTAAATTAAATTAAATTAAAATTAAATTAAATTAAATTAAACAATTAAATTAAATTAGAATTAAAATTAAATTAAAATTAAATTAAATTAAATTAAACAATTAAATTAAATTAAATTAAATATTAAAATTAAATTAAATTAAATTAAACAGAATTAAATAATTAAATTAAATTAAATAATTAAAATTAAATTAAATCAAATCAAATTAATTAAACACCCAAAGATCAAATTAAATTGAACTATGTTAAACTAAATTAAAACTCGATTAAATTAAATTGAATTAAATATAACATACTTTTCACTTGAGAAAGAAAATAAATTTAAAAAAAAAAAACAACTTGAACAACATTAAATTTAAACTCTTTAGCTTAAACCAAATCATTTGAATACTAACTTACCCTTGAAAGCTTTAGTTATTATAGCTCTTTAAATAAAACATTAAATGAAGTGTCACTTCAACACAATAGGATATTAGAATGTCACCAGTTCCTTTGACGAGTTAACAAAACTTGGAAATTCTTGGACGATTAATTCATTTGTATAATTAAATTCATTTGAACTTAAAAACAATCCAGAAATATTGAAAAGATGTTTAAGATCCTTCTTAAGCACTTTCTCGATATGATAGGACATTTAAGAACAATTGAATTTGATTATTCTTTGATGAAGAAAATCGTCCTTAAACTAGTACCTGAGAACCTAGACGTCGTAGGAAATGACTAGGCATAGGATTAGGAATTTGGTAGAAAACCATAACCTTTCCTTAGCTTTAGGAACTTGCTTAAATATGCTAATTGTGTTTTAAGTGCGAGTTTGGGATGACGGGAAGACCCTCAGGGTACGCATTGTATTATTGCGATTTACTTTCATAACGATTATTTTCCGGCAATTTACATTATTGCAATTTACTTTATTGCAAATGCACTTTACTTTTCTTGCATGATAAAACAACATGCATGAAAACCCGCACCTTTAGGATAGTCCACTGGCGAAACCAAAGCTTAAGTTAAAAGTCATTGCGAGATAAAATTCACGCCATGACATTTGAAAATATAAAACGACTCGAAATTTAATCACAAACGAACACAAAAACTACAATTACAACTAAATTAAAACGTCATTGGATGATCGGGAATACCTCGGATGATGTAACACACGTGTTCTTAACGGGGGGGATTTCCGGTGCAAATGAAAGTGTGGAACTCATTCGGTTGAGTTTAGCGATTCATGGGGTAAGTGAATGCGATAAAAATAATGATGCGGAAGGATGGAACCCCGTGGGATCTTAACCGGTGTCGTTGTAATCAACTTTAAGATTTGTTTTAAATAAAACATAAAAAACACCTGAAATTAAGATTTTTTCTCTAGCTTGAAACACTTTTCTCGGCTCTGATTTATGATTTCTAAAACTAAATCTCTGCAGCAACAAGGAGCTCGGAGCATGGTGGGCGGCACGACCATCGTCGTAGCCAAAACCTGAGTCTACTTCAAGCGAAAACTTTCCTAGAATTAAACAGCAGCCATAGGACTTCGAGGTAGCTTGCTGAGTGCGAGCATAAATCCTCGGCTCTTCGTTAGGCATTTGCATTGCAAATTAAGCCCTAACCGGTCTTAGGATTCGAGGAGTAGTCGTCAGGTACGACAATAAACCCTCACATCTTCTAAAATTTATTTGTTTGATTTTATCATACAAATGTAAGCCCTAATTAATTGAAATTGGCGAGATTGAAATATCGGAAATAAACATTAGGACTTTCCTAAATTCAAGACAAACAATAGGATAGTCGGGAAATTATCGAAGTTCACTTCGAATCAGTGATTTCTCCTACCTCTCTTCCTTTGGTTAAAACAAAATGTTCCAAAATTTGATCGAATTCCATTTATTGAAATTCAAAAATTGATGTGAAAACCTTAAACTTTGAAATTCTTGAGGACGGAAATTATTGGTTATTATAAGGGATTTTCTTAGGTGATTCCCGTCACTTAAGATGTAATTAACTATAGGGGCTTGCCCTTATAGGGAATTTTAAAGAACCCGAGTAATATAAACCATTGTTTGATACTTTCGTAGTAAGCGGGGAATTTGTCGCTTATAAAATTGGTTCGCAAACCAAACGGATGTCTAAAACTTCTAGTTTGACTGAAGTCGAGCCCCACCATCAAGCGATTGTGTCTATCCTTAGGGATAGATATACGGTTTGTGGTGCGGTGCTCGTTTATATAAGTTATTTGGGGATGTGAGATCGGTTTTAATCTCATATCTTAAAACTTTCAAATTTAAAATTATTTTCAAAATCAAATACTACTTTCTAAATTATATATATTTAAATTAAATTTAAAATAAAAATTCGCCGCACAACTTGTTAGGCGACCACTTTGTCAAAATAAAACACACAACCACTAAAATAATGCGAAATGATTTACGGCGACTCCATTTGAGGAGAATTCCTCTCTCCATTATAATCAAGTAATTTTGCTTTCAAAAAATCGGTAGTGTATCCATGTCCCTAATGGATCAAACTACCCTTCTTTCCGTTGGAATACTATATTTCATTTCTATCTTGAACAAGTATAGCCAACATTCTCTCGGATTTAGGAGCCACTTGTTTAGACACCCCAAACGAGAGAGGTTCCGAGATCCTTTTACCTCATTTACCGGGGTGGGGATGGATTTGATAGGTGTTAGTTTGGGAGTGATCCTTCGAGTCGGGAAGTCTTGCTTAAGACTTTCTTTTCCTCTGAATCGGATTCCTTTACCTTCTCTACACCTTTGAACGTGCCCGTTCTAAATAAACGAACCCTGCAATAAGTGATTCTTTTAACGAATGATTCTTTTTTATAAATACATGAACAAAGAATGAGTTCGGACTCTTTTCAATTCCTTTTCGTCCTAAAGAAAAAGAAGCATAACTTGATTTGTGACGAGAATCTACCTTGCCGAAATGGAAGCCCGGCTTGATTTTTCTCCTTCCGCCGTAATTTGGACTTCGTGCTCTGTCAAGGATGGGCTTGCCCCGACAATGGGGGTCATCTCGATTTGGACGGGGATTTGACACGAACGTCAAAGTCACCGACGTCTCCCTCTTTGCAGCGACGAACAAGGTATACGGAAGCTAAGGAATCACGCAGGTTCGGCCTTAGGTCGACCGAGAGTTTCCTCCACTGCCAAAGGGTCCGTAGGAGAATCTTCTTTATCCCGCGGAGGGCACATTCTCACTACCCCCCTTTGGTCTAGTTGTTTCTGCACTACCCCAGGCTCCACCCAACGAATCGAAGGGAAAGGAATCCGAGCATGATAGGCTTTATTCTTTTGAAGTAGGAGGGTACGGATCTTCTGTAAGACCTTGTCTTCGAAATCGGGTCCGGTTCGAAGATTCATCCCACCGGCCAATGAACCGAAAATAGAAATAGAAGGATCGCCGGGGAAGCCCGGAGGGCTGCTTTGAGGATTGCCTTCACGGAGGAAATTCGAGTTGCGAATATACACGCGTTACGAATATACCAACTTTGCTGACTACATACCACTTTTGGGAGGAAGCGGGTTCCATCCCCTCCGCCGCGAGAGGATGAGGAGAATGTTCGCAATTCTTTGCCACATTACCGCGACGCATCTTACGAGCGATAACGCGAAAAGAGCAGGAAGCTACGCGTTTGCTCATTGCACGAACTTTGGTAGAAAAAACCCAACAAGAAGGAAAAGCGCAGTGTCGGAGAATTCTACGAAGGATAGGGGCGGTGCCGGTCCAAATCCCGTCTTGGGCCTCGAGAGTAGAACCGCCGTCATGATAGAAAAGCACAACGAAGAATGAAGGCTAGCCGCTGTCGTAGTATCGGGGTTATAGATTAAGGAGGATACCACCTTCCGACGACTGGCCGATAGACCATGCGGTCTGAACCTGGCGCTAGAAGGATGGTGTGGCGTCCCACTACGGGCGGAGTTGGGGCGAAACGACGGCCGAGAAGGAGTACGCCGGGAGGCTGGAATGCGAAGGGTGCTCTTGCGATGAAGGGGACACAAGTGAAAAAGGACAGAGCAATGTCGCATGACAACCACGGGTACGAAGCTCGGCCAGAAGATGCCATGGAAAAGTTGAGAGCAGGCTTGTCAAGCCAGTTGGCAAAAGAGAAGAAAAGTTCGGAGATGAGATCGACTCATCGGAATTCATGGACAACGAATATGCGAGAAATCAACATGGTTGAGACACGGGCTTCATCATCTTCTCAAAGTGCTCCTGCGGCCACGAAGAAGGCCGGGAGCCCGATGAAGAGACGACCGGGGAAAGGACGACACGATCGCTCGAATGGCGAAGAGGATGGAAGAGATGGCCGTGGCTCTCGCCACTCTCAGAGTCAAGTACAACCACGCAGAGAGACACCCCCGGAAGTCATTCACATCGTAGACGGGGGAAGGGTGCATCGAGTCAATGGGGATGACCGGTGGCAGGATACAGCACGAAGTATGATCCTGAAAGGATATCGAGAACTTGGTAGAACGGCGGAGTGCGAGAGCCACAGCACAATCGAAAACAGGACATCCTATTCGGACAGATGGGCCTGCCGGAAGGGTCCCGACGGCCAATCGATACGAGAGCATGCCACCTGTTTGAACCCAACCCATGGAACCGGGAACCCCGACGGCATGTTGCACACTTTCGTGCCAGTTGTTGCGATGCGGCGGGAGCGATGCGTACTCTTCCGACGGTTCGTTAGCGATGCATCGGGAATCGCCTTCGGCGAGTATGCGGAATTGCCCAGCGGATGCGGAACATTCTCGAGCTAGAGAGCCTCTTCATTAAGCGATTGCCGGGCTCGGCCTGCATCACTATAGGTGATTTGGTAGTACCAGAAGAAACAAAGGCGGGAATGAAACTCTAGTGGATTACATACTTCGATGGAGAGAGCCCCAGTAGTGTGAACCACAGCTGAAACAACATGCGGTCGGCATCTTGCTTAAAAGCATTCACGGCCGATAGCACTTCTCCTCGAGGATTCCATATTAAGACTTTTGAGAAGTTGTTAAGCGAAGTAGGAAGCACGAAGGCGAAGCAATTAAGTTTTGCCGACAAGACGGACAAGCGAAGCCGGTGAAGACTTTCGAAAGAAATGCAGGGTCGTTGCGGCGGTTGACAAGAGCCAAACAGATGCAATACACGAACGGCCGCGACAACCACAACAAAATTACCGGCAACCCCCGAAGTCCGGCTATCGGAGTCGTCTCCGCCGATATAGACAACCGTCTCGTCCGCAACGTACATTGAGGAGCTTCTGAAGCGAGAGAATATCGTTCAAAAATGAAGCGATACCAAAGATGTTCCGTAAGCAACAGAAACTCGAGGATTTCCGGCTGCCGGAGCCCAGACCGAGGAGAGTCAACAAGAAAAGGTGATCCCGACTTTTGCCCCTACCATCGGATGCTTGAGAGCTGGGACAGAAGGCGCATTACCTTCAAAGTTGGCTCAACGACAACCTTCGGAAAGGAAATAACAATCCCGAAGGAGTACATGAAGGAACCCCGAATGGAGGTTCCGTCGATGTTATCTCGGCGGTCCGGGTCATTCCAGGTAGATCCTGTACGACGACGATGGATGAACTGCCGCTGGACGAGATCTTCGAAGAGATTTGAACAACATCCGAACCGCTTCGGTGCGAGCTTCAATTCGAGTTCGAGACTTTGTTAAACCGATGTTATCACTTGCGATAGAAGAACCACCTCGGCAAGGAGACAATCGAGAAGAAAATTGACGAAGAAGAGGGGCCCGAGACTCCTAAGGCTGAACTAGGGGCACCGCTTATCCTAGGATAGTTGTTTAGATTCGGGGAGAAATCCTCGAACCTCTGATTTTGTATGATTATACGCGCTCACTTCGGTGGGATCATATAATGGTGTTGATGGCGTTGGCTACGTTTTGATACATTTCTAACGATTACGTAACTAGCGACAATCGGGCGTCGATTTGAATACCAACGACAATTTCTCGAATCATGCAAGATCTCGACGATCAAAATGACGAAGAAGGCATCCATCAAGGAGGCTGCGAGTTCAACAAGCAACGGATCTATACGTGAGTTTAGAGCTCAGTTACAAATGAGTTAGAGCCTTGATTTGGAAGGGAATGTCAGGAAGAGCAGTCATTCCGATTCGGAGAACCAGGCAAACTCGATACTAGATTGGAAAATTACGAAGTCAACCTAAGAAGTGGAAAAGTTCTACCTCCAAGAATGGGTCCAAAAGACAAGGAAGCGAGGTGGTTGTTCAGAAGAACCAGCCGTGAGAAGACATGCCCGTTCGAGAAGAGCGAGACAAGAGGAGAGCAGAAGTGGACTACAACGTGCTTGCTTCCCAGCTCTTGAGAACTGCGTGGCGAAGGCATCTACGATGCTTCATCTTATCAAAGGAGATGAGAGAAGCTGCGATCAAGGCCTTACTTGATGGGAAATTTGCTTAGCTCGAATGGCGGGAGATTCCTTGGATGAGGGTTTGCTCGTTAAAGGAACGACGGAGTGTTACCTTCGAGACGATGACTGCTACTTGGGACAGCGGTTACGGCCGACCGTTGTACATTTCGATTACAATTGGGAAGTTTACGCTCTCCAGTATTGGTGGATCCGGGAGCATCAATCAATATAATGAGTCTTCGAATATTTAGCATTCTTGGAAATTGATGCTCGTGAGCTCGGCCCGACAAAATGTTATTAGAGGATTGACCGGAAAAGAAAGAGCCCTCGGGTGAAATGGCAGCTGCGATGAAGACGGGGTGATTTAGCAAAGACAACCGCAAATTTCATATAATCGATTCAGAAACGTCGTTCAACGCTCTCTTTGATGACCATGGATACATGAAAGCGGGGGATGGTACCATCATCTGCAGCGAGTGCATCGAATATTGCGATGGAGGGGAACGATTGCATCAAGAGACTTACAACCATTCTCCGTACATGAAATTGGAATCCATGAAGATGCGACTTATTATGCACCGCCAAAGAAAACAATCTTCTCGAGAGATACCATAACAAATGAAGCAAAGAAAGTTCAGGACAACGAAGAACCTGAAGTTCTGGTACGACGATCGCTCCACACCGGCTCCCTTCGGCGAGATGGTGAAGGTTTCTCCACAACTCGCATCCGAGGTCGAGGCGGGGACGAGGCCGTGGTAGAGACACTAGGACAATTGGACAAGAAGAAACCAACCATCAATGTTGATTGGGATGATAGTTACGAAGAAGAAAAAGGAAATCGAAGCAAGAAAGCGACGACGATAAGTCGAAGAAAGCCGCAATACGAAGATCTACTCGAAGATGAAAAGAACGAAGAATACAAATCAATGTACGAGAAGATTAACCACTACGTACATACTATGACCCTAACTCCGATCCATTCTAATAAGATCGAGGGTATGGAGGTCGAAGAGGTACGTAGTGACGGTACGAAACGAATACAAATTCTACCGTGGTACTTCTTCCTCAGCCCAGAAAATAATGTACAATTCGAAGATGTCACTTCATCGAATTAATGGAATTACCTTTTTGAGTGGTACTCTCCTGTGTTCAAAATTTAATTCAACGTGGTTTCTTACCTCGACAATGGACAAAAGGCCAATCACAACATTTTGAAAAGTTATGGAATAACTCCATTGCATCCTCGATTCGAAGTATGGACTCGGATTCGGCACGGTAAATTCGATTGGCGATGCGAATTTCTTGGTTGTCACTTGCAAATCCGATGACATGGAAACTACCGGCAAACTCGAATATTTCTGAGTGGAGGCATCACGAGTCGAAAGAAGAAATTAAATCCACGATAGATGAGTTAATGGAGATTAACTTAGGTACTTGTGAAAAACCTAGACCTACCTTTGTTAGCTCCTTACTACGACAAAGACTCCGAAGAAATAATCAAGTTATTAATGGAATTTAAAAACTGTTTTGCTTGGAGCTACGATGAAATGCCGAGTTGAGCCCCGGAGGGTTGCGATCCCATAAGTTAGGAGTGGATCTGCCACATTCAGTCGGACGGAGGTCCCGGAAAAGTGCGTGCGGGAAATCGAACAACAAGTCATAGCCGAAGTTAAAAAGTAATAGACGCTAAATTTGTCCAGTGAAGAACAATACCCGACACGGTTAGCCAATGTGGTGCCGGTCGAAAGAAGAATGGTCGGATCGGAATTTGTGTGGACTTCGGAGATTTAAACAAGGCATGTCCAAAAGATGAATTCCCTCTACCGATTCCGAAGCGATGATCGATATTGCTTCAACACATGAAATATTCTCATTCATGGATGGATCTTCGAGGATACAACCGGATAAAAATGGCTCCGAGAAGATGAAAAGCTTACGGCATTCGAACGCCGATCGGAGTATTTTGCTACACGGTGATGCCATTCGGATCGAAGAACGCGGGAGCAACTTACCAAAGAGCAATGACAAGAATTTTTGATGATCTCATCCACAATCGAGTCGAGTGCTACGTGGACGATGTCGTCATCAAAAGCAAAGTAAAGGAAAACCACTGTATGATTTGAGAATTGTTTTCGAACGATTAAGACAATTTAACCTTAAGATGAATCCCTTAAAATGCGCCTTCGGCGTCAACTCCGGGAAATTCTTAGGATTCGTTGTCCGACATCGTGGAATTGAAATCGACCCGGAGAAGATTAAAGCCATCTTAGAAATGCCTCCTCCCAAAACCTTAAAACAACTACGATCTTTTCAAGGAAGGCGACATATCTTCGACGCTTTATCTCGAACTCGTCGAGTAGGTGTCGGCCTTTCTCGGCACTAGTTAAAAAGGACGCCAAATTTATTTGGGAAGAGAAATGCCAGAAGGCCTTCGAAGACATTAAACAATATTTAATGACACCTCCTGTCTTAGCAGCCCCGGTCTCGGGTAGACCGCGATACTTTACACCGCGGCTTTAGACGACTCTCTCGGAGCCTGTTAGCCGAGGTCGATGATGAGGGTAAAGAAAATGCTCTTTACTACTTAAGCCGTCGTTTACTCCCGACGGAAGTAAGGTATCCCGCAATTGAAAAGCATTGTTTGGCCCGATCTTCGCCGCTCAAAGCTCGGGCACTACATGCTTTCTCATAAGGTCAACTTGATTTCGAAGTTTAATCCATTGCAATACTTGATGACTCGTCCAACACTTTCCGGCGGACTTGCCGGATGGTCGATGATATTATTGCAATTCGATATAACTTTCGTGCCTCTGCGTGCCGTAAAGGGACAAGTCTTAGCGGACTTCCTCGCGGCACACCCTTTGCGGCCGAATCTCCTCTCGATGACGATCTGCCGGATGAACAAATAATGAGCCTAGAAGACCACGATGATCGACGTTGGGAATTGTATTTCGACGGAGCATCTTCGGCACACAAAGACGAAGAATCGCAAGTGATAGTGCCGGTAAGGCGGGAATCGGGCTAATCTTTATAACACCGGAGCGGGGGATGTTAAGATACTCCTACCACTTGACGGAACCGTGTACAAACAACGAAGCGGAATACGAGGCCCTCATAACGGGACTCGGAATTAACCATTCAAATGGGGATAACGAGACATCAACATCTACGGGGATTCACGGTTAATCATTCAACGGATCGCCGGACAATACAGGATTTTTAAACCAAGACTCGAACAATACTTCCAGTATGCCATACAGCTGTTGGAACAGATTCCAAATGTAACGATCTACAAAATTCTTAGAAAAGAAAATGCTCTAGCAGATGCTTTAGCCCGTCTCGCAAAAGAATTTGCTCGTTTGCAAGATGAATCGATGGAAGTGTCGGTTCACGGACATCGGGTCCTATCACGGCTTGACATAGACATGATACACAAATCGAAGAAGAAAAAGAAACGATTGCGGCGGTGACGGAAGAAAAAGAATCGGTTGCGGCGGTGACGGAAAACCCGAGAAGATTGGCGGCGGCCATTGATGAACTACACCGCAAACGGGAAAACTACCGGATGATGGGTCGGCTGGCCCATCGGATCGAAAAAGAACTTCGTCCTACGCATTAATAAACAACACATTATACGGAAGGTCTTTTGATCAAATGTGGCTAAGGTGCCTAAGCGGGACCGAGGCCCGTGAAATTGCTAAAGAGGTGCATTCGGGACTGCGTGGCGCTCACCGGTCGGGTCCGAAGATGAAAATGAAAATTAAAAGACTAGGGTACTTCCGGCCCTCGATGATGACCGACCGCATGAAAATCGCCAAGAGGCATCACCAATGCCGAGTGCATGGAGTGGTTCTACACCAACCTCCAAATGTGCTTACACCCGACAATTGCGTCGTGGCCATTTGAATGTTGGGGCACGGATATAGTGGGTCCGATAGAACCACCATCTTCGAAAGGACATCGCTTCATTCTTGCGGCTACGGATTACTTTTCCAGTGGGCGAAGCAGTTCCACTTAGAGAAGTGAAAGCACACCACGTGCTACGGTTTTCAAGAACCAAGTTGTCTACCGTTTCGGAGTGCCGCGCGGAGATCATCTCGGATAATGGGTCGGCATTCGAAGCACACAAATCAACAATTTTGTCGGGAGACACGGAATCGGCGGCGATACTCGACAATTTACTACCCAAGAGCAAACGGTCTCGGCGAGGCTTTTAATAAAACTCTCGTTCAAATCTTAAAGAAAACCCCGGACGATAATAAGAGAAATTGGCACGAGAAATTGTTAGAAGCCTTATGGGCCTACTGGACAACTTTCGAACTCCTACTCGAAGCTACACCTTACGCTGCGGTGTATGGGTCCGAGGCGAGTGTTACCTTTAGAGGTTCAGCTTCCTTCACTCGAATTGCGAGTTGCAAACAAGATCACGACGAAGAAAACGCGAGATTACGACTCGAAGAATTAGAAAGCTTGGAAGGGAAAAGACTTGCGGCGCAACGGAATTTAGAACTATACCAAGCTAAGATGGTTCAAGCCCATGACAAGCGGGTCCGCCCGAGAACCTTCAAAGTTGGTGATTTAGTTCTCGTTCTCAAGAGACCTATTCTTGCACACCGCAAGATAGGAGGAAAATTTGAACCCACTTGGGAAGGACCGTTTGTGGTTGAAGCGGTATACTCGGGAGGTTCCTACCGGCTAGTGAATTGCCGGAGAGAACGACATATGCTTCCAATCAACGGACGATACTTGAAAAAATATTACGCTACCCGATGTTTCGAAGGAATGAATTCTTCATCCCTAAGAAACACGGGTGAAGTAATTACTTATGATTGGGTCCGAACTCAAAAATAAAATGTGCTAAAATAAATAAAATCATGATAATAAAGTTTTCCTCGTTTTCTTCTCCAAATCAAGATCTCTTTCCGGATCTTATCCTACTTCATCCTGTTAAATTCGAAAATATAAAAAAAAAATCTGAAAAATGACAAACACTAAGTTCACATGAACATTAAATAAACAATAAAATAAAATTTGAACCATTAAAAGATAAACGAAATCAACTTCAAAATCAAATTCCATCCTTCCAAATTCCAAATCAAATTTCAATCTTTTCAAATCACAAATCAAATTCTCAATCAAAATCCAAATCCAATCTCGATCAAGTTTCAAACTTGATCTTTCAAATTTCAAATCAAATCTTAAATCAAGTTTCAATCGAGTTCAAACTCATCCTTCCAAATTTCCAAATTTCCAAATTCAATCTTTCCGGGCTTCGAGTCTCGATCAAATTCAAATTCAATCTCTATCGAATCTCGAATCCGATCTTCTAGATCTTACACCAAAATTCAAAACTTTTGGGTCGAGGATTTTACATCCAAGACTGCACTGCTTTAGGATTCTCTTCCTATTGCACTGAAATACATCAAAATTCAAAACTTTTGGGTCGAGGATTTTACATCCAAGACTGCATAGCTTTAGGATTCTCTTCCTATTGCCTTTGAAATACATCGAAATTCAAAACTTTTGGGTCGAGGATTTTACATCCAAGACCGCACTGCTTTAGGATTCTCTTCCTATTGCATCGAAATACACCAAAATTCAAAACTTTTGGGTCGAGGATTTTACATCCAAGACCTGCCTTGCTTTAGGATTCTCTTTCTATTGCACTGAAATACATCAAAATTCAAAACTTTTGGGTCGAGGATTTTACATCCAAGACTGCACTGCTTTAGGATTCTCTTCCTATTGCACTGAAATACATCAAAATTCAAACTTTTGGGTCGAGGATTTTACATCCAAGACTGCACTGCTTTAGGATTCTCTTCCTATTGCACTGAAATACATCAAAATTCAACTTTTGGGTCGAGGATTTTACATCCAAGACTGCCTTGCTTTAGGATTCTTTCCCTATTGCCTTCGAAATACATCAAATTCAAACTTTTGGGTCAAGGATTTTACATCCAAGACTGCCTTGCTTTAGGATTCTTTCCCTATTGACCTTTGAAATACATCAAATCGAATTCCCGGGGTTAAGGATTTTACATCCGAGACTGCATTGCTTTAGGATCATTTCCTTATCGCAATGAAATACATCAAAATCAAACTCTTGAGGTTAAGGATTTTACATCCAACACCGCTTTGCTCTGAGATCTCTTCTCATTGCAACGATTCAATCTAATCAATTCAATTTTCTTTCGAGGTTGGAGATGTTACATCTAAAACCTCAGAACTCCAATTTTAATTTCAAATCAAATCCTTCAAATCAATTTTGACAAACTTCAATCTAAAAACATAAATCTAAAACATAAATTGAAACAAAATAAAATCTAAATCGAAATTCCCTCAGATCATGTGATTTGGGATTTACCTCCTTTTCCTTTCCCCAGCGAGAGTTCAAGAATCTCCGGTTCCAGAGATATACTTGACACTCCCCAGCGAAAACTCCTCTATTTCATCCTAAGTTCGTCACTTGGACATCTCGTGTTGGTTTTGTTGATCGCTTCGGTCAACACCAATATGCGCGGTGTGCTCCGTCAGCTCACCACACCTATTGGGGGTCCATTTGTTGACCTCATTTTTGATGAGGTCTTCCTTTCTTCTTTTTAGTGCTTAGGATCTAGCCTTAGGCTTTTCCTTTGACTATCTTAGAGGACTAGAATTGGGACCCGCCTTTTAGAAATTTAAACCACTTCTAAACTCCCTGCAAACTCCACAAACTTGACTATAGACCCCTAATCACCTAGAGGGTTGAAATCAAATATGGAAGTTTAAAGGATGAGTTCCTATAGGACTCTTTGGCCTTAGGACTGCCCTGGGTGGCCTGGTCTGGTGAAGGGGGCTGACATACACTACACTTACACACTACATTTCCACACACTTCCTAAAACCACACCCATACCCAACTTGACCTCCTGACTCATGTAGGTGATTCACATGGATGGTCCTTAACCCCTAAGCCCTTGGCTAAGAGGGTTAGGAACAACATAGTGAATGCCTCGAAATGAGTCCTTTCATGGCTCATATGGGCTTGAAATGGCTTCATGGCTCAACCAAAATGATTTCACCCCACTCAAATTCACCCAATCTTCAATTTCCCAAATTTTCAATTTTTGACCCCGGGACCCTACACCTACTAAACCTACCCAAAACCCTTGAAATTACCCAAATTTTTGCAAAATTTCCAAATTACCTAAAATTTTCCAAAATCAATCCCAAACACCTCCACATCACTCAAATTGATCATCCATACCCAAAAATACCAAAAATTCCAAGAAAACCTCCCAATACCCTCCAAATAACCCAAAATACCCTTCTTGGCCTAAAAATCCAAAAATTCAAAAAATTCCCAGAAAATTCCAGAAAATCCCAAATATTCCCAATTTCATTTTGTCCAACTACACCATGGGCCAATTTTGTCAATTTACCCTACTTTTGTCAAAACCCCCAATTTGACCCATTTTAATCGAAAGTGAACCCAATGTCAAACCAAACCTATCCAATTGACCTCAATTTTGGTCCAATTCAATTCTAAACTTCAATTCAACATTCCTAATACTAATTTAGACCAAATCCAAGTCAATTTGATTGACATTTGGATCCAATTCCACTTTTGACCTTAAGGCCCATTTTTTGACCTAAGCCCAGAACCTAACCCAAATGAACCCAAACCCCAAAAATCAAAGCCCAACCAAAGTCAAAACCTCTTTGAAACACTCCCATAAACACTTCTCAACAATAATTCTACATAAATTTCAACCCTAGCCCAACATTGGCCCAACTTGGCCCATTTGGACATATATTGGCCCATTCACCAAAAGAATCCAAATCCAACCCAATTCAAGCCCAAACTACCCCAAATTTGCTTCAAGTTACTCATGACACACCCATGAGCTAAACCAACAATTATTTGGCCCAACCTTTTACAAAAATTTTCATCCATGAACACATTCATAAACTTAAAAGCCCACTTCCCTTAAACCTTTCTAAAAGCCCATTTCCTTCAAAATTCAAAAGCCCAAATCTACCCTAAAGCCCACATGACATCTCCATTTGTCATCCATTTAATTAAATCCATTACCTAAGTCCTAAAATCACCATCAAATTATTCCAAATCAAGTTTCATACAAATTTCCATCAAAACATCCAAAATTCTTAAAACCCATTTTCATGAAATTGACCCAAGCTTTTCCCAAGCCAAATGGAGCCAAGGATGAGCCATTCACAAGCCATATGAAGCCATGAAAGTTTGGCATGTGACCATGCCATTAATGGCAAAAGGAGGAGGTCCTTTAACCATCTCCTAAAAGTCATTAACCTTAAGCATGTCTCCCCTTAACCAAGATTTAATCCAAATATTCTTGGATAAGGACATCACCACCTCTTGACCGGCTAGCCTAGGCCGATCTTCTCGGCCCAAGACCAGCCATGGGGAGGTGAACCCAACCCAAACCAATGGGTTGACCAATTTCAAGCCAAAATGACCCCCTCCCATTCCATTTTAATTCAAACACTTTACACATGTCCAAACCCAATTGACTTCACCATTGCCAAGCCCTGACCTCCCTGGTCAAGATGGTGACCCATGCCTGCCGGCCAGCCGCTTGGATCGCCGGAAAACACCACACCCGAGAGCTCACATGTGAGCCAACTTTGGAATTCCACCTTGCTGAGCTGCCCCATGCCCAATGGCCACCATGGCTGTTCTTCTCCTCACCAGAGCAGCTGATCCCAAGCCCTAACTCCCCCTGGGAGGCCTCCCAGCCAGCTCTATTTAAACTCCACCCCTCTCGGCCATAAGAAGAGCCAAGCACAAACCTTGCCAAAAATCCGCCAAAATTGTTCCGAGACCCTTCTCCACTCTTAGAGCACTTGATCCCAGGTGAGATCCCCCTGCCATTTCTCCTCTGTAAGCTCGATTTCGGAGTTGAAATTCCACCCAAAACCGGGACACTTCTCCACGGTGAGCCAATTCCCAAATTGATTGGCTCTACACCTTCACCGGACCAAGGGAAGGTGTCCACCATCAAAAGCCCCATCTCCGAGGCCACCCGGTTGCTCCGGCCTCCAAGCTTTGTGATCGGGCTTGGTCTAAATCATATCCGGACAATTCACCGAGACCGGGAGACTTCATGCTGGAGCTTGCTAGGACCCAATCGAAGGTGCAACAACTCTCGGATTGAAGCCACACTTCTACGAGCCAAGGTATGAGCTAACTCTTCATCCCGAGCTTCGAAGATTCTCTATTTCAAATGCCTTAGTTCCGATGCATGTTAACCGTATAGATGTGTTCGTCTCTTCGAGACGAATCCATAGAGTATAAGAACATAAAAATCCATTGAGAATCGAGTGAGATCTTAGGGATTTAGTGTGGACGGCTCTCGGGTGAGAACACTTGGGGACGATGAACGGATGCCGTCCATTCAATACACGCGCGGAAGAACGGCTCAGATGGCGTCGGACCAGGAAACGGTGCGAGAACCGCGGGGCCCAGGCTGGCCGACTCGGATGGCGGCGCCCAATCACGGCGCGACACGTACCCCTTCGGAGCTGCCGATGTTTACTGGCGCCGCGTGGATAAATAGATAAATAGGGTATTTAATGTATTTATTAAATATCGAAACTTTAAAAATCCATATCTTTGTGTAGAAAAATCACAAAAATAAAATAAAAATACCCTCTTGCTCGGTGAACAGAGGAGAATAATGTGAAAAAGAAATCACTTAATTTCATCAAATATTTTATTTTTTATGATTTATTTACTCTCTGCATTGTTTTAATTCTCCATGCATGCATACAATTCACCATGGCATGAGACCATAGGGCTTTTGAAGCCTCCGAATTTGGGAACATTCCCTGAATTTTCCAAAGTTAGAGGCCATCCCTATGAAGAGTTCTTGATTTTTCAAGTTCAGAGTCACTGTTTTGAGTATTTTAATTCCGAGTAAATAGCATGTTGTGAAATAAATTCTGGGAAAATTTGGTGATGTTCCTTATGACCGAGAGAACCCTAGGAAAAATAGATTTTGGCTTAGTTCATTCAAAACAACCCTAATTGGCTTAAACACCCAAAATAGGTCTTTAATTAATTAGAGTTAACCAGGCATCAAATTGACTTGAAATCAATTCTCCACTGACCTTTAGGATCAGAGGAACCCACCATAAAAATTTGAGGTCGATTGGACTTGGTTAGCCCTACTAGTTGGGTTGATTAAGTCACTTAGCCATTTTAAACTTTAAAAATTCATAACTTTTAAAATACTTTTCAAAAATTCACCAAATTGGTTTTGGAGCCTCTCTGATATCAGGGGAATCTAAGAAAATTAAAATTTCAATTTTCTAAAAAAGTTGATTTTTAATAATATTTTAATATTTTTAATAATTAAAAAATAATAAAAATCACAAAAATAATAAAATTCACCAAAATGTCACATTTTGAATTTTAATCACTTAGGAACAAATCCCACATTTTTCCTAGGTCTATTTAGTGAGATATTGAATTTTAAAGCCCTAGGGTAATTTTAAAATTAAAAAAATGTATTTTCTAGCATTTTCACTAAAATAATTATTATAAATCATAGAAAAATCAGAAAATTGCAAAATTTGATTCTCTGGTTTCCTTGATATCAGAGAGATTTTTGAAAAATATAAAATTCATTTTTCAACATTTATTTTATTTTTAAATTAATTAACACTCCAAAACTCAAAATAATTATAATAAAAATAATATAATTCAAAAAATCACCAAAATTGGTCTAAGTGCTTCTCTGGTCATTAGGAATGTCCCCTAATTTTCTTAAGGACAGAAACTTTCTTTTGGTCATGTTATCAAATTTTCCTTGAAAATCTCTATTTTCCACCAAAAATAATTATATAAATAAATTAAATACAGAAAAAAAATCACATTTTCTCCTCTCATGTCTTTATTGACATATGAGTGAAGTTACATAAAAATTTCAAATTCATTTAAGTTTAATTTAGTGAGTTATGAAATTATTAAGCTTAAAGGGTAAAATGGTAATTAAAATCTTTAATCCTTAATTAAAACTTTAGGTTTAATAAAAATTAACAAGTAAAATATTTGATCCTAATCTGATTTGGATGATTGAAATTTAAATAATTAAAGGGTAGAAACCCATTAAACAATTTCAAAATGATTAAACTTTAATTAAATAATGGATTAAATTTGGAAGAATAATAAAATTGGAATCATTAAAATAAGGGATATTTATTAGGAAGAGATTTATTCTTTAATTTAAAAATCCCTAAATTAATCATCTCATTAATATTCAACTCTTAATTAAAATGATAATTCAAATTCAAAATATTAAAAGACTTAATCATTAAACTAAAGTCAAATTATTAAACTCTTTCAAAAATTTCAATTAAAATTAAAAATAAAGTAAATTAAAGATAAATTAAATTAAAATTAAATTAAATTTAATAATTAAATTAAATTCGAGACAAATTAAATTAAATTAAATTAAATTAAAATTAAATTAAATTAAATTAAACAATTAAATTAAATTAAATTAAATTAAATTAAAATTAAATTAAATTAAATTAAACAATTAAATTAAATTAAATTAAATAATTAAAATTAAATTAAATTAAATTAAACAATTAAATTAAATTAAATTAAATTAAATAATTAAATTAAATTAAATCAAATCAAATTAATTAAACACCAAATCAAATTAAATTGAACTATGTTAAACTAAATTAAAACTCAATTAAATTAAATTGAATTAAATATAACATCACCTAAAACAGAAAGAAAATAAATTTTAAAAAAAAAAACAACTTGAACACTATTCCAAATTTAAACTCTTTAACTTAAACCAAATCATTTGAATACTAACTTACCCTTGAAAGCTTTAGTTATTATAGCTCCTAAATAAAACATTAAATGAAGTGTCACTTCACTCATAGGATATTCAAATGTCCTAGTTCATCGAAGCAAGTTAACAAAACTTGAAATTCTTGGACGATTAATTCATTTGTATAATTAAATTCATTTGAACTTAAAACAATCCCGAAATATTGAAAAGATGTTTAAGATCCTTCTTAAGCACTTTCTCGATATGATAGGACATTTATAAGAACAATTGAATTTGATTATTCTTTGATGAAGAAAATCGTCCTTAAACCAAAACACAAAGAACCTAGACGTCATAGGAAATGACTAGCTATAGGATTAGGAATTTGGTAGAAAACCATAACCTTTCCCTTAGCTTTACCTAGGAACTTGCTTAAATATGCTAATTGTGTTTTAAGTGCAGTTTGGGATGACGGGAAGACCCTCCAGGTACGCATTTGTATTATTGCAATTTACTTTCCTGCAATTTATTTTCCAGCAATTTACATTATTGCAATTTACTTTATTGCAAATGCACTTTACTTTTCTTGCATGATAAAACAACTGTTGCATGAAAACCCACACCTTTAGGATAGTCCCTAAAACTGAAACCAAAACTAAGTTAAAAGTCATTGCAAGATAAAATTCACCGCCACAACATTTCAAAATATAAAACAACTCAAAATTTAATCACAAACAGAACACAAAACTACAATTACAACTAAATTAAAACGTCTGGTTGGATGATCGGGAATACCTCGGATGATGTAACCTACGTGTTGCTAACGGGATTTCCCACGGTCTAAATGAAAGTGTGGAACTCATTCAGTTGAGTTTAGCAAATTCATCCGGACTAAGTGAATCCGATAAAAATAATGATGCCGGAAGGATGGAACCGTGGGATCTTAACCGGTGTCGTTATAATCAACTTTAAGATTTGTTTTAAATAAAACATAAAAAACACCTGGAAATTAAGATTTTCTCTAAACCAAAACACTTTTCTCAACTCCCGATTTATGATTTCTAAAACTAAACCTCTGCAACAACAAGGAGCTCGGAGCATGGTGGGCAGCACGACCATCGTCATCAGCGAAAACCCGAGTCTACTTCAGCAAAACTTTCCTAGAATTAAACAACCAAGCCATAGGACTTCGAGGTAGCTTGCCTAGTGCAACATAAATCCTCAACTCTTCGTTAGGCATTTGCATTGCAAATTAAGCCCTAACCGGTCTTAGGATTCCGAGGTAGTCGTCCGATACGACAATAAACCCTCACATCTTCTAGGCTATTTGTTTGATTTTATCATACAAATATAAGCCCTAATTAATTGAAATTGGCAAGATTGAAATATCAAATAAACATTAGGACTTTCCTAAATTCAAGACAAACAATAGGATAGTCGGGAAATTATCGAAGTTCACTTCGAATCAGTGATTTCTCCTACCTCTCTTCCTTTGGATTCACAAAACAAAATGTTCCAAAATTTGATCCATTCCCTATTGAAATTCCAAAATTCAATCTTTGAAAACCTTAAACTTTGAAATTCTTGAGAGCAGAATTATTGGTTATTATCGAGAGTTTTCTTAGGTGATTCCCGTCACTTAAGATGTAATTAACTATAGGGGCTTGCCCTTATAGGGAATTTTAAAGAACCCGAGTAATATAAACCCTGTTTGATACTTTCATATTAAGCGAGGGAATTTGTCGGCTTATAAAATTGGTTCGCAAACCAAACGGATGTCACAAAACTTCTAGTTTATTTGATCGAGCCCCACCATCGAGCGAGTGTGTCTATCCTTAGGGATAGATATACGGTTTGTGGTGCGGTGCTCGTTTATATAAACTATTTGGGGATGTGAGATCGGTTTAATCTCATATCTTAAAACTTTCAAATTTAAAAATTATTTTCAAAATCAAATACTACTTTCTAAATTATATATATTTAAATTAAATTTAAAATAAAAATTCGCCGCACAACTTCTGTTAGGCGACCACTTTTCAAAATAAAACACACAACCCTAAAATAATGCCGACACAATGCAGTCTAAAATCCTGTCCTATAATTTGGGTGTTGAAGTGTAGATTGTTAGCCCTCAGGTGAGGGGAATGTGGGAGCTCCGAAGTGAGAGCCGGTATCCTCCCAGTCTAGCCGCAGATTCAGTAACCAAGCATATGATTAGTCAATGTTCTTTATGCCTGGACCAAAGGGTAAAGAATAGGATTGCTCCTATATGGCACAAACAATATTAAATGCATCTCATTCCTATACATTATCTATTTCATTACATAAGAATAGTAGTTTTTAATATCTCGAAATTCTCCAAACCAACTCATCCAAAAAGGGTTATCTTTAGAATTATTATTTGCATTTAGTTATAGTTACTATTACATTTAACTCTTGTATTTAGGAGTAGTTGCTAGATAAAACACAATTTTAATCGACATTCCAAACTAAGGACTATTAGTAGTAGACTAGAATTTGACTAAAGACCTCTTACTTCACTTCCTCGTGGGATCGATACTGGGGTTTTTAAAGAAAACTCTATATTACTTGAAACGATACGTATACTTGCGTAGTACCCCTAGTGTGTAAAATATTTTCTAATTTTTATATCATTTAAGATTTTGCACACTAGCCGCTATTTATAAATTTGGTCAAGTTTTTGGCCATCTTTTGGAAATTAATTTACTGCGTAATTGCGGGTCGGGTCACTTTTTTGGCGCCGTTGCCGGGGAAGCTTCGGTAAGAACTTTAGGAGAATTTTAGTTAAAGTAATTAGGCTTAGACTAGGAAAACTATAGTGTTGTAAAAACTATTTTTGTGTGAAAAGTGTTTTTATATGAAAAATTGTTGTGAATAAAAACAAAAAAAAATGTTTATATGAAAAATAAGGTGTTCGTGAAAATGTTTTGTTGTGTTGAATATATTTCATTTATTATTTGTATAGTTGTTAATGTATTGTTTGTTGTCATACGTATGTGAAACAAAAGATCTGCAGAACTTGTGCCTTATGATCTCGAGTTTGAAAAAAATAAAAATATAAAAATACAAATTGGACTCTAAAAACTACAAATGGAAATGGAAAACTTACAAGATAATAACTTAGAAAATCATCATAATTTATTGAGGGATTACATAAATCTTACGACAGATGAAATTCACTCAAGTATACAAAACCCTATCGTAGAAGCTGACTCGTTTGAAATAAATCCTGAGATTATCCAACTGGTGCAGAACAATCAGTTTGGGGGAACTCATTTGGAGGATCCCTATTTACACTTATCAAATTTTCTAGAACTTTGTGCTACATTTCGTTATAACTGTATGTTAGGCGATGCTGTTAGACTAAGGCTTTTTTCCTTTCTCACTAAGGGATAAGGCTAAAATGTGGTTATACTCATTAGCACCTGGTTCTATTAAAAATTGGGTGGAGTTAACACAAAAATTCTTAGCTAAGTATTTTCCACCTTCAAGGACTACTCAACTTAGAAACGATATTATCTCATTTTGTTAGTATGAAGGAGAATCAATATACGAAGCCTGGGAAAGATTTAAGGAACTCTTAAGAAAGTGTCGACACCATGCTCTGCCCGATTGGTTAATCATTCAAACTTTTTATAATGGGTTAGTAGGATCCCTTAGGTCTATAATTGATGCTGCTGCTGATGGATCATTAATGTCAAAATCATTTGATGAAGCGTATGCATTAATTGAAGAAATGGATACAAACGAATATTAATGGCCCTCTATAATGGTAAATCATAAAAATGTAGCTAGTATTCATGATACGGATACGATTTCAATTCTTGCATCTCAGATTGCTGCAATATCAAGGAAGTTGGACCAATTTGGAATGAACCAACCTCAATTTACTCTTGTAAGTGATGAAAGTTCATTATGGCCTATAATTGATTCTAAATTATCATATGAGACATTAAATACGATAATAACCCGTACTCTAACTTTTACAACCCAGATTGGGAGAAACATCCTAAATTTAACTGGAATCATACTACTAATGGTGGAAACCTAAAATGAGAAAATAATCATGCAAATCATATTGGAAGTTGGAATAATCAGGGGAACACAAACCATAGACCTTCATATCCATCAGACTCTAACAATGATCAACAATTTGAGGATAAGAAAATGTCGATGGAAGAAGTGGTATTGAAAATGCAAAGTCAAAATGCTGTGATTAAAAACATAAAGAGTAAACTGGGATAAATTGCTAATTCACTTAGCAATAGACCCCAAGGAACACTTCCTAGCAACATTGAGATCAACCCTAAAGAGAACACTAATGAACAAGTAGAAATTGTCCAATTAAAAAGTGGAAGAGATATAGAGGATGTGGTTAGAAAAGAGAAAGATGTTGTGAGAGAAACAAATGAAACTAAAAGACCTGAAGAACATGTTTCTAAGGATCTGGAAAAATTAATATCTCCAACTAAAATCAGTTTGGAAAAACCACCACCTCCATTTCCTCAAAGACTTAGACGACATGACTTGGATAAAAAATTTTCAAAGTTCATGAAATACTTAAGAAGTTAACGATAAATATTCCTTTCACTGAAGCTTTGGAACATATGCCAAGTTATGCAAAGTTTATAAAGGATATATTAAACAAGAAAAGGAAATTTAGGGATTACGAGACAGTTGCACTACATGAGGAGTGCAGTGCCATACTTCAGGAAAATTTTCCTCAGAAACTTAAAGATCCGTATAGCTTTACAATTCCTTGTACAATTGGAGAAAAATTATGTGGAAAAGCATTATGTGATTTAGGAGTGAGAATTAACGTGATGCCTCTATCTATATTTAGAAGGTTAGGTTTAATTGCTATTTCTCCCACTAATCGTAACCCTTACATTGGTCGATCGATCTATCATTTATCCAGAAGGAGTTATAGAAGATGTGCTTGTTAAAGTGGATAAATTTATCTTTCCTTTGAACTTTATTGTATTAGATATGGAGGAATATAAAGAAATACCAATAATTTTAGGGAAACCTTTCCTTGTTACTGGACAAGCTATGATAGATGTGCAAAAAGAAGATTCGACTATGAATATTAATGATCAGGAAGTCACTTTTGATGTATTAAAAGCAATGAAATATCCAGCTGAGAGAAAAGATGATGATTGTTTTTGGATGGATGAAATTGATTATCTAAGTAAAGACCATTTCCAAGAATGTTTTGAGAGTAAGTTAAAAGATGAGATTGAAATGGATTTTCATGATGATTCGAAAACATTACTTAAAGAAGATTGTATGTATGTTCAGGAGAGGTGTGAAATGATCGACGCTACCAAAAATAGTAAACTTTTAATTCTATTTGTTGAAAAATCTCATGAACTTAAGATGGATGTACCCCATACAATTTTAAAGCCTATCTATTTAGAGAATTCATCTACACAACCAGTCTTTATATCTTTAGATACGACTCAAACACAAAAAAAAAACTTGAATTAAATGATGAACAAGATAAAATTATTGAACTAGGACTTGGAAGAGAATTTGAGGATAAATTTCAAAAGAACTTTGAGTTGAGAAAAGAGGATAAGGATATTGGAAGACCATTGGAAGAAATTCTTAGCGAATTAGAAAAACCTATTTTCTTATCTAAGATAGATCCTCAATCATTTAATAATTATAATGGGGAAGAATTGGAAGATAACTTGAATCATAAGGGTGACATAGAAGAATTTGATCGAGAATCTGAATTATCTAGAGAGAATCTAATCCAAAATTTGGGAGATATTGAAGTATCTTATAAATATCCATTTCTTATAAATTTCAAGGATGATATTAATATGCGGATTGAACAAATCAATAGAAGATTATTGGATCTAGAAAGAAATATGAGGAATTATGATATAAATCAAACTGAAAATGAAGAGCTAAATGAAAAATTAAAATTTGAGGATTTTATAGGAATCCCTGGATCTGAAAATGATTGGGCGATTGATCGAGGATTACTTAATTGTAATTTTGATCCAAGTAGAATCATTTGTCAGGCTAACGATGTTAAACCAAGCACTTTATGGGAGGCAACCCATAGTTATCAGTGTGCTTTGATTAGTGTGCTTGAGAGTCATGATTGTTAGTGTTGTATGGTGTTTGCGTTAGAGTGGATTGAATTGATGTTTATGTGTCATTATGGATTGATCAGTTTGATTGATGATTGGTAGATGTTTGGATTATTAGTAGTTTGATTTGATCTTTTTGTGTCATGAGGGAGGTGATTCCTTAACTTCTTACAGTGGTTAGACTTTTATGTTCTCTTGTAGTAGTTGGATTGACGAGTTCACTATAACTCGGGTCTCACCCGGACTTGAGTTTTACAAGAGATACCATGAATTTAAATTTTAACATATCTATCTCAATTTTGATACTTCTTTTCTATAACTTTACTTTCATTAGGTAGGAGTGATGAACCTATTTGATGAATACCATGTGGATGATCTTACACTATCTTTATAACTATTAAAGGTGATTAATTATAAGGATTAAGTGATGCCTGAGATTGGTGCCTAGGAACCAATATATTAGGGGTAATCTTATCCTTGGGATTATAATCTATAAAATCATTTTAAAGTACCTAATTTACTATTGTAGTGATTCTGTTAGAAATTGAAGGTAACGTAATGAGAATGGTTGAGTTAAAGGATGAATTAACCTCATTTTTCATATGTGTTTTTATGTTTGTGTTACAACATTATTTAGGTATTGAAGAAAATTTTTATATTCCCTTACTGATACCTACAATGCTAGTTATACTTTGGCTTAGTTAATTTCATTTTGGCATGATTAGTTTAGATTTACTTTCTGCTGCATACTGTTCTGTCCTAATGAATACTTACG
This sequence comes from Papilionanthe hookeriana x Papilionanthe teres, assembly GCA_022702705.1. NCBI lineage: Eukaryota > Viridiplantae > Streptophyta > Magnoliopsida > Asparagales > Orchidaceae > Papilionanthe > Papilionanthe hookeriana x Papilionanthe teres. The sequence goes on from CM040427.1 coordinate 1,677,763, forward strand.
AATGATTTTAATAGATATTTGTGGTAGATAGAATTTCTAAATTGTTTTCTTCCTTTTTATATTTTCTGTTCTAAATGTTATATATGTTAAAATTTAAGTTTGGGGGTAGGAAGAAAAATTAAATTTTAATGTGAAAATACTTCCTTTTAGTGTAATTTTATTACAAGCATGTTTTAGGTTATCTTTACTTTCTCCTACAGTCATTCTATCCTGATTATGCATGTATATGAATTTGATAAGATGTTGCAGTAGCAAGTAGATTCAACCTTTACTTTTTCTTCCTGCTACATTTTATGGAATTAATTGCAAAATATTTTTGAAATTTAAGTTTGGGGGGAAGAAAAATATTAACTCTTATTTGTTCTCAATTATTATATTTTCAAAAATTATTAGCATAACTTATGGCAATTGAACCTCGCTTGAGATAACTAAAACTTTTTATTTTAGTTGAATATTATGGAAGGATTAGATGAAAGTTTCTTAGTAATAAATGTTAATTTTATAAGGATAAGATATTTGGTATAAGAGAATTTGATTATAGTTAACTATTTAAAGTAAATAAAATAGTATGTTTGAAATGTTAAGAGACTTAAAGTATTGTGTGTTAATAAGAGATTGTGAGTTTATGATGACTAATAAGGCTCATACCTAATTATAAAGTAAGAATGTGTTTCAAGTTTGAACTTTAGAAAGAGGAGAGTGAAGTTCAAAATCATTACAGGCTCTCCAGATATAGTAATCCTCATTAAAAAAAGAGAAAAAAAAGAAGAGAAAAAGAAAAGAAAAGAAAAGAAGAATGGAAAAATAATCCAAAAAAAAGAAAAAGGAAAGAAAAATATTTATGAGGAGATGCCTAATCAAAATTTGGTTTCACTTGAGTCACCCTAAAAGGAGAACTTGATTTCATTTCTGAATTTATTTTTAAGGTATTGGTCTACATTCTGATGAAGTTTGCATGAACTCCTTTTTCACATAATCTTTCAAGGAACTCTTAATGTAACAAATTATGGTTTATCTTGAAAAAATTAAAAGACTAGAACACTTAGACTTGATTGCTGAATATTCTTATACTTGTAGAGTTAACCTGAGTTACTGAATTTCTTTCTAAAAGTCTAACCAATATATTCTTTTGAATGAAAAATTTTATTGTCTTACAGGTGAAAATTACGTTGCCTTGAGTTATATTTTTATGTAGTTAAAGGGTTACTTGAGGACAAGTAACAGTTAAGTTTGGGGATTTTGACACGCCTAAAATATATAAGTTTTTTCCAATATCATTTTAATCATTTTTAATGATATTAAACTTTAAAGGAAGATATTTTGTATGTTTTTTGATTTTAGGTACAAAAAATGGTGATTGGAGCAAAAGGAAGCAAAAACGGTGCAATTTGGACCAATAATGAGCAAGAAATGAAATTCTTCCCTAACACTTTTCGATAAGTCTTTTGATGCTTAACCTCTTTTACACTTCTTGCATATTTTTAAGGAGATTACACTTTAAATAAATGTTGTTTTTATGCTTATTTTGTAGAGCTATCTGTTACGAACGCAACGCAACTGAAACAGGGAGAATCAAAGCTAAAACGGAGCTAAACGGAGCGAAACGATAGAGCTGCGCAGAGCCTGCTCGCCGACGGCGGCCACCATCTCGCCGACAGCGAGATTTTATAGAAAACACCGAAAAGTGCCCGTAAAACTAGCCGACAGCGAGCTCGAATCCGTCAACGACACCCAAAAGGTTCTTGACCGACTTTTGGTGGTTTTGGGCCTAAATTCGACGTATTTGGATGCTTTTTCAAAGGGTTGCTTGAGGGAACTCTTAGAGATTCATCCATACTCTTTAAAATGACTAATTTATGTTAAAAATGAGTAGAGAAATAGAGGAGAAAAAAGTGGAGAAAAACTTAAGGAATGTTTAGGATTCTTAGATTAAGAGTAGAAATGTAGATTTCTACCATTTTGGAGAGATTGAAGAGGAGATTTTGAGAGAATTTGTAAGGGATTTCGCTAGCATTACATGGATCGCCAGGAGACTTTAAGGAAGAGATCTTCGCATTTCTTTCAAAGGGAAAAGCTAAGTATTATTGCTCATTATCTTATGATTTTGTAAACTCTTACCTAGTGGATTTACTTTGGTTACATGAAGTTTCCGTTGTATTTTCTTCGTGCTTTGTGACATATCTCTCTTACTCTTTCTTCTTCTTAGGATATAGGGGCATGAGATGATTATGCCATTCTTTTCATTTTACTTTTCTTTTGCAATGTGTAGGATTCATAATTAGGATATTGGGATGCTTGCTAAAAAATGTTTTAATTATAAATGTGATGGTTTTTACTTGCACTTCATTTACATTGCAATAAGGGTCCATTGTAGTGTTAAAATTCAATGTAATTGCATCGACCTGAAAGGGCAGTGTAATTCTCAACAAAGTGAAACCACATTCAAATTCCATGATGGTGAAGTTCATGGGGATTGAATGCAAACAAATAGGGAAATATAATTATCGGGCGTAGAATTAGAGATTTTAGAGTGACAGGTTAAAATCCTCAATTCGGTCCTATCATTTGGGTGCTGAAGTGTAGATTGTTAGCCCTCAGGTGAGGGGAATGTGGGAGCTCCGAAGTGAGAGCCGGTATCTTCCCAGCCTAGCCGCAGATTCAGTAACCAAGCATAGGATTAGTCAATGTTCTTTATGCCTGGACCAAAGGGTAAAGAATAGGATTGCTCCTATTTGGCACATACAATATTAAATGCATCTCATGCCTATTCATTATCTATTTCGTTACATAAGAATAATAGTTTTTAATATCTCAAAAATCTCCAAACCAACTCATCCAAAAAGGGTTATCTTTAGAATTATTATTTACATTTAGTTATAGTTACTATTACATTTAACTCTTGTATTTAGGAGTAGTTGCTAGATAAAACACAATTTTAATCGACATTCCAAACTAAGGACTATTAGTAGTAAAATAGAATTTGACTAAATACCTCTTACTTCACTTCCTGATGGAATCGATGCTGGGGTTTTTAAAGAAAACTTTATATTACTTGAAACGATACATATACTTGCGTAGTACCCTTAGTGTGTAAAATATTTTCTAATTTTTATATCATTTAATATTTTGCACACTAGCCGCTATTTATAAATCGAGTCAAGTTTTTTGTCATCTTTTGGAAGTTAATTTACTGCGTAATTGCGGGTCTGTTCACAGGCTGAAGAATATGTTAAGCATTTATTTTTTAACTGTCCTTTTTCTCAGTCTGTTTGGAATGAGCTCATCAGTAGGCTCACTCTGGATACTTCGAATTTAAGTTGGCTTCAGGTGTCTACTTGCTGGAAGGATTGGGATAAAGTTCACCTCCTAATGGTACCTTGCTTGGTGGCTTGGTTCATATGGATGAACAGGAATAAGGTAAAGTTTGAAGGGAGACCATCCTCCTCATTACAAGTGGCTGCTCATTGTTTAACATACATCCAAAAACTTATCAAATTTCACAACTTCAGGGACAACTGCAAGGTGGGGCAGCTGGCCCCCAGGAGGAAACTATTAGTTATTAGCTGGACACCCCCTCTTATTAATTGGGTGAAAGTGAATACTGATGGTAGTTTTCACCAGTTTCATGCTGGGATTGGTGGGATTTTTAGGGGCAGCCTTGGAGAGTGCATAATGTATTTCCACACTCCCACTTCTGCCCTGGATGCTCTGGAAGCTGAAATGATTGCCATTTTCTGGGCTATCAAGATTGCTCACTTATGTAAGATTAGTTATCTTCAGGTTGAGTCGGATTCCATTAGCTGCATCAATTTCCTCAACAGGCCTGAGTCTCCTCCTTGGAATATCAATCGATCGATGAACAAAATGGCCATTTTCACTAATGGAATGGTAGTGGACTTTGTCTTTATTGCTAGGGACGACAATGCCCCAGCTCATTGGCTTGCATATCAGGGATGATGCAATGAATCAATCAGTGTTAGCATTAACCCCCCCCCCACACCTCTCTCTTTTTTGATACATGGAGACAATTTGGATCTCCCATATGTAAGAAACTAGATGTTTATCTTTAAGTTATGAATTAACAGCCTGCCAGTTTGGCAGGCATTTTTGGCACTATATATATATATATTAAAAGAAAGGAGCAACAATGCTCCCTACGAGTTAAATCAACAATGGAGTACAAAAACCAATGGAAAGAGAACCCCAACTAAATAAAAGAAATTATTGTAGGTCATGAGGGTTCTCTTCCAGTACAACATCTCCCAAAACTAAAATAAACAACATCTACTTAAAGTAGAAATATATATCTTCTGAGGTATTTATATTAGTATACTAGGACAATGACACTACCACCAAAGACTACGACCCAATCCCAACATAACAGGAGGAATGTATTCTGAGGTGAGGGGCAGCTAGGAGATCTCCAGCCATTAGTAACTTTAACTGGTGAGGGGGAGAGGTGGAAAGCTCCACATTAGATGAGAGGGCTCCTCTTCTGGCAAGCCAATTAGCAGGTTTATTCCCTTCTCTGAAAATGAATTGAAACTGTACCTCAAGTTAAGCACTTATGAGCTTAATCTTCTTAATCCACTGGGAATGGTGCCAAGCATAAGAGCAGCTGGATTGGAGAAAAGATATCATTTCTAGGGAATCACTTTCAACTATCAGGTTAGTCCACTGGAAAATCAGGGCCAACTTGATAGCCCAGAAAACTGCAATCAATTCAGTTTTCAATGTGTCCACAACAATAAGAGGGGTGTGGAGGTGCAGCAGGCAGTTACCTCTAAAGTTTCTGAACATACCCCCCATACCAGCAACACCCTCCAGAAAACTCCCATCTGTGTTCACTTTGATATAATTGTGACTAGGGGGTGCCAGTAAACCTGAATAATTTTGGAAGGCTGAAGATTACTAGGTGAGGTGATGGAGCATATGTAAGGGAATTTCCTGGCTTGAATCAGTTTATGAAGATATGATAGAAAATTTCTTGTCACTTCCCTAGCAGTAGGTAGTTTATCCTCAAAGATGGCCTTGTTTTTGGCCATCCAAATGAACCAAGCTGTAATCATGGGAAGAGCACCAGCTCCCAGCTTATGCCACTCAGGCCAGCAGTTAGTCAGGTCATGCCATTAGAGTTGTAATGTATTGATATTCAGCTTCTGTACCAAGTTGTTCCAGACCTGTTGAGAGAAGTTGCAAGCAAAAAATATGTGGATAATAGATTCTTCTGCCTGATGACAAAGACTGCATCTGGATGGACCTCTCAATTCTTTCTTTTTTAGAATATCACAAGTGGGTAAAAATTTCTTGAACAGTCTCCAACAGAAAAGACTCATGGAGGGGGAAAGGTGCCTATGCCAAATTAGCTCACCCCATGGAACAGACTCCCACTAGAAGGTTTGAGAGTAAATAGCTTTAGATAGAGTTTGATTTTATAAGCCTTCCAAATAATTGAATCTGAGATGGTTCTGTTAAAAGTAATAGATGCAACTCTTCTGGCTGAAGGTGCTTGCAGTATAGTATGAAGTAGTGGTAAAGACCAGGTGTCCCCAGCCCAACAATCAGAAACCTATAGATTCAGGTTGATGTGGGTAGTGCAAGGTTGTAACCAGTCCTGGGGGCACCAATTGTCTAACCAGAAGTTGAGCTCCCCTTTGCCAAGGTTCCAGAGAAAGAGCTTCTCAGCCTACTGCCTGTTATTTAACATAGCTCTCCAAACCTTAGAGTCCCCCAACTTACTGATAACCAGGGAGTGATGAGAGTTTTTACAATATTTTCCAGCTAGAAATTTGGCCCATAGTGATTCCTGGGTCCTAAACTTGATCCAAAGTTTGCAAATATTCACTTGGATAATATTGTTTAGCCCTTTGAAACCCAGTCCACCTGCCCACACAGGCTTAGCCAATTTAGTCCAGGAAGCCTAATGGATCTGCTTCCTTTGGCCATACTAGAGAAAATGGTTAAAAGTCCTTTCAAACTATGCATGGGTACTCTTCTTCATGTTTGTCATTTGCATCACATAGGAATGGAGGGTAGTGAGAATGCTTTTGAGTAAAGTGAGTCTCCCACTAGAAGACAAGTTAATATGAGTCCAGTTGGAGAGATAGCTGCTGATCTTGTTCAAAATTTCATAAAAATGTTTTTGTTTGAATCTCCCAACAATTAATTGCACACCTAGATACTTCAAAGGTAGTTGGGTTGTCGAGAACCCAGTATAGGTGAGTATCCAGTTCTTCATTTCCTAAGAGAGCTTCTTGGGAAATAGAATTTGGCATTTTGTAGTGTTAAAAAATAAACTAGAATGATCTTGGAATTCTTGGATGCAATTATGGATGAGTTTGACTGCACTCTTTGAAGTTTTAGAAAAGATCATGACATCATCTACATAGATTAAATGAGTTATCAGGATGTTAGACTTATGATGATACTTGGAGGTATTATTCTAGCTTAGTATACTGTTCAACATTAGTGAGAAGTAGTCAATAGCCAATATGAATAGAGTGGAGGAGAGAGGATCCCCTTGCTTAAGACCCCTAGTAGCAGCAAAAGGACACCTGCTGGATCCATTGATTTGGATGGAATGGGAATTGTTGCTAAGCCATCTCTGAATAAGATTACAAAATGAATCAGTGAAACCTCTGGCAGACAATACCTGAAGAATGAATTCCCGTTTATAGTATCATATGCCTTTCTGATATTCAATTTGTAGATTAGATTGCCTCCCCTACAATGTTTATTTAAATACAGAAACAGTTCCTGGGCCATGAGAACATTATCAGCTATAGACCTTCCCTTAACAAAAGCTGTTTGGTTCAAACATATCAGCTTGCATAGATGAGGTTAAAGTCTGGTTGTTATGATCTTACTGATAATTTTACTGATAACTGAGGCTAAGCTAATTGGTCTAAACTGATCCCCGCTAAATGGTTCGTTGTTTTTGGGAATCAGTACAATATTGGATGAACTGAAGTAGTGGGGGATATCTTTCCCAAGGAAGAAGCTAGTAATTGCCTCAATAACTTCATTTTTAATGACATTCCAAGCCTTCTTATAAAAATCTGCTGAAAAGCCATCAGGCCCAGCAGTTTTAGAGCTGTCAATAGAGTTCAATGCTTGCCAAATTTCCTGTTCAGTGGGGGGATTGGTATGGGAGAGGTGGTTTGTGTATTGGTAATGTTCTTGGAGAAGGGAGGTGTTGATAGGAGATCTTTCCATCTAGGGCTGCTGGACCAGTTTCGGAAAATAACAGATAGCACTTCTTCCAATTTCCCAATTATTTTGTAACAAAATACCATTTTCATTTTTTATGTTGTGGATGGTTTTACACCCTCTTGTATTTGATGTAGGCATGAAAAAATTTTGTATTTCTTTCTCCTTCAGTGAACCCTTGGAGGGAGGCTTTCTGCTTTAAGAATAAATCCTAAACTTCAATAGAATTGAGGAGTTTGGATTGAGCAGCTAAAAATTGAAATTCAGTGGCTCCCCCAGACTCAACAAGAGTATCAAGTTGTTGGACCTCCTTCTCAGCTTCATTCACTGTAGTGAAAACATTACCAAACTCCTTCCAGCCCCAACTCCTGAGTTTTTTACTAATTTTCAGATGCAGCAGACCAAGCTTGATCCAAGGGTCATCATGAGCAATTCCCTACCACTGGGAATAGATGAACTGAACAAAGTTAGGGTGTGTGGACCAAAAATTCTGGTATCTGAAGGGGGGGTTAGAGAGGTTGGAGGGGGGTGCAGAGATAGACAACAATAGGGGTCTATGATCTGAGCAGCTGAGTGAGAGGTGAGAAACAAAAGTATGTAAAAATTGTGAATACCAAAGCTCATTAACCAAGAACCTATCCAGTCTCTCCCAAGTCTTTCTTCTCTTCCAGGTGAATTGACGTCCTCTATACCCCAGATCAAAGATATGTGTGTGTGTGTGTGTGTGTATATTGATCGTAAGGTGTCATTTTTTTGCATAGGTTTTTGTTGTGCTTAATGAAATTCAGTGGCATAAACACTTGGATGTGCTCTTCATGTCCATAATATTTTTTATTAAGCCTTGTTTTTGTTATTTGTCACATCTTTGGAGATAAATCTCACTTGGTTTGGAATATAGTGATGTTTGGTTATATAACATTTCATTTATTTGTAAATGATACTTCTACTCATGTTGACCTCACATTTTTTAAGTCTAGTCTTTCTCTAGGCAGCCTAAGATTAAGCCATAGGATTTTTCTGGTGACTATCTTAGAAGACAAGTGATGGGACCCTTCCCCCTTAGAAATTCAAAACACTGCTTTGCTTCAATTAGAGTTTCAATGCTTAAAGTCTATCCTCCAAGCACTTAGGAGGATGAGACCAAGCATAAGGAAGATGAAGAGGAGTCCCCTATAAGTTGGTCAAGCCTTAGGACTCACTTTGGAAAGTCTGGTCTGGGTCAGGCTCATACACACTCACACCCACTCTACACTTACACTCACTACCTCACAACCTTAAACCAAACATGCATATAATCCCTCACAGCTGATCCCCTACTCTTTTGGAAACTCATCTGGGTGGTTCCCTAAGCTCATGGCCCTAGGATAGGGGTTTGGTTAGAACCAACACATGGAGGATCCAAAGTGAGGTTTCCCTTGTTCCATGACTCAAATAAGTTGAAATTCTCATTTATCCCCAACTTACCAAAAAATCCAACCTTTGATCCTTTTACCCCATAACTCTACCAGATGACCAAATTACCCCTAAAGCATAAATTTGACCAAAATCTCAAATTAACCAAATAAACCAATTTTCTCCAAAAATCATCCCAAAACATTCTTTACCACTAAAAATACCCAAAACACCCCAAATTTACCAAAAATCCCAAAATAGCCACAAAATACTCAAAATGACCAAAATACCCCTCCAAATTCAAAAAAATTCAAAAAATTCCTGAAAACATTGAAATCATCCCAAATTTCCCTAAAATCAATTTGAACCACTTCACTACACGCAATTTGACCAAATCGATCCAATTTAACCAAAAGCCTCAAATTTCCCCTTAAGGCCCAAGTACCCAAATTACCTCAAATGTTCACTGAATTGACCCCAATCTCCTCCAAATTCAATTGTAAACTCAAACTCACCATGCCTAATCTCAATTCATACTAAATTCAAACCCAATTTGACCCAATTTGAAACCCAATTTCAATCCAAATCAAGAAGCCCCAATTTTAGCCATATGACCTAAATCCCCTAAACTGAATCCCTTAGCCAAGTTGATTTCCTCAAAATTGAATTCCAAACTCTTCACCAGTCTGAGAGAATAAGATCCCCCATAAAAGGCCCATCATAGAGAGCCTCTAGCTTAGAGTTTAATCAACCCCCCAAATTAGATCTAATCAACTTCATACCTAGACCAAATGAGAGCTAAAATTGCTACTTGGAGGAGCTTCGCAAGGTCACTACAAAATAGTAGAACTATTTTGATTGAGAACTTCTCTCTCAGACCAAGGAATAGAGCATTCACATTAACCTGAGCCTATTTTCGTTCTCCATGCATGAATACCGTATTTCATATCATATAAACCATATATATATGTTCATCTTGACTTGATGAGACCATAAGATCAAACATGAGGTAATTTAGTTGAGTCTAGGCCGAGATCTTAGGGTTAGAAAGTGAACGGTTTACTGGTTAGGTCAGTCGCGGATGACTAACAGATGCCATTAGATCGCACATATATTCAGTGGACGACGCTGATGCAGTCGGACGGGAGAACGGTGTAAAAAGTGCGGGACGCGTGGCTGCCGAGTCAGATGACGGAATGAGAGCGCGCCACCTGGGAGTTCGGAGATGCCAGGATCTAGTCAGCACCATGTGGTTTAAATAGAAAAATTGGGATTTTTTATTTATTTAAATTAGTCTCTCATTAAAAATCTATAACTTGGTGTAGAAAAATCCTAATAATAAAAGAAAAATACACCCTTACTCAGTGAATAGAGGAGAACAATGTTAAAATGGTTTGCTGTTCATTTAATGCAGATTATATTTTTAATTAATTAAATACAGTATTGCATGTTTTAAATATATTTTGGCATTGGAATTTCACCATGAATTGAGATTTGGGACTTTTGTTCTCTATCATGAGAGATCTTCCCTAAGTTTTCCAAGTTCAGGGGAGACTTTATGAAGTGATCTCTAATTTTAAAGTTAATCCTATTTGTTTTGGTATAAAAATTTAATAAATTAAATATTAATCAGAAAATTGCAAAGTAAAACTTAGTAGGTTCACTATAACCGATGAACTAGAGGGAAAATATAAACTTGATTTAGCTCATTAATTATCTCACTAATGTAATTAAACCTCTAAAATGAAAGAAAAATAAAATAGGTTAAATATAAATGTAAATAACTTAATTTTGATTTTCCACCATGGATTAGGGTTGGAGGAACCGCTATTAAAAATTTTAAGTCATTTGGAGTTAATTAGACCACATAATTTGATTTTCTAAGTTAAATTTTTTTTTTGCATTAAAATAATTATAATAATTAAAATATAAGTTGGAAGATTATAAAATTGATTTTGGGAGTTTATTATGACTAGAAGAATTTAATAAAAATAAAATGGTAATTAAATGAACACATCATTTTTAGCCTTATTATTGAATTTTAGAACAAATTTAGAAAAAATTATCAAAACTAATTCAAAATCATAAAATTACTAAATTATTAAAGTCCACCAAAATATCAAATTTGGTCTCTTGATCATTTGAGAACCATTAAAATAATTTTCCTAATTTCCTAAATGAACTAATTAATTTTAAAGGGTTAATAAGAATTTTTTAAGCTTAAAAATGGATTTCCCATAATTTCTCACTAAAATAATTCTAATAGTTAAAATTTAGATTAAAAATAAGAAAGTTTTTTCTCTTGGTTCTTTGATCCCAGAGAGATTTTAAAAAAATACCAAACTTAATTTTTAACATAAATAATATTTTATATTTAATTAATACTAAAAATAAATAAATAATTATATTAATTAAATTAAAAATCAAAAAATCAAGAGAAGTGGTTCAAGTGGTCCACTAGTCTAGGAGAACCTCCATTAATTTTTTTAAAAATAAATATTGTGTTTAGATTAAGTTATTGAATTATTTTTAAAAATCCTTATTTTTGCAAGTAAATAATTATTTAAATTAGATTAAAATTAAAAAATTCACATTTCTCCTGTGATGTTTTAACTGACCAATGTGTGGGGTAACATAAAAATTTCAAAATCACTTGAGTAAAATTTAATAAATTATGATGTGATAAGCCTTATAGGGGAAAAATTGTAATTAAGAAAATGAAGCCTTAATAAATATTTAGGCATAATCAAGGTGAAATGGGTAATGAATGATCATAATTGACATATTTTGATGATTGAATTACAAGGGATTTAAATGGTAAAAACAAACCTCTCCTTTGTCACAGAAAGATAAATTTGTATTTTCTTTTACTGTCTTAATTTGGAAGATAATCAAAATCAAATAATCTTAGGGTTAGGTTTTATAATTTGGAAGTTAAAATCAAATGATAATTCAGAACTTTAATAAGAATCATGATCAAATAAGTTAGCTTTTTCTAAATTACAAATATACCCATTATGTCTTAACGTCTTGGCCGTAAGCTAGGCATAATCAAACAAAACTAATATGAATTAGAAAAGATGATAAAATTAATTGTAATAACTTTTGAAACATCACAAGCCCCAACTTCAAAATTAAATCGGCTAAGCTTCTTAATTAAGCCAATGTGCCCCTAATGGCTCCACTCACATAATTTATAAATAGAATATCAAGTGATAATTACCCCACTTTCGGGGATGATCAGAACGTCAATTCATTGAGTATAATGGTATGATAGAGGATGCTTCATTAAGCAGCATAATAAGTTTGAATGAACTCAAGGCGTTTCAACGGAATGTGAGATGTTTGGGGCCCGGCCCTGGTCCCTTTTTCATACTCTTTGGAATACCTTGGAAAATGATTAAACTTATTGTTCTTCGTTTAAAGACTCATCTATAAATTTAAAATAAGACTCACTAAGTTATGACATAGGATTTGATGGGTGTGCTTCAAACTTAACTTTATGTATTCTAGCATGCTTCAATTCCTGAAAAATTATATACGTGCATTACAAGGCAAAACTTTCAGGTGAAGGAATGAGAAGAAATGTCAAGTATGCTTTTATTATATTGCACTACAATTTACTTTCATTTACTTTCTCATCCCTTTTCTACTTGTGAATTGCAAAACAACAAGGTCACCTTGCATATTAAAACAAAAAACTTTTAGGATAGTAGAAAAGCCAAAAAAAATTAAAAATTAAAACAAAATAAAGATAAAATTCACCACCATATCATTCAAAATATAAGAAAACTTAAAATTTAATCACAAACAAAATAAAATCATAATTGTAACTACATTAAAACATCTCTTTGGATGATAGGGAATACCTCGGAGGAGGCAACCTACGACTGCTAATGAGATTTCCCATGGTCTGAATAAAAGTATTGAATTATTTTAGTTGAATTTGGTAAATTCATCCGGACTAAGTGAATCCAAAGAAAATTATGGTACCAGAATCAGGTAATCATGGGATCCTAACCGGTGTTGTCATAATCAACTTAAAGATTCCCTTAATAAAAGATTAAGGCACCTCAATTTAAACATTTCCTAAATACAATACTTCTCTCATCTCCTATGTTTGGCACTTCTAAAACCAATCCTGCTACGACGAGGTGCTTGGAGCACACAATTGTGGGCAGCAAAACCATCTTCAACAACAAAATTCCTTAGAATTAAATAACAAGCCATAGGACTTTGAGATAGTTTGCCTAGTGTAACATAAATCCTCATCTTATTTCTTTAGGCTTTCTTACTTCATGCACTATAAGCCATAACTCATCTTAGGTTTTTGAGGTTGTCATCTGATATGACATAAATCCTCCTATCTTCTAGGCTATTCACATGATCAGTATCAAGTGAATCTAAGCCCTGAATAATAAAATTAGTAGGATGAAATATTAATTAAATATCTCAAAATAAAGCCAAACAATTTGATAGTTTGGGAAATCAGCAAGATTTTTCTTGGAGCTGTGTTTTCTCCTAGTCTTCTCCCCCTTTAGATTCCAACAATAATTGTTCCAAACTTCAACCACTAATTTATTGAATTTCGTATTACCACATTTTCTCAAAGATCCTACCTTTTGGAAGTCATGAAAATAATATTTCCTTAAATAAATTAAGAGTTTTCTTAGGTGACCCTAGTTATCTAAGATGTAATTAATAATAGGGGCTTGTCCTTATGGGAAACTTAAAGACTCCAGATTAATATAAATCTTGTCTAATTGGTTCATATTAGATAGGGAAAGTTGTCAGTCAAAATAAAGGTTCACAGACTAACGGATGTAATAGAACCATTAGTTTATTTAATCAACCTCATTATCAAGTGATGTGTTTACTCATTAGGGTAGATGAATGACTTATGATGTAGTGCTCGTTGATTTAAATTATAGCATACATGAGATCAGTTTGATCTTATATTTTAAAATTAAATAAACTTTTCCAAAAATATATAATATACTTATATAAATTAAATCTAAACATTTAACGACAGACAATTTTTTGGCTACTCCGATATGGATTAGTTTCTCTCTTCATTAAGATCAGGAAATGTTATATTCATACATCGGTAATGCATTCATATCTCTCATGAATCAGATTACCATTTTTCGTTCTCATACTTTACCCATTTCTTCTTCGGGAAACTATGATCAACTCTGGTCAATTTCAGGACTGTCTGTTTAACCATCCTAAACAGAGGGGTGTAGGAGTATTTAGGATTTTTCTTGATTTAGTGGGGTTAGAACCCCAATATGTGTGTTGGTGAACAAGTTTTGCCAAAGCAATGTTCGTCGTGAAGAGGGTCCTGGACAGGGTCTCTCACTTCATTTTCTCTTTTTGCCTCCGAGGTTCGATTTTCCTATCGACAAATAAACCACTCTTTTTATCAAAATCTTAAACTCCTCTTAATAAATACTTGAAAATCAAAGACAAAATAAAATACTAAGAACTAAGTAAAATAAAATAAAATGGAATTTTGCCCAATTAAAATAACAACCTTTTTTGGTTGTTTTTGGACTATGATTATAAGGTTTTAGGTCTTTGCTAACTTTCAGAATGTTTCTTTCGACAGTCATGTCGACCCACACGCTTACCTTTTCTTACAACTTTCCCACTTCTCTTGAGGCCCATTTTGCTGCACAAATAATTTAGTTTGGGACCAGCTTTAGTGAGTTTGAAGTCGTGCTTGGAAAAGCCCCATTCATCATCATGAAATTTGCTACCCCTGAAATACAAGAATCATCTGTCGTGTTTGATATGAACTCCCTCCAGGACATCCCTTCTGCTATGAAGGTGAGGGTTACTAACGCCACCACCAAGTCATTCATCTCTGTCCCTAGGAGTTGTTACCTCTTTTGCTATTGGTTTTGCTATCACAGCACCTACCTTCCTGTCTACCAAAGGGATGGAAGTTTTGTATGAAGATGATACTAATAATGCTTTCCTTGCCCAGTAGTTTGTATTTAAGATTGGTTCCAGCTCTAAAGTTCCCCCACGATTAGGTCTTAGAGGAGGAACTGCAGCCGCAAAATTCTCAAAGCCACCAGGGCACAGGCTGCAAGTCTACTAATGATTGATGATATTCCTCACTAAGTGGAACTCGGTCTACCAAACACCACTCGGCTACTTCGAGGGAGTCAGTTTCACCTGTTGGTTGATACTACCAGAGATGAGGTGAGGGAGAGGCCCACACCCACCACCCGAGTTTGCACAGTTTTTCAGAGATTAGCTGAGAAAGAAAGATATTCCATTGTCAAGATCTTCAAGAGAATGGGATGCATAGTATCCCCGAGAATGAAGAATGAGATTCTAAGAAAAGAAAGATCCAACCATCTAGTACAGAGATTTTTTGAAGCACCATCAGCCCATGTTCTTGCCAGACTCCATTTAGAGAGACGTGTCGGTACTACTAAAACCACTACAAATGCTACTAATGCCACTCCGACACCCATAATGCATACATAGGTCAAGTCTCAGCTGGGTCAGAGACTATCGTCTACTGATGATTAAGCAATTTCAGAAGAAGAATAATAAAGGATTATTCTCCTCTGTACATGGTCTACAACCTAAAGAGCACACTTCTCCTCACCACTCTAATGTTCTAGTCAAGACACTCCTTCTCAACGCACCGACTCTTAAGAGTAAAGAGTGGTTACTGAGGATCATTGCATCAGTACACTCCAAGAGGTCTGCCAATCATAAGATGTGTCATGAGTCTGATGTTCCTGTTTCCACTACCGTCATTGCTTCTAAGTCAGTTGCAGAGAGAAGTGACAGCTGAGGGAAGTGTATAGATCTGAAGTTTATTAAAGAGAAATTAGTCGATGATAAACTTCAACAAATCTGAGCTAATATTTCATAATTAGCAAGAAAATGGGGATTGGATTTCGATAATGAAGATTACTATCTGTCAGATTATATGGAAGAAGAATTTATGGAAATTAATGTTGTTGAGGCTAGGTCCACGTCGTCTGCGAGTGATGCTCCTAGTGAGTAGAATGCCGCGGATGAGCTTAAAAGGGCCATTTTGACAAGAGATGAGCAGATTAGTTGTCTAGAGAAGAAGATTTAAGAGATGGACACCTCCACGACCATCATGGCCATGCTACATGGACAGTCACATTCACGACCAGTGGCATCTCTAAAAGTTAACTAACCAAAGTTATACATATCATGGATGAAAGAAAAGAAGCCGCTGCCAATGAAAAGGAACCTCCGAAGTAGGATTCAGCTCCGAGTCGACCCAAGAAGGATATCAAGAAAATTGTCGACTAGCAAGTTCGGGAGACCTTAGCTAAGTCCAAAGGCAGAGCATCAGTTTCAATGGGTAGACCCAACCTGGATGAAAACGATGCCGTGCCTTACCCTATAGGCTTTGTGCCCCCTACTTTAAGACATTCGACGGGACAGGAAACCCTCGCCAGCACATAACACATTTTTTAGAGCTAGTTGTTGCAATACGAGAGGAAGTGAAGCTCTATTGTTCCAAAAGTTCTTCAATATCTTGTCTAGGATAGCTTTTGACTGGTATGCCGAAATACCAAATGGATTACTGAAGACCTTCGTAGAAATAGAGAACATGTTTGTGAAAAGATTCACCGGCGTACAACACCATGTTATTATAAGTGATCTCATAGTGGAGCAGCAGAATCTAGATGAGACTCCGGTCGATTACATTATGAGATGGAGGGACTTAAGCATGATATACGAGCCTTAGCTATAGGAGCAACACGTGATCGAGATACTACTCAACAATATCTACGGTTTAGTGGCTTCATGCTTAAGCGTCTTACTATTAAGTCCTTCAAGATGCTACTAAGCAAGGGTAACAGCTTACAAGAGGAAGTTCAGCATATGGAGCCTGCAGAGAAAGCAAAGAAAAATGAGATTGGTCAAAGCATATGAAATGAGATCTGACGTAGTGGAAACAGTTAAAAAAGGGAAGCAGCCGATGAGGACTCATGCTTAGCAGTCATCATAGTAGCACAATTAGCCGCCCCTGTACAGTCAGCCTCAACAGTACAGTTAGTCTCAGCATTATGGTCAACCACATCCATAGGAGAATAGTTAAGCTAGTCAGTCATCTTTCCAGCAGAGCCCGTACGGGACAGATGGGAGATAGGGTCCGAAAATGATAGAATGGCTATGCAGGAACTACTCCTTCAAATTTGATGTCGTAGCAAAGATATTCATAAACTTGGTGAAGAAGCCCGATTTATGAATGCTTGAGTTAAAGAAACCAAAAGAGATGAACAAGAAGGATCATCCCAAATTTTTTTTATACCACAAGTTGCTTGGGCATACAATAGAAGGATGCTTTAGTTTTAAGGATTGGCTAGAGAGAACTATAAAGAAGGAAAGATAACAATCCCGAAGGAATATTTAAAAGAACCTGAAAGAGGTTTCGTAAATATGATTTCGGCCGAGCCATTCTATCAGATATATTCATATGCCGATAGAAATGGATAGAGCACGATTTTGACCAAGTCTTCCATGAAGATGCTGGATTTGATACAAACTGCCTTGGAACAAGCCGCTGCACAGAGTCTGCCATCTCCCAAGCCAAAGATGGAGATTACACTGGAGAGATTGCTGTGGCAGGACTTCAAAAAGGAACAAGTCTTGGACGAGATGAAGATTGATAACCTAAAGGCTAGGATTGGGGCTACCCCCATTAGATTCATTGTCTCTGATTTGGGGAGAAATCCCTCGAACTATTAACTCTGTATAATTTCCTTTTCACCCCTCTAGGGTCTTATAATTACAAGAGTTATGATTTTGCTTATGTTCTTACTATCTCTAGTGATGACTTAACAAATCACAACCTATCTAACCACGATTTTGATTCCCAAAATGATCCTCAAATCATATTAGTTCCCCAATTGGAATGTTGATAAAAATGAAGAAGATGTCAACAACACCGATTACGACAGTACGGGAAGCAAGGAGCCAATCCTCAAGTGCAAGGGAACTCCATTTGCCATCAACTTAGACTTTTTGGATGCATAAACAGTACCAGAAGGATTAGATAAAATATCACGAGAACCTCTAGGTCTAGAGGAGGAAGAAATAACAGAAGTATATTTAAGAAGTGGGAAGGTGCTATGGCTAAGGACAGCTCCAATGGAGAAATGAAAATAAATACTTACTCATGAAGAACTGGATTCAGCAACGAAAGAAGTATATATTCGAAATGAGATTGGAAATTTAAATAAAGTGGATTACAATGTACTAGCTCATCTTAGGAAGTTTCCAGTCGAACTAAGTATTTATGACGCTCTGATCCTGTCAAAGGAGATGAGAGAAAATCTGGTCAAGGCTCTACATGATCCAGACATTTTCTTAGCACAGTTGGCTAGTACAACCTCAGATGGAGTTTGTACTTTGAAGGAACAGCCTGGCGTAACCTTCATCGATGAAGACTTGCTACTCGGTACTACCGATCACAACTGACCGCTTTACATTTCTATCATTATCAGTAGGTTTAGGCTTTTCGGAGTGTTAGTATATCCTGGAGCATTGCTTAACATAATGAGTCTACAGACGTTAGCTTACTTTGACATCGACACATGAGAGCTCACTACGAATAAGATGATGTTAAGGGGATTCAACCAAAAAGAAGAAAGTGCCCTCAGATCTAAATTGCTGAAGAAGAAAGTTAGAGATCTAGTAACAACAACAAAATTCCATGTCATCGATGCAGGTACTTCATTAAACATTCTGCTTGGTCGACCGTGGCTCCATGAGTACAATATGGTCCCGTCATCTCTTCACCAATGCATCAAGTACCACAATGATGGAGAAGAACATTGCATTAAGGGAGACTTACAATCGTTCTCAATACATGAAGTGACGACGGGACCATATTGACACAACGCTCCCTGAAGAAAATGATATTTTCAAGAGAAATTGCACTAAATGAGAGTAAAGATTCAGAAAGATCACAAGAATTCTACATTTCAACAATCTCCCACCACTCATTTGCAATGAGTTGGTGGAGGTTCTTTAAGCCCAAGAATCTGAGGTTGAGGCTGGGGAATTGGGCGAGGAAGAACTCACCAGATTGTTGAACGGACAAAACTGATGATCATCATCAATGTACAAAGAAACTCTGAAGAAGATAAATCTATAAATAAATAATGATGATAATTTAGAAGAAACCTCAGTTCGAAATCTCTTTGGATGACACATAAAGGAGTGAATATTAATCAATGTATGATCCGATTAACCATTATGTTCAAGCCACGACCGTAACTCCGATCCATCCTCAAAAGATTTAAAGTATGAAGGTCAAGGAAGTCCATGATGTTGGTTTTAAGCCAATCAATTTTTATCAAGCTTCTCCTTCTACTACTGAACCTTATGTAATTCTCGAAGAAAATAATTCTAATGAGTTGATGGAATTATCTTTTGTTTGCTTTTTACCATGTGTACAAAAATTAATTCAACAAGGATATGTTCCAAAATAAATGCTAAAAAGATAATCTCAATCGTTTGAAAAATTATAGAATGAAAACTGAAAGAAACTCAATTCAAAAGAGGGTATCGGGTTTCGAACGATTGGATTGGTCAATGACTCAGGATTTTGCATTGTTGTTACTAGCCAGTTAGAAGAACAATGTTTCGACATTAAAGATGATTATGAAGACCAACTGATAGCTGACGCTCCAACTGATTTTGAAGAAGAAATCAACTCAATAGTAGATGAATTAAAGGAAATCAAGCTCGGGACAGTGGGGCCCCATATAACTTTTATAAGTTCATTACTCAGTGAAGCAAAATCACAAGATTTAATCAAGTTATTGTTAGAATTCATAGATTGTTTTGCATAGAGTTACAATGAAAAGCCAGAATTATCTCCAGAGGTTGCAGTTCACCGAATCGGAGTAGATCAAAGTATAACACTAGTAAACCAAGCTCCCAGAAGAATACACCTTGATATAGAACAACAAGTCACTACCGAGGTGAAGAAGTTGATATACGCTAACTTTATGCAGGAAGAGCAATACCTTATGAGGTTAGCCAACGTCATGCCAGTGAAAAAGAAGAATGGACATATTCGAGTGTCTGTAAACTTCAGGAACTTAAATGAGGCATGTCTAAAGAATGAGTTCCTGTTGCAGATACCAGAATTAATGGTTAACATTACGTTGATGTATGAGATTTTCTCATTTCTGAATGAATCTTCAGGTTACAATAAAATTAAGATGGCTCCAGAAGTTGCAACAGTTATAGCATTCAGAACTCCGATCAAAATTTATTACTGCATTGTGATGCTGTTTGGACAGAAGAATGCTGCACTAACTTACCAAAGAGCATTGATAAGAATATTCGATGACCTTATTCAAAACCAAGTTGAATGCTATGTGGATGATTTAGTCATCATGAGAAAAGTGAAGGATAACCACCTATATGATTTAAAGATTGTATTTGAACAATTATGGTAATACACTCTCAAGATGAACCTCTTAAAGAGCGCCTTCGACGTTACCTCCAGGAAATTTCTAGGACTCATTATTCGTCATTGGGGAATTGAAATCGACCCAAACAAGATTAAAGCTGTCTTAGAAATGCCTCCTCCCAAAGCCTTGAAGTAATTGCATTCTTTTTAAGGAAAATTAGCATGCCTAAAATGCTTTATATTGAATCTATCAGGAAGGTGTCAACCCTTTTCAATATTACTTTGAAAGGATGTTAAATTCATTTGGGGTGAGCTGTGCCATTAGGCCTTCAAAGATATTAAATGATATCTTATGACACCTCCTATTTTAGTATCCTCTATCCCGAGTAGATCGTTCATACTTTATACAGCGGCCGTAGAAGATTCCTCGGATTCTTACTTGCTCAAGTCAATGATGAGGGAAAGGAAAACACACTATACTACTTGAGTCGACATCTATTACCGGCAGAGATAAAATATCCTCCTATTGAGAAACATTGTCTAGCATTTGTTTCACTGCTCAAAAGCTTAAACATTACATATTGTCTCATAGGGTCAACCTGATTTTGAATGTTAATCCGTTACAATATTTGATGACCCGACCAACACTTTTTGGACGTTTAGCAAGGTGGTAAATGATTTTATTATAATTTGATATAACTTTTGTGCCCCTTTGAGCTATTAAAGGACAGATCCTCACAGATTTTCTCGTAGCACACCCACTGCTAGCTGGGTCCTCTCTCTACGACGAGCTACCAGATGAATAGATATTACAATTGGAACAGCTACGTACCAGACATTTGGAGATTTTTTTCGATGGAGCTTCGTCAGCAAGAAGAGAGAAAGGACAACAAACGATTATACCTGACAAAGCATGAATTGACCTAAATCTTGTTACACCAGATCAGGTGATGCTAAGATTCTACTACCACTTGGCAGAACCATGCACCAATAATGAAGTAAAATGTGAAGTACTAATCACCGGATTGGAATTATCAATAGTAATGGAAAAAACAAACAATGCCATCTATGGCAACTCTCAACTCGTCATTCAGCAAGTGCCAGAACAGTATAAAATTTTGAATCCAATACTAAAAGAATACCATTGATATTTAATGAAATTACTAGAGCAGATTCCTAGTATGATTTTCTATAGGAATCCTTAAGAAGACAATGCCCACGCGGACACTTTAGCTAAACTTTCTAAAAAATTAGATGTTCACCCGAAGATTCTATAAACATTACAGTACAAGGATGCCAAGTTTAGTCACAGATTGAACTCGACACTCTACACAAGCTCGAAAAAGAAAAGATAGTAGCTATACTAACTGATAATACAGAATATTGGAGTCAACTGATAATATAATATTTGTGAATGGAAAGATTGTCAGAAGACAATTCAGCAGCACATCAGATTCAAAAGAGGGCTTTGTCGTATGACTTAGTCGATAATGTTCTGTACATAAGATCTTTTGGTCAAATGTGGCTGAGATGCCTGAGCAGAGTAGAAGCATAGAATATCATCAAAGAAGTACAAGCCAGATTGTGTGGAGCACACCAATCAGGGTCGAAAATGAAAATGAAGATCAAATGATTTATGTTGACGGACTGTATAGATATAATGAAGAAATTTCATCATTGCCAAGTGCATGGAGTGGTCTTGCACCAACCTCTGAATGTCCTACACCCCCACAATCACATCGTGGCCATTCGAATGTTGAGGCACAAATATAGTGGGATCGATAGACCCTCCATCTTTAAAAGGACACAGATTCATACTTGCAGCTACATATTACTTTTCTAAATGAGCAGAGGCATTTCCATCACGGGAAGTCACAGCACAGTAGATCTTCCAGTTCTTTAAGAATTAGGTGGTCTGTAGGTTCGGTGTGCCACACAGGACCATTTTAGATAACAGGGCTGCCTTCAAGTGTACTAAGATCAACATTTTCGTAAGATGACATGAGATAGATTGGAGATAATCTAGAATCAACTATCCCAAATCAAATGGCTTGGTAGAAGCCTTCAACAAGACAATTGTTCAGATTTTGAAGAAAATGCTCGATGACAACAAAACATGATGGCACTAGAAGTTACCGGAAGCATTATGGGCAAACAGGATGATAGTAAGAACGCTAACGTAGCACGCACTTATCTAAAGGTCTGAGGCTATGCTTCCGTTTGAAGTTCAACTACCATCACTCAGAATCACCATCGACAATCAGATTACAATAGAAGAGAATGCCAAACTTTTACTTACAGTGTTGGTAAGCCTTTAAGGGAAAAGATTGCTTACACAACAGAACTTGAAACTCTATCAAGCAAAGATTATTCTGCCCGAGGTCTTTCAAAGTCGGTGACCTCGTCCTTGTTCTCAATAGGCTTATTTTTGCACACCACAAGATAGGTGGAAAATTTAAACAACATGAGAGGGACCATTTCTAGATAGATGGTTTTCTCAGGAGCATCGTACCAGCTGGTCGATTCTCAAGGTTAAAGGCTCATGTTTCTGATAAATGGATGACACCTAAAGAAATGTTATGTGACATGATAAATCTAAAGAAGCATGTCCATTTTGACATGGCTGTGTGGCCAAGTGTCTGTGGCCGGGTCCTAAATTAAAGAAATTTTGTAATCAAAATCAAATGAAATAAAATAAATTTTCTTGTAATAAAACGCTCTCACAATTGAAATCTTGTTATTCAAAATCTTGTATATTTATATTAAATAATATAATTACGTCTAGTAAAAGTGAAAATCCATAATTTATAATAATTTGTTATTGTTCTTGTTTGTTCAAAGTACCATCTTACAGATGTTTCCCCTGTTTTATGCAGGGAAATGTCAGAAGAAAGCTAGTTTTTGCGTTCAAAGATGACTTACATCTGGTGCTTAGAGAAGAGAAGACGCCTAAGGGTGGTGTGGTAAATTTTGACATGAATTTTTCCCAAGTCGATTTGGATTATAAGGGCCCCATCTTGGAGTTAGTCAGCCTCTGAAAAGCAGAGGGCTCACAGTCTCTGGTCAGAATCAGTCACGAAGAAGAAGGAGAAACATCAAGACAAGGAGCCACTAAAGGATTTACTATTTCACATCTTGGTGCAGCAAGAAACCAATTAATCACATCAATGATCACCATACCAGAAGGAGATATAATTACTGATGCCACAGAGAGGACTGCAGACGCGTCTTTGAGGCTCACTCAGTGAAAGAATGCCAACTGATGCAAGCATCGACACTTATATAGAATAGAGAAAAGAAAGGCCAGAGAGACAGCTGCAGACCTTCCTCAAATTCTGGTGGAATTCTATGACCCGGAAAGAAAAAAGACAGATGCCAGCTCACCTGCTATAGAGATAGAGAAAGAGTTCACAGAGGAGCATTGGCTGACATTGGATCCAATGAAGGAGATTTTCACTGAGTGTCTAACTTGCAGCTCGGGTTTAACTAGATAGCTGTAAGCTACTAGAGCATTTTAAAAGTGTCCGGACTGTAATATTCTGGACTTGGAAGAATATGAGACATTTAAGGCATATGCAGCTACCTCGACTCTACTGAGAGTTAGAGAACACCTGGATGTAGATCCATACATACCAGAGTATGTTCAGCTGTGATAGAAGAATGGAATTTCAGACTACACGGTGGCAAAGATACACCACGTCAAAAAGAAAGAGTTCGAGCATTACAAATAAATCAAAGGAAGATTTGTCAATATCTTGGAAGGACTTGAGCTATACAATGACGTATTCTTGAGAAATAATCAAGAAAGATTTTTTAATTACTTTTTTAGCCTCAAAGAATTGGGCAGAGCTGGTCGTTTAGGGCTGAAGATGTATTTTGAACCCACAACATGGAATAGAGGAAAAGGCAGGATCACGATCCAATATGGTTGCTGTTATCAATTCACGAAAGTTCGTCAAGGAAATCCCCCAGGGAAATGATAAAGTTGATTTGATGCCATCAGAAATAAAGAAAAAGGTAAAGAGGATGCATGAGTGGCACATACTATCACAAGATTGCATTCCTAATAGTTGCATAATCAAGATCTATGACTAGGGAGATTGTATTCCACCCCATATTGATCACCATGACTTTGTGAGACCTTTCTGCATGGTCGTGTTCATAAGTGAAATTAACATTTTATTTGAAAGAGAAATCAAAATTATTCGGCCTGGAGAATTCAGAGGATCCGTTGAGATCCTGCTACCATTTGGATCGATTTTGATATTAAAAGGATATGGAGCAGACCTGTTAAAGCAAGGCATACTTAGAGTGGCACAACACTGAGCTTCAGTTACCTTCCACCGGATGAGTGAAGACAAGACATCATATGGATATTAGCCGGACCAATACTTGGAGGGTATTCAACAGTTAGAGTTGTAACATAGTCATACCATTGAGCGCACCCAAGGGGACTTCTGTCTTGAATCATAGCTTAGGATGTTAGCTCGATAACAGGGTGACCTCAGAGGATACATAATTGCTACTTTCTACCAGCAGATAGAATATGACATGTTTTTTCTAGTTTTTTGTTCAATTATACTACATATGTTTGGGATGCCTCACATCGCATAGTTTCAATTGTATTACATTTTAAATACATGATCAACAAAGAGCTAGTTTTTTTCGTTGTAGTTTGTACTTCTAATTGTGCTATGGATGAAAAGCCGCAAGACCATATGTTGGTACCAAATTATAACGAACAAAGAACGATACAAAATTGAAAATGAAATCAAAATTTAAAATGAAAATGAAATAAAATGATAAAAAACCAAACTAAATATAAAAGATAAGATTAAATCAAAGCAATTTTTTCTCAAAATCCTTAGTTCATCACTCGTTCTACGAATTTATGTTCTTCAGAACGTAACTTTTCACAAATATGAAAGGATCTAATAATTTTCTATAACTCTCCACGAATTCGCACAAATCGCATAACTTCTACCCCTTTGGAATTCCACAAACTCTCCATAAATCTCCACAAGTTTCCACACTCTTTCCATAAATTCACCGCATTCCTAAAATTTTTTATTGGTACCAAAATTTTGATTCTCATTTTGAGGCTGATACTTAAATTCAGGTTCTCAGCACCAAAATTCTGATTCCCTCGATCACCTATTAGGCTGGATGTGAGTCTCTGAGCTTTCCTTCCTAATGTGATCCTCTTTCTGCCTCTTAAGTTGTATGTGAGTTCATGAGCTTTCCTTCTTAATCTGGTCCTTTCTGCCTCTTAGGTTAGATGTGAGTCCCTAAGCTTTCCTTCTTATAATTCTATCAAATTCTGAGAAATTTTTGCTTCTTATCTGAGAAATTTTTCCGCCATCCATGAAATTCCAAGGTTTGTACAAGGTCATCTGATTCCTAAAAATTCTCTAAATTTATGCTTTCTATCAGAGAAATTTTTCTCCCATCCATAAAATTCCAAGGACGGTGCAAGGTCATCCGATTCCTTCAAATTCCCTAAAATTTTGCTTCCTATCCGAGAAATTTTTCGGCTGTCCATGAAATTCTCGGGTAGGTGCAAGGTCGTCTGATTCCAACAAATACTGAGAAATTTCTGCTTTCTACCTGAGAAATTCTAGGGTCATTGCAAGGTTGTTCGATTCCTTGAAATTCTCTAAATTTATGCATTATATCCGAGAAATTTTTCACATTCATTAAATTTCTGGGTCAGTACCTAGATTCTGAGTCCCATCTTTTGAGGTCTGTACCAAAATTCTGATTCTCATTTCTGAGACTTGTACCTAAATTCCAGTTCTCATTTTCAGGATTAGTATTATAATTTTAATTCCATTCTTTCAAGATCGGTACCGAAATTCTGATTTTCATTTTTGAGACTTTTACATAAATTCCAGCTCTCATCCAATCAGGATCAGTACCTAAATTCTGATTCCCATCTTTCGAGGTTGATATCAAAATTTTGCTTCTCATTTTTGATTTTGATACCTAAATTCAATTTCTCAATTTCGGGATCAGTACCTAAATTCTGAATCCCTTCTTTCGAGGTTGGTACTAAATATCTGTTTCTCATTTTTTAGGCTGGTACCTAAATTCTAGTTCTCATCATTTCGGGATTAGTACCTAAATTTTGATTCTCATCTTTTGAGATTGGTACCAAAATTTTGATTTTTATTTCCAAGACTATAACCTAAAATACCGTTCTCACCTTTCAGGATCAACCATCAAATTCTGATTCCCTTATTTTGAGATTAGAACCTAAGTTCTGACTCTCTACTCTACACTCTCTTTAAAATCAAAGATTCCCAGAAAATTAAAATTTCAAATCAAAGCGAAATTTCCACAAATTAAAAATTCCATAAACTCAAATTCGCATATATTTAAATCTCATTGTCAAATGCAAATACAAACTTCAAATCAAATTCCAAATCAAATTTTAAATTAAATAAAATTGGATCAGATCCTCTTCAGCATGTTGAGGCTTAAAATTCATAGCCCCATCTTGAAGGTATCCACCTGCTTTCCACAACAAGAGTTCCTGGATTTGAAGGTTCTACTAGATAATCCTAAACAAAAAATTTCTCATTGAATTCTACGCCTTGTTTTGAGTGTGCTGACTCAGACAATTGTGTTGGTTTTGTTGATCTTGTCGATCAACACTAATACTTACGGTGTGCTTGTCCGGCGCACAACCCCTATTGAGGTCCATTTGTCAACCTCACTTTTTTTTAGGTCTATACTTTCTCTAGGCAGCCTAAGATCTAGCCATAGGACTATCTGGGTGACTATCTTAAAAGACTAGTGCTTGGACCCTTCCTCCATATAAATTCAAAACACTCCTTCACTTCACTTGGAGTTTCAAATGCTTAAATTCTAACCTCTAAGTACTTAGGAGGATGAGACCAATCATAAGGAAGCTCAAGAGGGGTACCCTATTAGATGATCAAGCCTTAGGACTCACCCTGGGAAGTCTGGTCTGGGTTAGGCTCACACACACACTCACCCACTCTACACTTACAATCACTACCTGTCAACCATAAACCAAACATGCCAATACTCCCTCACACAAGATCCCCTACTCTTTTGGGAACTAATGTGGGTGGTTTCCTAAGCTCTCATCCCTAAGCTAGGGTTTAGGTTAGAACCAACACATGGAGGATCCAAAGTGTGATTTCTATTGGTCCATGGCTCAAATAAGATGAAATTCTCATTTAACCCTAATTTTACCAAATATTTCAACCTTTGTTCCTTCTACCCCTAAACTCCATCCGATTACCAAATTGCCCCTAAAGCTTAATTTTGACCTAAATCCCAAAAATACCCAATTTAGTAAATTTTCTCCAAAAATCATCCCAAAAAATTCCTTATAACTAAAAATACCCAAAACACCCCAAAATTACCAAAACACCCAAAATAAACCCAAAATACCCAAAATACACGTCTAAATTAAAAAAATTTCAAAAATTCCCAAAAATTTAAAAATCAGCTCAACCTTTCCCAAAATTAATTTGAACCATTTCATTAGACTCAACTTGACAAAATTGACCCATTTTGACTAAAACTTCCAAATTGCCCCTTGATGGCCAAAGTACCCAAATTACCTCGAATGTACACCCAATTGACTCCAATCTCCGCTAATTTCAATTCTAAACTCAACTTCACCATATATAATCTTAATTCAAACCAAATACAAGCCCAATTTGACCCAACTTCAAACACAATTTCAATCCAAATAAAAAAGCCCCAATTTTGGACATTTGACCTAAATCCCCCAAATTGAACCCCTTAGCCAAGTTGATGTCCTCAAAATTGAATTCCATACACTTTGTAACATTCTTACACAAAAACTTTATCCATCAATTGATCCACATTTAATCCCAAATCTAACCCATATTCAACCCAAGTTAAAATCCCCAAATTTGCCTCAAATGTGCCACATTTCACCAAACTGAATCCTGTAATCCCTAAATTCCCGCCCAATTCATGTTGAAAACTCTTCATGACATCCCCCTAAACCATATTGAATAATCAATTGACCCTTAACCCTACTTTAGCCTAACCCAAACCCAAGTCAAACCCAACATGCTTAAATTCACCATATGAAAAAATCCACCAAATTGACCCCCCCAAATCAATTGAAAACCACTGCAAATCTTTCCAAATCCTTCATAATAATCATACACACCACATTGAACAATAAATTTGACGTAAGCCAAGCTCGAAACAAATCTAGGCCAACATTGACCCAAGTTATTCAAATATGAACCCATGTCACAATTTGACCAAACCTAGCTCAATGTGACCAAGCTAAGCCCACCATAGCCATTGATTGGACCTTAGGGACTAGTCTAGATCCACCTAGCTCAACCTAGTAGATCCATGGAACAAGAGTCCCATAAATTAGGAGATTTCTTTCATAAAATGCTTAAACCAAAGGGATGTTTGCCAAAACCCATCACCCAACCAAATTAATACCTGGCTCACCTAACCACTGGCTCACTTGACCTCTGGCCACCTCCCCTAGCCTGGACGGCCGGCCTAGGTGCCGGAGCACCTCAAAAATGAGAGTCACCAATCTAAATTGAAACCCAAATTGGTCCATCCAATGTGTCAAGCCACAATTGGTTACTGGAGCCACTCAACACTCCACATAAGCATCCTAAAGTACCCAAGCTGACCCCTTGAGCTCCACCTAGCCATGGCCATTTAAACGCACTTTCTTCATGCAGAAAAGAAGAGATGCACATTTACCTTGGAAGGCTCTGCCTAACTGCTTCCAGAGCTTCCTCCAGCCCTCCTAAGCTCAAGCCACCTCTAGCCATCCCATCTACTACCTGAGCTCAATTTTTTAGCTCAAAATTAAGCTGAAAGAAGACACCATCCGTTACAGCTCCACACAGCACCAAAATCTAATAGCTTGCACCCAAACCATCACTAAACAGAGAGAAGAATATCCCCCACAAAAGCCCCATCACAGAGAGCCCCTAGCATAGAGTTTGATCAACCCCCCAAATCGGGCTTGATCAAGTTCATACTTTGACCTAAGCAGAGTTCGAATTTCTACTTGGAGGAGCTTTGCAAGGTCACTACAAAGGTGTAGAACTATTCTAATTGAGGCCTCCCCTCTCAAACTAAAGTATAAAACTCTCACTTTAACCCAAGCTTATTTTTGTTCACCATGCATGGATACTATATTTCATACCGTATAAATGGTATGTATATTTTCGTCTGGACTAGATGAGTCTATAAAATCAAACCTGAGGTGATTTGAATGACTCTAAGCCCAGAGCTTAGTATTAAAAGGTAGACGGTTTACGGGTTAGGTCAGTAGAGGACAATGAATGGATGTCATTGGATACACATGTATTCAGTGGACGACACTGTTGCAGTTAGATGAGAGAACAGTGTATAAAGTACGAGACACGTGGCTGTCGAGTCAGATTATGGTGTAGAATGAGAGCACACTGCGTGAGAGTTCGGAGATGTCGAGGATCAAGACAGTACTGTGTGGTTTAAATAGGATAATAAGTAATTTTTATTTATTTAAATCAGTCTACCTTTAAATATCCATAACTTGGTGTAGAAAAATCCTTAAAATAAAAAAAAACCCTCTTGCTCAGTGAACAGAGGAGAATAAGGAGGAAGTGGTTTGGTGTTCATCAGATGTATATTTTATTTTTAATTAACTAAATACAATATTGCATTTTATAAATATATTTTGTCATAGAAATTTCACCATGACTTGAGATTTAGTGATTTTGTTCTCTCTGTCACGAGAAATCTTTCCTGATTTTTCCAAGGTGAGGGAAGATCTCTATGAAGAGATCTCTAATTTTTATGTTAACTGCCTCTTTTTTGGTATAAAAATTATAATAATTAAAATATTTATCAGAAGAATGCAAAGTAAATTTTGGTAGGCTTACTGTGAACAGTGGACCAGAGGAGAAATACAAACTTGATTTAACTTATTAAATATCTCACTAATGGTAATTAAACCTCTAAAATGAAAAGAAAATAAAATGGGTTAAATATAAAAGGAAATATCTTAATTTTCATTCTCCAATGTGGATTAGGGTCAGAGGAACCCCTACAAAAAATTTCAATCCTTGATCACCTATTTTTATTTTCTAAGTTAAATAACATTTTTGGCATTAAATAATTATAATAATTATGAAATAAGTTGGAAAATTAAAAAAATGTTTTTGGGAGTTCGTTATGACCAGGAGAATTTAATAAAAACAAGATGGTAATTGAAATAAACACTTCATTTTTAGTCTTAATTTTGAATTTCTAAAATAATTAAAAAAATTATTAAAATTAATTAAAGATCAAAAAATTACGAGAATATTAAAATCCATCAAATTATCACATTTGTTCACTTGATCATTTGAGAACCATTAAAATAGTGTTCCTAATTTCTTTATTGAAGATATTAATTTTTAAGGGTTAATAATAATTTTTTATGCTTAAAAATGGATTTTATCTAATTTCTCACTAAAATAATTCTAAAAATTAAAATATGAATCACAAAAATATGAAATTTATTTCTCTGGGTTCCCTAACCTCAGAGAGATTTATAAAAATATACCAAACTTAATTTTCAACATAAATAATACTTTTTAATTAATACTCAAAACAAAAAAAAATAATTATAGTAATTAAATTAAAATTCAATAAATCATGAGAGTTGGTCCAAGTGGTTCACTGGTCTAGGTGAACCTCAAGTAATTTTTTGTTTTAAAATAAATATTATGTTTTGATTACTTTATTGAATTATCTTCAAAAATACTAATTTTTGCATCTGAATAATTATATAAATTAAATTAAAATTAGAAAAATCAAATTTTCTCCTCTGATGTTTTAATTGACACAAGAGTGGACATAAAAATTTCAAAATCATTTTGAGTTAAATTTAATAAATTATGAGGTGATCAACCTTATAGTGACAAAATTGTAATTAATGAAGTTAAGCATTAATACATGTTTAGGCTAATCAAGGGGAAATGGGTAATAAATTATCATAATTAACATATTTAGATGATTGAAATACAAGGGATTTAAATGGTAAAAACTAACCTCACCTTTGTCATATAAAGATAAATTTGCAATTTCTATAATTATCTTAATTTGGAGGATAAATAAAATATAATGATCCCAGGGTTAGGGGTTTGACTTTAGAAGTTAATAATTCATCGATCTAGTACCCCTAGTTGATGTTTAAATGATAATTCAGTACATTTATAAGAATCATGATCACATAAGTTAGCTTTTTCTAAATTGCAAATATACCATAAAGTCTTAAGGGTTTGGTAGTGAGCTAGGCTTAATCAAACCCAACTAATATAGATTAGAAAAGATGATAAAATTAATTTTGAACACATTTGAAACGCTATAAGCCCAACTTCAAAATCAAATCGGCTAAGCTTCTTAATTAAGTCAATGTGCCCCTAAAGGCCCCACTCACATAATTTATAAATAGAATATCAAGTGATAGTTAGCCACTTTCTGGGATGATCAAAACATCAATTCATTGAGTATAAAGGCATGATGGAGGATGAATCATTAAGCAACATAATAAGTTTGAATGAACTCCAGACATTTCAAAGGATTGCGAGATGTACAGGGCCCGGCCCTGGTCCCTTTCTTGTACTCTTTTACATACCTTGGAGGACGATTGAACTTATTATTCTTTTTTTAAGGAGTCATCTATACATTTAAAATAGGACTCACTAAATTATGACATATGATTTGATGGGAGCGCTTCAAACTTGTTTTCCTGCTTTCTAGCATGCTTCAATTCCAGCGAAATTATATATGTGCATTGCAAGGCTAAAAATTCAGGTGAAGGAACGAGAAGAAATGTCAGGTACACTTTTCTTTTATTGCGCTGTAATTTACTTTCATTTACTTTCTAGTCCCTTTTCTACTTTTGAAATTGCATGACAAACAAAAAGGTCACCTTGCATATCAAAACTAAATAATTTTAGGATAGCCACAAAACCAAAACCATAACCAAAATTTAAAAGTAAAATAAAACAAAGTTAAATTTCACTGCCACAACTGTCAAAATATAAGACAACTCAAAATTTAATCACAAACAAAACAAAATAATAACTGCAGCTAAATTAAAATGTCTCTTTGGATGATCGGGAATATCTCGGAGGAGGCAACATATGGCTACTAACAAGATTTCCCATGATCTCAATGAAAGTACTGAATTCATTTAGTTTAATTAGTTAAATTCATCAGGACTAAGTGAATCTGAAGAAAATGGTTGTACCGGAACGAGGAAACCGTAGGATTCTAACTGGTGTCACCATAATCAACTTAATTATTCCCCTAATAAGACATGAAAACACCACAATTTAAGAGTTTCCTAAACACAACATTTCTCTCATAACTTACGTTTGACACTTTGAAAACTAAACCTGCTACGATGAGGTGCTTCGAGAAAATAACTGTGGGTAGCACGACCATCTTTAATAGCAAAATTCCTTAGAATTAAAAATTAAGCCATAAGACTTCGAGAAAGTTTTCCTAGTGCAGTGTAAATCCTCAGCTTAACTCTTTAAGCCTTTGCACTTTGTGCAATATAATCCCTAACTAGTATTAGGTTTCCGAGGTTGTCATCTGATATAACATAAATCCTTCTATCTTCTAGGCTATTCTCATGATCGGTATCAAGTGAATGTAAGCCCTAAATAATAAAGTTGGAAGGATAAAATATTAAATAAATATCTTAAATTGAACCCAAACAATAAGATAGTTTGGGAAATAACCAAGATTCTTTTTGGAGCTGTGTTTTCCCTTAGCCTTCTCCCCCTTTGGATTCCCATAATAACAGTTCCAAACTTGAGCCACTCACCTATTGGATTTTCTATTACTATATTTTCTTGAAGATCCTACCTTTTTGAAGTCATGAAAATAACATTTCCTAATCTAAGTCAAAAGTTTTCTAGGTGACCCCAGTTATCTAAGATGTAATTAACTATAGATGCTTGCCTTTAAAGGAAACTTAAAGACCCCAAATTAATATAAACCTTTTCAAATTGCTTCATATTAGATAGAGAATGTTGTCAGTTAACATAAAGGTTCATAGACCAAACGGATGTCATAGACCCTATAGTTTATTTAATTGAGCCTCACTATCAAGTGATGTGTTTACTCTTCATGGTAGATGCAAGACTTTTGATGTAGTACTCATTTATTTAAACTATAAAATATATGATATTAGTTTGATTTCTTACTTTAAAACTAAAATTATATTTTCCAAAAATCTATTATATACTTAAATAATTTAAATCTAAACATATAACATCTGATAACTCAATGATTAGGAAATACTACATTCTAGTGCTAATCCTTTGGATTTCTACGTGGTTTATGGTTGGAAAACTAAATGATCTATAGTATATTAAGCTTGAGGTATTGCCTATGGCAAGGGAAGTGTGCATCACTATGTTTTTCTTTGTTATCTTTCACTCTACAGATGATAATTTTTTTATTCTAATCCTTCCTAAATTATTGAATTGTTTGTGCACACTGCTGACTACATATTAGTTACAACTATTTTAGGAGAGGTTTGTTCGTGATGGTGTTGCTTCCTAGGATTTATGTTATCATGATCATTCAGAACTTTTTGGTGCATTTTGTACTTATAATTTTGGTTTTATATGAGGGCATTACCTATATTCTTATAATTCTCTGCTTCATTTGGTCAATTAGGGCTGGTTGGTTTCAGATGGGAACCCATTCTAGAGGAAGTAATAAGGTTGTTACTGAGGGTGGAGTTTTAGTGTTTAATTCACCATATTTCTCTTATGTAAAATTACTTTGGTCAGGATGCATGTTTTATTGCTACCTCAGTTTTTGGTGCTGATATCTTTTGCAGATTCATCCACTTTAGTCACCAATTGGTCTTTTGATTTTGATGATCCATACTCCAGGGAATTTGGATGTTGGAATGATAGTGACTTGAAGGGCACACCTCTTTATGTTTTGTTCCACAATGTGGAGCTTCTACTAATTATTGAGTTTAATGGTCATTTTGGAGTTATAAAGTTACTTTTTAGAGATTCTCATTTTTTGGTTACACAAGTAACTATTTTTTGAGGAATTTTGGGTGTGTTGTATATCGATTTTCTAGGACCCTAGGGGTGTGTAATTGTATTTATGATTTTTTTTCTTTTTGGAGGGACCCACCCACCCATTTATGTACCTTTATTTGTGCAATAAAAGTTCCTCCTGGTATCTTAAATAAATATTTATGTATCGATCAATCTGAATTTTTAACATAACAACTTTTAACACCTTCTGTGATTTCCTTTTATTTATGTATGTGTACAAAATTTAATAAGATATTTAGAAAAATATCCATCTTCAACCATAACAAAATCTTCCCTTGGTGCATTCTTTTTTCTTTCCAAGAAAATGATCTCACCCTCACGTGTTCTATAAGGATTGGTCAAATGATAAACAAACATAATGCCCATTGAATTTTTTTAGTCGCTTGCCCAAATAGACAAAAAAAAAAGAAAATAAATTTAGCCAATCTTTTAGTTATGGACATAGACAATCTAATAATGTGCCCAAGGCCCATCCTTAAATGATTGTGCTCAAAATATTGAAGAACATAAAAGTAAACAACTTCATTGCAGCAAGATGGAATCTACATTACTCATTTTGAACCTTATGTTAAGTTGGTTAGTTAATTTAAAGATATCTATATAGAGCCTCTTATTTATGAAGCTGAAATTTTCCCTCCACCATTCCCCAACAGCTATTTGCTCAACACTAGTAAATCTTCATATCCTTCCCTTTAAGACCAACTAATTTATGATCTTTTATTTTTTTTATGGACATTATTTATCCTCACATCATTGAAACCCCCAAGATGTCTTCTAAAATAATCTTTTGTCCTTAAATCGTAAGAAATTTCCATAAATTTATTTAAATCATGTTTTCTTCAAAAAAAAGATTACAATGGATCATACTTTTAAATTTTTTTATCTTCCAACACTCTATTTTTATGTGGTACGAAGTCTTCATAACAATATTTTATTATACTAGGTCATCTAAACAATTATGTAGATTTAATATGTCTTAGTTCATCTAGGGAAATTAAAAAAAAGGTCCTTAATATAGTAGTTGATATTAAATAGGGTCCTCACTTGAAAATTATAAATCTTTTTCTTTAGATGACCTTCTAGTTATCCAAGCTTTTCATTAAATAGGCTAAATTTCTTTATGATATCTTTTTTTTTTGTCAGTTAACCAAGCTTCCCATCTTGAAGATAATGTGACTCCTAACTTATATGGGTTGGTTAATATGATGGTGGTTCATCATTTGGTTTGTTTTGGTTTAATGTCCCTTACATGCTAGTATGCTGTATGGGTTTCATCACCCCTTTATAATCTTAATATTATTTTTTAATGAAATAAATTTGTCACTTTTTAATTAGTCTATTATCACTAATGTATTGTTTATTAATTTTTATACGACCATTCCCAATTTCTTAAAACTTAATCATTATAAATACTTCTCTTATTTGTATCTCCAAACATTAATAACATTACTCATCATCATTCTTGATATTATCCTTTTCCAGGAACGTTTGTTTAAGTGATGTAAGCCTTGGTGGGAGTTTATTATTTATAAACCCCACATTCAATGAATTTGAACCACTTAACATTCTACACGCATTATTAAAAATGTTCCTTATATATGTTCTTAGCCTAAGAAATGTTGTTATCTTAAGTATTTACCAAATGTTCTCTTGATTTCAAGTTTATAAATGAACAAGCAATTGCTTTTATTTTGATTTCTTCTGTATAATTAGTAGCTTACTTATTTGATCAATTTACTACTAAATGATTAGAACTTTTATTTGCTAACCCTCTAATTTTAAAATCTCCTGCGTCTTTTATATTGAGCTTATTTGATGTTGAAGCCTTAATGAACACTATTTTGCTCGAAGTTTCTTAGATGCCATATGGATTAGTTCTGAAAAAAAGATTTTTTTTTTTATAAAAAGAAAACGATTTTTTAGAAATGACTAATTGCTATTTTCATTATCATTTATTTTTTAATAAAATTAATAAATAAATATAATTTTCCATATAGAGTTCTTATGATTAATATCAATGATTTATAATACTTTTTCTCATTATGAAAAGATGTCATTGCCAGTGTTCTTTTTAACTATGAAGCCACTTTGCCTTCTTCCTCATTAATTCTTTATCACTCATTGTGTCATTATGATGAAGATATTACTATTAAGATGAACAACTTTATCTCTTATAATGGTTTCTGCAAGATTACTAACATTATAATACAAAGAATGTTGTTGGGGTTCTTGAGTTAAGATTTTTTATTGTTGCTATTGATTTTATTTTAACATTAGTTCTTATGCACATTTTTTTTAATGGTAAATTTACTATGGATGTTATTCTTTTGTCCATATTACCCTTTAAATACACTCAAGATACTTATTCAACCAACATTTTAAGTCTTTAATGTACTAGTTTAGTTCTGGCATAACTCTGATTTTTTTTATAATCTAATTTTGCCTTAGTTTAATGTACTCTTTTATATTACTTCAAGAGATCAACTTTTTTTTATCTTTATTCATGATATTTTAATATGAAAATCCATTAAAGAGCTCTTATTTCCTCACTTAACTTTTAAATAACCATAGTAGCAATGGAAATATGAAAGTTCTCAAGAAGTGCACTTTTTATAGATCATCTTCTAAATCTCTTACTATATAATGCCTATAATCAGAAAAAATATAAATTATAAATGATCTTAGCCCTTTTTAGCATTATCATATTTTAATTTATCTATTTTTAATAAGCTTTATTTAATTAACAATGATTACTTATCTTAGAAAAAATTAAGAAGTTAAGAAAGCTCAAAGTACAATCTTTAAAAATATTTTCCAACCATAGTGGTGTTGACCATATTTTTCAATCAATCCTTTTCCTTGCCTTATATCCAACTGAAACTAACTTGAGCTGAAACTTGAGCTAAATCCTAATTTAATATTTAACTAACTAAAATTGAAGTTAAATAAATTAAAACAGTTTAGAACCCTAAAATTGATGTTGAACTCAACCTTAATCAACAAAATTATGAAATTATCATTTTTTTTCGTAGATCATCTTAGGTTTTTAATCTCCAGTCTGAATGCTGCATGTTGTTTATAATCAGATTTAAAGACAATGCAAACAAGTTTGATGATCATATCATATATATTTCACGTAAAACTTTTAAATTCAAGTATTCATGCATGAATATTACTTCATTCATATTTAAATTATAATTTTGTCGACAAACAAACACCACAGTCATAATTAGATTTTTTAAGTTGCATAACATTTATAATAACATATGAGGAGCATGAAAACTAGTTTTGTAGTTAAGCATAATTTTTATGTAAAAGTACACATTTTTGGCTTTAAAAGAATAAATTATACCCTGTTATTTGTCCCTTTTTAAAAGACTCGAAGTTCACAACTTCTCTTATCGCCATATGATTCCACTTTTCCAGATAAAACTCCCTCTCATATCTTAGAAATGATCGGAAGAGGAGAAGAACCAACAATATGGGATGTACAACAAAAGTTATACAAATAAAATTCAAAAAAAAGGAGGGCTTATGTAAGGAAAACCTTATGTGATAGGTTTATAAATATATGCACAAAAGAACGGATCAAAGTATCTTGAATCACAATCCATAAAGAAAAATATGATATAAGCTACCAATGCAATTAGATAGTCATTTTTTGTTCTTGTTCTGAGTTCAAGAGCACTCCCAAAGGAAGTTGTCCCTTTAGTTAATTACTTCTTGTGGGATATCCTAGAATACTCTCAATGAAAAGGGTTTTTCTTTCATTATTTATGAAAGCTAATTATTTAGGAAACTAAAGGATTTTTATCATCTCAAGTGGGAGAATACCGATGCTTACGATGCCTATATCAGACCATTAGACAGAGGGTGAAACAACATATCCAATAGGGTTGGCGATGCCTAGGCATGCAAGGATCACGAGACCACATCAAAAATTTCTTGAAAGGAATGACAGAGCTCAAAAGAGCTGTTAATAGAGAGGAGAGGAATCCTTAATTATTTAGATCTAGCTAACTCTGGATACCATGAAATGTCATCTCAAGCTAAAGGGACCCTGAGAAGTTAGTCAACCTAACCTGATCAAGGAACCCTTGTTTGTGATCCATGAATTTTGTAGTCTAAGGGAATCCGGGTAGTTTTAAGGGTAGAGAAAAGAAACATATAATTTCTTATAATTCTCAAAGAGGTGGAATAGGTAAAAATTGGTCTTACACTTATCAATCAAATGATGAGAAGCCACTTGAATGGAGGAGAAAAAAGTTCTATGAAGCCAAAGTACTCTCATAAATAAATCTTGTAGCCCTTTCTAGGCATGGGGAATCTCAAACGACCTAGTCATTGCTAGAAAACCTCCAATGTAGAAAGCATATGCTTGGTTGCATCGATTGCAGGAGAAAGATGGCTCACCTTGGGGACATGCAAAATGATATATTTTTCAAAATTAAATTAAATTTAAATTCATATGGTTCTATTTTTCCAAGGCACATGATGGTTCCAATACAACTAATTTTAAAAGATACCATTTTAAAATCTATTGAAGGACATGCAGGAATGTAAAGCATAAAGTAGTGCTCATTTTATAATTGGAATATTTTAATCCCTATATTCTTTATTTATCTAACTTTTTTATTATTAGGATTTTTAAAAAGACATTTTTAGGTCCTTTAAGAGCTTACATTACATTTTCGTTGTACCCAGACAAACCAAAGACAAGAAAGAAGAAATGGTAGCACACAATTCAATGTAAGAGAAAACCAAATGTAATGAATAAATGGTCAGATGTCACTGAATCAGCAACATATCATAGAAAAGAAAAAAGGTGGCCATGTAGTGCATTGACCGCCTAATCTTAAAGTTATACATCAAAGAGTTCAGAACTGAGGAACAAAAAAAGTAGCTGCTCTTAGTCCTCTTCATATGGTTCTACCCATCATGTGCCTTGGAACCATGCTAATACCTTATTTCTAATACAGTCTCGAGCCTTGGAAACTTTAAATAAATACATAAAAATTTCAAAAAAGACTCGACGTGCAATAGAGTTAGTATGTGTTATATTCATGAATCAAATAATGAGCCATGCTTGGACTGAGGATAACTTAACAACAGCTATAGAATGTTTTAGGCTTTAAATCATTACTTACCCTTTCTTTTTAATTTTTTCTAGGCATGGATCCCTACACAAAATTTCCCCTAAATGTACTAGTGCACATGTCTCATCCATAGTAAACACACAAAGCAACAAGCAAAGGATGCCTGACAAGGGCAAATACTAATGAAAAGTAGTCATGACAACAAAATGATTACCTCAGCACCCTAGTCCTAGTCCAAAAACTCATCGACTACATGGTATCGTAGTCACAATATTTAAATGTGTGCATGGTGCAGAGGTGAAGGGTACTGTATGAATTTGACAGGGTCATGGATGCGAGCCCCATCCTAAGAATCCAATGTGTTAAATGTATTTTATCTAAGAGGATACTCAAAAGTTGGCCTTACAGTGTGCATAAAATGCAAATGGCAAACAAGAGTGCACACATCGTGTACTAAATGGTTTCAATGCCTTTAGAGCGTGCCTGAATTAAGCACATAACATGAAAGGCTTATGATATTTATCTATGATTCCAAAAGAGGTGATGCAGTACGATCTTCTTTTAGAATGTTTACACAACCATGGATATGCAAGTGTTGAGCTATAGACATATAGTGACATAATGTGCAGTGATCCGTCGATCAGACCAGGACAATAAATTTAACCAAGGTGATTTGTCGATCAGGATCAAGGCGACTGATCAAATCAAAGTGATTAGTTAGTCAGGTCGAGGAAATTGATAATACAAATATGATAGGATGAGCGATCCAAGGATTTTGATTAAAACAACTCAATTATACAATCGAGATAACTTGTACAAGATGCTACATTGAAAGAATAATGAAGGACATGCATGACAATGCAAAACAACATGTTTAGTAGCAAATTAAACTCATCCTAACATTCTAACATTGTATTCTAGGCCTTTATTTATGGATGCATAGTGAAGCTACCTCAAAATTTGGTGAATAAAGTGGGGAGTTTTTTTCAAGTCCTTGAAGAAATATCCCTGACTACTTAGAGAATGAAGTAGGTAATGGGATTTTTCTTCCTCTAAGTTCCTAGTGCTACAATCTCTCTCTATAGAAGATTGGAACCACCAACATTGTGGGAAATTTGAATTATGACCTTTGGGATCAATGATCTTGGGGTTTGAGAAATGATTGCTCAGGGATCTTAGGGAGATAGAATGAAAAAGTATCCTAACCTAGTGTTTATCTATAACACAGAGTCCTTGACTAGTCTCTCACATCAAACTTAAGGGCTTGCTAGGAATGAAAATAACAGCTTGGAAGTTTCCTCACCATGTAAAGGTTGATGAGGTTTTCTTTTTTCTTGCTCCTAACTTGTTGGGATGATGCGTTCATTTTT
This sequence comes from Papilionanthe hookeriana x Papilionanthe teres, assembly GCA_022702705.1. NCBI lineage: Eukaryota > Viridiplantae > Streptophyta > Magnoliopsida > Asparagales > Orchidaceae > Papilionanthe > Papilionanthe hookeriana x Papilionanthe teres. Next base: position 1,718,393 of record CM040427.1, read on the forward strand.
CTTTATAAGAGATGAACCTCTCCTACTACCTTAAGAGAAATGAAGCTCTCCTTCTTTTTCAAAGTGCCTCCTCTAAGAAGCTACCTTGCACACTCCAAAAGATCATGAAGGAAGAAAAAGAAGAAGAAGAAGAAGGTGATGAAAGAAGTTAATAGAGGAAGAAGAAGATGTTAGGGCTCAAGATGAGGAGGAAGAATATTTACTTTATTCCTTGCCAGGAGCTCCTTTCCAAAATTTCTCCACCACTCTAGCTCCTTCTATTTTGTTCAAGAGAAAACCCAGCTTTTCTCTTCTTCCCTCTTTTATAAATTTCTGATTCCCTTTTTAATAGTCCCCAAAAGTCCTAAGAGGTCTCATCCATCCACGGTTTGCCTCCCCAATGCTTATTGCCCCTTTGTCAAAGGACATCTTACACCTTTTGGCTGACTTAGGGCTTCGGTCAAACTTGAATCGATGAAGATTGTACAAAAGTATATGACCTAGAAGTATGCCAGTGCCTAGGCACTAAATCTTAGAGCCTAGGCATTGGACTTGATAATTAGGCTCTAGGGCTAGGTGCTGACTTTCTACCTTCAAAGGATTATGTGGTCGTGGAGGGTTATTTCGAGCACCTAGGATTGGCATCAGGGCTTCTGAGCCTAGCACTGAGGAGGCTCAAACTAGGCACTGATTATCTAAGTTCATCATATTATACCCTGGGCTGTGAAGGTCATTTTGGGTGCCCAGGCACCCGATACTGGCCTTAACACGTGAAGCCTGGCACCTAGGCACCCGAATTGGGGCCAACTGTGCAGGCCCTTGATTTTAGGCCCCTATGTTGTCCTGGGTACCGAGGTGCTTGATACTTCCACCGAGGAGCCAAGGTCTGGTGTCCAAGTGCCTCATAAACCTTGATTTTTGTGTAAATGTCTGGCAAAGGGTTTTCTTGAAATGTAAGGTATGAGAGTGTGCGTTTTACTAATATATGGTCCCATAACTTCAAGAATGAATTCTATTTATTGACATTTTATCCGAGTCATTAATGTCAACAAATGCTCTAAACTACTATGTTGGTACATTAGTTTGAGCTATCATTTTCACAAAGAAGTGTGCCAACAAAGAAAACATCAAAATTTGTTGTTAACAAAGAACCCCCAATAAGAGTTTTGTGCCACAAATGCAGACATGAAGTTGTTGGATGCAACCTAATTTTTGATTGAGCCAAGATTAATTGTTTCATCATCATAACCATGTTAGCCAAGAAGGAGGGGTCTAAATACATTAGGAAGGAAACCCTGCTCATGTTTAAAGGGGACCTCACAAATTGTTTGACATCCAGTCAAGGAGTACAAAACCTTACTCCATTTAAGACGTTCATTCTAATCGGCATATTTTTTTAAGATTTTGAACTAGTATAGGAAAAAATGCTTTAATCCATTTATGGTGCTTACTTTTAATTTAAAGAACTAGTTAAAAAAAGGATGCTTTAATTCATTTAAAATGATTATTTCCAAACCTCAGATTAAGAAAAGAGGACTGGATCCATTTAAGGGGCTTAATTCCAATCTTAAGAGCTAATTAAGGAAGGAATGCCATAATCCAATGAGGGACTTATACCAAACCTCAAATTTGATCTAACATGCTTATTACATTAGGAAGGAATGCATTGCTCCTATTTAAGGGGGACTTACATGCAACTTAAGAGTTAAACAGGATAACTAGATCGAGATTGAAAGATTATCTTATTTAATTTGAGTCATCTGTTATGCTTCCTCATAAGAACCCGACCAAGAGTTAACTGTGATTCCCTTCGAGTAAACCAAAATAGTTTTTTCTAGGTGACTATTTAAGCTTGAGGTGGTCTGACGCAAACCACAACTGACCAACAATTTAGTTGTGTAGTTAATTAAGAATTATCAATCATCATTTGTGGTCCAAGCCATCTACTCTGTATGTTGAGAAGGAATGCCAAGGGACTCACATCTAACTTGAGTGTTAATCAAAAAATCAAAAATCATACTTTATTTATGGGGAATCCCATCTCATAGTCATTTTTAACTCATTTTAAGGTAGTTAAAGAAAGATGACTTGTTCCATTTATGGTAGCTTACTTCCAATCTTGAGAGCAAGCTGAGGGATGGATGCCTTAGTCCCATTTAGGGTGGCTTACTTCCAAACCTCATATTGATTTGAGTTGTTACCTTAGGTGGGAAAATGTTGGGATTCACATCTATCCTAAACAACTAAATTAACAAGATCAGAAAAGAAAACCCGGCTCCTATTTAAGGGGTCTCACAACCAACCTGACATTAGTTGAGGGGTCAGAAATGTTGCTTAATTTAAGGTGGATTTACTCTTATCAACGAATTTAATTTAAAATGTTGGTTACATTACGATGGAATGTCTTATTCCATTTAAGAGGCGTCACAACCAACCAAAGAGGTAGACAGGGTGATCAAAATAAGAGAGAAAGCACTTAGACTCACGTCTAACCCAATATCTGATCAAAGCATGAAGCTTAAGTTGGCTAGAAAATAAAAGCTTATGGGACTTATATCCAACCTAGAACATGTATTCACTATATTGAGCATGAACTCTATGGGTGTAAAGCTATCTAGGAATCAAGTACCCTAATCCATTTAAGAGAGCTTTTCTCCAATCCAAAAAGTTGATTTGATATGAGTAGTGTTGTCTCAGACTAAGCATATAATGCACGATTGTATTTTGAGACAAGTGATTGGCTTTTCTCAGTCCAAACAAATATCAATTAATATTGACTTAGTTAACCAAGATACCAAGTAGGTTAGCAATGTAAGGTGCACTAACCATAAGGCATTTAGCATTAGAGCTAAATTCTAAGGTGTCCCTTGTAAGGGCATTTATGACACTGGTTTATGATGAGTGGGACAGTGAAATATAGCCTATTCATGAGTGATCAGGAGTATCTACCATGTTCATTTATCATGCATGGGATTCTAATTGGTTTGATCCCGCCACGAATCTAGAAACCGAAGAGAGCATCGGGAAAAGTGCATGAATTTTCTAATGTAAGACAAGAATTGTTCAAAACTATCTTTAGTAAACTGAGATATCACGAAGGTTAGCTATGTTGAGTGCACTAGTTGTAATATGTTTAATATTAAAGTGAAACTCACATATATTCCTTAAGATGATACTTACCAAATTCATTTATGACAAGTGGTTCAAGCTTGATTTAGACTAGCATGTAGCGTGAGCAAATGAAATGTGTTTTAAGTAAGCTCTATAGCCTTTCTCTTCATTGCTTATTGGTCATACCGGGCATATGACATCCAAAGTACAAATTTCTTGAATAATGACCAAAAAAATATTTTTTCTTGGTTCAAACCTTGCATGAAGTCTAAGAAAATAAATGTGATGTAAGATATCTTTATGACCTTTTTTTTCATTGATCATTGATCATACCAGTTATAGGACACCTGAGGGAATTACACCTTACACAAATAAGGACAAAAAATTCTATTGCATGAAGTGCAGAGCTTCTTTGTATCAAACATGATTAAACTTACTCAATTTGAAATGCTAAAAGCCAATCGAATTCTGAGAAATATTAAGAAAAATGCATCTCTTCTCTTGCATTAATCATTGACTACTTCAAGTACATGACACCTTGAGAGAATTACAACTTACCCAGATAATAATCAATAAACATGACACCCTGAGTGAATTACAACTTACAAGCTTGATTTTGAGAAATATTAAGAGAAATGCATGATGTCTCCTCACATTTTTGGATCATGAGCTTTGATAAATGACTTCTTAAGGAGTATAAGGAAATCATAAGTAAAAAATGAAGCTTCAAATTGTACATATTTTTATTGCATCATAACTACATTACAAGAGTACAAGAAGTTTGAAAATTCATTAAGTACAAAATATATAATGAAATATCTTTAAACATTTTCTGTTGATTGGGGCCACTAGATTAACTCCTTTTGGGTAATTACCATGTAAGCTCTTCCTATGTAGAGCTTCTTGATCTAGAAAGAACTTTTCATGTGATTTCATACTTGCTATGTGTATGACAGTGAATGATGGAATGAAATAAACCCAACACTATCTCTCCAATCATAAAAGTATGGGGCCTTAAGATTTTATCATGTGCTAGAGATTTTGTTGGGCTTGCAATCTTAGCCCATAGAGATTTTCCACCTTTCTAATCGAGGTCAGACATTCATTTTACTGTTAGTATTATTTCCTATGTTAACTCGCAATGAAGAAAGTTTAACTCCACAAGAAGGACTGCTTCAGAGATAAAGGTAAATGTGAATAGAGTAGAGCTATTAGTTGTATAGTATATCGTATGATATGCCTACAAAGCCTCTAGGAGCTTCTCGTGCCATTTTTTATTAATATTTAAGATTTTTTTCATAAGATTTACGAAAGTCTTATTGAAAGCCTTAGGTAAACCATTTGCTCTTGGGCAATAAATAGCAGAGAACTGCTAATCGGTTTGGTGGCGATGAACAAACCTATTAATTTGAAGTTTTAAAGGCCAATCCATTGTTAGACACAATATGACCAAATATATCACATTTTTGACCTTAAATTCCCATACAAGGACAACTTTAGCCGACTTATAAAATAGTCATTTGTTGCAAGATTGAATCATTGTTCTTTAGAGGATAGGCTCTCTAATATATATGTTCCCCTAGCCTAAAAAAGCTAAGATGCTAACTTTGGATGAAGGGAAATTTAGTTAAACACGGGGATAAACACTTGGCATTGATGACACCACATGTCATATTCCATGCAATCAAGGGTCGTCGAGGGGCAATAAAATCCAAGACACTTAATTTGAATTTTATTTTGGGACCAATTGATGGGACCCACATATTAAATCATGGACTTCTATCATGATATTTTAAGCTTCATCCCTATCGACACATCGCTGCCACATCTACTAAAAATAGCGTCGGTACAAGTATCTTTTATGATAGTGAGAGAGAATGCTCTCTTTTAGATTTGAGAAGTGAGGAACCGATCTTCAGGGAGTATCCCTTTTGTCACATAATGACGACTTGATACCAATCAATGTGTTACTCCTTAGAAGTGGAGAAGACCACGCCTGACTCACCTAAAGAGTACTAAAAAGGCCAGTTATAAGACCCTATCTTATATCACTACTATTTTTGATCCCTAATAAAACTTGATAGTTCATTGGCCAACTTAGCATGAACGTCCGCTTTGCCATTGAAGGAATCAGGTATTTTGATTAAAATCCCATTAGGGATGTGCTTTAATAATGCCATAACTCTCCTTTAATAATGCCATAACTCTCCTTTGGGTAAAGATTCAGATGAACCTTTTTTTAAAGAATGAACCTCCATCAGAGTATAGTTTCCAATTTGGGGAATCAATGATCAAATAATGCTCATTAGGAAACTCATCTTTCAATGGTGAATCAAATAGAATCAGATGAGTTACTAGAAAGTTATTCAGAGCCTATCCTTTGATGGCTTATTGAGGAATATACAAAAAATTAAATTTGTGATAAAATCATAGCCCACTTAGATGATCTTTCAAGCAAAGTAGGGTAAGTTATGAAGTATTATAATGGTGTTACCATTTAAATCATATTTATGTGATGTGAGAGCATGCAGTCTTAGGTTATAAACTAAGAATATAAATGCCAAATAGTGCTTTTCGATTGGCGGATATCTCATTTCTGTCAGGATGAAACGTTGAATAAGATAGTACAAAGCTTTTTCTTCCTCATTTTCATTAACCTGAGCTAACAAGGCCCATAATGACTCATCCAGAGTAGAAATATTTAATATAATTGGTAGACTAAGAAATACCAGTAATGGTATAGCCAATAAGTAGCGCTTGATATCTTCAAAAGCAACCTGGCATGCTTCATCCCAGCCAAATGAACACCATTTTTAAACAATTGTTGACCTTAATTTTGGTGAGGTCTAGTTTCCTTTAATTAGAAGCGTAGGATCTAGCCATATGACTTTTCTGTTGACTATCCCAAAGGACTAGTGTTGGAACCCACACTCTTAGAATTATTAACACTTCTTAACTCTCTCTGGGGTTTGACATGTGTGGTTTTGTCCTTTAGCACTTATATGGATGAAACCAAAATGATAAAGCCCAATTAGAGTCCCCATAGAACTTTCAAGTCTTAGGTCAACCCTTGGTGGCTTGGGATCTAGCCATATGACTTTTCTGTTGACTATCCCAAAGGACTAGCGTTGGAAACCACGCTCTTAGAATTTTTAACACTTCTTAACTCTCTCTGGGGTTTGACATGTGTGGTTTTGTCCTTTAGCACTTATATGGATGAAACCAAATTGATAAAGCCTAATTAGAGTCCCCATAGAAACTTCAAGTCTTAGGTCAACCCTTGGTGGCTTGGCCTTGGTCACACACACACACACTCTAAAACCCTTGACGTGTCCCCTTGCTCCTTTTGTAAACTCATGTGGGTGGTACCAAGACCTTAGCCTTTGGCTAAGATGGCTAGGACCACCATGTAGTGGATCCAAAAAGAGTTCACCTATGGGTTTAATGGCTTTAGGGAGGCTACTTTGTGGCTTGCATGATCATCCTATTCAATTAATTTCAATTGCACCAAAATGTCTAAAATTGGCTTTATAACCAGAAATTTCCCCAAAAATACTGAAATGTCATAGAAGTCCTAATTTTTTTAAAATTACCGAAATTTTTAACTTTTCACCAAGAATCATGTTAAACTTCTTATTCAATTTGTCCAAATTCACCCAAAATTTCCCAAGATTAACCATAAATTTCCAAAAATTACTAAAAAATTATCAATTCTAAAAAATTCTCAAAATTTCCAAAAATTGTTAAAGTCCTCAGTTTCACTCAAAACTTTAGCAAAACCATTCCTAGTCCGCCAATTTCCCCAAAGGCTTTCAAAATACCCTAAATCCACCAAAATTGGCCTAATTACCAAAATACCCCCAATCTTCCAAATTTCTTAAAACACACCCAATTTTCATCAAATTCATTTAAAATTCACTCAATTTCAAATCTAAACCCAATTTCACCAAATCCAGACCAAATCCACCAAATTCCAAATCAAATTCCAACTTCAAGCCAACCATCGCAAATCAACCCCAAATCCAACTTTTCACCAAAATTGAGAAATATGACCAATCCAACTTCATCAAATTGATATCCTTAATCCATCATGACAATTATCAAGATCCATTTGAAATCTTAATTATTTTAGGTCCACACCAAACCAAGTCCAAATTCAAATCCAAGCCTAAATCAATTCTTAAACCAAAATACTAAAGTTTGACCCAAATCTTTTGATTTAATCAAAGCCCAATCAACTCAACCCCACCTTAAGCACAAGATTCTAATTACATCACCAAGCCAACCCCATTTTTGTGGCATGGTCCAGTGGACCCCTAAGTTATGCAAGCCCTCCCACTTTTTTGTTTAACTCACTAGTCCATGAAACCAACCTACCTAGCCTCCAAATTAATCACCATTAAGCATCTGTCGACCTCCTTTAGCATGCTAGCCACCACCACTAGCCTGGTCGGCTACACTAATGGCCAAAAATACCAAAATCTAGAGGGATGAACTTTTCTTAAACCCAAAATATCACCCATCAAATGTGTCAATCCCTAATTGGAAAATTTTATTGTTTCCCTCTCCACCTAAGCTAATTTTACCGGTCGATGGGAGCCTAGAGCCTTTCCCTTACCCAGGATTATAAATTGGCCACCTCCATGGCCAAATTGGAAGAGGTTCAAAAAGTTAGGGTAAACTCTGCCCAATTGCTTCCAGAGCTTCTTGCCTTAATCCTTAGCTTAGACCCACAATTTTCTTGCATTTAACCCCACACAAAGCGAGAATTTCACCACTGAAATCCAAGACATTTCTTAGCCCTAGAATCAGACTCCTCAAAACTCAATTTGAACCTTCCATAAGCTTCTCGAGGTCTTTAGACCATTTCCTTAATCAAAATCCCATCATCTCGAGCCCTCTAACCTAGCTTAATATCAACTCAGAGCCAACCTCTGACCAAGATGATACGTATGCCTCATAATAGCTCAAGTCATCATTTTGAGGAGGTTAATGGGACCAAGGCAAAACTCAAGAACAAACTCAATCAAAGCCTCACTTCTTTGGCAAAGGTATAACCTAAAATCCTTACTTTTTGCCTCAATTTGGACCTTTATGAAGAAAGGTTGCATTTCATGATGATCCAACCGTATAGATTGGTCGTCTCACTTGAATGAATGTGCAGGAACAAACCGTGAGTGATTTTGTTAAATATCGAGTAAGATATTAAGGTTAGAACATGGACAGTTGTCGGGATAGAACGACCAGAGATGATGAACGGATGTTGTCCATTTTCGATTGTATTAAACAAATGGTCGAGATGGAGTCGAACGAGAGTGTAGTTTGTGAACTGCGGGCACATATGGATGACTACGTGGAAAGAGCAATGAATTAGGTGCCAACACGTGAAGCCTTTGGAACTGCTGATAATGACGTGGCGCCGCGTGGATAAGTAGAATATATGGTATTATGGATTTAAATAATTATAAAAACTTATAAATTTTTTATCTTGGTGTAAATAAACCTTCAAAATAAAATAAAAATACCTCTGTACTCAGTGAAAGGAGGAGAATTTATTAAACCAAAAAATCAAAAATATTTTTTAGTTATTTATTTAAAATTAACTAAATACCTTAAAGAGTAATTATATTGTAATTAATAGAATAAAGATCTAAATTAAATGAAATTTTAATGGTTTGTTCTTAATGAGCATTGGAGTGTTCATTGATATTTCAAAGGTTAGAGAGCCGTTTAAAAGCCCTAATTTTTAATATATTTGTCATTATTTCAATAAAAATTTTTAAAAGTAAGACAAAGTTCAGAAAAATAAGAAATTAGCTTAGGTAGGATTTCTGTTGTAAGGGAACCTCAATAAAAAATAAAGATCAAATTTTAAAAAAAGAAAAATGTATTCCTTTTTTTAAAGTTAATAAAAATTATTAAAAATTTAAAAAATGCAAATAAATCAAAAATTAATTAAATTGGCTAAATTGAAGTTAGCCACCTCAAAGAGCCTCTATATAATTTAAAAGCCATAAAAATTGTTTTGAATTTTAAAAATGAATTTTTTTAATAAATGATAGTTTTGGCTTATAATAAGTATAAAAATTAAGATAAAAAACATAATATTAAGAAAGTCTCTTCGTAGTGTTCTTTGAGACCAGAGTTACTTAGGAAAAATAAAATTGAGTTTAAAACAAAAAATTAACTTTTAACCATTTTCTAAATTAAAAATAAAAAAAATATCAAAAATAAAACAAAGTATAAAAATACTTAAAATCACCATTGTTGACCTCACTTTTGTGAAGGTCTCAATGACAGTTAACAAACCTTAATGACTAGGGTACAAATATAATAAATCTTTTTAATCCAAATTTTTAATTTTAAATGATCCAATCGGCAATAACAACCTGATTTGATCAAGCCTAGTTAATCAATTTTTAACTCAAAGATCAACTATTAACTACCAAGTCAATCAAAACACTAAAACGGTCAAATATGATCCATTTAACTTCCTAAAGACATTAAATGACCATTAAGACAACTTTGGTCAAAACTTGATTAAAATACCTAACCCATATCCCTTGGGTTACAACATTTACTTCAACAAGAGACATTGACATAATCAGGCTGACATTGATAAAAATTACCAAACGTTAACCTAAAAGTCACCACATTAACCTTTGGGTTGACTAAAACCCTAAATTTGGTCAACATGACCAATTTAGACCACAAAATGACAAAGCCACCAATTTTATGACCAAATCAACCATGAAAAGGTTGAGAAAGTCATTAGATAACCTTGGACTAAAATTGATATGCCTAGGTCAACTTGAGTCGACTTGGGTCAATATTGGTCAACCTTAGTCAACCATCAAATTTGGTTAAAATACTCAATTTTGAACCAAAAATAATTAGAATTAATCAAAGAATTATTTCAAAATTATTTTAATTAATTAATTGGCCAATAATATAATTTTCAATACATTAATTAATTAAATAATTAATTAAAATGAAAATATAATTAAAAGTTATGAAATAAGACAAAATTTAATTTTAAATCAAAAATCACATAAAAATTAAACAAATAATTAATTTGAAATTATTTTTAGTTAATTAATTAATTTATTTATTTCTAACATTTTAATTAACGACATAAGTAATAAATATGGAAATTAAATTAAGAAAGGGGCATGAAATGGAATTTTAACCCATTACACCATGGTTTTCAAAAATTCCAATCACCTTTATTACATCATAAATGACTTCATATGAAGTCATCAATGGGTCACCCAAGACCCATGGGATTTATTAGATATTGTTTAACACATTTAATAATCCATAATCCACCACTTTAACCATGGTTAAAGAGGTTCATCTTGAAGGGAAATGAGGTGTCGTCCTCTCCCAAGCTTAAAGCATGACTCACCTTCTCCATCAAGATGAGGTGGCTCACCACTTCATGTGTGTCATGAACTCACCAATAGGAGTAAAACACCAATTAACATCTCTTTAGTACCATGCTTATCTCAAGTTATGTTTCATCATGACAAAATTATAAAAAATTTTAAATGAGAGGTTTATGTGTCATCCCCTCATCAAAGTATAAATGACATGTTAAAAGGAAGAGGGCTTGCCTTCTTGACTCACCATGCACCTCCTAGACCAACCAATGGAGGGGAAAAAAATTCAAACCCAATTCCACACCATGGTTGAAAGCCATCATGGATAAGGCATGCATGGAATGAATAAGGGGCTAAGGTGTCACCATTCCTTCAAATGGAGTAAATGGATTTGGAAAATACCTAGGGGAGGTGAATTCAATAAGATTTACCAAGCCCAATCCACCTCACATGGGATCCAATGAAGGCAAGACAAAATCCACACTCAAAACCTTCACCATGGTTATACCTATAATACATAGGCTTGGAAATTGACAATCCATCATTACCATAGCATAAATCTAACCCCAAAACATTAATGAGACAATTAGCAACCTCCCCAGATGACCCAAAGCCAGTCCAAGCTCAGCCATGGCTATAAAAGGACCCAAACTCGAGCCATGGAAGGAGAGGAGACCAAAATATGAAAGTACCTAATTACTGCCCAAATCCCTCAGCTCCCAACAACAAAGTTTCTTCTCAAAGCCTAAGCAATTTATCCCCAATTAAACCAGGCTCTCAAACCCACCATAACTGCTCAGTTTGACCAACTTGAGAGCACCAAAAATAAGCCAAAACCAGGATAAAATTGAAGTATGAAACCAACCTCTCCAAATCTTTAAATTGACCATTCCAAAACCTTCTAGGGACCAAACGGGGAAGATCCAAATTGAAATCAGGCTTCCCTATAGCCCCTATCCTATACTTTGATCAAACGTCTTCAAGTCAAGCCACCTCAAAATCAAACTTATATACAACCTTAATTTGAACTCAAATTGACTTGCGGAGAAGCTTTCTAAGGTCAAGAAGAAGCTCTAGGACTATTCAAATCGAGCTCAAATCAATTAAGGCCACGGTATGGATTTTTCCTTTTAAAGGCGTTCGGGTTTGGAACATTGTGAAAGAAATCATTTCAAAACCCCCACATATCCATATGGATGTCTTCATCTCCTCAAGACGAATCTATAGGATCAAAAATCGCTCTATTTCTTCAAGAATCGAGTGAGATATTGATCCTAGACCATGGATGGTAAACCATTGATGTTTAAAATTCACCTTGACTCCGAGGAAGATACATAAGAAGAAATGACATTGGTGGTTCTAAAAGAACCTCAATTCAAAATATCTCTAGAAGAAGAAGACAAAGAGTAACAATTTGAGTCTATGTATGATAAAATTAATCATTATACACACTCTATGACTCTAACTCCAATCTCTACTGCTAAGATTGAGAATTTAGTAGTCAAAGAAGTTTGTATTGATGAAAAAAACCAATTAGGTTTAGATTTTGCTCTACTTCTTCTAGTACTGAAACTGATGTAAAAATAGAAGATGAAAATCTTCCGAAATCAATGAAAATTCCTTTTGAGTTGTACTCTACTTGGGCACAAAAATTTATTCAAAATAATTTAATGCTCAAATACTGGTCTTTAAAACAACCACATTTTATTGAACAAATGTGGAATAATAAAAAATGAAATCCTAACGCCAAAGAAGGTATTGGATTCGGTACTCTAGAACTCCTAGATGATACGAAATTTTTCCTAGTCATCACTGAAGAACATAATTCTGAACTGACGTCTGATCTTCCAATCAAAATTGCTCCTCCAGAATTAGAAGAGGAAATTAAATCAACAATTGATGAATTAAAAGAAATAAATTTAGGAACTAATGAAAATCTGAAACCAACTTTCATTATTTCATTCATTAATGATATGGAAGCACAAGACATAATTTAATTGTTAACAGAATACAAAGACTGTTTTGCTTGGACTTATGACGAAATGCCTGGTTTATCTCCATAAGTCGCAGTCCATAAAATTTGGATAAATCAAATTTCAATCCCTGTTAAACATGCTCTGAAAATGATACGTGGTTAAATAGAGCAACAAGTCATTGCAGAAGTTAAAAAATTGATAGGAGCTGATTTCATACAAGAAGAAAATTATCCTACCCGGCTAGCCAATGTCGTACCAGTTAAAAAGAAAATGGTGAAATAAGGGTCTGTATAGACTTCAGAGATTTGAATAAAGCATGTCCAAAAGATGAATTCCCTTTACCAATCCCGAAATTAATGGTTGATATACCATCAACAAATGCAATTTTTTCCTTCATGGATGACTCGTCAGGATATAATATAATAAAAATGTTTTCAGAAGATGAAGCAAACACAACCTTCAGGACACACATAGGAATATATTGTTACAAGGTTATGCCATTTGGATTAAAGAATGATGGTGCAACCTATCAAAGAGCCATGACATGGATTTTTTATGAATTAATACAAAATCATGTTGAATGTTATATGGATAATTTAGTTGTCAATGGTAAGCAGAAAGATGATCATGTGTACAATTTGAGAATTGTCTTCGAACGATTACGACAATATAATCTTAACATGAATCTTTTAAAGTGCGCTTTTGGTGTTACTTAAGGGAAGTTTTTAGGATTCATAGTTTGACATCGTGGGATAGAAATTGATCCCCTCAAAATTGAAGCTATCCTAAATATGCCTCCTCCTAAAAATCTAACTCAATTGAAACCATTTCAAGGAAAGTTAACATATATACGATGTTTCATTTCTAATCTATCAAGTATGTGTAAGCCACTTTCTGCCCTAACCAGAAAAGATATAAAATTTGTATAGGATGAAAAATGCCAACACGCCTTTGAAAACATTAAACATTAACTGACAACACTCCCTGTCTTAGCAGCCCCTATGTTAGGAAGACCTTTAATCCTTACACAGTAGCATTAGATATTTTCCTTGGAGCATTACTAGCACAAGTAAATGGCGAGGGAAAAGAAAATTCGTTATATTATTTAAGCTGTTGTCTAGTTCCAACGGAAAAAAAATACTTGATAATTGAGAAACATTGCTTAGCCTTAATTTTTGCAGTTCAGAAACTAAGGCATTACATGTTTTCTCATAAAGTAACTCTTATTTCAAAACTCAACCCATTACAATATTTGATGACACGACCGACACTTTCTGGAGGATTAGCAAAATGGCCAATGATATTACTCCAGTTCGACATAACATTTGTACCATTACGTCTGTCAAAGGACAAATTTTGGCAGATTTCTTAGCAGCACACCTAATTCCAACTGGATCACCTCTCAATGTTGATTTACCTGATGAACAAATATCAGAAATAAAAAGTTCAAATGTGCAACGATGGGACTTGTACTTTGATGGAGCTTCATCTGCACAGAAATGTACAAACAAACAATTATACCAGGCAAAGCTAGAGTAGGATTAATTTTCACCACTCCAGATAAAGCAATGATGCCTTTTTCTTATCATCTGACTGAACCATGAAAAATAACGAAGCCGAGTATGAAGCGCTCATAATCGGTCTAGAATTAACAATACTAATGGACTTAAAAATATTGACATTTATGGAGATTCTCAGTTGATTATCAATCAAATTACTGACAAATAAAAGACTCTGAAACCTCGACTTTAACAATAATCCCGTTAAACTCTGAAGCTGCTTCAGCAAATTCCTGATGCGACATTTTTCTTAATCCCGAGATGAGATAATTCTTTAGCAGATGCTTTGGCAATACTTGCAAATGAATTTGCTGGTCCAGAAGAAGAAGAAGACTGATCACTGAAAATTTTATTAAGAAATTCATACCTATTTTTGATGAAATTGCACTTTAAAGAAAGGTATTTTCTTTATTTTATTGCAGGAATGGAGAATTTAGGTGATAAAAGCAAAAATCATAAAAAGGAGCGAATTTGGAGCAAAAAGGAAGAAAATAATGAAATTTGTCTTGAGTCGCCGACGGCGAGATCGAGCCCGCCGACGGCGAGGCTACGAGGAGACATTTCTGAAGGAATTATAACTGTCTCACTGACAGCGAGCCCGAGCCCGCTGACAGCGAGCTAGCGCGGTTTGAAGATCTTCCAGAAGCCTCGCCGACAGTGAGGTAGTTCGTCGCCGACGGTGAGCTAGTTCAAATGGCGCTGATACATTGAACTTGGACATTTTTTGAAGGGATGCTTACACACCTCTTGGTCCTTTGCTCACCTCTATATATAGAGGCCAAAATTCAGCAAATAATTGTGCAGTTTTTGTGTCTTTAAGTGTTATAAGTGTGTTATTTTGAGTCTTTAGCGAGTCTTTAGTGAGTCAGTGAGTTTTTAGTGAGTCTTGCTGTACTGGAAGGAAGAGTCAAAGGAACTGCGTGGAATCTGCTTGGGGATAAATCGAGATAAGTATTTGTATTTATTTTTTTTAACTTTAAATGAAATCCATGCTTAGTTCGGTTCCATGCATTCCGAGTAGTTTATTAGTCTTTCTCCCTGTTTATGAAATTAAGTAGTCGGATGAACTAAAAATAGAAGTACTTTTATATATTAATAAAGCTGTGATAATTTTTACTTAAAACTTAATTTACTTTCAATTGGCCATTTGATTTGTTAAAATGTGTTGATTATCAACTATAGTAAAAATTACATCTGATATTCGGAGAATTCAAAAGACTTGGAAGGAGGGTGCAAATAAATAAGGAAATAATATCACTGGGCGTAGAATTGAGCATTTTAGTGTGACAGACTAAAATATTCAATTCGGTCCTATTGTTTGAAAGTTGAAGTGTAGATGTTAGCCCTCGGGCGAGGGAATGTGGGAGCTCCGAAGTGGCGATCGGTATCCTCCCTGCCTAGCCGTGGATTCGGTAATCAAATATAGGATTAGTCGATATTCTTTACACTGGACCAAAGGGTAAAGAATAGGAATGCTCCTATTTGTCACAATACCTTAAAATTATCTATTTAAATTCATCAATCACTTAAATTTCTAAACAAGGGAAAGATACTTTTTCCGAATAGTTAAGACTTATTTAGCAATTAGTTTAATTTCCTGCACTTTCGGTACGTATTAATTTTCTACTTAGTTAAGTTACTCGATTAAAATACTTAGTTTACTTTATTGCGCTTAAATTTAGAATTCCAAATTTTCGTATACTATTTTAAAATTATTATTATTATTTTAAAATTAGACATTATTTAATTTTCTCTTTCCCTGTAGGATCGATAACCAGGACTCCACTAGAGCCCTATATTACTTGATACGATACGTATACTTGTGTAGCATCCACAACATAAACAATTACAATTCTATACATATAATATAGCGGGGTCAAGTTTTTGGCGTCGTTACAATTAAATTAAAAAAATATCATAATATAAAATTGTGGGTCAAGTTTTTGGCGCCGTTGCCGGGGAAAGTAAGAAAATTTTACTAGAGTAACGGACTATTTTAAAATAATCATAATAAATAAATATATATTCTAAAATTGTATGCGCAAATTTAGAAATGAAAATTTAATACCTTACGATTCTGAATTAGAGCGTACAATTAAAAGAATTAGAAAACAAAAGAAACAAATTATAAATTTAACACAAATGGCGAATATTCCTGAAATTCAAAATATGAACCAACAAAGACCATTAAGAGATTATGCCAACCCTACATCAGATGAAATTCATTTAACTATTCAAAACCCTGATGTAGCTGCTAATTCATTTGAACTTAAACCTGAAATTATCCAAATTGTACAAAACAATCAATTTAGTGGTTAATCTACTGAAGATCCTAACTTACATCTTGCTAGTTTTCTAGAACTTTGTACTACTTTTAAATATCAAGGAGTATCTGACAATGCTATAAGACTTAGACTTTTTCCTTTTTCATTGAGGGATAAGGCTAAAATGTGGTTGAATTCATTAGCACCTGGATCTATTAAAACTTGGGGAGAATTATCACAAAAATTTCTATCCAAATATTTTCCACCATCTAAAACTGCTAAGTTTAGAAATGATATAACTTCTTTTTGTCGATTAGATGGAGAATCAATATATGAATCTTGGGAGAGATTTAAGGAACTTCTTAGGAAATACCCACATCATGCGTTACCAGTTAGGCCGATTATTCAAACCTTTTATAATGGATAAGTAGGATCTTTAAGATCAATCATCGATGCTGCTTCTTTGGAGGTTCATTAATGTCTAAACCATTTGATGAAGCTTATGCACTAATCGAAGAAATGGCAACAAATAATTTCTAATGACCTGCTGATTGAGTAAATCCGAAAAAGATAGCCAACATTCATGAAAACGATGCAATATCTATGTTAGCTTCTCAAATTGCTGCTATATCTATGAAATTAGATCATTTTGGAATGAACTACTCTCCTACTTTAGATGAAAACTCATCTGGACAAATCATAGAATCTCAATCTAATTATGAAACTTTAAATGATATTAATAATAGAACTAATAACCCTTATTCAAACTATTATAATCCTGGTTGGAAAACTCATCCAAATTTTAATTGGAATAACACATCTAATCAACAATGGATGAATCAACCTAATCAAGCAAATCCAAACTATAAACACGATTACCCACCTGGATTTAATAATAATAACCCTCAATTCAAAGATAAGAAATTATCTATGGATGAATTAATTTTGAATATGGGTCATCAACTACAAAATCAAGGAAATCAACTACAAATTCAAGGAAATCAATTACAAATCCAAGGAACATCTATTAAAAATATCGAAACTCAACTTGGACATATTGCTACTGCGCTAAATAATAGAATACCTGGAACTTTTCCTAGTAATGTGGAAATAAATCCTAAAGATCAAGGAAAAGAACAAATTAAAGCAATACAAATAAGGAGTGGAAAAGAATTAGAACCTCAAATTCATAAAGAACTTGAAAGCCAAAAAGAGGAAGTGGAAATTGAAAAGGAAACAATTCAACAAGATTCAAACTTAGAACATCCTTTGATACCTATGAAAATTTCTGTTGAAAAACCTCCACTACCTTTCCTCAACGACTAGCTCAACATAAAAAAGATAAACAATTTGTTAAATTTCTTGAAATATTAAAGAAATTAACAATCAATATACCTTTTGTCGAAGCTTTAGATCAGATGCCAAATTATGTAAAATTTATGAAAGATATTCTAAATAAGAAAAGAAAATTCACTGATAATGAAACAGTCGCACTTAGTGAAGAGTGTAGTGCTATTATTCAGAAGAAGCTTCCTAAAAAATTGAAAGATCCTGGTAGTTTCACTATACCCTGCGCTATAGGAGAAAAATTTTATGGAAAAGCTTTGTGTGACTTAGGATCAAGCATAAATCTAATTCCTCTATCGATTTTTAAGAGATTAGGATTAGGAAAAATTACACCTACTTCAGTAACCCTTCAATTAGCTGATCGTTCGGTTACCTATCCTAAGGGAGTTATTGAAGATGTGTTAGTAAAAGTGGATAAATTTATCTTCCCAGTAGATTTTATTGTTTTAGATATGGAGGAAGATAAAGAAATTCCTATCATTTTAGGAAGACCATTTTAGCTACTGGAAAAGCTATGATTGATGTTCAGAAAGAATTAACTATGAGAGTAAATGACCAAAAAGTTACCTTTAATATTGCAAAATCAATGAAATATCCTCAACTAGAAAAAGATGACGAATGTTTTCGGATGGAAATACTTGAGCATTTACAACAAGAACATTTTAAGGAATATTACGAAGATAAATTAGAAAAAGAAAATACTGAATTAATTGAAGATAATAATGAAGAACTAGATTATATTCAGGAAAGATTTGAATTTTTGGATATTACTGAAAACACTTACAAGAATATAGTTCCATCAATTATTAAACTTCCTGAACTTGAGCTAAACATATTACCTGATCATTTGAAATATGCTTATTTAGGTAATTCTTCAACTTTACTAGTTATTATTTCATCTGCACTAAACGAATCTCAAGAACAAAAACTTTTAGAAACTTTAAAAAAATATAAGAAAACTTTTGGTTGGACTTTAGCTGAGATATTAAAGGAATTAGTCCTTCAATCCGTATGCATAGAATTATTTTAGATGATGAACATAAACCTAAAGCTGATCCCCAAAGGAGATTAAAAGCTGATAATGAAAGAAGTAGTTAAGAAAGAAATTTTAAAATGGTTAGATAATGGTATTATATATCCTATTTCGACGATGCTTAGGTAAGCCCGATTCACTTGTGTTCTAAGAAAGGAGGAGTGACCAGTCATCGCCAATGAAAATAACGATCTTATTCCTATAAGACAAGTTACTGGTTGGCATATATGTATTGATTATAGGAAATTAAATACCGCCACCAGGAAAATTCACTTCCCTTTACCATTTCTAGACCAGATGTTGGATAGATTAGCCGGACATAAGTATTTTTGTTTTCTAGATGGATACACCGGTTATCATCAAATACAAATTGCTCCTAAGGATCAGGAGAAAACTACATTTACTAGTCCTTATGGAACTTTCGCTTTTCGAAGAATGCCTTTTGGATTATGTAATGCACCAAGCAACATTCCAGAGATGTATGATGTCTATATTTAGTAAGTTAATTGACAATGGAATAGAAGTATTTATGGATGATTTCTCTGTATTTGGAATATCATTTGACACATGCTTAACTCATCTTGAAAAAGTATTAGAAGTATGTGAGAAGACAAATTTAGTTCTAAATTGGGAGAAATGTCAATTTATGGTTGCGGGCGGCATTGTATTAGGGCATAAAATTTCGGAAAAAGGCATGGAGCTGGACCACGCAAAAATTCAAGTTATAGCTAAATTACCACCTCCAACTATGGTAAAAGGGGTAAGAAGTTTTCTTTGACATGCTGGATTCTACAGACGCTATATAAAAGTTTTTTCAAAAATTACTAAACCTCTATGCCAACTTCTCGAAAAGGACAAGAAATTTGAATTTACAATCGAATTTCTGAATGCTTTTGAACTCTTAAAAGAAAAATTAATTACAGCACCTATAATAGTTTCACCTAACTGGGAGAAACCATTTGAGCTTATGTGTGATGCTAGTGATTATGTTGTAGGAGCAGTTCTTGGGCAAAGATATGAAAAGATTTTTAAAGTTATATACTATGCTAGTAAAACTCTAAATGATGCTGAAATAAATTATATAGTTACAGAAAGAGAATTTTTAGCGGTAGTATATGGTTTTAATAAATTTAGACCTTATATGATTGGAACAAAATTTATCGTGCATACTGATCATTCTACTATCAAATATTTAATGCAAAAGAAAGATTCCAAACCAAGATTAATTAGATGGATGCTATTAATGCAAGAATTCGATTTTGAGATCGTTAATAAGAAAGGAGCCGATAATCAAATTGCGGATCATTTATCAAGATTAGAAAATCATGAATTTTTCGATATTGAAAATGAAATTATTGACGATTTCTCCGATGAACAACTATATAATATCAATGAATGGAAAATACCATGGTATCGTTGATATAGTAAACTATATAGTTAGTAATATTTTACCACCTATGCTAACTTTACAACAACGAAAAAAATTCATCCATGATATGAAAACCTATTTTTGGGATGAACCATATTTATATAAGCAATGTAAGGATTTAATTATTAGAAGATGTGTACCTTATGAAGAAACTGAACCAATTATTCAAAAATGTCATGATTCTGATTTCGGAGGACATTTTGGGACTGATAAAACTGCTTATAAGATTATACAATATGGATTTTACTGGCCTACTCTATTTAGAGATGTATACATATATATTAAAACTTGCGATAAATGGCAAAGAGTAAGAAATATATCTAGAAGAAACAAAATGCCTCTAAATTTTATATTAGAAGTTGAAATTTTTGAAATTTGGGGATTAGATTTTATGGGACCTTTTATTCCTTCATTTGGAAACTCATATATATTAGTAGCTGTTGATTATGTTTCCAAATGGATTGAGGCACAAGCTTTACCTAGGTGTGATGCTAAGAGTGTTTTGAAATTTCTGATGAAAAATATTTTTACTAGATTTGGAATGCCGAGAGTGATTATCACTGACGGAGGAACTCATTTTAGAAATAAATACATTCACAAACTAGTAGAAAAATACAATATTACTCATAAGATATCCACTGCTTATCATCCACGGACTAGCGGATTAAGTCGAAGTATCTAATCGTGAGATTAAACGTATTTTAGAAAAATCTGTAAACCCAAATAGGTTAGATTGGTCTATTAGATTAGACATTGCATTATGGGCTTATAGGACTGCTTATAAAACTCCGATTGTAATGACTCCTCACAGGCTTATATATGGAAAAACATGCCACTTACCAGTTGAATTAGAACATAAAGCATATTGGGCGATTAAAGAATTTAATTATAATTTGAAGGAAGCTGGTGAGAAAAGATTGCTGCAATTAAATGAATTGGAAGAATTAAGAAATGAATCATATGATAATGATCGGATTTATAAAGAAAAGATGAAGTTATGGCATGATCGGAAGATTAATCGGAGAAATTTTGAACCGAGACGGGAAGTTTTGCTATATAATACTAGATTGAAATTATTTCCTGGAAAATTGAAGTCTCGATGGTTAGGACCTTTCACCATAACTCAAATATTTTCATACGGAACTATAGAAATCGAAGATCCAAAAACTGGGCATAAATTTAAAGTTAATGGACATAGATTAAAACCATATTTCGAAGGTATAAGACCTAACTATAAAGAGGTTTTAATGCTTAGTCGACCTGATTAATAATTGAAAATTAGGTCGGGCTGACGACGTTAAACCAAGAGCTTTATGGGAGGCAACCCATATTAGTTATCTATTTTTATTGTATCTTAATACTTAGTCTATATTATTGAAACTTTACTACTCAATTATTATTAATAATCATCACATATTCAAACCATTATGATGAGAAAAGAAATTATTCGATTTAGAGCGAAATTGGACATTATTTTGGAATCTCGCCGACGGCGAGGTCGATACTCGCTGACAGCTAGGTTCGCGCCTAAATTAAATTTAGTTTATTTATCGAGCTCGGCGACGGCGAAACGTCCCACGGACAGGCGAGAACATGGGAGGCGGTTTTATAAGCGAGTCGCCAGACGGCGAGAAACTTCTCGCCGACAGCGAGGAAGTTATAAAGATGAGTTATTTATAATTTGAATGCTAATTTGGACGGTTTCAACACCAATTC
This sequence comes from Papilionanthe hookeriana x Papilionanthe teres, assembly GCA_022702705.1. Classification (NCBI taxonomy): domain Eukaryota; kingdom Viridiplantae; phylum Streptophyta; class Magnoliopsida; order Asparagales; family Orchidaceae; genus Papilionanthe; species Papilionanthe hookeriana x Papilionanthe teres. The sequence continues at coordinate 1,740,189 of CM040427.1, forward strand.
CTTTGTGAAAACCCATTCTTAAATCATTCTAGATCTGCCTTCTTCACTAGAATTCATTCCATTCACCATAATGGCCTCCAAATTCTTAGATTCCTCAAATTCTGGAGTGTTTAACCGGAGGAAATTTGTGAGTGCGAAGCGCGAGTGGATCTTCAACAAGGTTTTGGTAAAGAAAAGAGTTATCAAGGAACGGGGATTTGTCAATCGAGGATTAGAGAATTCCACAACGAAGATAGAAGAAATGATCGCACAGCGGCACTGGGAGGTATTTTGTTACACTACGTCTGCTGTTGTTATTCCAGTTGTGAAAGAGTTCTACTCTAACTTAAATGCGATCAACAATGAGAATGTCTACGTCTGAAGAAGATGGGTGACGTTTACTCCATCAAGAGTAAATGAATTATTCTCTATAGAAAACACCCCGGTATGTCACTATTCAAATTTTGTGCCTTCTCGATATAATATGAATGAGATATTTCGATATCCGGCGATGAACCGGAAGATTGGGAAATGCGTGAAGACGAGTATGTTAGTTTCTCGCATTACTTTTGAACCACCGTCTCAAAGCACCGGCACTTTTTCATCTCATCTAAATTGTGACCTACTATGTGGGTAAACAAGGTTTCGAAGGAATGCGCTATATTGAATTATTGTATTCAAATTGGATTGCTTATTGATGTTGGATCAATAATTGTTAAGTACGCATCGGGTTTAATTGTGCATGGGTCAGTTCATGGACTAGGACACCCATCTACTATTTTTGCATTATGCAGTCAGTACCAGGTTTCTTATGAAGCTTGGGAAAAGGTTATGTTACCTTGGAAGCCGCTTGATCCTACAGATATGTTCCCTACTTTGGACAATAATGAAGACATTACATTTATCTTTGATAGAGCTTCACAGAATAATCCTATAGCGAAGGCCTATTTCGGATAAAACGAGTTACTTATGAAGAAAATTAAATGAATGGAGAAAGAACTGCAGAATGTGAGAGATTTAATCGATAATATATCCGATTTATTTGATCACATTGATCGGAGGATGAAGGAACACTTTGATCATTCCGGACACACGGAAGCTAGCTTTCTTCATTTGCGAGACGGAAGGGTTGGATCACCGAAGAATGCAGCCGGAGTTTCCCTTCGAGCCTTTCTATAACTTATTTGTGCATCATCGTCATATCGAAATATCAGAGAAGATGAAGATTATGACCTTGAAGAGTAGTAGTAAAGATTTCCATAGTATGTTTGTATTTATGTTATTTGATTTGATTTAGATTTTATTATGTGTGGAGTGATGATTTGAATATCTTAAACTTAATTGAGATATGCGTCATAGTTTTGTATCGGCATTTAGTGTGTCGTGGATTGGTTTGCGATGCTTGATTAGTAGTAAGGATTGAAGTTTGAAGTTTGATTATAGAGTTTAAAATTATGTTAGTTTGTACATCTCATGGATTTCAATATTAAAGTTAATTTGTTGTGTTGTGTGAATTTGTTTGTGTATAAGTAGCTAATCTTCATATTAAATTAATAAATGATGTGATCGAAAATATAATATAAGGCAAATCAAGGACGAAAATGAGTGACGAATTTCAGAAATTAAAATTTTTGGAATCTCGCCGACGGCGAGATCGATCTCGCTGACAACGAAGAATATCTCACCGACAGCGGATTTTTCCCGAGAGTTTTTGGTTTCGAAAAATATTATCTCGCCGACGGAGAGAAAAATCTCGCTGACAGCGAGGTCGCAAAAAAAAACATATATTTTGACTGGTCAAAAACACTATTCATCATCCCCAACCTCTCATTTTAGCAAAAACTGACCTAGGGCTTGAAAGATCTTGGATTTGAAGCGATTTCAACACTTTTTGACACCGGATTTTATCTTCCCTTGGTAAGAGCTTCACTCCTATGCAAAAATTTTTGATTTTCACCATATATTTTCACCACATTGCAAATTTTGGGAAAAATCAAAATGTGGAAGAAATATTCGGCGGAAATCCATGGAATTTGATTTAAATTGCTTATAAATGTTGTAGGAAGCCTTCTTAGTATTATTTTTAAGATTAGTGAAAATTTTCACGATTTTCACAGATCGATCGTATGGCTCCACGACAAAAACGTCGAGTAGAATTCGACGAAAACCAATTCATCAATGCACGAGCACAGGCTAAATATTTTGAAAACATACAAGGAAGAAAGTGCATTGCGGATTGAGTTTTCATAAATCCGGGAGGAGAAGTAGAGCGAATTATTAAGGAATGAGGTTGGGAGAATTTACATTACGTTCGATATAGAGCAATGTGTAGAAGTGGTTAAAGAATTTTATGCCAATTTATCTACGTCGAAGATGCACCAGTAAAGGTACGAGGGTTTTTTGTAGATTTCAATGCTACAAGAATTAACACATTCTATGAAGTTCATGACTCGCACTTTAGTGAGTATGAAACTTTTGGATTGATGGAAGGAACACTGGAGGAAGTCATTAGCTTTCTCACTGATGGGACCGGAGTTTGGAAAATTAAGCAGCAGGAAAGAGTGAATTTTCCTCTTTCTAAATTAAATGCGATCTCAAAAGCTCGGCATTACTTTATTTGTTCTACTACGTTACCCACATATCACCACGAGTGAGGTAACACGAGATAGAGCAATTCGAATTTACGTATTCGGAAAAACGAAGCATCAACATTGGGAGAATTATTTATCAAAACATCCTGGCCACTCCTCGAAATGAGAGTGGAGCTGGATTGGGACACCCTGGATTAATTTTTACACTCTGCCAACTCTCTGGAGTTGAGGCTAGAGATGATGAAGAATGGGGGGAACCTATGAAATCACTCACAGCTGCCAATATCAAGAAGTATGATTCTCATGAAGGGTGGAGATCAGGAGTGAGAAGTTATTTCACTCGATCAGTAGAGATATACCCTCTACTAGCTATGAACCTCCTAAGCCTACCACCCCTACCCTACAAGATCCGATGAATGAATTGACCACCGCATAGGAGGAGTTTTGAGCGGTTGGAGAGACAATGGGGAGAAGATTTGATCATTTTGATCAAAGGATTGATAATCCGGAGAGGAGACATGATTATGATAGTGAGTACCTCCGACGACATTCGGAATACAAAATTGCATACTATGAAGGCTGAACGTCGTTATAGGAGTGGAGATTTAGATGTTGTCTTTCCGGATTGCCTCAGGTATACTCGGTATCATCCTGCTCAGTCTTCTCAGCCTACAGATCAAGGAGTGGATGATAATATAGTTTGGGACTTTGATGCTGAATATTAGGACTTTATTAGTTTTGTTTGTTTGATGTTAAGTTATTTTGTGGACTTTATATGTTTGTAATATTCAATACTTTATATTGTGAGACATTGAATGTTTGTTAGATTATTTGCTTGAATAGTTAAAGTAGTTTAGATTTTATTTTTGTGTTAGTTAATTGCATTTGTTTTTATGTTAAATAGGATGTTAGTTTTCTTTAGTATGTTTTTATTTTATTTTGTATTGTTTTAAGTTTTTAAAATTGTTAATCTGTTAGTTCAATTGTTTTTAATATGTTAGTAATTCATATGTGTAGTATAGAGTTATTTTAATTGTTGTATTTAATACTTATCTCAGATTTTATCCCTGCATTTTCATTAAATTGTTATATATATATAGAGAATACTAACCGTACAAGTTCAATGAAAAATGAAAAAGCCTGCAAAAATTTCAAAGAAAAAAAGAAATACCTCAACTTCAAAGGTATGATTTATTTACTTTCCTTCTTTTTCATTATTTAGAGTAGATATAAAAATTTAAGTTTGGGGGGAGTAAAATACAAATTTAGTTATTAACTTGTTCTCAATTTTTATTTTCAAATTATTATAAAATGATTTTTATAGCAAAATTTTCAATTTAATTAATATGAATTATTTTATTTAATTATTATAAAAGGTTAAATGAAATATTTCTAGTGCTTTAATTAATTAAATAGAATAAAATATTTGGTTAAAGGGAATAAGAATATAGTAAACTTTTTTTAGTAAGGAAAACTATATTCTAAAATTAAAATTCTTAAGTATTCAAGTGAAAAAGAAAAGATTGAAAATCAATGAAGTAAAAACTATGAAGCATATATAAGCTAAGAAATATTTCTAAGTTTCAAATTTAGGAAGATGAAAATGAAGTTCAAAATTATTAACAGGCTCTCCAGATACAGTAATCCTCATAAAAAAAAAGAAAAGAGAAAAAGAAAAAGAAAAAGAAAAAGAAAAAAAGAAAAATGAGGAGAAGCTTGAGGAGATGTCTTATAAAAAATTGGCTTCATTTGAATTAACCTAAAGGGAAAAACTTAAATATTTCCAAACTTATGTTTATGGATTAGAATTTTACCTAATAGTGTTTCTTGAATTTCTTATCATATGAATATCTTAAGTAGTTATTCTTTTAAATATAGTCATTCACGAAATGAATAGTAAGCTAGAAATCTTAGACTCGATAACTAAATAATTTATTTCTATAAGATTAATTAAATTACATGAATTATTTTTATTTAACTTTATTATGATATTAATTAATCTAATTCTTAGTTATTTAAATTGAAAAATCTTATTATAAAACTCATTATTTTTATGTAGTACTAAAATTACTTGAGGACGAAGTAATAAGTAAGTTTGGGGGATTTTGATCACTGAAAATTTTATTAAGAAATTCATACCTATTTTTGATGAAATTTCACTTTAAAGAAAGGTATTTTCTTTATTTTATTGCAGGAATGGAGAATCTAGGTGATAAAAGCAAAAATCATAAAAAGGAGCGAATTTGGAGCAAAAAGGAAGAAAATAATGAAATTTGTGCTGAGTCGCCGACGGCGAGATTGAGCCCGCCGACGGCGAGGCTACAAGGAGACATTTACGAAGGAATTATAACCGTCTCGGCGACAACAAGCTCCGAGCCCGCCGACGGCGAGCTGGCGCTGAAGATCTTCCGGAAGCCTCGCCGAGCGGCGAGGTAGTTCGTCGCCGACGGCGAGCTAGTTCAAATGGCGCAGATACATTGAACCTGAACACTTTTTGAAGGGATGCTTACACACGGCTTGGTCCTTTGCTCACCTCTATATATAGAGGCCGAAATTCAGCATATAAGTGTATAGTTTTTGTGTCTTTAAGTGTTATAAGTGTGTTATTTTGAGTCTTTAGTGAGTCTTTAGTGAGTCGGTGAGTTTTTAGTGAGTCTTCTTCATCTTGGAAGGAAGAGTCGAAGAAGCTGCGAGGAGTACGCTTAGGGATAAATCGAGATAAGTATTTGTATTTATTGTTTTTAACTTTAAATGAAATCCATGCTTAGTTTAGTTCTCATGCATTCGAGTAGTTTATTAGTCTTTCTCCTCGTTTATGAAATTAAGTATTTGGATGAACTAAAAATAGAAGTAGTTTTATATATTAATAAATTGTGATAATTTTTACTTAAAACTTAATTTACTTTCAACTGGCCATTTGATTTGCTAAAATGTGTTGATTATCAACTATAGTAAAAATTACATCCGATATTCGAGTAATTCAAAAGCCTTGGAAGGAGGGTGCAAATAAATGGGGAAATAATATCACTGGGCGTAGAATTGAGCATTTTAGTGTGACAGACTAAAATATTCAATTCGGTCATATTGTTTGAGAGCTGAAGTGTAGATGTTAGCCCTCAAGCGAGGGGAACGTGGGAGCTCTGAAGTGGCATTTGGTATCCTCCCTGCCTTGCCGCAGATTCAGTAATCAAACATAGGATTAGTCAATATTCTTTACACCTGGACCAAAGGCTAAAGAATAGGAATGCTCCTATTTGTCACAATACCTTAAAATTATCTTTTTAAATTCAACAATCACTTAAATTTTTAAACAAGGGGAAATATACTTTTTCTGAATAGTTAAGACTTATTTAGCAATTTGTTTAATTTCCTGCACTTTCAATACGTATTAATTTTCTACTTAGTTAAGTTACCTGATTAAAATAATTAGTTTACTTTATTGCGCTTAAATTTAGAATTCCAAATTTTCGTATACTATTTTAAAATTATTATTATTATTTTAAAATTAGATGTTATTTAATTTTCTCTTTCCCTGTGGGATCGATAACCAGGACTCCACTAGAGCCCTGTATTACTTGATACGATACATATACTTGCGTAGCATCCACAACATAAACAATTACAATTCTATACATATAATATAGCGGAGTCAAGTTTTTGGCGTTGTTACAATTAAATTTAAAAAAAAATATCATAATATAAAATTGTGGGTCAAAGACATACCAATTTTTTTAAATGGACAACAAGTACTTTCTCAGATTGACATGGACAATTTCCACAATATTGGTGAAAACACGATAGTGACAATAATTAATGAAGAAAAAGATGATTGGCGATAACCAATCATTCAATATCTACAAACCGAAAGATTACCTGAAAACACTTCTATTGCCACTGAAATTAAACAAAGAGCATTATCATATGATCTAATAAATGATGTCCTTTATAAATGATCTTTTGACCAAATGTGGTTAAGGTGCTTAAAACAAGTTGAAGTTCAAGATATTTTTAAAGAGATCCATTCATGTTTATGTGGCGCACACCAATCTCGACCTAAAAAGAAAATAAAAATAAAAAGGATGGGATATTATTGGCCGACAATGATGACTGATTGTATTAAGGTCGTGAAGAAATGTCATCAATGTCAAATACATGGAGTCATATTACACCAACTGCCAAATGTATTACACCCAACCATATCATCATGGCTATTTGAATGTTGGGGAACTGACATAGTGGGCCCTATAGACCCTCCATCATCTAAAGGTCATAAATTTATTTTAGCAGCTACTGATTACTTCTCAAAAAGGCCAGAAGCAATACCACTTAGAGAGGTTAAAGCAGAAGAAGTTCTTCATTTACTCAAAACACACATTATCTACATATTTGGAATTCCTCGAAGGGTTATATCAGACAATGGATTGGCCTTCAAAAATACAAAATTGAATAATTTTATTCAAAGGCATGGCATAGATTGAAGATATTCTACAATCAATTATCAAAAAGCTAATGGTTTAGCTGAAGCCTTCAATAAAACAATGGTTCAAATTCTTAAAAAGACATTAATCAACAGTCTAAGACAATGGCATGAATGAATAATAGAAGCTTTATGGGCCTATAGAACTACATACCGAACACCAACACGATCAACACCGTTTGCTCTGGTATACGGTTCGGAGGCTATTTTGCCACTCGAAATGCAAATCCCTTCTCTCAGAGTTGCGATAACAAATAAAATAATTGAAGAAGGAAATGTCAAATCACGACTTGAAGAACTTGAGAGTTTAGAAGGTAAACATCTACAAGCTCAACAAAATCTTGAAGCTGTATCAAGCAAAAATGATACGGACATATGACAAATTGGTTCGACCAAGAATCTTTCAAATTGGTGATTTTGTTTTAGTTCTCCGAAGACCTATAGTAGATCACCAAAAAATAGGTGGAAGGTTCGAACCAATATGGGAGGGCCCTTATATAATTGAAAAGACATATTCTGGAGGATCTTACCAACTGGTAGATTGTCAAGGAGAAATAATTTTGCCTCCAATCAATGGGCGTTTCTAAAAAAAATATTATTCAACATTAAAAATAATGACTTGTTTATAAACTGGGATAATAATATATTTTTTCAAAACATCTTTGTGATACAAGTCTTGAATTTTGTGTTTTGTGATATCCTTTCTACTTATTAAGCAAGTGCTTTAAGATTAGTTCCTTAACATAATGAAAAGAGTCTAATATGTTACATTATCCAGTTGTTTTCAAGGAAAATGTCTAACAACAGACTTTTTTTTACATTCCAAAGTGATGTTTGTCTGGCTTTGGGCCAATGATGTATTGACAAAGGATCTAAAATCCATTTTGATTTCGATTTCTCTCAAGTTAAATTACTCTATGATGGGCCCTTGTTATCTATTGCTAACAAAGAAGAAGCAAAAGGAAAGCCCTCTGTCTTAGAATTCAAACTTCGTCAACAAACAATTTAGACTAAAAAAGTTGATGAAAAATTAAAGTCAGTAATAGTAGCTCCATCCCACAAAAATGGAATGGCATCTGCTAGCGGAGTGAATAAATTAGCCTCTAGAATGACTACAACCCAGAGAAGAAATCATAATAAATGACTCAAGAAACTTAAGGAGAAAGAAAGTCAAAATATAAAACTGATGGAAGAAGATGATGAGTTCGAGTTTCCGGTACTTCGAAACTTTCCTAAAGAGACATATTATGTCTTAGGAGAAGAAATGATTGAAGAAGAGGATAGAATTGAATGAAGAACATTCACTCCCTTTCCTTACGAACCAACATTAGATCTCACGACAACAGAGGTAATAAATGACAAACAGATTGCTTCTCAAGAAGAAGTGAAACATATTCAAGCTATTAAAAGACAATCACTTGAAAAATTTCAATATATTAATGGTCCAACCATTAATATATTGGAAGGCATTCAGTTGTTTGCCCGAGTTTTTGACGAAGTGGAACAAGGTACCATTATTGAACATATAATAGAAGCCCGTGATCATGGATGAGCTGCACACCTGAAAAGGTGTACATACTCTGAACCTAATAGATGGATTCTTGGAAAAGGTCATATGACTATTCAATATGGATGCTGTTATAATTATGTTGTGGGGATTTTACAACATGAACAAGTAGATCCATTACCGATGATGATTATTCAGATTATCAGACGATTTGTGACATGAAATAAAATGCCTACTGAATGTGTTCCAGATAGTTGCATTATAAATATATATGAGGAAGGTGCTTTATACCACCACATATTGATAGTCAAGATTTTCAAAGACCCTTTTGCACTCTCTCCCTCAAGAACAAGAGTTCTATTCTGTTTAGGAGAGAAACACAAATTGTGGGTCTGGGAGAATTCGTGGATCTTATCATATTCTCTTACCACGAGGATCAGTCTTAGTCTTGCAAGGCAATGTAGCTGATGTTTCGAAGCACTGTATACCAAGTGTGAGTCGACCGCGCATATCAATAACATTGAGAAGAATGCGCCCTGAAAAGCGTCTCGATTGATATCAACTAATACCATAACTGAAGGGGCTACAATCCTTAGAGCTGCCATGACCTTATGAATATCTAAACACCGAAGACATATGCAATGAACAATGTCTCGGAGTGTTAGATATTTGTGGAAGGTCAAGCAGTATCTGAGAACATTTGACATGATAATGCATAAATAGTATGCAGTTTGTATTGTTTAATACATGAAGTACCGTTAACTCCTACCACCTATGTACATTATTAGGTGTGAAATAATATCATGTGAAATATTTCTTTGTTTACTATAATACATCACCCGGTCCAAGAGTGTCGAAATGAACTAAAATGATATGATGAATTACTTATGATAATCAACATGAGAAGAATTATTTGACCTATATAGGTCAAATCCCCAGTTGGGAGTCCCTAAAGGATAAATTCTTATTTGAGAGTAATCCTCTCTCTCTATATAGTTATCGGATATGAGTCCTTTCCTGACACATAAATCATTCCTATAACTCGACATTGACATCTCTGAGAGATGATATAATATTTTCTCTCTCTATAGTTATCAGATACAAGTCCTTTCCTGACACAAAAATTATGGCATTCCTATAACTCGACATTTGAAATCTCTGAGAGATGATATGACATCCTGTCTATCTATAGTTATCAGATATAAGTCTTTTCTTGACACAAAAATTATGGCATTCCTATAACTCGACATTTGACATCTCTGAGAGATGATATGACATCCTCTCTCTCTCTCTCTATAGTTATCGGATATAAATCTTTTCCTGATAGGAAAATTATTGCATTCCTATAACTTGATATTTGACATTTCTGAGAGATGACATGAAATCCTCTCTCTCTATAGTTATCGGATATAAGCCCTTTCCTGACACGGAAATTATGGCATTCCTATAACTCGACATTTGACATCTTTTAGAGATGACATGACATCTTCTCTCTCTATAAATATCAGATATAAATCTTTTCCTGACATGAAAATTATGACATTCCTATAACTCGACATTTGACATCTCTAAGAGATGATATGACATCTTTTCTCTCTATAGTTATCTGATATAAGTCATTTCCTGATACGAAAATTACGACATTCCTAAAACATGACGTTTGACATCTCTAAGAGATGATATAACATCTTCTTTCTTTTCAGTAATTAGATATAAATCCTTTTCTGACATAAAAATTATGACATTCCAATGGTTATCTCCTTGAGAAAAGATATAAGTCACATAACATTCCTTCTCAAAGCCAACATACAAATATCTAACATTCTTTAAGGATATCATGACATTCATCCTATTTCCCAATGAGACATTTCTTAATAAATTGATAATGGAAATTCAGACTATTTCGGTCAACGCCAATATGTGTGGCATACTTATGTAGTATTTCACACATATTGGGGGCCCTTTGTTGAGCTCACTTTTGTGAAGGTCTCAATGACAGTTAACAAACCCTAATGACTAGGCTAAAAATATAATAAATCCTTTTTAATCCAAATTTTTAATTTTAAATGATCCAATCAACAATAACAATCCCAAATTTGATCAACCCTGGTGACTCAATAGGTCAACCCTTTGATCCAAAAAGTCAACTTTTGTCAAAATGGTCAATTCTAACACAATGACCAATTATTGATCCACCAAGCCAACTTTTGACCTAGAGAACAACTTTGGAAAAATTAATCAATTTTTGACTCAAAGTTCAACTATTGGCTACCAAGTTAATCAAAACACTAAAATGGTCACATATGATCCATTTAGCCACCTAAAGACATTAAATGACCATTAAGACAACTTTGGTCAACCTTTAACCCAGATAGGTCAAAAATTGATTAAAATACCTAAATCATATCCCTTGGGTTAAAAAATTGACTTCGATAACAGAAATTGACATAATTAGGCTGACATTGATCAAATTTACCAAAATTTAACCCAAAAGTCACCACAAGTTGACTAAAACCCTAAATTTTGTCAACATGACCAATTTAGACCATAAAATGACAAAACCACCAAATTTATGACCAAATCAACCATTACAAGGTTGAGAAAGTCACATTAGTTATCTTTGGACTAAAATTGATAAACCCATGTCAACTTGAGTCAACTTGGGTTAATATTGGTCAACCTTAGTCAACACTCATCAAATTTGGTCAAAATACTCAATTTTGAACAAAAAATAATATGAATTAATCAAATAATTATTCAAAAATTATTTTGATTAATTAATTGGCCAATTATATAATTTTCAATATTTTAATTAATTAAATAATTAATTAAAATGAAAATATAATAAAAAGGCATTAAATAGGACAAAATTTAATTTTAAATAAAAATTGACACAAAAATTAATCAAATAATTAATTTGAAATTATTTTTAATTAACTAATTAGTAAAATAATTTCCAACATTTGAATTAATGACATAATTAATTAAAATGGAAATTAAATTAAGAATTGTGCATGAAATAGAATTTTAACCCATGATACCATGGTTTTCAAAAATTCCAATCCCCTTTATGACGTCACAAATGACTTCATATGAAGTCATCATGGGTCACCTATAACCCATGGGATTTATTAGATTTAGGTTAACACATTAAATAACCCATAATCTACCATTTTAACCATGGTTAATGAGGTTCATCATGAAGGGAAACAAGGTGTCATCCTCTCCCAATCTCAAAGCATGACTCACCTTCTCCATCAAAACGAGGTGGCTCACCACTTCAAGTGTGTCATGAACTCACCAATATGAGTAAAACACCGATTAACCTCTCTTTGGTACCATTCTTAACTTAAGTTATGTTTCATCATGACTAAATTATAAAAATTTTAAATGAGAGGTTTATGTGTCATCCCCTCATCAAAGTTTAAATGAAATGTTGAAAGGAAGAGGGCTTGCCTTCTTGACTCACCATGCACCTCCCAGATAAACCAATGGAGGGGAAACAAAATTCAAACCCAATTCCACACCATGGTTGAAAACCATCTTGGCTAAGGCATGCATGGAATGACTAAGAGGCTAAGGTGTCACTATTCCATCAAATTGAGTAAATCGATTTGGAAATTTCCTAGGGGAGGTAACTTCAACAAGATTCAACAAGCCCAATCCACCTCACAAGGGATCCATTGAAGGCAAGACAAAATCCAAACTCAAAACCTTCACCATGGTTAAAACTATATTACCTAGGCTTGAAAATTTACAATCCATCATTACCATAGCCGAAATCTTCCCCCAAAACATTAATGAGACAATTAGCAACCTCCCTAGATGATCTAAAGCCAGCCCAAGCTCATCCAAGGCTAGCCATGGCTATAAAAGAACCCAAATCCGAGCCATGGACGGAGAGGAGACCAAAATATGAAAGTCCCCAATTACTGCCCAAATCCCTTGGCTCCCAGCATCAAAGTTTCTTCTCAAAGCCTAAAAATTGATCCCCAATGAAACCAGGCTCTCAAACCCACCATAACTCCTCAATTTGAACAACCCGAGAGCACCAAAAATAATTCCAAACCAGGGAAAAATTGAAGTCTGAAGCCAACCTCTCCAAATCTTCAAATTGACCATTCTAAAACCTTTTAGGGACCAAACGAGGAAGATCCAAATCGAAATCAAGCTTCCCAATAGCCCCTAACCTAGGCTTTGATCAAGCCTCTTTAAGTCGAGCCACCTCAAAATCAAACTTATATACAGCCTTAATTGGAACTCAAATTGACTTGCAGAGAAGCTTTCTATGGTCAAGACGAAGCTCTAGGACTATTTAAATCAAGCTCAAATTAATTAAGGCCAAGGTATGGATTTTTCCTTTTAATGGCATTCGGGTTTGGAACATTGTGAAAGAAATCATTTCAAAACCCTCACTATCCATATGGATGTCTTCATCTCCTCAAGATGAAGCTATAGGATCAAAAATCACTCGATTTCTTCAAGAATTGAGTGAGATATTGATCCTAGACCATGGACGGTCTACGCGATCAGAAGGATGAAGACGATGAACTACAGTCGTCCGTTCTCGTGTTCTGGAAATGGATGGTTAAGATTAAATTCCATTGTCTCCTGTGTTAGGATCCCCGTAAGGGATTAAGCGTGTTTCGAGCAATCCGAGAACAGGCGGCGCTCCACTGTTTTTTTTGAGTTGATTAATGGATTAATTAATTCAGAGAAACCTTAAAAAAATCAAAAATTCATATATTTTTAAATAAAAATCACAAAAATACAATAAAAATATCCCTGGAAAGAGGAAACAGAGGAGAATATTGTGGAATGAAAATTTTTAATCTTTAGTTTATATTTTATTTTTAATTAATTAATTACTTTGTGGAATAACTTAAATATTAAAAATTAATTATAATTTCAAAAATTATAAAATTTTCACCAAATCACATCCTCATGGTATGACACATTTTCTGATTTTTCTAAGGATAGCAAAATTCTTTAGGGCAGCTTTTTCTAATTTTCATGAGATTTGGTAATTATTTTAAATAATAATTCTAAAAGTCAAAAATAGGAAATTTAAATTGATATTGGTTGGAAATTTAAGGGGAATAAATTCAAACTCTAAAATGACAAATTCTAACCTTTTAGAAATTTAAAATGATATTTCACTTATTAGGATTAAAAATTTTAAATTTTAAAATCCTAAAACATCTTTAAAAATTCAAAGATCATTTTACTTAACCCATGCCATCATGAATTAAGTTAAATTTGAGTTTAAACACTCAATGGAATCAAATTTAATATTAATCTCAATCGACCTCATTAATCCTTAATTAAATTAGGATTAAGACAAAATTAAAATCTAACTAGATTTAACCACACTTTAAACTTAGTTAAATCCTCTTTAGGACAAAATCAAATCTTAATTAAGTTTAAAAAACATATTAGACTTAATTAAATCAAAATCAAAACATAATTAAGTATAAAGACACATTAGACTTAATCAAACCATTAAACCTTAATTACATTATGTTTAATTTAATTATAAAAATATAATTAAGTTTAAAGACATATTAAACTTAATTAACCCATTAAACCATAATTACATTAGTTTTAATATAAATATAAAAACATAATTAAGTTTAAAGACATATTAAACTTAATTAACCCATTAAACCTTAATTACAATAGGTTTAAGACAAATCAAACCATGATTAGGCCTAACCTCTAATTAGACCTGATTAAACACCTTAAACCTAATTCTATTAGGTTTTAATTAAACCTGAACCCTAATTAGGTTTAACGCATATTAAACCTAATTAACCAACTTAAACCTTACTTACGTTAGGTTTAAGTAATCTTTAAATCCTTAATTAGGTTTAACCACATTAAACATAATTAATCAACTTAAACCTTACTTACATTAGGTTTAAGTAACCTTTAAACCCTAATTAGGATTAAACACATTAAACCTAATTAATCAACTTAAACTTTACTTACATTAGGTTTAAATAATCTTTAAATTCTAATTAGGTTTAACCACATTAAGCCTAATTAATCAACTTAAACCTTATTTACATTAGGTTTAAGTAATCTTTAAACCCTAATTAGGTTTAACCACATTAAACCTAATTAATCAACTTAAAACTTACTTACGTTAGGTTTAAGTAACCTTTAAACCCTAATTAGGTTTAACAACATTAAACCTAATTAATCAACTTAAACCTTACTTACATTAGGTTTAAAGAATCTTTAATTCCTAATTAGGTTTAACCACATCAAGACTAATTAATAACCTTAAACTTTACTTACATTAGGATTACGTAATCTTTAAACCTTAATTAGGTTTAACACATTAAGCCTAATTAAACAACTTAAACCTAAATTACATTAGGCTTAAGTAATCATCAAATCCTAATTAGGTTTAACCACATTAAACCTAATTAATCAACTTAACCTTACTGCATTAGGTTTAAATAATCTTTAAATCCTAATTAGCTTTAACCACATTAAACCTAATTAATCAATTTAAACCTTACTTACATTAGGCTTAAGTAACTATAAAACAATTAGACTTAACCCTAATTAAGTCTAATTAATCTATTAAACCTGATCCAAATTAGGTTTAATTAACCCTTAAACCAATTAGACCTATCCTTGATTAAGTCTAATTAATCAATTAAACCTTATCTAAAGTAGGTCTAATTAACCTTAAAACCAATTAGAATTAACCCTAATAAAGTCTAATTAGTCAATTAAACCTTACCAAAATTAGGTTTAATTAGTCCTAAACCAATTAGAATTAACCTCTAATTAAGTCTAATTAATCAATTAAAACTTACTTACAATAGGTTTAATTAACCTTAAATCAGTTAGACTTAGCCCTATTTGTGTCTAATTAATCCATAAAATCTTGTTTGAATTAGGTTTAATTAATTTTAAACCTATTAGATTAAACCATAATAAATTTTATAACATTAAACTTAATTAAACTATTAAACCTTAACCAACATAGGTTTAATCAAACTTAAACCATAATTAAGTATCACTTTAGACTTAATTAAACTATTAAACCTTAACCAAATAAGGGTTATTCAATCCTAAACCATGCTTAAGTCTATTAAATCCTAATCTTAAAATCCTAATTAGGTTTAACCACATCAAGCCTAATTAATCAACTTAAACTTTACTTACATTAGGTTTACGTAATCTTTAAACCCTAATTAGGTTTAACACAATAAGCCTAATTAATCAACTTAGACTTAACTTACATTAGGTTTAAGTAATCATTAAATCCTAATTAGGTTTATCCACATTAAATCTAATTAATAAACTTAAACCTTACTTACATTAGGTTTAAATAATCTTTAAATCCTAATTAGGTTTACCCACATTAAACCTAATTAATCAACTTAAACCTTACTTACATTAGGTTTAAGTAACTTTAAACCAATTGGACTTAACCCTAATTAAGTCTAATAATCAATTAAACCTTATCCAATTTAGGTTTAATTAACCCTTAAAGCAATTAGACTTAACCCTAATTATGTTTAATTAATCAATTAAACCTTATCTAAATTAGGTTTTATTAACGTTAAAACCAATTATACTTAACCCTAATTAAGTCTAGTTTGACAATTAAACCTTACCCAAATTAGGTTTAATTAGTCCTAAACATGTTAGAATTAAACCCTAATTAAGTCTAATTAACAAATTAAACCATACCTACAATAGGTTTAATTGACCTTAAATCAATTAGACTTAACCCTAATTTAGTCTAACTAATCAATAAATCTTGTCTGAATTATGTTTAATTAATTTTAAACCTATTAGATTAAACCATAATAAAGTCTATCACATTAGACTTAATTAAACTATTAAACCTTAACAAACTAAGGTTTAATTAATCTTAAACCATAATTAAGTCTATCACATTAGACTTAATTAAATTATTAAAACTTAACCAAATAAGGTTTAATCAATCCTAAACCTTGCTTAAGTCTAATTCAGTAGGTTTAATAAATTTATTAAACCTTAATTAAATAAGCTTTAATCAAACATAAGCCTTACTTAAATCAGGCATAAATAACTTTAAATTTCAGTTAAGTCTTATTTATATCAGACTTAATTAAATCTTTAGTTCTACCTAAATAACACTTGAATGGTCTTCAAATCCTAATTAAGTCTAATCTATTTAGACTTAATTAACCTTTGACTATTATTTAAATAAAACGTAAACCTTAATAAATTTTATTTTAACCAGACTTAACTCAAACCTTAAGTTTAGGCTCATCTTAACTTGAACCTAACCAAACCTAAATAAAATTAAGTTCAACCCATATTGAACTTAAGTTAACCTTAAGTTTAGATTCAACTTAACTTGAACCTAACTTAAATCAAACTTAACTCAACATTAAGTTCAACCTAAATTGAACTTATTTTAACAAAATTAAATTCAACTCAAAATTAAGTTAGACCCAAATCGAACTTAGTTAAGGTCAATCTAAATTAAACTTATGATTCAATTAATTTGAACTTATTATGACAAAAATAAATTTGATAAATCTAATTTAAATCAAAATTTGATTTAAATCAAACTTAAGTCAACATTATTAACTTAAGTTCAAACAGACATGAACTCAAGTTAATAGACATGAACTTAAAATTAACTCAGGTTGAACCCATATTAAATTCAAATTACATCAAACTAAAAACAAATTTTCTTTTGAACTACTTTAAAGATCAAAACAAAAATATTCAGATTCTAACTACATTGAGTTTGATTATCAAATAACTTTATTTAAGTCTAATTCATATTAGACTTAACACTTCTTCTAGATTCAAATGACATTGAATCTAGAATCTTAAATCTAACTTATGTTAGTTTTGTAATTCAACTTAATATTAGATTTGAATGACACTAAATCTAAGATTCTAAAGTCTAATTTATGACATTGAATCAAATCATTAGATCTAAATCTTTAAATTCAAATAAAATGGAAACTAAATCTAATCAAATCTCAAAAAATGATTTCTCAAATCCAATCAAATTTTTAGATTTAACTGACAATAAATCTAAAAAAATAAAAACACATTAAATTTAAAATTTTAAGTTAAAAATACATCAAACTTAAAGATTTTGACATGAAATGACATAAAAATCTTAAGAAATCGTAAACAACTTAAAATTCTTCAAACCTAAAATTAGAGAAAGGCACTTAAATTTAAATAAAAACTTAATGAACAAAACTCACTGAATGTAACTTGAACCCCAATTTTCTTAGTCTACAAAGATTTCTCGAACAATGCAATATTATTTATTTACAGAAATCTTCCGGACCTGGTTTAAACACTTTTCAGTTTAGGTAAATTAAGGCCTCTAATAACCTTGGATTGACGAAGCCAGTGATATCTTAACTAATTCAAAAAAAAGGATTAAAGAAAAAAAAACTGACATTATTTCTTTCTGACACTATTTTCCATTGCAGTATGAAAATAAATTACATTTTAGATTTTCTTTGCATGTTAGAGGGTGTGTTAACTCTGTTTTGCAGGACGACGTATCTAAGACGTGATGAAACAAAACAAAATCACAACGACATCAAAAAAACAATATTGACAAAATAAAACAAAATAAATGATATTAAAATGATAAAATCAAGATAAAACAAAACTAAAACTTTTAGGATAGCCACCAAAAAATAAACAGCAACAACAAAAATAAAAAACAACAAAACAAAAAAGGACAAACAACAAAACAAAAATGATAGACAAGATGACATGACAATAAGATAAATCTAACACGACAAAATGACATTTAGGATTTAATGTGGGTACGTTTTTCCTTAAAAACTTTCCAGAAAACAAGTGATTAACATTAATCAGATGTTTTCTTAGACAATTATAAATTGTCTAAGATGTAATTAACTATAAGAGCTTGCTTCTATAAGAGAATTAAAGAACTCAGAATAGATATTATAACTAAAAATCTCTGGTTACTCAGAATAGATATAGAATCTCTAGGAAAAGACAATCCTGGAATTTTCATTTGGAGGATTATCACCGACACCTCTTTTTCTATTGTTTTCTATATTATTAGCCCTTATTTTCTTAAAATTTCTTAATATCTAAATATTATTTTATAGAATCTAAATAAATAAGATTTATTGAAGATTAGGGCAATATTATAGATAAACATAGTGGCGACTGAAAATCGACATCAACACGTTAGAAAATGTCCTACACAGCGACGACACAGCCATCAACCGTAAACATAATCCTAACAATACAGAATGTCTTAAAGATGTCTTTATAAATTGTCAAAAGTGTAAAAGTATAAATTATTTTAATACTTCAAATCACTATAAAAGATTGAGCTAAAGGTGGCCAATTGATCTAGTAGATGAAAGATGGCCGATCGAGCCAGTGTAGGCAGTTGATCGATGAAGGATTGTCGATCGATATTATCAGGTCATTGTTGGCCAATCAATCAAGTCAACGAAATATAATTGATTAAGCTAGCGTGGGTGGATGATCTAAGATACAGGCAAAAATGAACATTTTAAGGCATCCTTTTAACAAAATCACGCGATGCAAAGTGACAAGGATACAAGCACATGCAATGTGAACATCTCATCGTACTAGATGATAAATCAAACTCTCCTTATTTCTTGTTTCATAATGTGGTGAATTGATGCGATGCGACTTTATATATGCTTTAAAATACAAGAATTTGATACCACTTTTTAGAATTTTTAATTCCTGGTAAATGGCTTCAAAAACTTGATGTGCGAGGTTTACTTTTATAATTTTATATTTAGATTTTATTATTGTAAAAGTCACAATTTTAAATGCAAGTATACGTATCATTCAAGTAATACATGGCTCTAGTGGAGTCCTAGTTATCGATCCCACTGGGATAGTGAATTTATAAAAAGTAAGAAATATAAGTAATATTTTGGAATATTCAAAAGAAATTTATATATACCTTTCTTTATTTTCTTTATATATATATATATATTCAAAATTAATTTGCTAACAATTTTTACTAAATGCAAGTAAGCAGTAAGAAATAAAGTAAAGTAAGCAGTAATTAAAATTTAATGCAAGTATAAAAATGACTTTCTCCTTTTTCAACTTATCCAAGAATTATAAAGTAATTATCTTTTGTAGGGAATTAAGATTATGGTATTATGCCAAATAGAAGCATTCCTATTCCTTACCCTTTAGTCCAGGTGCAAAGAACATTGACTAATCTATAGATAGGCACAGGATGTTTTATTAGTAGAATGGGTTAATCTAAGCTAACACTACTAGATGTCCGATGGTGGCTATGGTCGGCCCTACCAGTGACCCATTACCTTTCTATAAACCAAATTATTAGAATTTAGTCTGTCACTCTAAAAACTAATTAATTTTACGCCCAATAAATATTATCTTCCTATTTATTTGCACTTCACCTTAAATAATCCTCGTATAGCCTGCGATTACCTAAGGATTCATTTGATATATACAAGTTAAGAATTTATCTTCAGATAAGTCTCAAAATTCTTCAACAGGTTTTAACAAATTAAATGGCCAATTTAAAAAGTAAACTAAAATCAGGTATTAATATCATCACAATGTTTTAAAATATTTTGTATTTAATTCTACTACAAAATTTAATTAATTTATAATCTTTTCAGAGTTCAAAGCAGAAAGATAACTAACTACTCAGAACACATTAAAATAACACAACACAACACATTTATAAAACTTTGAACTAAAGTACAAATACTTATCTGAAGTGTTCCTTCAAGTGATCCACTGACTTCTACAGAATCCAAAGAATTGATGAAAGACTCCAACAACAATACACACAATAAACACTCAAAATATACTCACTAGATACAAAATAAAGTGGCACCCTAAATATGGAAGAGAATAAATAAAACTTGAGATGAGAGAGAAGATGTTAAAATGGGTATGTGTACTACGAAGGGGGGTTTTGGTGCGAATTTTTTTGTAGAATGGGCTCCTATTTATAGAGCTCTGAAATTGACCAGGGGTTGCTTAAGGTACCTCTTCAAAATTCATCCAAATTCAATGTATCTTCTAAAACGTAACTGTCGCACCTAGGCGCCGGTATCTGGCGCCTAGGCACCGGACTCCGTGACTAGGTCTTTCACACCTCTTCACTTTGGGTCGCACCTCTTCGGGATCCAGACCATTTCCTTTTGTCCAAATACATTGTATCACCTGTCCAATATATTAGAAGTAACTTCCAGTCTTCTAGAAGCTCCAATAACCGCTTAACACCGTCAAAATAACTACCTAAATTCATCACAAAAACTTGACAGCATCTCTATCGAGCTAGCACTTAGGCGCCGGATTCTGGCGCCTAGGCGCCAGGCCAATAATTCCAAAATTTTACTCCATAAGCTCCATTATTGCTCCTTTTTTCTCATTTTTCCTTCTTTTTCTTTTTGGACTCTTTTTAAATCATCTACATCAAAAAACATAAAAATAACTTTCATTAAAGCATAATATCTTTAAGAATTGAATCATAAATAAGGCATAAAAATGGGTTTCTTTTAGGTAGATCAAATTCCCCCAAACTTAAATGTTACTTGTCCTCAAGTAACCCTTTTAATTACATAAAATAAATAACATTTAGAATGAAGTAAAAATATTTACGATTCCTTGTAATTTTGGTTTTATAAATGCTTTAGCAAATCATTAACCAAATTTCACTAATTAAGTTTAATTTTAAGAATTACTGAATATTTTACTACCCAATTATAAGACTTCGAAATTTTCATTTACTTCAAGAATAATTATAGTTTATCATATTAAGGTCTCATAGAATATTCACAAGAAGAAGATTTTCATGAAATATTTTTCTAATAAAAATATATGTACATAGAAATTAAGTTAAAAATGTAATTAGTTTTCTTCTTATAAGATAATTCAAGTGAAGCCATTTTTTGATTAGGCATTTCCTCAAGCTTCTCTCACTTTCTTTTCTTTCTTTTCTTTTTTTTCTTTTTTTTTTAAGTGAGGATTATTATTTTTAGATAGCCTGTTACGGATTTTGAACTTCACTATCCTTAACTTATTTTCAAAAACTTATACATTCTTACTTAATGAATATGACATTAATAATTTATTATTTTTCAAAATTATTTCAATATTTTTTTTTCAAGTACTAATCTTGATTCCTTAGTATTTCAAAAATACAATTCTCTTTACTATAAATAGAAAAATTTTGAGCTTATTATTCTTTAAGCTAAATAATTCTATTTTAAAATCAACCAAAATTTTTTGAAGTTTTAGTTAAGTTTACTAAATTATTTATAAATTCTAAAATTTATGTAATCTTAAATAGATTTTTCATTGCTTATATTATGTTAATATATTTTTAAAGAAAATATTAGTTCTCTAAGGACAAATAAAACTTAAATTTGATACATGTTTTCCCTTCCCCCAAACTTCAGCTTTAGTATAAATATAAATCATGAAATTTTCTAAAGCATGAGAGAAAAAAATACACCTGAATTAATCTAAGTACAATAATGATGTAGTAAGGAAAAACTATCTTCTACTTCTACACATGCTTTAATAGGAATATAACAAAAATGATTAAGCATATATAGAAAAGTTTTGCAGAGCAGGAGTTAATTTTTTTTAATTTTTTTTTAAAAAATAAATCTTTTTTTTTATATATATTTTTAATTTTTGAACATGCAAATTTACTAACTATTCATGAACACTAAGCAGTAGAGTTGAAACAGAAATAAACTTTTATAGAAATTCATTCACATTTCAGTCTTAAACACACATCAGATAATCTAAAAACAGTTTTAACATAAAAAGTTCACATAAACACTAATAAATAACATCACAATAAAAAACACAAGAAACAAGAAAACACACTAAAAAAATTCAAAAATCTCTTAAGATAAGTCAAGCTACTAATCACTGTCTGTAGCTTCATCATCGTCATCAATAAAAGAAAACTCCATATCCTTTGGATCAACATATGCTGAAAATCTGGGACAAGTAGGGAACTGAACATCGTGCTCACCCTTCAGAAATCTCACTAAAGACTCTGAATACTCAGTATCATAATCACTCTTTCTTTGTGTATACTCAGAAAAATGATTAATCTTCTTATCTATCGTATCTACTCTACAGTGAGTTAAGAATAACTCATGCTGCTGCTCTATAAACTGATCATGCATGGTTTCCCAAAAAGTAGATGATGGCTCAACAGAAGTAGATGGTCGAGAAGTAGAAGCTCTACCTGAAGTAGGTAATGAACCAGAAAGTGCAGTAGAAGTCTTACCTCTTAGTCGATCATAAATACTGACGCTTTCTCCTCCTATAGGCTTTGTCGACTTGAGCTTTTCCTCACAAAGCTTAACAACTACTCCAACACTTTGACATAGAGAATAGATCAGAGATGGAAAACCAAGTCCAATAGAAGTGCTAAAACGAGCAGTAGCCTCTATAGAATCATAAATAATGCTCCCTACATCAATAGACTTCCTCTCTTGAATGTGGTAGTTGAGAATAGCTCTATCTTTGGTAACTTCGCTCAGATGATTGGATGGAAGGAGACGAGCAGAAATAAAGTAGTGGCAAGCCTTTGAAACACCATTAAGCTTAGAAGATGAAAAATTTACCCTTTTTCCGTTTCGAATCTTCCAGGCTCCAGTACTATCAGTCAGGTAGGCAATGATCATATCCAAATCTCTCTTAGATGGACATAATCCTGAGTAATAACAATCTATGTTTGGTTACAGGCCATAGAAAATATTGATTCTTTCAGGAGTGAATCCTATTCCAACTCATCGAACGAAAATCTCGTATTCTTCCACATCCACGAAATCAACATAAAACTCTCTAACAACCGGGATAATAACAACAATAGTGAAATAGCAGAATTGTTGCCAGTTGAGCGCAACGATTGTTTCCTCAATTCTTCCTCAAGGATTATAAAAACTTTGCTTCGAGATAAATTTCCGAGTCGTAGCAAAATCAGTTTATCGGAAGTATGCAGCAGCAGTGACGAACTTGCTACGATCAAAATTTTCTTGTTCCATTCCTCGCTTAGACTTGGGTGCCATCTAAACTTGAAAATAAAAACAAGAAATAAATTCAACGGATCTAGGAAAATAAACATATTTAAGCTTTTTAAACTTGAAAAAACTTAAAAATTCATGGATTTAACCATAAAAAATAAAAATTTTTCTAAAAATTTTGGTTTTTCATAGTGAGAGCAAAATCCATGGTGAAAATAAAAAATAATGAGTTTAGAATGTAGATCTGACCTCGAGATGAAGAAATCAGATGATTTCACACTCAAAAACTTGAAAATCCTGCTCTAAATGGGATCTCTAGGTAGTATTTTCGTGAAAAATAGTGGAGAAGGAAGCTTAGGCATCAAAAATGGCGTGGGGGGGGGGTTAAGAAGATGAGTTTTTGGGTTCAGGTCGAACCAGCGCCTAAGTGCCAGACTCGCCTTTCCAAAAATTTGATTTAAATTTTATATTTTCCATCTAATCTAATAAAATTTGACTCCTAATTACTCTTATGAGAGTATTAATCCATTTTATATCCTCCAAATATTTTCACAATCAAATTAAAATGATAGTATAGATCCAAAAAAAATGTATCCAAATTCTTCAATTCCAAATCCTAACATCCATTCCAAATTTAATAACTTTTAGTACAAGACTGTATCATGGTTCATCGTTTTATAAATAACACAAACAACAACATATTCAAATCAAACATTCAAATCCAACAACACAAAATGAACAATTAAGCAAACACACAAATTCGATATTCGACATACTAACACATGACTCGATCACACCTAAAACACACATAGGATCTATTTAACACTGATCTTCAATTACCATCTCTTTCGCAATGAAGTTCACTAGGACCAAAGGGATAGAAAACCAACTCCCTTGGTAATTCCAAAGCCATCTTTTCATCGATCCACTGGTTCTTCGCGTACATTTCTACTTGAGCGTCATGATAGACAGCCATATGATCAGATTGAAGTATGGTTTACCATTCTAAGTGTTCTTATTAGTGGTACATCTCATGGAGATGATTACCAATACTTTGAAGTTCCGCTTCAATATTATCCATTCAACTAAACATTTTCTTCAAACTAACAACAATAAAACCATTAAAATAAGGCTGAGGATCTTTAAGAGATTTGTCCCTTACCTCATTTCATGATTTTCTCTATCCATTGCCTCCAAATCCTTTCTAACTCCTCCAAAATGGATTGCTCTGGTCGAAATTAGTGTTTCTATGGGATTTGGGATGAAAAATAGGCTATATATAAAGAGATTTCGTGTAAAAAATTGAAGAATTTTAATTTTTCCAAGATCTGTAATCGCGGCATTTAGGCGCCAGAATCTAGCACCTAGGCGCCAGATCATCGATACGTAGGCCACTATGGCGTTTAGGAGCCAACTTTTTGCTCCTAGGATCCAAAACCTTTATCGACTCTGATTCGCCTATCGTTAAATTTGTTAAGTTTCTGTCGTAAATATAGGTCTAATAAATGAGTACGATCAACACACAAACACAATTACGAAAAATTCAAATCACAAACAATCACAAACGAAGGTTAACTTGATCTCCTTTTCACTCATATTTGAAATGGAGTGGTCCATGTCCAATTTCTATATACTTCAAGAAAATGTTTAGCTTAAGCTAATACAAACTCGTTAGCCTTCTATTTCTAGAAGTTATATATAAATTTAGTCAAGACCAAGGCATAACCTTACAACAATAATTAAACTCAAACTAATAAATATGGGTTGCCTCCCACAAAGAGCTTGGTTTAACGTCGTCAGCCCGACCTAATTAATTGAATTAATCGGGTAGACTTATCTTATAAGCCTCTTTGTAATTTAATTTTATTTCTCCAACATAAGACTTCAGTCTTAATCTGTTAACTTTAAATACTTTTTTAGTTTTGGGATCTTTAATATCCACAGCTCCATAAGGGTATACTTTCTCAATTATAAATGGTCCCATCCATTTAGATTTTAATTTTCCAGGGAAAAGTTTTAAACGAGCATTAAATAATAATACTTCTTGTCCAGGCTCAAATATTTTCCTTGAAATCATTTTTTCATGCAATTTCTTCATTCTTTCCTTATAAATTCTTATATTTTCATAAGACTCAATTCATATCTCTTCCATTTCATTCAATTGTAATAATCATTTTTCTCCTGCAGTGTTCAAATTATAATTGAACTCTTTTATCGCCCAATAAGCTTTATCCTCAAGTTCAACAGGTAAGTAACAATATTTACCATAAATTAATCGATAAGGTGACATTTTGATAGGTATCTTATCAGCTGTTCTATAAGCCCATAATTCTGAATCAAGTCTATCAACCGAGTTAGTTCTTTTAAGATTAACAATCTTTTCCAATATTCTCTTAATTTCTCTATTTGACACTTCAACCATTCCACTTATTTGAGGATTATAAGCAGTTGCAATTCTATGTTTAATTTTGAGTTTTTCCAGTAATGATTGAATTTTGATATTTCTGAAATGACTTCCCCCATCTGTGATAATTATCCTGGACATTCAAAATCTTGTAAAAATCATTTTCTTTAAAAATGTTGAAACACTTTAGGAATAACAGTTAGGTAAAGCTATAGCTTCCATCCACTTTAAAACAAAATCAACTGCTAATAAAATATAAATCTTTCCAGAAGATGGTATGAAAGGTCCCATAAATTCTAAACCCCATACATAAAAAATTTTGATTTCTAATATAACGTTTAGAGGCATTTCATCTTTTCAGGATATATTTCCCATTCTTTGACATCGATCACAAGTTTTCACATAATGTATAACATCTTTAAATAAAGTAGGCCAATAAAATCCATAATTTAAAATTTTAAACGCCGTTTTATCCACTCTAAAGTGTCCTTCATATTCAGAATCGTGACATTTTTGAATAATAGTAAAAGTTTCTTCATAAGGTAAACATCTTCGAATCACAGAATCTCTTCCTATTTTAAATAAATGAGGATCTTCCCAAATATATGATTTACAATCATTCATGAATTTCTTCATGTATTTACTATTCATCCTTATGGTAAAATGTTGCTAACAAAGTAGTTAACTATATCTGCATACCAAGGCATTTTTAATCCTTGAATGACATATAGTTGCTCATCCGGGAATTTTTCATTTATATTTTCTTCATAAATCTTCTCATTATTATTTTTGATTCTTGATAAATGATCAGCAATTTGGTTGTGAGTCCCTTTTCTGTTCACAATTTCAAAAACAAAATCTTGTAAAAGTAAAACCCATCTGATCAATCTAGGTTAAGCATCCTTTTTAGATATTAAATACTTAATGGCAGAATGATTAGTGTGCACGATACATTTTGTTCCAAGAAGATATGGTCTAAATTTATCAAAGGAATATACTATTACTAAAAGCTCTTTTTCAGTAATAGTGTAATTTATTTGATTTTCATTAAGAGTTTTACTAGCATAGTATATAACTTTGAAAATCTTCTCATATTTTTGTCCTAATATAGCTCCGATTGCATAATCACTTACATCACACATTAATTCAAAAGATTTATTCCAATCAGGTGCAACAATGATAGGTGTAGTGATTAATTGTTCTTTCAGAATATTGAACGCATTTAGGCAATCTTCATTAAATTCAATTTTAGCTTCCTTTTCCAATAAATGACAAAGTGGTTTAGCAATTTTAGAAAAATCATTTATTTGTCTCCTATAAATCCAGCATGACCTAGAAAACTTCTTACATCAGTAACGGTAGTAGCTGGTTGCGTACTCAACAATAATTTTCACTTTTTCTTAATCAACTTCCATCCCTATTTGTGAAACTTTATGTCCATGTACAATGCCTTCTGTGACCATAAATTGACATTTTTACCAGTTTAGAACTAAATTTATTTCTTCACATCTCTTTAAAATTTTCGTTATATTTTCCAAGCAAGATTCAAAAGAAGTTCCAAAAACTGAAAAATCATCCATAAATACTTCAATTCCTTTATCAATCAGCTCACATAATATTGACATCATACATCTTTGAAAAGTTGCATGTGCATTTCATAAACTGAAAGGCATTCTTCTAAAGGCAAATGTTCCATAAGGACTTGTAAATGTTGTCTTTTCTTGATCCTAAGGAGCAATGGGTAATTGATGATAACCAGAATATCCATCCAGATTATTGAAATATGAGTGTCCAACAAGTTTATCTAGCATTTGATCCGAGAAAGGTAAAGGAAAATGATCCTTTCTAGTGGCGTTGTTTAATTTTCGATAATAAATGCAAATTCGACATCCAGTAACTTATCATGTTGGGATTAATTCATTTTTTTCATTAACAATGACAATTACTCCTCCTTTCTTTGGAACACAATTAATAGGACTTACCCATTGGCTATCCGAAATAGGATAAATAATTCCAGCATCTAACCATTTCAAAATAACTTTCTTGGCAACCTATTTCTTAATTGGATTTAATCTTCTTTGAGGTTCAATAGTGGATTTAAAATTTTCTTCCACTAAAATTCTATGCATACAGATTGAAGGGCTTATTCCTTTAATATCTGCAATAGTCCAACCAAAAGCAAACTTATTATTCTTCAAAACTCCTATTAATTTTTCTTCTTAATCTTTGCTTAATTCTGAAAATATTATTACATGTAAAGTTAATGAATCTCCAAGAAATGCATACTTTAAATGTGCAGGTAGCATTTTAAATTACAGTTCAGGGGCTTTTTTAATTTAGGGTAAAAATATATCATTTTTAGTTGTGTCTAAAATTTTCCGATTTTCATGAATATAATGAGTTTCTTCAGATAAATTTTCTTCATTTAATGATTAATTATATAACATAGATTCTTTATTTTTATCATCAGAAATGACCTTACATTTTACTTGATAATGCTTTTCAATTATATAATCATAAATATCCATCTGATAGCATTTTTCTTTATCAGGATACCTCATTGATTTCAGAACATTGAATGTTATCTCTTGATCATTAACTCTCATCGTTAATTCTCCTTTTTACACATCAATCATAGCTTGACCGGTAGCTAGAAAAGGTCTCCCTAAAATGATAGGTATTTCTTTATCTTCTTCCATATCTAGAACAATGAAATCCACAAGGAAGATAAATTTATCTACCTTAACAAGAACATCCTCTATATCTCCTTTAGGATAAGTGATCGATCGATCAGCTAACTGAAGAGTTACAGTTGTCGGAGAAATCTCTCATAAATCTAAACATCGAAAGATTGAAAATGACATGAGAGTAATACTAGCTCCTAAATCACATAAGGCTTTTCCACATGATTTTTCTCCTAAATCACATAAGGCTTTTCCACAGGATCTTTAAGTTTCTGAGGTAATTTCTTCTGAATTATTGCACTACATTCTTCAATTAGTGCAACAGTTTCATAAGCTTCATATTTTCTCTTCTTGCTTAAAATATCCTTCATAAATTTTGCATAGCTTGGTATTTGCTCCAAAGATTCAGCAAAAGGAATGTTGATGGTATGTTTCTTAAAAATTTCAAAGAACTTAGAAAATTGATGGTCAAGCTTCAACTGTTTAATTCTTTGAGGAAAAGATGGTGGTGGACTTTCAACTTCCACTTCAATAGGTACAACAGTCTGATCTTTATTTGGAGAAAGGGTATCTTTAGCTTGTTCAATCTCTTCAATTTCTTTCTCTTTTTCAATCTCATTCCGTGTTTTTTCTTATAATTCCTTTTCTCTTCTGAGTTGTACAGCTTTTTCTTGTTCATGTTCTTTTCTAGATCCTTTAGGATTAAATTCGACATTGCTAGGCAGTGTTCCTTGAGGTCTATAGTTCATGAAATTAATGATTTAACCCATCTGATTCTCAATATTATGAATAACAGTGTTTTGACTTTGTAGCTGATTGCATAGTTGCAAGATCAATTCTTCTACCGGCAACTTTTTCTGCTGATTGTTATAACTAGGAGGAAAAGTTGGTCTATAGTTTGAATTTCCTTGATTGTTCCAATTTAGATTAGCTTGATGTTTATTACTTCAATTAAAATTAGGATGATTTTTCCATCCAGGATTCTAATTATTGGAATAAGGGTTATTAGTTTTACTAGCAATAGCTTGCAAAGTTTCCATTGTTTGAGAATCATTAGAATTTGCAGAATTTACATTACTTACGTGTGATATATTAGTAGCAAAATTATATAATTTCTTAGACATCGCAACCAATTATGAAGCTAAAATAGAATAGGCTTCATTATCATGAATATTGGTCATTCTTTTAGGATTAACCCTTTCAGAAGGCCATTGAAAATTGTTATTAGCAATTTCTTCAATTAAGGTGTAGGCTTCTTCAAATGTCTTAGCCATTAAAGAACCACCAGCAGCAGCATTAATAATAGATCTAAGTGATCCAATAAGTCCATTATAAAATGTTTGAATAATTAACCAATCTGGTAAAGCATGATGAGGACATTTTCTTAATAGTTCTTTAAATCTTTCCCAAGCCTCATAAATTGTTTCTCCATCAAATTGCGTAAATGAAGTAATATCATTTCTCAATTTAGCAATTTTAGGAGAAAAATATTTAGCAAGGAATTTTTGTGTCATATCTGCCCATGTTTTAATAAAATAAGTTGCTAATGAATTAAGTCACATCTTTGCTTTATCTTTTAAGCAAAGAGGAAAGAGTCTAAGCCTAAAAGCATCGTCAGAAACATTATTATATTTAAAGGTAGTACAAAGTTCTAAAATACTAGCAAGATGAAAATTTGGATCCTCATTGGGTGTTCATCCAAATTGATTGTTTTGAACCATTTGAATGATAGAAGGTTTAAGCTCAAAATAATTAGCATCTACATCTAGAATTGGAATACTAACATGAAGTTCATCAGCTGTAGGGTTTGCATATTCATTTAATGGTTTATAAATATTTTGTTCATTAATTTCGATTGGTTTTTGATTATTATTAAGTAAGTTAGCCATTTCTTGATGTTTTGAAATTTGTTTTCTTTTTTTTTAATTCTTTTAATTATTCTTTCTAATTCAGAATCAAAAGGTAGTAATCCTTCAGATCCAGAACTACACATAAAAATTTAAAATATTTTTGTTTTGTTTTGTTTTTGTTTTTGTTTTTTGTTTGGTTTTTTTTTTGTTTTTGTAATTTATATTCTTTACTTTTTACTTTTTATAATACTAAGTTCTAACCCCGGCAACGACGCCAAAAACTTGATGCGATGCGACTTTATATATGCTTTAAAATACAAGAATTTGATACCACTTTTTAGAATATTTAATTCTTGGTAAATGGCTTTAAAAACTTGATGTGCGAGGTTTACTTTTATAATTTTATATTTAGATTTTATTATTGTAAAAGTTACAATTTTGAACTCAAGTATACGTATCGTTCAAGTAATACAGGGCTCTAGTGGAGTCTTGGTTATCGATCCCACATGGATAGTGAATTTATAAAAAGTAAGAAATATAAGTAATATTTTGTAAGTTTTAAAAGCAATTTATATATACCTTTCTTGTTTTTTCTTTATATATATATATATATATATTCGAATTTAATTTGCTAACAATTTTTACTAAAAGAAAGTAAGCTCTAAGCAGTAAAGTAAAGTAAGCAGTAATTAAAATTTAATGCAAGTATAAAAACGACTTTCTCCTTTTTCAACTAATCTAAGAATTATAGAGTAATTATCTTTTATAGGGAATTAAGATTATGGTATTGTGCCAAATAGAAGCATTCCTATTCTTTACCCTTTGGTCCAAGTGCAAAGAACATAGACTAATCTATAGATAGGCTTAGGATGTTTTATTAGTAGAATGGGTTAATCTAGGCTCACACTACTAGATGTCCAAGGGTGGCTATAGTCGGCCCTACAAGTGACCCGTTACCTTTCCATAAACCAAATTATTAGAATTTAGTCTGTCACACTAAAAACTAATTAATTTTAAGCCCAATAAATATTATCTTCCTATTTATTTGCACTTCACCTTAAATAATCCGTGTATAGCCTGTGGTTACCTAAGGATTCATGTGATATCTACTAGTTATATATTTATCTCCGGATATGTCTCAATATTCTTCAACAGGTTTTAACAAATTAAATGACCAATTTAAAAAGTAAACTAATATCAGGTATTAATATCATCAACATATTTTAAAATATTTTATATTTAATTCTCCTACAAAATTTAATTAATTTATAATCTTTTCATAGTTGAAAGGAGAAAGATAACTAAGTACTCAAAACACATTGAAATAACAGAACACAACACATTTATATAACTTTGAAATAAAGTACAAATAATTATCTCAAGTGTTCCTTCAAGTGATCCGCTGACTTCTATTGACTCCAAAGCAATGATGAAAGACTCCAACAACAATAACGCACAATAAACACTCAAAATATACTCACTAGATATAAAATAAAGTGACACCCTAAGTATTGAAGAGACTAAATAAAACTAGAGATGACAGAGAAGATGCTAAAATGGGTATGTGTATTAAGAAGGGGGGTTTTGATCCGATTTTCTCTGTAGAATGGGCTCTTCTTTATAGAGCTCTGAATTTGACCAGGGGTTGCTTAACGTACCTTTTCAAAATTCATTCAAATTCAATGTATTTTCTAAAAGGTAACTATCGCGCCTAGGCGTCGAACTTCGTGACCAGGTCTTTTGCACCTCTTCTCTTTGGGTCGCACTTATTCGCGATCCAGATCATTTCCTTTTGTTCAAATACATTATATCACATGTCTTATATATTAAGTGTAACTTCCAGTCTTCTAGAAGTTCCTATACCCGCTTAACACTGTCAAAATAATTGCCCAAAGTCATCAAAAAAACTTGACAGTGTCTGTATTAAACTGGCGCTTATGCGCCGGAATCTGGCGCCTAGGTGCCAGACCAATAATTCTAAAATTTTGTTCCATAAGCTCCATTTTTTCTCCTTTTTGCTCCTTTTTCCTTATTTTTCTTTCTTAGACTCTTTTTAAATCATCTACAACCAAAAACATAAAAATACCTTTTTAAGAATTGAATCATAAATATGGCATAAAAATGGGTATTTTTTAGGTAGATCAAGAATCAACCTACATTTATTTTTCTTGAATGAGTTGAAGGAGTTTCCCCACAGGAAATAATCTTCATTAAAATAAAGGGTTTTTTGTATGGAAACTCACATTCACAAATATTGGAAATGAAAATCAGAAGAGTTTTTCTCATTTTTTAGGCCAAATTGGCCCCAATCTACTCATCGAGAGTTGAGGTGTTGTTACCCCGGACACATTGGTAGAGACCAAGATCATTGGAGGGAAGCTAATGGGGTTCATAAATGATAAAAAAAGTTCCTAACCAGTGGGATCCCTTTATCACATGACGTATCCTATCCCCTCTAAAATAAGGCCTAGTGGCTCAATAAGAAATAAGAACAAATTTTTGAAATTTTCTCACCAACACATTAGTTGGTGTCATTTCCTGTGAGCTTGTCTGTGCTCCTTTGCGATGAGGTTGATGGAGCCACTGATGTTCTCCTTCCTAAAGAAGTGAAAAAGATTCCCTTTCCAAAGAGAATAATGAGACTGATGTTTTTCTTCTCTAATGTCAGGAAGAAGCTCTCCTGAGCTCAACTAATAGAGAGTTGATGGAGAGGAAGAAGAATATGGTCAAAGTAATGAAAGATATGAAGAAGAAGAAGAAGAAGAAGAAGAAGAAGAAGAAGATCTTTAAGCTTGCTTCCTTGGCTTCTCCTTGAAGAAGATGAAGAATCCCTATCAAACTCTCTTTGGATGCTCCCTTTAAAGCTCTCTTCTCACTTACCTTTCCTAAAACCTCTTGTGCTCCTCCCTTCTGCTCGTTCTCACTTAAGGAGTGTTATCTCTGGATCTATGGCAAGATATAACCACTTGCCCCATTTGGAATGATCTCACATATATTCAAATGTCTTTTTAGGACCAATAATAAAGTAAAGATCAGATAACCAACAATCAGGGTAGATTTTCTAGTGACCGTTGTGCAAAATGGTGCAATCTAAGTAAGCTGGCATGGCCACTAAGCATAGTGTGACGATTGCGGTTTCAAAGTCGCCACACTAAAGGGCTGCATAATTATGCTAAAATATTTGTTTGGCCGGCATGGTCACGCCCCTACATATAGCGTAACACCATTTTAGGCTCATGGGCAAGCTCTCTGGAAAGGTAATGTCTTTACTAGCGTGGTCGCGCTCGCATTCAGGCGTGGCACGCCAAGGGATAGGCATGGTCACCCATAATATAGGCATGGTCATGCAGTTCCTTAGGACATTTTTACATTTAGGGTTCTATTGAAGGGGGATTATGGATTGTTCAAGCCATGAAGACCTCATGTGACGTAAGTATAACCTTTAAACACCATAATGATCGTCAAGATTTCCCTAAATCGAAAGCTCATGCCAATCAATGATAGTCACTTCTGAGCATGGTTGGAATGAGATGAACATTTTAGTCTGAGGTAAAATGTCCCCGGTGAAGCCCCTACTAACTCCTTAAGTGATGGGATATTACGTAAGAATGCAATGTAATACCTTACCACTTGGATGAACATCTGATGTGTCGCATATAAAATGGATGCCAACATACATCTGTTAGTCAATATAGATTCCCAACTTGTTGAGAATCAAGTTAATAGAGACTTCAAAGTGAAGAAGAGATGATTATTAAATATCTGAACAAAGAAAATGATGAGATGGGAAAATTTACAAACTTTAATACTAACCCAACCCGCAATTACACAGTAATTTAGCTTTCAAAATATTGCAAAAAACTTGACCAATATTATATTTAGCGACTGGTGTACAAAATTAAAATGTTATAAAGTTTAGAAAATGGTTTACACAATAAAGTAGTAGGCAAGTATCCGTATCATTTAAAGTAATATTGGGTTTTCTTTTAAGAACCCAATATCGATTCCAGAAAGAAGCGAGGTAAAAATTTCCTTAGGCTAATTCTTATCAACTACTGTCAAGTCTTTATCTGGAACTTTCAAAAAGTTTGGTTTCTTAAATTTACTAATTTACCATAAAATTCGATTAACTAAGTTAACTAAAAACCTAATCTTCAGAGACTAATTAATTTTGGAAAGTTTTTTATATAATTAAAATTCATTTCCTCATACGATGAGATTATATTCATAGTAGGAATCAAATATTTAAAGATAAAAATGTTGTAATGCGACAAATAGGAGCATACTTGCATCTTTACCCTTTTCCGAGTGCATAAAAAACATTAACTAATCTAAAGTAGGTTCCAAATTGTGTGGTAGTGCTGGGTAAATTCTTGTCTTCCACTTCTAGATTACGCAATGGGCCCTCTCTATAAGACCTACTAGAGACCTTATTTTCAACATTAGACCAAATTGGTAGAGAATCTAACCTGTAACCCGAGAAGCACCAATTATATTCCCATCGAAACTGATCTACCTATATATTTTGACTCTCCTTAGATTTTGGTTGCCCTCATCATAATGTTAGTGTGGTACTCACTAATTGGTTGAAATCATAGCCCTCCCTAGTCATTATATTTCACAAAGGATTTTAACAATACAAGTGATCATTTTGCAAAGTAATCTAAAAATAGGTGAAAATACCATCACAATATTGGAATTCAAAAAAACCATAAAGTCATTCTAGTCCCACACATGATTAATTCTCATCACAAGGAGAAAGAGCAAGGAAAAACTACTCACTAAACATGGAGAAAACACAAGGATTCTTCATTGCAATTAACATTGAAAAACACAAAATTATATTGCAATAATGCGAAGAAAAAATACAAAGGGTCCAAGACTTATCTTTACAGAAGATTCACGCACTCCTTGCACAACAAATAACAATCCCTTACACTTCTTCCAATG
Source organism: Papilionanthe hookeriana x Papilionanthe teres (assembly GCA_022702705.1). Lineage (NCBI taxonomy): Eukaryota > Viridiplantae > Streptophyta > Magnoliopsida > Asparagales > Orchidaceae > Papilionanthe > Papilionanthe hookeriana x Papilionanthe teres. Next base: position 1,775,687 of record CM040427.1, read on the forward strand.
TCCCAAAAGCCTCCAAGGCTCTATAAAGGACTTCTTCTCTTACACCCACACACACACGCCACCTTGAAGAGGCGCACTAAACTCCTCTCCAAATCTCTCCTAAACTCCCTTCTAGACTTCTTGAGAGGCACCAAGCCCGCTCTTTATAAAGACACAAAACATCTCTTCATTCTAAGAGACACACATCTTCACTCCAAGAGACCCACCTCTTCACTCAAAGAGCCTGTCCAAGAGTCTAGATTCATTGAATATCACCTTGGGGCGTACATTGTCACCCAAAAGCTTCCAGAACATCTTAAAATAGCCTGGAATCTCCTAGGAGCTATCAAAAAATTGTTTCTGGTGCCATGGCACCATAAATGGTGCTATGGTGTCAGTTTCTCATCGAAACTGGCGCCATGGCGCCACTTTGGGTACCATTGTGCCAGTTTCGGTGCCATGATGCCATCCTGCGGGCAACACACCTATATTGCTCTGTTTTGCCTTATTATAGCTCCAATCTAGTCTAAGCATTATACCTCAAGATAAACATGAAAAAAAAACATTTTTTTAAAGTTTAATTTTATTCAAAAACATGTGATAAATATGAACGAGATCAAGCATAGAAAGACATCAAAATGCGCTACACTAGAACTTTCTTCCTTGCTTGATTTGACTCCAAATTTCAACATTTTTGCTCTTCACTATAACTCCATTTCATGCACTTATAATAACAACATAAAAAGACCTTCCATTAAAGTGCAATCTCTTTAAAATATATGTGAAATGTATATAGAAAATTAGCTAATTTTTAGGCAAGTTAATTCCCCCAAACTGAAATGTTACTTGTCCTCAAGTATTACTATGACTTTTTAAAACTAAAATTTTTAACGTGTAGTTGTGAATTTATTTTTGATGACCTAGTAAATTAGATGACATCTAAGGTATCATAATATTCATTATTAAATTTAGGTATACAGTTTTCTTTTTTATTGAGAAATAATTTAAATTTGTCCAAACTTTGGATTCTTAAAAAAATATTAATTTCAGAAATTATGAATTCAAAAAAGGAAATTACTAATTCTTTCTGAAATTAAGCTTAGGATTGAACCTAGGTTTTCTTCCTTAGAAAGATTCAAGTTAAATAAATTTTTAATTTAGTGCTATTCCTCAAGCTTCTCCTCCCTTTTCAATACTTTACTTTTCTTTTCTTTTTTCTTTTCTTTTTACTTTTCTTTTCTATTCAGGATCTTTTTAATCTCTACTTTATTTTAGGTTATGATTACTATACTTGGATAAGTCTTTAATAATTTTGATTTTTACTAACCCTTTTCTAAAGTTAAAAACTTATTTTCTATATTTAACTCAAAATTTAGTATTAGAAAAAGAATTTTAAATAGATTCTAAACTATTCAAAATATATTATTCTAAAATTATTTTTTTTAAGTTCTATTATTCCTACTATAAATAGTAAAATCATTTCCCTACTATTTCTACTAAACATTTTAACTTTAGTTTCATTCTTTTTATTAAATTTTCTACTATGTTTTCTTATTACATTTATAAAAATCAAAAGTATAGTGTCCTAATGATAAAACCACATACCACACATCATTTCAAAATGTTATTAATTTAAATACATGCTACCGAGGACAAAAGAAGTTATGTTTTAAAAATATTTTTCTTTCCCCGAAACATAATTTTTAACATGTAGAGCATTCAATACAAAAAATATAAGAAGGAAGAAAAATTGTTCAAAAATTCTATCTGCCACAAATGTCTTTTAGAAGTATTCATCAGAACAAAAAAATATGGAACAAAATATATATCTAAACTAAACATACCAGAATAAAATTAAACTAAAGAAAATTCTAATTAGCATAGCAGGTATCAGCATAGAAATGTAAATTTAAGTGTTTCCCAAGTCCTTTATATTGTTATAGCACAAAACACAAAACACATGATAAAAGAGATTAATTCTTCATTTAACTGATCACTTCTCACTACCTTACCTCCAATTTCTAACGGAATCTCTTCACTGATCAATTAAGTATTTGTAAATGTTTATATAGGATCTAACCCAATATACATGATTATCTTGGATATATTCGCTAACGAGCACCAACCTCAGACATCACCTTATCCCATTAATTAAGCACCTTAAATAATTATAAGAGTAGTGTAAGATGATCCACTTGTTACTCAAATTAGTTCATGACACCTACCAAATGAAAATAGGGTTCGAGGAAGAAAGTATTAAAAGTGAGATGGAACTGTCACTGTCCAAAATCAATATGTCTCCCGTGAAAATCAAATCTAATTGAGACCGAAGTCATAGTGGACACGTTAATCTAACTACTACAAGATAACATATACAAGTCTAGCTATAATAAGAAGTTGAGGATTCATCTCCTTAATGGCACAAAAAGATAAAATCAATCCACTAAAATCTGAAAATTCACCAACATCAATCAAACTGATCAATCCACTAAACAAATATATCCCACCTCAAAAAAATACAACTCATAAACACACTAGCAAAGATAATCATGGGTTGCCTCTAAAGAAGCGCTTGGATTAATGTAGTCAGCCCAAAAAAAGATTCCTTCTAAATCAAACTTCCATTTAAGTAAACACTAATCAATCACACAATCATTTTTCGATCCAAGGATTCCTAAAAAAGCCTAAAATTTTAAATTTTTTTTTTCAGCCATTCCTTCTCCGATTGATTCAAATTATTGTTCTTTCTGTTCCTTTCTAGATCCAATATTCTTCTATTTATTTTCTAAATTTTCATATTAATATCATTCTTAAAATTTATAAGAAATGGATCTCTAAATGAGAATTAAAGATCTCCTAATTTTTTGATTGGATTCTCTCTTCATAATTCAGATTCTGGATCAAATTCTACTAGGTTACTCTTTTGTCTCAAGTTATCTCTAATTCTTCCGTTTGGGGATGAGGATATGGTGGAGGTGGTCTTTTCTTATTTATCTTGGTTGATGAAATAGATTTTTCTAATTCCTTAGGTATTTCTTCCATTGGTCTTTCAATCTCCCTTCCCTCTTTTCTCAACTAAACATTTATTTGAATCATTTCCTACAATTCTACCACTACTTAGTTGGATAGCTTGATCTTGCCCACCATTTTACTCTTTAAAATTTATCTCATGGTCAATAAGTAAAATTTCTGGAGGATAAATATTAGTTGAATTAAAAATGTTCCCCAGTTGGTTTTCTATATTCATTATTGAAGACCCTAGACTTTCTAACTGACTCATCATTTGAAGCACAACCTCTTCTAATAGTAATTCCTTCTCCTCATCCTGTGTGGTTGGAGTTAAATCTCTAAGAAAAGGAATTTCCATCATTAAAGTCATCTAGATTATTCCAATTACATGTCTGATTAAATTGATTATCATCCCCAAAATTGATTTTTTATCTTCCAAAATTGCTATTCCACTTAATGTTTAAATAATTTTCCAAACTTGGGTTTTAATAATCAGAATAAGGATTGTATATCTCATTGCTAGTTTCAAAAGAGATAGTTATGATCAATTGTCTAAATGAATTTTCCTCAATAATTAGGGGACCTTGTTATAATCCAAAGCTAAATATTTATTGTCGATCCACCATTTCTACCATAAATTCTTGGAGTTTTTCTGATTCATAATCCTCCCAAAAGTTCTCTCTCGATCTAATTCATATAGTTCAAGGTCTGTAGTACCTAAACGACACATACAAATCAAAGATAGATATCAAAAATATTTTTGGTATTTTGGAATTATCTTTAAAATAAACACACAATAATTAAACACACTAGATAATAATTCTATAATATCCAAATTGAAGACTTACAAATTCAGCTAAATTTCTCCTAAAGTTCTTACCAAAGCCTCCCCAGTAACGGAGCCAAAAACTTGACATGACCCATAATTATCCAATATTTTAGCTTTCAAAGTATAGCAAAAAACTTGACCCAATTTTTTTTAATGGATAGTATGCAAAAATCAAAATCTTATAAATTTATAATTTACACACTATGGGTACTACGCAACTATACGTATCATTTCAAGTAAAATAGGGTTTAACACCCAAGTATCGATCCCATAGAGATGCGAAGTAAGATATCCCCTGAGCTAATTCTAGTCTACTACTATCAGGGCTTATTTTGAAAATTTTAAAATATTAGCTTTTCCTAAATTTACAAATTTATCATAAAATTGCAGTTATTTAAATTAACTAAAAACTTAATTTAAGGAGATGTTGACCTCACTAATGTTGTGGTCTTGTTTCTCTTCCTTAGAAGCCTACGGTCTAGCAATAGAACTTTCCTGCTGACTATCTTAGAATACTAGTGATGGAAACCTACCCATTAGAAATTCTAAACACATTTTTACTCTGCTTGGAGTTCCATATGTTTAGCTCTAACCTCTAACATATAGTAGGATAGAGCAAAATATGAAGGAGCCAAGACAAGTTTTGACCTTAACTCACACACAACTCCTTACCTTGACTCCATACCTTAGAGTTAGCCCTAGATGGTGTGGGCTTGGTCAGCCTTGCACACACACACAACTCCTTACCTTGACTCACAACCCAAAACCCTAAAATTATAACCCTTAACCTGATTTCCCACTCTTTTGGAAACTAATGTGTGTGGTCCCCTAAACCATTAGTCCAATGCTAGGGTTTTGCTGAGACCAACACATGATAGTTCCAAAATGATATTTCCCTTGGTATCATGGTAATAAAGGTAATTCTAAGATCAAGATTCTCAATTGGTCCCAATTTTTTCGAATTCCCAACTGAGCCCTTTTACCCTAAAAATTTGTAGAAATTGACAAAATGTCATTGAATCCCTAATTTCGAAAAATTACCCAAATTGTAAAATTCTCTTCAAAAATCTTTCAAACCAATCCAAACCACTCAAATTGACCAAAACATGCCAAAATTCCCAAAATATCCCCAAAATTATCAAAATTACCAAAATGCCCCTCATGCCCCAAAAATTCCCAAAATCACTCTAAATGTCCCCAAAATCAATTTGAACCACCCCTTGACCCTAATTGCACAGAAATTGATAAGTTTGGACCAAAATCCACAAATTGCCCCTAAAGGCCCAAAATCCCCAAATCTCCTCAAATTTCCACCAAATTTATTCCAAACGTCCCCAATTTCAATTCTAAATTTGTTTTCATCATGTCTAATCCCAATTGAAACCAAATTGAACCCAACAAAACCTAATTTCAACTCAATTTCCAAGCTAAATTTAAAATCCCCATTTTAACCCAACTTTAAAATTCCACCAAATTAAGCTCTTTAACCAATCCAATCTCACCAAATTTGAATCCTAAACTCTTCATAACATTCCCCTAGACCAATTTTAATCTTCAATTGGACAAAACCCAAGCTCAAACCTAGCCTAAATTCAATCCAAACCAAAATCCCTAATCTTTCTCCAAAATCCAATTTTCACCAAATTAAACTCCATAACCTCTCAATTTCCACCTAATTGATTTCGAAATAGCTCATGAAGATATCATATACCAATTTGAACAATGAATTAATCCAAATCTAAACCCTGGCCAAGCCCAAACCCATGTCTAAGCCAAATCTCAAGTTTTGAAACCAGACCCCAAGCTCACCTTAAACCACTTAGTCCAGCCTAACCTTGGCCATCACATAAGCCATTGAAACCTAAAACCCAATATAGATCCACCAACCCCACTCTATGTATACCATGGATCAAGGGTCCCTTAATTTATAGGATTTCCTCACAAAATGGATAAACCAAATGGATTCATGCCGCCAGCTTTCCCATGCTCCCAAGCCATCACCACTAAGTTCCTCTAGCTCCGTTGAACCACCTAGCCACTAGCTCTGCTGTGGCCGACCGACCTAGTCACTGTAAAATTCAAAATCGAGAGAGCCATCCCCAAAAATCAGACCCAATTCCACCCATCCCATCTGTCTCACCTCCATTGGTGACTTGTGACATTCAACCCCCCACCTAAGCACCACCTTGCACCCACTGGACAACCTAATTGACCACCTTTTCCACCTCTATTTATGCATCACCCCCCTCATGATCAAATAGAGATTTTGCACAAAACCTTAGGGAAACTCTGCCAAATTTTTTTCCAAAGCTTCTCTATACCTTCCTAAGATCATCCCAACTATTCGTCAGCAATCTCTCCCACTATCTGAGGCTAATTTATTCACCTAAAATAGATCAGAAATAAGAAACTCTCTGTCACTATAGAAACCTTCCAATTGAGCTGTCCCTTAGCTTCCCCAGACCAAACGAAGAAGATCCCCACTGAAAGCCCCATGTCCCAAGCTCTTCCCGCTAGACTTTGACCAAGGTCGTACCACAAATTCAAGGAACTCTTACTCAGGCCCATTCCTAGAGTATGGTGACTCTTTAAGGAGGTTTGCTAGACTCCACTGACGCTTTTGTAAGAATCCAATTGAGTCCACAGCTCTTGGGCTCAGTTATACTCAATTTTCCCCCAATTCTAGCTTTGTTTGGACCTTTAAGAAGAAAAGTTTAATTTCATGCATGATTAGCCATATAGATGTGTTTACCTGTACTAGATAAAGGAGTAGGAACAAACCTCATGTGATTTAGTTGAGTCTAGAGAAAAATCTTAGGGTTCTATTGTGGACGGTTTACAAGTTAGTCCAGTAAAAGACAAAGGCTAGGAGCCGTCCGATCGCATGTGTATTGGATGAACAACTTGGATTGCACAGGACGAGGGAATTGATCATAAAGAGCATGTCGCATGGCAGTTAATGTAGATAGCGGCGTCGAATGGGAGTGTGCCATGTGGGATTTCAATGTCATCATATATTGAGGTGGCGATCTGTGGATAAGTAAAAAATAGGGTATTTTTTTTTATTTAAATACTAAAACTTGAATAATTCATAACATGGTGTAGAAAGTCATAATAACAAAATAAAATACTTTGTTTGTCAGTGAACAGAGAGAAAATTAGGAAACAAAATTAAGAATTATTTGTCATGAATTTTATTTTTAATTAATTAAATATTCCAGACTGTATTTTAATCATATTTAATTAAATATTGGTCATCTTGAATTGGAATTTGGAGGGCTTATCTTGTTTGTGGTTAGAGATGTTCTTTGATTTTTCCAAGGTCAGATAACACCTCTAAGTCTAAAAGTCCTAATTTTCAAGACTACTTGCCTATTTTTGTTTAAAATATTTATAGAAATTAAAATAAAAATAACAAAAGCATGAGAATTATTTTGGTAGGTTACTATAGTCAGAGGACTGTAGGAAAATAATTAAAATAAATTTGAATAATTATGTGCATTAATATAGCAAACTAAGTCATAAAATTCATAAAAATTTAAATAAATATCATATAATTCAAAAATTGTAACCAATGGTTCCACACTGTAAATAATGACCATTTTAAATCATTATAAAAAATTTAAATCCCATTTAAATTGTTTTAACCACAAAAGTCCACTTTTAAGGAAAATGGGATTTTTACATTAAAATAATTATAATAAATAAAATTTAATTATAAAAATTACGAAAAGTGGTTTTAGGTGTTCCTTTTGATTTTGTTACCCTAGGAAAATTAAAATTGATATCAAAATAAATAGTTCATTTTTGAGCTGCTTTCTAATTTAAAAATAATTAAAAATTACAAAAATATAAAAGTGTACCAAAATATTCTAGATTGTCTCTTGGTTACATTGGACCTTTTAAAATATTTTTCCTAATTTTTCAATATAGTTATGTATTTTTAAATGCAAAAAAAGTATTTCTCTTAATTTTCATTAAAATATAATTATAATAAATAAATAAATAATCATAAAAGTAAAAAAACTTGTTTGTTTAATTTCTCTCGGAGTTAGAGACATTTAAAAAATATATAAAAAGTAATTTTTGAAATTAAATTATATATTATATTTAATTAATAACTAAAATCAATAAATAATTATGATAATTAAAACATAATTCAAAATATCAAGAAATTGGTTCAAGTAGTCCTCTGATCTAAGTGAATCTCCAACAAGTTATCCATGAACGAAAACTTTAGTTTGAATTATTATGAATTAATACTAAAAATCCTTATTTTTTAATAAAATAATTATTACAATTAAAATAAAAGTCAGAAAGTCATAATTTCTCCTCTAATATTTTAATTAACCAATGAGTAGGGTAACTATGAAATTTCAAAGTCATTTGCATTGTATTTGATGAATTATGAAGTGGAGAGCTCTAGAGGCAAAATGTTAATTTTGAGATTTGATACCCTAATTAAATTTTAGGATAAGCCAAAGGGTAAATGGGTAATTTATATCATCATAATCTCTTTTGTATGTTTGAAACATAATGGGTTAAGAGGTAGAAACCAACTCGTCCCTCTTTTTCAAAATAAGGGTAAAATTGTAATTTTATAAATTATAAAGGTGTGGAGATTAGTTGGATTGGATGACACTAAGGTAGTAGGCTTAAGCTTGGAAGATAATAACTTACTGATTTGAAGCCCCTAATTGGTGATTAGGTTATAAGTGTGATCCATTAATGAGAATTGAATCTCATTTAATCTAACATTTTGATCATTGCAAATTTACCCTGAAGATTGAATTTAAGATCTTAGTAGTGTAAGCATGATTTAAACTTGTCTAATGAAGATTAGAATAAAGAAACATGGCCAATTAATGGATACCTTTAAACACTATGAGCCCAATCTTAACCTTGGGTAAAAAATCTTTAAAGACTTGAACTTGCCTTTAAGAACATCCAGCCACATAAATCTTAAGTAAAGCATCAAGTGATTACTTAACTACCCTGCTCATGGGTTAATTAAAACATCAAGGTTCATTAAGCACAGGTTAAAACATTATCACTAAAACTTAATTACGGATGAATGATTTATTGACATAATAATTTCAGAAGAACTCGAAACGATTCAAAAGATTTTAAATGTTGTTCAGGGTCGTTCCCCGAGCACATTTATGACTTTTTGGGTATTTTACAGGACAAGTGAACCTATTATTCTTTAATGAAGAAAATCATACATGAAATATTTTAGAGACCCACTAATATATGCCCCGGGCCCATTAACTCACCTAAATCAATAGAAATACCCTAAACTACTTTTCCTATCATTACAACCAAATGCTTAAGGATTCAGGTCTTCCCTAAGGCATTTATTTTATTTTGAGCAACTAGGGACATTTGTTTTTTCCACTTATGGAACATAAAACTTGTATAAGTCTGGGGTCTTTGTGGCTAGGGAATTTTTGATAATGCTAATGTGTGCTAAAATGAGGGATGCAATACGAAGTGGGATTTTAAAACTAGTATCTCCTCTCTTAATGTCCTTAAATAGGGAGAGGAAATAACCGATGATACTATTCACCGAATCTTAAAGAGATTGTTTCCCCGACACTATAAAGATGTTAGTAGTCATAGCTTGATTATAGTGACTAACTTTAGACTACGCTACTTTACACAATTAAAATAAAATTTCTTTTGCTTGTTAAATAAACTCTGCATGAAAACATTTAATTAAAAATTAAAGGATTTTGATAAAAAAAAAATTTTATAGGTTCATGGTTAGTCACTTGGATCTAGTTTAGGACTACCTTTATGGTTATTAAGTTGGTAGTTCTTACCCAAGGGCTGGAAGCACACAGTCAATCTCTCAGCCCCCACCTTACAGATGTTTTATACCTAGTCTTGGTTTTCCATATTTGATTATGTAATTTCTTGTTAGTGTTTCTTACGATGTACTATTCTACTCTTTTAGAACAAGGTTTCTCTTGCTCTGCTTATTTACCTTCATGCAATTTATTTAAATTTCTTGCAAATAATATTATGCTTATGCACAAACATTGCAGTGGTAGAAGAAGCCCAGGTACGCATTTACAGTATATTAAAAACACTGTACTTCACTGTACTTTACTTTTAAATACATTTTATTTACATGCAATTTACTTTACCATGCACACCTGTAGAACAAAACAAACAGAACAAAAATAAATTTTCAAGAATTCAATACACTTTTGAACCTACTGAACTCCCTTAAATCACTCCTTTTGGATTACGAGAATCTCTCGGATTAGGTAACCTACGGTTGCTAATGAGATTTCCTTGATTTAAATGTGTGTAAAAACTTATTTAGGCTAAGTCAATCCAAAAGAAAATAGTGGAGCTGGATATAGGGAACTGTGGGATCTTAATTGGTGTCACTTTATCTAAATTAAAATTTCGCCAAACAAAAAACAAAACCAAAATAAAAGTACAACGAAAAAAAAACAAAAACATTTAGACACATCTAGTAAAACCTTCTTAAACTTAGACTTAAGGACTGCTACTTTAGCGAGGAGCTTGGAGTATGCACCGTGGCTAGCACGATGAGGACCTGCAGAAGGACATCTTTGAGAGAGCAACTAGTCTACCATAGTAGATCCTTTCCTTAAAAATAAACAACAAGCCATAGAACTTTGAGGTTGTCTTCCTAGTGCGACATAAATCATAAACTTATCCTTAGGCTTCTGCACAACCATGTTCTGCAATATATGTCTTATCTCGTATTGAGATTCTGAGGTCGTCGTTCAATATGACTTAATTCCTCTAATCTTTTAGGCTATTTGTATGATCGTTATCATACAAATGTAAGCCCTAGATAATAAAAATGATATGATGAAACATTAAATAATTTATCTTCAAAACTAAAGCAAAACTACATGATATTTTGGGAAGTCACCAAGGTTCTCCTCAGGATTTTTAATATCCCTTACCTTTCTTCCTTTGTATTTCACAACAATTGTTCCAATTTGATCCTTTATCATTTAAATTTCCTATGTCTGACCTAGAAAAACATAAACATTGAAACTCATGAGACTTTTCCTCTGATCTAAATTGAGAGTTTTCTTTGGTAACTTCAGTTGACTAAGATGTAATTAACTAAAAGGGCGTACCTTTAAAAGAACTTTGATAACCCAGATTATATAAACCATATCTGATCTTTTATATTAGATAGGCGAAATTGTCAGCCAATATAAAGGTTTCACAAATCAAAATGGATGTTATAATTTTTGTAGTTTTTTTAATCAAGCCACTTTATCAAGTAACATGCTTATTCTCTGGAGAAGATGCATTGCTTGTGATGTAGTGCTTGTTTATTTATACTATCAAATATGTGAGATTTGTTCGATCTCGTTTTTTCAAAATTAAAATAGTACTTTTCAAAATTATATATATATATATATATATATATATATATATATATGTGTGTGTGTGTGTGTGTGTGTGTGTGTGTGTGTGTGTGTGTGTGTAATTAGATCTATTTTAAAGCGGGCGACAACATTCCTATTCTGGCGATAGACAACCTCTGACTTTCAACGACCGACAAACTCTACCAAATCAACTAGGGATGAGTTTCTCTCTCTATTATGATTAGAAGGTTTTATCTTCATAGATTGGTAATGTGTCAATGTCCCTCATGTTCCATATTACCCTTCTTTCGTTGACATGCTTTGGCCATTTCTTTATTAGTGAATTATGGTTAAATCTTTTAAGTTTCAGGACCATCTGTTTGACTATCATTTAACAGAGGGGTTCAGGATTCTTTTAAGACTTACTTTTGTGTGGGGTTGGACCCCCAATAGGTGTGTTGGTGAATTAGTTTCACCAAAGCGAGGTGCACTGTAAAGTGGGTCCCGTAGAGAGTCTAAAACTTCACCTTTACTTCGTGTCTTTCAGGATCAATTTATTATTCATAAGTCGTGTCGAATTTATGATTTCCTAACTTCTGCATAAATCTGAAAAATAGTTTATAAACTCATTAATTTACCGATAAGTAACGAACATGGAAATCACACCTCAAATTTGAAACAAAACAAAAAAAACAATGTAGAATAATGAAAATATACCCAGGTCACAGAATAACCTTCGTTAATTTGTAGTGTTTACAATATAATTACTAGGTGTAGGCCATCACTAATGCTCGGAACATTTTGTTGATAGTTCAATGTCTTCCCCAACTTTGACCTTCTTAAGTGACTTTCTCACCGATCGAGAAGCTTGTCTCTAGAAACCCATGACTATGTTTGGATCAAGGTTTAGTGAGTTCAAAGTGGAGCTCGGCAAAACCCTGTTCGTCGTCGTGAAAGTTGCCACTCCAGTATTTCAAGAGTCTTATGATGAGTTTGATCTGTACTGTTTCTAAGACAAACCTTCCTTTAAGAAGGTAAAATTCAGTTCCCCGACACTTGCCATGTCTGACGTTGAAGCGTCAGCTAGATTTGCCACTCATGTGCCGAGGAGAGTCGTCACACTCACCGCCACTAGATTTTTCGTTACCGCTCCTGTTGACCTCATTTTTATAATGAGTCAATACCATTTGACCTAAAAAGTTAACTTTGGTCAAAATGGTCAAACCAGACCCAATGACCAACCCTGTTGACCCCATAGGTTACCCTTTTGACCTAAAAAGTCAACATTGCTCAAAATGGTCAAACCACACGCAATGACCAACCCTGTTGACCCCATAGGTCACCCTTTTGACCTAAAAAGTCAACTTTGGTCAAAATGGTCAAACCAGACCCAATGACCAACCCTGTTGACCCCATAGGTCACCCTTTTGACTTAAAAAGTCAACTTTGGTCAAAATGGTCAAACCAGACCTAATGACCAACCCTGTTGACCCCATAGGTCACTCTTTTGACCTAAAAAGTCAACTTTTGTCAAAATGGTCAAACCAGACCCAATGACTAACCCTGTTGACCCCACAGGTCACCCTTTTGACCTAAAAGTCAACTTTGGTCAAAATGGTCAAACTAGACCCAATGACCAACCCTGTTGACCCCATAGGTCACCCTTTTAACCTAAAAAGTCAACTTTGGTCAAAATGGTCAAACCAGACCCAATGACAAACCCTGTTGACCACATTGGTCACCCTTTTGACCTAAAGAGTTAACTTTGGTCAAACTGGTCGAACCAGACCCAATGACCAACCCTGTTGACCCCATAGGTCACCCTTTTGACCTAAAAAGTCAACTTTGGTCAAAATTGTCAAACCATGCCCAATGACCAACCCTGTTGACCCCATAGGTCACCTTTTTGACCTGAAAAGTCAACTTTGGTCAAAATGACCAAACTAGACCCAATGACCAAACCTGTTGACCCCATAGGTCAACCCTTTGACCCAATGACATGTTTAAATCCAACAATGATAAAATCACAAATATTGTGCTCAAATTAACCATGACAAAATTGACAAAGGTCACATTGGACATCTTGAAATTAAATTGATCAATTTAGGCTGACTTGGGTCAACCTAAATCAAAATTGGTCAACACTTATCTACTTTAATCAAAATAGGTAAAAAGTGAAATAAAAACAACAAAATTAATTAAATAATTAATTTCAATTTTATTTTGATTAATTAAATTTACTAAAGATTTAACTTTCAGTATTTTAATTAAATGACATAATTAATTAAAATGAAAATTAAATTAAAATCATTAAATGACAAAATTTAATAAAAATGATAAAATTAATCAATGAATTAATTTAAAATTATTTTCAATTAATAAATTGATTAATGAAATAATTTCCAATAATTTTTAATAACATAATTAATTAAAATGGAAATGACACATGGCCTTCCCATAATTAATTTAAGTTAAAACTAAATTAAACCCATCATAAGACATAATTAACACTTGACAAAGCTTAGCTTAAATTATGGCTAACCATGGGTTAACTCCCATCGTGGTGAATAAAATGAGGTGGCTCTTTCTCCTTCATTCTAAGCCATGACTCACCTCTACTGAACAATGTGGTGGCCACTTCCCACCTCCTAAACTAACCAATGGGAAGGGAACAAAGTTTAAACTCCACTCCTCACCAGGGTTAAATGAAATCATGAGGGAGAACATATGTGTCACCATTTGCCAAAGCTAAGGGGTGACTTGTAAGCTCATGAGGAAGAAAATTTACAGCTCATTTCAAAGAGCTAAACCACCTCATGCATGATCCAATGGAAATGAGCCAAAACAATAAGCTCATGATGGAGAACTTTGGAAAGACAGCCATAGTTATCCCCTCAGCTGAAATTTTATCTTCAATTCATTAATAAGAAGATAACAACTCCCCTAGTACAGCCTAAGCCAAGCCATGGCCTCCCCATGGCTATAAATAAGGCCATACCCGAGCCTTACTAAGAAGAAGAAAAAAATTTAGGGAGACCTATAGGCTGCTCAAATCTTCCGGCTCCCAACACAACAACTCTTCCCAAGAGTCTTAGCAATCCATTTTGATCGAACCCGAGCAATAGATTGAGCCCAATCGAACTAATTTGATTAAAATTTAAAAATAGCCTAGACCAGCCACCTCCTTAAAATTCTCCTCTGAGGCCGACTTTTGAACCAAATTGGTGCAGCAACAATCTTCCTCTGGAGTCTTAGAAGACAACTACAAGGTCTAATCAAGCTTGATTTACTTGTGGCAAAGGTATGAAATTATTTTTCTTAAAATAATTTATATTTTTGAAATATATTGTGTTATACTAGCCCAGAAATGTTGCATCACCGTATGAATATATTCTACATGTTTAGATGATTCGATAGATTCAAAAATCACTCACATTCTTTGAGAAATGAGTGAGATATTAATGTTTGAAGTTTAACGGTTCAAAATTTTTTTGAATTAATAAGGGATTTATCTCTGCCCTCCGTTCCCGTGTTTTGGAACTGACGGAGCTGATCGCACTATCCGGTGTATGCTGTTCGACGCGTACGAGGACACGCGTCGCTCGGCCCATTTTCTGGAATTAATAAATTCCAAAAAACCTTAAAAACTTCAAAAATTCATATATTTAGATCTAGAGGTCACAAAAATAAAATAAAAATACCTCTGGAACGCTCTTGAAGAGAGGAAAATTATGAAATAAAAATCATAATTTTATTCCCATTATTTAGTATTTTAATTATTAAAAATTAATTATAAATCAGAAAAATATGAAATTTTGAGGCATTTATCTTTATGCTCTTAGGAATGTTTCATGATTTTTCCAAGGACAGAAAACATACCTATGACACATTTTTCTAATTATCAAGATATTTTTTAATTACCTCAAATAATAATTACAAAAAAAGGAAAATTAAGAAAAATAAAATAAAAATGATTAGAAATGTTAACGTAACAGAAAATGACCCTAGGAAAATAATTTCTATGTCATAAAAATAATTTTAAATGATATTTTAAAATTAAGGATTAAAATTCATTATTAAATAATAAATTTAATCCTAAAAATCACCCTTTTATAAACTTAACCTATTTTCTTTAAGAGTCTAAATTTGAAATGAATCTAGTTCACGTTAGACTCATGAAAAACTTTAACTAAGTCTAAAAAAAATGATAAATTAGACTTGATAAACTTTAATTAGGTTTAAAATATCATTTAAACCTATTAAACCTTAAGCTTAATTAATTAAGTCTAAAATGAAAAAATTAGACTTATTTAGGTTTAAAACATCATTTAAACCTATTAAACCTTAAGCTTATGTCTAAAATGACAAAATTAGACTTAATTAGGTTTAAAACATCATTTAAACCTATTAAACCCTAATCTTAGTCAATTAAGTCTAAAATGACAAAATTAGACTTAATTATTTTTAATACATTATTTAAACTTTCTAAAACCTAAGCATAATCAATTAAGTCTAAAATGATAAATTAGACTTAGTTAGGTTCAAAACATCATTTAACCTTAAACAATTAGACTTAACTCATAATAAGTATAATTAAATCAATTAAACCTTACTTAAATTAGGTTTAATTAACCTTAAATAAATTAGACTTAACCCAAATAAGTCTAATTAAATCAATTAAACCTTACCTAAGTTAGGTTTAATTAACCTTAAGCAATTAGACTTAACCCATATTAAGTCTAATTAATCAATTAAACCTTACATAAATTAGGTTTAATTAACTTTAAACAATTCGACTTAACCCATAATAAGTCTAATTAAATCAATTAAACCTTTCCTAAATTAGGTTTAGTTAACCTTAAAAAATTAGACTTAAAGCATATTAAGATTAATTAATCAATTAAACTTTACCTAAATTAGGTTTAATTAACCTTAAATAAGTCTAATTAAGTCATTAAACCTTACCTAAATTAGGTTTAATTAACCTTAAATAATCAAACTTAACTTATATTAAATCTAATATAACCTGAATACAACCTAACTTGAACCTTAGGTTCAACTTACATTGAACCTAAGTCAAACCTAAATCTAACTTAAGTCTAACCTACATTAGACTTAAGTCAAACCAAACTTAGGTTCAACCCGACTTGAACCTAAATCAAACCTAAACCTAACTTAAGTCTGACCTACATTAGACCTAAGTCAAACCAAACATAGGTTTAACCTGACATGAACCTTAGTCAAACCTAAACCTAACTTAAGTCTAACCTACATTAGACTTAAGTCAAACCAAACTTAGGTTCAACCCGACATGAACCTAAGTTAAACCTAAACCTAACTTAAGTCTGACCTTCATTAGACTTAAGTCAAACAAAACTTAGGTTCAACTTGACATGAACCTAAGTCAAACCTAAGTCTAACTTAAGTCTAACCTACATTAGACTTAAGTCAAACCAAACTTAGGTTCAACCCGACATGAACCTCAGTCAAACCTAAACCTAACTTAAGTCTGACCTACATTAGACTTAAGTTAAACCAAACTTAGGTTCAACCTGACATGAATCTAAGTCAAACCTAAACCTGTACTTAATTCTAACCCATATCAAACTTAAGTCAAAATGAAACTTAGGATCAACCCGACATGAACCTATGTCTAACCCATACTTAATCTTAACTCAAGAATCAACAAATATTGAACTCAAACAAACTTTAAGTATAGGTTCAACTTAACTTGAACTTAACTTTAGTCAAACCTTAACTTAAAACCAAATCATATTGAACTTTTAACTTAACTTAATTCAAACCTAAATTCAACATAAAATTTTAATTAAGTCTATCATATTAGACTTAGTCAAACCACTAATTAATTGAGATTTAAATCAACAAGCCTTGATTAAGTCTAATTAATTAATATCTCAATAAACTACAGCTAAATAGACTTAATTAAAACTTAAAGTCTTACCTAAAAAGGACTTAGATGGTCATAATTCTAATTAAGTCTAATTTATTAGACTTGATTACTCTTTAAGTCCTATTTAAACAAGGCTTAAAACTTAATTAAGTCTATTCTAAACTAACTTCTTAACTTAAGTTCAGATAGACATGAACTTAAGTAGATTCAATCAACATTGAATCTAATTTAGGTTCAACCAGATATGAACCCAAGTTAGTTCAATCAATATTGAATCTAACTTCCAACCTTTTAACTTAAGTTCAGATAGACATGAAATTAAGTAGATTTAATCAATATTGAATTTAATTTAGGTTCAACCAGACAAGAACTCAAGTTAGTTGAATCAATATTGAATCTAACTTCCAACCTTTTAACTTAAGTTCAGACAGATATGAACTCAAATTAATCTAACCCAACTTTCAACTCGAATTCAAACAGACATGAATTCAAAATTTAAGTTTAAACTTAAATCAAGACATAAATTCAACATTTCAAACCAAAATCGACATAAATTTGATATTTTAAATAAAAATTCAACATAGTCAACATAAATTCGATATTTCAAACAAAATTTGACTTAATCGACATTTCAAACATAAATCAACATAACCGACATAAAATTGACATTTCAAATATAAATTTGACAAATATCGATATTAAATGAAATTAATCCGATATTTCGACAAGATTAAACATCAATCAATATAATTTGACATAAACCGACATCCAGGACATGTTAAATCAAAACATCCTACAAAATTCTAAGGCAATGAACATGACATTATTTTCTGACAATCTTTTCTTTGCAGGGTGAAGATAAAAAGTTTCGTTTAGATTTTCTTTGCATGTTATAGGATGTGCTAACTCTGTTTTGCAGGACGACATTCTGGATGAATAACAAAAAAACCAAAACTTTTTAGGATAGCCAACAAACATAATATTTTCAAAACAAAACAAAACAACGACATGGAAAAAAAACAAAACTTTTAAGACAACGACATGAAAAAAAAATCAAAACTTTAAAATAATAAATATGACATGACATTTAGGAGAGATAGTGGGTACATCTCTCCTTAAAAATAAAATTTTACAAAACAAATGATTGACATTAATTAGAAGTTTTCTTGAACAATTAAATATTGCTTAAGATGTAATTAACTATAGAAGCTTGCTTCTATATGAGATCCAAAAGAACCCACAATAGAAATCTCTGGTTTTCCATGATTTTCTTTATATGAAAATTCTAGGATATATTATTCTAGGATATTCTTCTATAATGATTGTCATAAACCTCCTTTTCTACTATTAGCCCTAAATTCCTCAAATCTTTCATCTGATTTATAGGAATAAAATTAGGCTAATATTAGATGGCGACTCCTCAATATCGACATTCCACACCAATCTCTTCCCGTTGTCACCAAGAGATTTTGTGGCGACTCCGCTGGAGAAAATCTTTCTTCTCATCTTTTAGCATCATTTGTTTTCATTTCAAATTTTAAAATAAGTTCCTAGTTTATAAATAAGTCAATAATATTCATTTTTCTTGAAATTTCTGAAAAATCGCGATGGATTCTCCGACTTCAATCTTTTCTTATTTTCAAGACTTTGACATACCAATAGAGGAAAATCCTCCCTTTTATCAAAATGATTATGGATTATTTAGTGAAACGAAATTCATATTAGATAATCCATATCATACTGATACACAATTTTTTCAAGAATTTGACTTTCAACCTTATGAAGACTTTCTGAATTTTACATAAAATTTTCCTAAATATACACCTGAAGAACCTAATACCCTTGAAGAAATGAAGAGACAAGCTGATAGGAAAGGAAAACAAGTTTATAAGGAAGATGATGCTCTACCATCATCTATGTATGAGATTGGATCTTGTTCAAAGAATATCCATAAAACTCCTTCATTCAAAAGAAAGAAAAGGTGGAATGAAAATGATAATTTTGAAACACCTGAATTTCAACAGAATATTTTTGGAAACCCTTCCTTTTTAGAAGAAAATCAATATATTCTAAGTACTGTTGAATACACTGATAATTCCTTTCAACCTAAAAGCTCTCCTCCATTTCGTGCTACATATTCAGTGTTTAAAAGGTTAACATGAAAAGATAGATGTTCACTATCTAAATTATTAAACAAAATGGGTTGTGCAGTCTCCAACACCATGAAAAGGAGAATTTTAGCGATGGAAAATCCTGACTATTAAGAAACTGACTATAAATTTCCAACTGATAAATATTGTGTTTGAGTGCCAGTAAAATTTCGATTGGGCCCTAGAATAAAAGATGTGGTTGTCACAAACGACAAAGCTAGATATGATGAATTGATGTTAGGAGCAGAAGATACAACTGCTAAAATGTCGGATTTGGTTCAAATGCTATAAAAAGCAAATTATCCTTACACAGGTTACGATACACCACCTGAAAATTCTCGTCCTCTACTTAAAAATAATGTATGGAGACGAAAATCATCCGAAAGAAATTCAGATACCACCAATACTCCTATGAATAGTTCACAAGAAGAAACTTACAAAAAACATTCTGCAAAATCATTTAAGGAAAGATTGAAGAAATTAAAAAATGATATTAAACAACTTTCAAGGCAAGAAAAGAAAGATACCTCTGATAGTTCCAATGAAAATGTTGCCAGTGTTAACATGATAGAAACACGATCTACTTCCATAGCGCGAGAATCAATTGAAGAGGAGGCAACCAATGAATTGCGAGCGGTAATATGTCAACTTGATGAACAAATTAGTTGTCTTGAACAAAAAATGGAAGAATTGGTAGCAACTCTGCAAAATCCACTAACGAACCCATCTCCAGCCATTAAAATTATCACACCGGAAGCTATTCATATCCTTGAACATAAAGAAGAACCAATAGATATTGAGGAAAGCATTCAAAAGAAAAAGAATTCTCCTCATAAGGAAATTCTAGAAAAGGATATTACAAAATTAGTAGAACAAAAAATTAAAGAAACAATGGCTCAAGTGAAAGCTGGAGCATTAACTCCAAAAGGTAAACCATACCCAGAGGAATTTGATTATGTTCAGTTTCCTAAAGGCTTTGTTCCTCCTGTCTTTAAAATGTTTGATGGAACGGGTAATCCCCAACAACACCTAGCACATTTTAGAGCAAGTTGTTGTAATGCTGGAGGAAGTGATGCTCTCCTATTCTGACAATTTGTTAACAGTCTCACAGGAGTTGCCTTCAACTGGTATGCAGAACTTCCCAATGGATCTGTCAAAACCTTTGTGGAACTTGAAAGCCTCTTTATTCAACGTTTTGCAGGAGCACAACATCACACTACTGTTGGTGATTTGGTGGTAGAAAAAAAAACCAGGAGAAAGTTTAGTGGATTATATTTTATGCTGGAGAAATCTCAGCATGAAATGTGAGCCACAACTACAAGAACAACACGCTGTTGGAATATTGTTTAAAAATATTCATGGTCCTATAGCTTTTATGCTTAAAGGATTCACAATAAAGACATTTCAAAAACTACACAGTAAAGCTGCTAATCTCCTAGAAGAAGTAAAGCAGATGAGTGTAAGAGAGAAAACTGAAAAGACAAAAACAATCAAAACATTTGAAAAGAAACCTATGTTGTAGAAAAAGGTAAACAGGTGATGCAGATTCTACCAGAACAAAAGAAACAACAATGACAAAATCCTTCGACATCACAGACATCATCTCAATTACAACTTCAATAACCAATCCCAGTACCAACAGAAAAGAAAACAATGGCTGAAAGAATGAATAAAGAATATTCATTTAAAATAGAATCCGTTAGTAAAATATTTCGTATTCTGCTTAAAATGCCCGAATTTAAGCTACCAGAAGCTAAAAGGCTAGCAAAAACTGACATGAAAGATAATCCTAATTATTGTCCTTATCACAAAATGCTTAGACATAAAATTGAAGACTGTTTTGTCTTTAAAGACTGGTTGGAGCGTAATTTTAAAGACAGAAACATAATAATCCTGAAAGAATATTTGAAAGAACCTAGAAAAGGATTAGTCAATATGATTTCGATAGAGAAATTCAATCCTGGAAACAAAGACAGTACTTCTGAAGAAATCTTTGCTAAATATTAAATCACAAAATTTCCCAAGAAGGAAAAGAAAAAGAAAAACAAGGAACCAAAAAAGACCAGAGGTCTTCCAAGTATAGGGGCTACAACTCCTTTTGTACCTTCTAGTTCATTTTCCTCTTGTACTAAGATAGTTATGTCGGGTGAAGGACGAAAAATCCTCAAACCGATAACTTTGTATGACTTCCTTTTTACTATCATGAATAATAACAATCCTAGTATTTCTTATATTTTGTCTATTTTGGGCAATGCTTCTGAAAATAATTATTTGAATTCTAACCCTATAGACGATACACAAATCGTATATGATCAGGCCAAAAACAACCAAAATAATGAAATTACAAATGAAAATTCTGACAATGATGAAAATGAAAATGACATCGCTACACTTCAACTACAAGGAACTGTGATTTCCATAGAATTAGAATTCTCGGATTCATAAACTAAAGAGTCGGATAATCAACTTAAAGAAATAATTGAAATTAATTTGAGAAGTGGAAAAATCTTACCTCCTAGGATGATTCCACAAGAAAAAGAGAAACAAATAATCACACCAGATAAGATCATTCCTCCAATACATCCCTAAACCCCTGAAAGAAATAAGGATGATCTTCATAACTAAGTGGATTATAACGTACTAGCTCATTTGAGAAAATTACCTGTGAAGTTAAGCATCTATGACGATCTCATACTTTCTAAAGAAATGAGAGAATCGTTAGAAAAGGCCCTTTCAGATCCAGATATTTGCTTAACTCAACTTGCTAGTATTACCCAATATGAAGTTTACCCATTAGAGGAATCAACAAAGATTACCTTCTCTGACAATGACTTGTTGCTTGGAACAACTGAACACAATCGTCCACTGTATATTACGGTGAACATAAATGATGCAATACTTTCAAGAGTTCTTATTGACCCAAGTGCTTCAATCAACATTATGAATTTGAGAACTCTTACATATTTGGACATTGATGTCTCTCAACTATCAAGGGATACGATGATGTTACGAGGATTCAATCAGCAAGGAGAATGGGCCCTTGGATCAATAACATTACTTTTAAAAATAGCTGACTTGGCAAGGACAACAAAATTTCATATTTTTGATTCAGACACAACTTTTAATGCCCTACTTGGCAGACCATGGCTTCATGAATACAAAATGGTTCCTTCTTCATTACACAAATGTATAAAATACCTACGAAAAGGATACGAATGTCGTATTATAGGAGATCTGTGATCGTTTTCAATTCATGAAATCGGTATACATGAAGATGCAGCATATTATGCTCCTATAAAAAAAAATAATGTTTTCCAAAGAAACAATGGTGGATGCGGAAGAAAAGAACAAAGAAAAGAAAATAAATGAAAAGATTTTTTCTTCAATTAAGACAACAGGAACTAATTCCCGTCAAACTCATACTCAAGGAAGAGGACAAGGAAAAGAATATCCGATTGTCACAATGAAGAAACCACTGAAATTCAAAATCCACTTAAACTCTGAAGAAGAAACGACATCTGTGATTGCGAAGAAACCTCAATTCAAAATATCCTTGGAAGAAGAAAATAAAGAAAGACAATTTGAATCTATGTATGATAAAATCAATCATTATATACATTCTATGACTTTGACTCCAATCTCCACTGCTAAGATTGAGAATCCAATAGTCAAAGAAGTATATAATGATGACGAAAGCCAATTAAGTTTAGAGTTGGCTCTACTTCCTCTTCTACTGAAAATGATGTAAAAATAGAAGATGAAAATCTTCCACGATCAATGAAAATTCCTTTTTAGTTGTATTCTCCTTGGGCACAAAAATTTATTCAAAAAAGTTTAATGCTCAAACAATGGTCTTTAAAACATCCACATTTCATTGAACAAATGTGGAATAATAATAAACGAAATTCTAACTCCAAAGAAGGTATTGGATTTGGAACTCTAAGACCATTAGATGATATAGAATATTGTCTGACCATCACTGTAGAATACGATCTTGAATCATTACCTGATCTTTCAATTGAAGATGCTCCTCCAGAATTGGAAGAAGAAATTAAATCGACAATTGATGAATTAAAAGAAATAGATTTAGGAACTGATGAAAATCCAAAACCAACTTTTATTAGTTCATTCTTTAATGATGAGGAAGCAAAAGACATAACTCAACTGTTGATAGAATATAAAGACTGTTTTGCTTGGACTTACGACGAGATGCCTGGTTTGTCTCCAGAAGTCGCAGTCCATAAACTTGGGATAAATCAAATCACAATCCCAGTTAAAAAAGCTCCGAGGAGAATACGTGTTAAAATAGAGCAACAAGTCATTGCAGAAGTCAAGAAATTGATAGAAGCTGACTTCATACGAATAGAGAATTATCCGACATGATTAGCCAATGTGGTGCCAGTTAAAAAGAAAAATGGACAGATAAGGGTCTGTAAAGACCACAGGGACTTGAACAAAGAATGTCCAAAAGATGAATTTCCTTTACCAATTCCTGAATGAATAGTCGATATAACATCAAAACATGCAATATTCTCCTTTATGGATGGATCATCAGGATATAACCAAATAAATATGTTTTCAGAGGATGACGCGAATACAGCTTTCCGGACACCCATGAGGATATTTTGTTATTAGGTTATGCCATTTGGACTAAAAAATGTCGGTGCAACCTATCTAAGAGCCATGACTTTGATTTTTGATGAATTAATACATAATCAAGTCGAATGTTATGTCGACGATCTGGTTGTCAATAGTAAACAAAAAGATCATCATATATAAGATTTGAGAATTGTCATTGAACAACTACGACAATACAATCTTAAAATGAATCCCTTAAAGTGCGCCTTTGGTGTCACTTCAGGAAATTTTTTTGGATTTATAGTTTGGCATCGTGGGATAGAAATTGATCCTCTCAAAATTGAAGCTATCCTGAATATGCCTTCTCCTAAAAATCTAACCTAATTGAGATCCTTTCAAGGAAAATTAGCGTATATACGACGTTTCATTTCCAATCTATCGGGTAGATGTCAACCTCTCACTGCCCTTACTAGAAAGGATACCAAATTTGTGTGGGATGAAAAATGCCAGCACGCCTTTGAAAACATTAAACAATATCTGACAACCCCTCCTGTCTTAGCAGCCCCTGTATTAGGAAGACCTCTAATCCTTTACACCGTAGCATTGGACAATTCACTTGGACCTTTATTAACACAAGTAAATCACGAGGGAAAAGAAAGTGCATTATATTATTTAAGTCGTTGTTTAGTTCCAACGGAAATAAAATACCCGACAATTGAGAAGCATTGTTTAGTTTTGATCTTCGCAGTTCAAAAACTAAGGCATTATATGCTTTCTCATAAGGTAACTTTTATTTCAAAAGTTAACCCATTACAATATTTAATAACACGACCAACACTTTCTGGGAGATTATCATGATGGGCAATGATCTTACTCCAATTTGATAGAGCATTTGTACTATTACGTGCTGTCAAAGGACAAATCCTGGCAGATTTCTTAGCAGCACATCCAATTCCAACTAGATCACCACTTAATGACGATTTACCAGATGAAAAAATATTGGAAATAAAAAATTCCAATGTGCAACGATGGGAACTCTACTTTGACGGAGCATCATCTGCATGGAAAGACAAAGACAAACAGAAACTTATACCAGGTAAAGCTGGAGTAGGATTGATTTTCATTACTCCAGACAAAACAATGATGCCTTTTTCCTATCATTTGAGAGAACCATGCACAAATAATGAAGCCTAATATGAAGCGCTCATAACCGGTATAGAATTAACATTATTGATGGAAATTAAAAATATCGACATGAACGGGGATTCCCAGTTGATTATCAATCAAATTGTTGGCAAGTACAAGACATTGAAACCACGACTTGAACAATATTCTCGTTACACTCTAAAATTACTTCAGCAAATTCCTGACGTAACATTCTTCTTAATCCCAAGACGAGATAATTCTCTAGCAGACACTTTGGCAAAACTTGCAAAGGAGTTTGCCTGTCCAAAAGAAGACGACATATCGATTTCTATAAGAGGACGACAAGTTCTTTCTCAATTGATATGGATAATCTGCATAAAATTGGTGAAAATATGACAATGACAATAAATGACGAAAATGATGATTGGCGACAACCAATCATCCAATGTTTACAAACTAGAAAATTACCTGAAAACACTTCTATTGCCAACCAAATCAAACAAAGAGCATTATCATATGCTCAAATAAATGATATTCTTTACAAACGATCTTTTGATCAAATGTGGTTAAGATGTTTAAACCGATTTGAAGCTCAAGAGATTGTTAAGGAAGTTCATTCAGGTTTATGTGGTGCACATCATTTTAGACCCAAAATGAAAATGAAAATAAAAAGAATGGGTTATTATTGGCCAACGATGATGGCCGATTGCCTTGACATTGCAAAGAAATGCCATCAATGTCAAATACATGGGGTAGTTTTACATCAACCTCCAAATGTCTTACACACAACTATTGCATCATGGCCATTTGAATGTTGGGGTATCGACATAGTGTGGGCCCTATAGATCCTCCATCTTCCAAAGGTCATAAATTTATTCTGGCAGCCACTGACTATTTTTCCAAGTGGGCAGAAGCAACACCACTTAGAGAAGTTAAGGCAGAAGAAGTTCTTCATTTCTTTAAAACACATGTCGTTTATAGATTTGGAATTCCTCAAAGGGTCATATCAGACAACGGATTATCCTTCAAAAACACGAAAATGAATAATTTTATCCAAAGACACGGGATTGTTTGGAGGTACTCCACAATTTATTACCCTAAGGCTAATGGATTAGCCGAAGCTTTCAATAAAACATTGGTTCAAATCTTGAAAAAGACGTTGAATAATAGCCCGAGACAGTGGCATGAACGATTAATAGAAGCTTTATGGGCTTATAGAACTACATACCGAACTCCAACACAGTCTACACCAATTGCTTTGGTATATGGTTTTGAAGCCATTTTACCACTTGAAATCCAAATTCCTTCTCTCAGAATTGTGATAGCAAACAAAATAACTGAAGAAGAAAAAGCTTGACAATGACTTGAAGAGCATAAAAGTTTAGAAGGAAAACGTCTACAAGCCCAAAAAAATCTTGAACTATATCAAGCAAAAATGATACAAGCTCACGACAAATTAGGTCGCCCCAGAACCTTTCGAATCGGCGAATTAGTTTTAGTTCTTCGAAGACCTATACTAGCTCATCGAAAGATAGGTGGTAAATTTGAACCAATATAGGAGGGCCCATATGTAATTGAATAGACATTCAGGAGGATCCTACCAACTGGCGGATTGTCAAGGACAAAGAATCCTGCCTCCAATCAATGGACGATTTCTAAAGGAATACTATGCAACATAAAAATAAAAATGAATAACGACTTATTTATAAACTGGAACAATAAATTCTTCTTTCCAAAATCATCTTTCACTTTTTTATGACATCTGTTTCATTTGCTGGACAAATGTTTAAAAGGCTGAAATGTCATTTTGTCTTATTATTTTCAGGAAAAATGTCTGAAGACAGACTATTTTTCTCGTATCAAAATAATATGACCTTCGCCTTGGACCGTCGTCACATGGACGAGGGAACCAGAATTCATTTAAACTTTGACCTGTTGCAGGTTGAATCCATATATCACGGATCGTTACTTTATCTGGTGAATCAAAATGAAGTTAATCTACAAACACCTTTGATAGAATTCAAACTCCGACAACCAGAAGAGTATGACTTAACAATCAGTGATAGCTCAGATGGGCAAGAATTCATGACTACTTTAGCACAAGGAGTATCTACATCGGGCACAAAAAATATGGCAACAGAACTTACTAGATCACAAAGATGAAATCATAATAAACGACTGAAGCGTCAAAAACAATTACAAGAAAAACAAAATATGGGGGATATTAGTCAATCAAAATCACGAACTATTAATACTCCATTTGAAGAAATAAATTCTGCATTAGAAATGACAAATCTAGATCCTACAAAGAAAAATCAAGATGGGAAAGCGATTATCACTTCACCATCAGTCACACTTGCTCAGAGTTTGAAGGTGTCAGATAAGAAAGTTGACAGAGAGAATCATTCAAGGGAAGAGGTGCGATGAATTCTCGTTATCGAATGGAGAACCTTTGAACAATATAAGCATGTGAACAAAAGGACAATAAATATTTTGGATGGCCTTAAACTATTTACCAGAATATTTGATGAGGATGAACAAGCTGCTATCATTGATCATATTATAAAAGCCCGAAATCGGGGGTAGAAATTTGGACACCTTCGAAAGAAAACCTATTCTGAACCCAATAAATGGATTCGTGGTAAGGGCAGACAAACCATCCAATATGGGTGTTGCTACAATTATGCAAGAGACAAAGAAGGAAATCTCCCCGGAATTTTGCAACACGAACAAGATGATCCTTTACCCAATGTGATAATTCAAATTATCAGACGACTTATCACTTGGGGGATCATACCTGCAGATTGTGCTCCCGATAGCTGCATGATCAACATGTATGATGAAGGAGATTACATCCCTCCTCATATTGACAGTCATGACATCGAAAGACCCTTTTCCACGGTGTCTTTAATGAACTGCTGCTCTATAGTATTTGGGAAGGAGATACAGATTCTCGGACCTGGAGAATTTGAAGGAACATGTCGTATCCTTCTGACTCGAGGATCAGTCCTTTTATTTCAAGAAAATGGAGCAGACTTTGTAAAACACTGCATACCCAGTGTCGATAGGCCACACATATCAATCACTTTGCGACTGATGAAGCCTGACAAAAGACAGGTTGGATACCAAGCAATCCCATAATTTGAAGGATTGAAGCCTTTAGAGTTACTGTAATCCAATAAAAATGTCCAAACACCTGAAACATGTTCAACAAATAATGTTTTGGAGTGTAGGACGTTTATAGATAGTCTGTTAACATCCATGGCAATGTTATGATTTATATAAGAATTTTTGACATGTGATATATCTATAGTTGTCGATGTGTGATATATCGGCAATTGTTGGTATGTAAAATATCAGTAGTTTGTTGTAGCACACTATATGATATGTACACATATATGTACCGTTAGCTTTTGCTTGCAATAATATGTACTAGTGACCTTTTTATGGAAATAAAATGAAATGTTAGAAAAATGTTACCCATTGTCTATGATATGTCGAGATGTCCTAAAAACAATAAAATAAATTTTAATGATGAAATGAATAACTTGTGATAACTAAACATGAGAATTATCATTCGACCTATATAGGTCAAAACCCCAGCGGATATTCCCACCAAAATTATTAGTGAGTTCGCCACTCTCTCCGGTTATTGGATGTAAGTCCTTTCCTGACACGGAAATCATGACTTTCCTCTAACCAAATCTTGACATTGACATTTTGAGGAAAATAGAAAATGACATCTATTTTCTCTCTCCGGTTATTGGATGTAAGTCCTTTCCTGATACGGAAATAATGGCTTTCCTCTAACCAAATCTTGACATTGACACTTTGAGGAAAACAGAAAATGACATCTATTTTCTCTTTTCTGTTATTGGATGTATGTCCTTTCCTGACACGGAAATCATGGCTTTCCTCTAACCAAATCTTAACATTGACATTTTGACGAAAATAGAAAATGACATATATTTTCTCTCTTCGGTTATTGGATGTAAGTCCTTTCCTGAAACGGAAATCATGGCTTTCCTCTAACCAAATCTTGACACTGACATTTTGAGGAAAATAGAAAATGACATATTTTCTCTCACCGGTTATTGGATGTAAGTCCTTTCGACACGAAAATCATGGCTTTCCTCACAACGAATCTTGACATTGGCATTTTGAGGAAAATATAAAATGACATGCTTATTTTCTCTCTTCGGTTATTGGATGTAAGTGCTTTCATGACACGAAAATCATGGCTTTCCTCCAACGAAATCTTGACATTGACATTTTGAGGAAAATAGAAAATGACATCTATTTTCTCTCTCCAGTTATTGGATGTAAGTCCTTTCCTGACATGGAAATCATGGCTTTCCTCTAACCAAATCATGACATTTACATTTTGAGGAAAATAGAAAATGACATCTATTTTCTCTCTCTGGTTATTGGATGTAAGTCATTTCCTGACACTGAAATCATGGCTTTCCTCTAACCATATCTTAACATTGGCATCTTGAGGAAAATAGAAAATGACATCTATTTTCTCTCTCCAGTTATTAGATATAAGCCCTCTCCTGACATGGAAAACATGGCATTCCTTTAACAAAATAGCAACATTGACATTTTGAGAAATGGAATATGACATCCATTTTCTCTCCCGATCAATTCTTTTTTAGACACGAGAAGAATATTCCTTCTAAGAACCGACAAACAAGACATCTGACATCCTCTAGGAGCAGTATGATACCCACTCTTTTCCTGATTGTTATGGGACATCTCTTAGATCACTTCGGTCAACGCCAATATGTGCAGAATACTTATATAGTATTCTACACATATTGGGGGATCTTTCGTTGACCTCATTTTTATAATGAGTCAATACCTTTTGACCTAAAAAGTCAACTTTTGTCAAAATGGTCAAACTAGACCCAATGACCAACCATATTGACCCCATAGGTCACCCTTTTGACCTAAAAAGTCAACTTTAGTCAAAATGGTCAAACTAGACCCAATGACTAACCCTGTTGACCCTAAAGGTCACCCTTTTGACCTAAAAAGTCAACTTTAATGAAAATGGTCAAACCAGACCCAATGACCAACCCTGTTGACCCCATATGTCACCCTTTTGACCTAAAAAGTCAACTTTGGTCAAAATGGTCAAACCAGACCCAATGACCAACCCTATTGACCCCATAGGTCACCCTTTTGACCTAAAAATTCAACTTTGGTCAAAATGGTCAAACTAGACCCAATGACCAACCTAATTGACCCCATAGGTCACCCTTTTGACCTAAAGAGTCAACTTTGGTCAAAATGGTCAAACCAGACCCAATGACCAACCTTGTTGACCCTATAGGTCACCCTTTTGACCTAAAAATTCAACTTTGGTCAAAATGGTCAAACCAGGCCCACTGACCAACCCTGTTAACCCCATAGGTCACCCTTTTAACCTAAAATGTCAACTTTGGTCAAAATTATCAAACCAGGCCCAATGACCAACCTTGTTGTCCCCATATGTCACCTTTTTGACCTGAAAAGTCAACTTTGGTCAAAATGACCAAACTAGACCCAATGACGAGCACTGTTGACCCCGCAAGTCAACCCTTTGACCAATGACATGTTTAAAATCCCATAATGATAAAATAACAAATATTGTGCTCAAATCAACCATGAAAAAATTGAAAAAGGTCACATTGGACATCTTGAAATTAAATAGATCAATTTAGGCTGACTTGGGTCAACCTAAATCAAAATTAGTCAACACTTATTCACTTTAATCAAAATAGGTAAAAGATGAAATAAAAACAACAAAATTAATCAAATAATTAATTTCAAAATTATTTTGATTATTTAAATCAATTAATGATTTAATTTTCAGTATTTTAATTAAATGACATAATTAGTTAAAATGAAAATTAAATTAAAATCATAAAATGAGAAAATTAAATAAAAATGATAAAATTAATCAATAAATTAATTTGAAATTATTTTCAATTAATAAATTGATCAATGAAATAATTTCCAACAATTTTTAATGACGTAATTAATTAAAATGGAAATGACACATGGCCTTCCCATAATTAATTAAATTTAAAACTAAATTCAACCCATCATAAGACATAATTAACACATGACAAAGCTTAGCTTAAATTATGGCTAACCATGGGTTAACTCCCATCATGGCGAATAAAATGAGGTGGCTCTTTCTCCTTCATTCTAAGCCATGACTCACCTCTACTCAACAATGAGGTGGCCGGCCAACACTTCCCACCTCCTTAACTAACCAATGGGAAGGGAACAAAGCTTAAACTCCACTCCTCGCCATGGTTAAATGAAATCATGAGGGGAGAACATATGTGTCACCATTTGCCAAAGCTAAGGGATGACTTGTAAGCTCATGAGGAAGAAAAATTACAGCTCATTTCAAAGAGCTAAACCACCTCATGCATGATCCAATGGAAAGGAGCCAAAACAATAAGCTCATGATGGAGAACTTTGGGAAGACAACCATAGTTATCCCCTCAGCTGAAATTTTATCTTCAATTTATTAATAGTGAAGATAAAAACTCCCCTAGTACAGCCTAAGCCAAGCCATGGCCTCCCCATGGCTATGAATAAGGCCATACCTGAGCCTTACTAAGAAGAAGAAAAAAATTTAGTGAGACCTATAGGCTGTTCAAATCTTCTGGCTCCTAACACAAAAAATCTTTCCAAGAGTCTTAGCAATCCATTTTTATCAAACCCAAGCCATAGAATGAGCCCAATCGAGCCAATTTGATCAAAATTCAAAAACAGCCCAAACCAGCCACCTCCTTAAAATTCTCCTCTGAGGCCAACTTTTGAACCAAATTGGTGCAGCAATAATCTTCCTCTGGAGTCTTAGAAGACAACTACAAGGTCTGATCAAGCTTGATTTATTTGTGGCAACAGTATGAAATTATTTTTCTTAAAATAATTCATATTTTTGAAATATCATGTGTTATGCTAGCCCAGAAATGTTGCATCATCGTATGAATATATTCTACATATTTCGATGATTCTATATGTTCAAAAATCACTCAATTTCGGTGAGAAATGAGTGAGATATTAATGTTTGAAGTTTAACGGTTTGGAATTTCTTCGAATTAATAAGGGATTTATCTTTGTCGTCCGTTCCTGTGTTTTGGAACGGACGGCGCTGATCGCGCCATCCGGTGAACGCTGTTCGGATCCGCTCGCGGGATCTTCCCGCTCTTCGACGCGTACGAGGACACACGTCGCTGGGCCGATTTTCTGGAATTAATAAATTCCAGAAAACCTTAAAAACTTCAAAATTTCATATCTTTTGATCCAGAGGTCACAAAAATAAAATAAAAATACCTCTGGAAAGCTCTTGAAGAGAGGAAAATTATGAAATAAAAGTCATAACTTTATTCCCATTATTTAATTTTTAAATAATTAAATACTATCTTGAGTATTTTAATTATTAAAAATTAATTATAAATAAGAAAAATACGAAATTTTGAGGCATTTATCTTTATGCTCTTAGAAATGTTTCATGATTTTTCCAAGGACAGAAAACATACCTATGACACCTTTTTCTAATTTTCAAGACATTTTGTAATTACTTCAAATAATAATTACAGAAAAATGAAAATTAAGAAAAATAAAATAAAAATGATTAGAAATGTTAGGGTAACAAAAAATGACCCTAGGAAAATAATTTCTAAGTCATAAAAAAAATTTCAAATTATATTTTAAAATTTAGGATTAAAATTCATTATTAAATAATAAATTTAATCCTAAAAATCACCCTTTTATAAACTTAACCTATTTTCTTTAAGAGTCTAAATTTGAAATGAATCTAGTTCATGTTAGACTCATGAAAAACTTTAACTATGTCTAAAAAAAATGGTAAATTAGACTTGATAAACTTTAATTAGGTTTAAAATATCATTTAAACATTTTAAACCTTAAGCTTAATCAATTAAGTCTAAAATGAAAAAATTAGACTTAATTAGGTTTAAAACATCATTTAAACCAATTAAACCTTAAGCTTAAGTATAAAATGATAAAATTAGACTTGATTAGGTTTAGAACATCATTTAGACCTATTAAACCCTAAGCTTAATCAATTAAATCTAAAATGGCAAAATTAGACTTAATTAGGTTTAACACATCATTTAAGCCTATTAAACCCTAAACATAATCAATTAAGTCTAAAATGACAAAATTAGACTTAATTTGGTTTAAAACATCATTTAAACCTACTAAACCTTAAGCTCAATCATTTAAGTCTAAAATGACAAAATTAGACTTAATTACGTTTAAAACATCATTTAAACATATTAAACCTTAAGTTTAACCAATTAAGTCTAAAATGACAAAATTAGACGTAATTAGGTTGAAAACATCATTTAAACCTATTAAACCTTAAGCTTAATCAATTAAGTCTAAAATGACAAAATTAGGCTTAATTAAGTTTAAAACATCATTTAAACCTAATTAACCTTAAACAAATTAGACTTAACCCATATTAAGTCTTATTAAATCAATTAAACTTTACCAAAATTAGGTTTAATTAACCTTAAATAAATTAGACTTAACCCATATTAAGTCTAATTAAATCAATTAAACCTTACCTAAATTAGGTTTAATTAACCTTCAACAATTAGACTTATCCCATATTAAGTCTAATTAAATAAATTAAACCTTACCTAAATTATGTTTAATTAACCTTAAACAATTAGACTTAACCCATAATAAGCCTAATTAAATCAATTAAACCTTACCTAAATTAGGTTTAATTAACATTAAACAATTAGACTTAACTCATAATAAGAATAATTAAATCAATTAAACCTTACCTAAATTAGGTTTAATTAATCTTAAATAAATTAGACGTAACCCAAATAAGTCTAATTAAATTAATAAAACCTTACCTAAATTAGGTTTAATTAACCTTAAGCAATTAGACTTAACCCATATTAAGTCTAATTAATCAATTAAACCTTACCTAAATTAGTTTTAATTAACCTTAAACAATTAGACTTAACCCATAATAAGTCTAAGTAAATCAATTAAACCTTACCTAAATTAGGTTTAATTAACCTTAAACAATTAGACTTAACCCATATTAAGTTTAATTAATCAATTAAACCTTACCAAAATTAGGTTTAATTAACCTTAAACAAGTCTAATTAAGTCATTAAACCTTACCTAAATTAGGTCTAATTAACCTTAAACAATCAAACTTAACCCATATTAAATCTAACATAACCTGAATACAACCTAACTTGAACCTTAGGTTCAACTTACATTGAACCTAAGTCAAACCTAAATCTAACTTAAGTCTAACCTACATTAGTCTTAAGTCAAACCAAACTTAGTTTCAACCCAACATGAACCTAAATCAAACCTAAACTTAACTTAAGTCTGACCTACATTAGACTTAAGTCAAACCAAACTTAGGTTCAACCTGACATGAACCTAAGTCAAACCTAAACCTAACTTAAGTCTAACCTATATTAGACTTAAGCCAAACCAAACTTAGGTTCAACTCGACATGAACATAAGTCAAACCTAAACCTAACTTAAGTCTGACCTACATTAGACGTAAGTCAAACCAAACTTAGGTTCAACCTGACATGAACCTAAGTCAAACCTAAACCTAACTTAAGTCTAACCTACACTAGACTTATGTCAAACCAAACTTAGGTTCAACCCGACATGAACCTAAGTTAAACCTTAACCTAACATAAGTCTGACCTACATTAGACTTAAGTCAAACCAAACTTAGGTTCAACCTGACATGAATATAAGTCAAACCTAAACCTAAACTTAAGTCTAATCCATATCAGACTTATGTCAAAATCAAACTTAGGATCAACACGACATGAACCTAAGTCTAACCCAAATTTAATCTTAACTCAAGAATCAACCCATATTGAACTCAATCCAACTTTAAGTAAAGGTTCAACTTAACTTGAACTTAACTTAAGTCAATCCTTAACTTAAAACCAAATCATATAGAACTTTTAACTTAACTTAATTCAAAAATAAATTCAACATAAAATTTTAATTAAGTCTATCATATTAAACTTAATCAAACCACTAATTAATTGAGATTTAAATCAACAAGCCATGATTAAGTCTAATTCATTAATATCTCAATAAACTACAGCTAAATAGACTTAATTAAAACTTAAAGTCTTACCTAAAAAGGACTTAGATGGTCAATAATTCTAATTAAGTCTAATTTATTAGACTTGATTAACCTTTAAGTCCTATTTAAACAAGGTTTAAAACTTAATTAACTCTATTCTAAACTAACTTTTAACATAAGTTCAGATAGACATGAACGTAAGTAGTTCAATCAACATTGAATCTAATTTAGGTTCAACCAGACATGAACTAGTTCAATCAATATTGAATCTAACTTATAACCTTTTAACTTAAGTTCAGATAAACATGAACATAAATAGATTTAATCAATATTGAATTTAATTTAGGTTCAACCAGACATGAACCCAAGTTAGTTCAATCAATATTGAATCTAACTTCCAACCTTTTAACTTAAGTTCAAACAGATATGAACTCAAGTTAATCTAACCCAACTTTCAACTCGAATTCAAATAGACATGAATTCAAAATTTAAGTTTAAACTTAAATCATGACATAAATTCAACATTTCAAACCAAAATCGACATAAATTTGATATTTTAAATAAAAATTCAACATAAACAACATAAATTCGATATTTCAAAAAAAATTTGACTTAATCGACATTTCAAACATAAATCAACATAACCGACATAAAATTGACATTTCAAAAATAAATTTGACAAATATCGATATTAAATGAAATTAATTCGATATTTCGACAAAATTAAACATTAGTCAATATAATTTGACATAAACCAACATCCAAGACATGTTAAATGAAAACATCCTACAAAATTCTAAGGCAATGAAGATGACATTATTTTCTGACAATATTTTCTTTGCAGGGTGAAGACAAAAAGTTTCGTTTAGATTTTCTTTGCATGTTATAGGATGTGTTAACTCTGTTTTGCAGGACGACATTGTGGATGAACAACAACAAAACCAAAACATTTTAGGATAGCCACCAAACATAATATTTTCAAAACAATACAAAACAAAGACATGGAAAATAAAAACAAAACTTTTAAGACAGTGACATGAAAAACAAAATCAAAACTTTAAAATAATAAATATGACATGAAATTTAGGAGTGATAGTGGGTACATCTCTCCTTAAAAATAAAATTTTAGAAAAAAAATGATTGACATTAATCAGAAGTTTTCTTGAACAATTAAAAATTGCTTAAGATATAATTAAATATAGAAGCTTGCTTCTATAGGAGATCCAAAAGAACCCACAATAGAAATCTCTGGTTTTCCATGATTTTCTTTATATGAAAATTCTAGGATATATTATTCTAGGATATTCTTCTATAAGGATTGTCATAAACATCCTTTTCTACTATTAGCCCTAAATTCCTCAAATCTTTCATGGGATTTATAGGAATAAAATTAGGCTAATATTAGATGGCGACTCCTCAATATCGACATTCCACACCAATCTCTTCCCGTTGTCACCAGCTCCAACCGTCTCATCTACTTAAGGTAAGAAGATTCTCTTTAAATAAGACTCAATTAATAAGTTTGCTTCCCTGACATCTATATTTTAGTTTGATTTTACTTCAAATGTTGTGTCACTGACTAAGTCCTAGAGAAGGAACCGCAACCGTAGAAGTTTGAGGGCTATCAGGGCCCAAGTTGCCAATTTAGCTACTATTGACGAGACTCCTCACCAATAGAAGCTTAGTGTGCCTGAGACCTCTCCTTTGAGGGAGTAGGGTTCACCCAATTACAGAAAGTAGTAGAGACAAGAGCCTCCATAACATAACTACTACTCGACTGCCACGTCATGGTCATGGTGATGAGAGGGAGAACCCACTCCCATCACCTGAGTCCGTACCATATTTCATAAGTTAGCTCATGAGAGGCATGTTCAGTTGCTGATTTACTTAAGAGGATGAACTATGCAGTGTCGCCAAGGATGAGGAATGAGATTTTGCAGAAAGACAAACACACCCGACGGTCGCAGAGATCAGTTATAATACTGTCACTCAGTGTTCTAGCTAGACTCCATTTGGCAGACCATGCTGATACAATTGTCATTTTTGTTGATGATACCATTGTCGTCCCGAGACCTACAGGACGTAGATCGGCCAAGTACTGTTTGGATCCAAAATACTGCCTGTTGTTGTTCATGAAGAGTTCCCGATTAAAGATAAAGGAAAAAGTCTGTTTGTCGATGTACATGGTCTTCGCTTTAAGGAGCACATTTCTTCCTGACATGTTGAGGTCAACCTCCGAGGAACCTTGCCTCAAGGCATCAATTCCTAGGAAGAATGAGTTGTTACCTAATGTCGTTATACTGGTACTCTCAGAAAGGCCACGGGAGCATATATAGTAAATGGACCATGAGTCTGATGCTTCGGCCACCACTATTGCCTTTGCTTCTAAGTTAATTACAGAAAAGAATGATGTTTAGGAAAAGCCAATCAATCTTTACTTGATAAAAGTTAAAGCAGTTGATGAAAAAGTAAGCAGGCGCAGAGATAAAATTTCAGTGTTAGCCAAATAATGAGGATTAGACCTCGATGATGAGAATTACTACCTGTCAGATTACGTGGATGAGGAGTTCATGAAGTTCAACGTTGTTGAGACTAGGGCTACATCACCTGCATGCAATGCTCCACTCTCTACTGAGGAGAACATCATGGATTAGTGACCACAAGAAAATATATTGAGAAATTCATACCAATTTCATATGAAATTACACTTTAAAGAAAGGTATTTTCTGTGTTTTACTGCAAGAATGAAGATTTATAGGCCTTGAGAGCAAAAAGAGCAAAAAGTCACGAATCTGAAGCAAAAATGATGAAAATAGATGAAAATTAAACTGTCCCGCTGACGGCGAGATTTAGGCCGACGACGGTGAGATTTTCCCGAAAGTTTTGAATATCTTACAATAGAAGCCAGTCTACGACGAGATTGAGCCTGCCGACAACGAGCTTGAATGGTTAGCCTTTCTTCTAGAAGCCCGCCGAAGGCGAGATTGATCCCGCCGACGGCGAGACAGTTGATTCAAGCCAAATACGATGAATCTGGACATATTTTGAAGAGGTGCTTAAATAACCTTTCGAAATACGACTCCTTCTGTAAATAGAGATGATTTTATGTGTCAGTGTGTGTCATTTGGTGTAAAATTAGTGTTTCCTTTTGTAGTAAGAGTTAGTGTTTAGTGTCTTGGTGAGTTTCTAAGTATGTTTTACAAGAAGGAAGAGTCAAAGGAACTTTGAGGAATCTGCTTGGGGAGAAGATTTGAGATAAGTATATTTGTTTATTGTTTTATAACTTTAAATGAAATCCAAGATCTGTGTTATTTTTCCCATGCATTCTGAGTAGTTTTCTTTGTCTTTCTCCTTGTTGTTGAGGTTTTGTGAAATGAAGAATTAAATGAGTTGTGTCTAATAATATTAAATAGAGATTGTGATAATCTTTTACTTAAATCTTAATTTACTTTCAATTTGACAATTGAATTGTTAACATATGTTGAATTATTCAACTATAGTAAAGATTACATCCAAGATTCAGGGAATTCAAAAGCCTTGGAAGGAGGGTGCAAATAAATAGGGAAATAATTAATTATTGGGTGAAGAATTAAACATTTTAGTGTGACAGACTAAAATCTTCAATTTGATTCTATTATTTGGGAGCTGAAGTGTAGATGTTAGCCCTCAGGCGAGGGGAACGTGGGAGCTCTGAAGTGGCAACCAGTATTCTCCCAGCCTAGCCACAGATTCGGTATCCAAACATAGGATTTGTTAATGTTCTTTGCACCTAGACCAAAGGGTAAAGAATAAGAATGTTCCTATTTGGCACAATATAATTCTAAACTCATTTAATTATTCATTCACTCATTCCTCTTAACAAGCAGAAAGATACTTTTCTAAATTGACTTATATATTCTGCCCTTAAGTAATAGTTTTAAGTCTAAGCGTTCTTCATTTTTTGTATACTATACTAAATTAGATTAGTGATCAACTTTTACTAAAAATTAGTCTTTAAATCTCTAACTTCCCTGTATGATCAATATCTAGGACTCCAATAGAGCCCTTTATTACTTGAACGATATGTATACTTGCGTTGGTTAAAAGGGGAGAGAGTACAATTACTATTTTACTCTAAAAAACATCTATAACTTTATTAAGCTTAACAACTGTATACATCCTTCAATTTCTACCCTACTCTCCCCCGAGGATGAATTCTTATATTTGCAGTTGGAGGTAAAGTTTTTGTGGTGCCGTTGCCGGGAAGAAAATTAATTATTCAAATAAAAATATCTAAATATATAAATATAATTACTAGAGTAACGGACTATTTTATTATTATTATTTAGTTGTGTATGCGAAAATTTGGAACCGAAGGTTTAAAACCTTACGATTCAGAATTAGAGCGCACTATTAAAAGAATTAGTAAACAGAAAAGAGAAATCATAAAATTAAATCAAATGGCAAATAATCCAAAAATTAAAAATATAAACCAACCAAGACCTTTGAAAGATTACGCTAACCCTACATTAGATGAAATTCACTTAACTATCCAAAACCCTGATGTAGCGGCTAACTCATTTGAGCTTAAACCTGCAATTATCCAAATCGTACAAAATAATCAATTTAGTGGTTCACCAAATGAAGATCTTAATTTACATCTTGCGAGTTTTTTAGAGCTATGTGCTACTTTTAGATATGACGGAGTATCTAATGACGCTGTTAGACTTAAGCTATTTCCTTTTCTTTAAGGGATAAGGCTAAGATGTGGCTAAATTCATTAACACCTGGATCAATTAAAACTTGGAGAGAATTATCATAAAAATTTCTATCCAAATATTTTCCTCCTTCAAAAACTGCAAAGCTTAGAAATGACATAACTTCTTTTAGTCAGTTTGACGGAGAATCAATATATTAAGCTTGGGAGAGATTTAAATATCTTCTTAGGAAATGCCCACATCATGCATTACCAGATTGGTTAATTATACAAACTTTTTATAATGGTTTAGTAAGATCTCTTAGATCGATCATTGATGCTGCTGTTAGAGGTGTCGGCATATTTTTTAGGTCGAGTTTTTTTTTTGAAAAGGGGTCGCCTACAGAAATTGTGCGGCGATTTTTTTTTATTTAATTTAAATAAGTAATTTGAAAAGTAGTATTTGATTTCTGAAAATAATTTTTAAATTTGAAGATTTTAAGATATGAATTCAAACCGATCTCACATTCCAAATAGTTTATATGAGCGAGCACCGTACCGCAAACCGTGTATCTATCAAGAAGAATAGGCACACTGCTTGACGATGGGGCTCGATTAAATAAACTAGAAGATCTGTGACATCCGTTTGGTCTGCGAACCAATTTTATAAGCCGACAAATTCCCCTGCTTAATATGAAAGCATTAAACGGGGTTTATATTACTGGGTTCTTTAAAATTCCCTATAAGGGCAAGCCCACATAGTTAATTACATCTTAAGTGTCGGGAATCACCTAAGAAAACTCTCGATAATAATCGGTAATTCGCTCTCAAGAATTTGAAAGTTTAAGTTTTCGAGGATTGAATTTTGAAATTTCAATAGGGAATGGATCGAGTTTGGAACATTTTGTTTTGGGAATTCAAAGGAAGAAAAGTAGGAGAAATTATAGATTCGAAGCGAACTTCAATAATTTCCCAACTATCCTATTATTTGGCTTGGATTTAGGAAAGTCCTAATATTTATTTAATGTTTTGATCTTGCCAATTTTAATTAATTAGGACTTATATTTATATGATAGAATCATACAAATAGCCTGGAAGATGTGAGGGTTTATGTCGTATCGGACGACTACCACGGAAATCCTAAGACCGGTTAGGGCTTAATTTGCAATTCAAATGCCTAACAAAAGGTTGAGGATTTATGTTGCACTAGGCAAATTACCTCGAAGTCCTATGGATTGGTTATTTAATTCTAAGAAGGTTTAGCTGATGTAGATTCAAGTTTTGCTGACGACGATGGCCGTGCTGCCCACCATGCTCCAAGCTCCTTGTTGTTGCAGAGGCTTAGTTTTAGAAGTCATAAATCAGGAGATGAGAAAAGTGTTTTGGTTTAGATAAAATCTTAATTTCCAAGTGTTTTTGTGTTTTAATTAAAATAAATCTTAAAGTTGATTATAATGACACCGGTTAAGATCCCACGGTTCCATCCTTCCGGCATCGTTATTTTTATCGGATTCACTTAGTCCAGATGAATTTGCTAAACTCAACTGAATGAGTTCCACACTTTCATTTAGACCGTGGGAAATCCCGTTAGCAACACGTAGGTAACATCATCCGAGGTATTCACGATCACCCAACAGGACGTTTTAATTTAGTTGTAATTGTAGTTTTGTGTTCTGTTTGTGATTAAATTTTGAGTTGTTTTATATTTTGGAATGTTGTGGCGGTGAATTTTATCTTGCAATGACTTTTAATTTAGTTTTGGTTTCAGTTTTAGGGACTATCCTAAAGGTGTGGGTTTTCATGCAACAGTTGTTTATCATGCAATAAAAGTAAGTGCGATGCGATTAAATAAATTGCAATAAGGTAAATTGCAATAAAATATAAGCGTACCTGGAGGGTCTTCCCGTCATCCCAAGCTGCACTTAAAACATAATTAGAATGTTTAAGCAAGTTCCTAGGTAAAGCTAAGGGAAGGGTTACGGTTTTCTACCAAGTTCCTAATCCTATAGCTAGTCATTTCCTATGACGTCTAGGTTCTTGTGTTTTGGTT
The DNA here is from genome assembly GCA_022702705.1 of Papilionanthe hookeriana x Papilionanthe teres. Lineage (NCBI taxonomy): Eukaryota > Viridiplantae > Streptophyta > Magnoliopsida > Asparagales > Orchidaceae > Papilionanthe > Papilionanthe hookeriana x Papilionanthe teres. The sequence goes on from CM040427.1 coordinate 1,817,510, forward strand.
TAAGGACGGTTTTCTTCATCAAAGAATAATTAAGTCCAATTATTCTTATAAGTATCCTATCACATTGAGGAAGTGCTTAAGAAGAATCTTAAACATCTTTTCAATATTACTAGAATTGTTTTAAGTCCAAATGAATTTAATTATACAAATGAATTAATCGTCCGAGGATTCATGTTTTGTTATCTTGCTCAGTGAACTAGAACATTTGAATGTCCTATAAGTGAAGTAACATTTCATTTAATGTTCTGTTTAGGAGTTATGATAACCAAAGCTCTCGAGGGCAAATTGGTGTTCAAATGGTTTATGATTTAGTTTAACTTCAATTAACGGGTTTAAATTTGGAATAGTGTTCAAGTTGCTTTATATTTAATTTCTTTATGTCTTAGGTAATGTTATTTAATTCAATTTAATTTAACTTTAATTTAATTTAAATTAATTTTAATTTTAATTTAATTTAATTTAATTCAATTTATTTAACTTATTTAATTTATTCAATTTATTTAATTTATTTAATTTATTTAATTTATTTAATTTATTTAATTTATTTAATTTATTTAATTTGTTTGATTTAATTTAATTTAATCTTTAATTTAATTTAATTTTTTTATTTTAATTTAATTTAAAATTTAAAAAGAGTTTAATAATTTAACTTTTTAATTTAATTTTAATGATTAAGTCCTTTAACATTTTAAAACTTAAATTTGAATTATCATTTTAATTAGGAATTAAATATTATTGAGATGATTAATTTAGGGATTTTTAAATTAAGGAATAAATCTCTTCCTAATAATATCCCTATTTTAATAATTCCAATTTTATTATTCTTCCAAATTTAATCAATTATTTAATTAAGGTTTATTTTAATTATATTAAATTGTTTAGTAGGTTTCTATCCTTTAATTATTTAAATTTCAATCATCCAAATCAGATTAAGATCAAATATTTTACTTGTTAATTTTATTAAACCTAAAGTTTTAATTAAGGGTTAAAATTTTAATTACCATTTTGCCCTTCAAGCTTAATAATTTCATAACTCACTAAATTGAGCTTAAATGAACTTGAAATTTTTATGTAACTTCACTCATATGTCAATAAAGACATGAGAGGAGAAAATGTGATTTTTCTCGTATTTAATTTATTTATGTAATTATTTTTGGTGGAAAATAGGAATTTCCAAGGAAAATTTAATAATATGACCAAGGGAAAGTTTCTGTCCTTAAGAAAATTATGGGACATTCTAATGATCAGAGGACCACTTGGACCAATTTTGGTGATTTTTTGAATTATATTATTTTTATTATAATTATTTTAAGTTTTGGAGTATTAATTAATTTAAAAATAAAATAAAGGTTGAAAAATGAAATTTATATTTTTCAAAAATCTCTCTGATATCAAGGAAATCAGAGAATTAATTTTTGTAATTTTCTGATTTTTCTTTGATTTATTATAATTATTTTAATGAAAATGCTAGAAAATATATTTTTTTTTAAATTTTAAAATTACCTTAGGGTTTTAAAATTTAATATCTCATTAAATAGACCTAAGAAAAATATGGGGTTTATTCCTAAGTGATTAAAATTCAAAATGTGACATTTTGGTGAATTTTATTATTTTTGTGATTTTTATTATTTTTTAATTATTAAAATATTAAAATAATACCAAAAAATCAACTTTTTTAGAAAATTAAAATTTTAATTTTCTTAAATTCCGCGGATATCAGAGAGGCTCCAAAACCAATTTGGTGAGTTTTTAAAAAGTATTTTGAATGTTATGAATTTTTAAAGTTCAAATTGACTAAATGGCTTAATCAACCCATTTAGTAGGGCTAACCAAGTCCAATTGACCTCAAATTTTTATTGTGAACTCCTCTTATCCTAAAGGTCAGTGGAGAATTGATTTCAAGCCAATCTGATGTATGGTTAACTCTAATTAATTAAGGACCTATTTTGGGTGTTTGAACCAATTAGGGCTATTTTAAATGAAATGACTCAAAACCTATTTTTCCTAGGGTCCTCTGGTCATAAGAGACATCACCAAATTTTCCTAGAATTTATTTCACAACATGCTAATTATTGGAATTAAAATACTTAAAACAGCAACATGAATTTGAAAAATCAATAACTCCTCATAGGGATGGCCTCTGACTTTGGAAAATTCAGGGAATGTTCCCAATTCGAGAGGCTTCAAAGCCCTATGGTCTCATGCCATGGTGAATTTCCTATATGCATGGAGAACTAAAACAATACGAAGGGAAATAAATCATTAAAAATAAAATACTTGATGAAATTAAATAATTTCTTTTCCACATTATTCTCCTCCGATTCACTGAGCACGAGGGTATTTTTATTTTATTTTTCGATTTTCCTACACGAAAGTTATGGATTTTTGAAGTTTAGGGGAATTAAATAAATCAAAAATACCCTAATTTTCTATTTATCCACGCGGCGCCGCGTCGGCCTCGGCGGCTCCGAAAGGCCGCGCGGCGTGTTACGGTTCGACGCCGCCATCGACTCGGCGCTCGGGGGCCCCGCTGTGTCGTTCCATCTCTTCGATCAGGCGCGATCCTGGCCGTCCGTCCGCGCGTGTATTAAATGAACGGCATCCGTTCATCGTCCCCAAGCGTCCTCGCACGAGGCCGTCCACACTAAATCCACTAATATCTCACTCGATACTCGATGGATTTTCGTGTTCTTATGCTCTATGGATTCGTCTTGAAGAGACGAATACATCTATATGGTGATCATGCATTGAAATTAAAGCATTTGAAATGGAGAATCTCCGGAAGCTCGGGATGAAGAATTAGCTCATACCTTTGCTCGGAGAAGTGTGGCTTCGATACGAGGGTTGTGTCACCTTCGATTGGATCCCAGCGAAGCTCCGGATGAAGTCTCCTGGTGCGATGAATCGCCTAGGTATGATTTCGACCAAGCCCGATCACAAAGCTTGGAGTACGGAACGGATGGGTGGCTCTGGAGAGGGGGCTTTCTTTGGTGGACTCCTTCCCTTGGTGCGAGTGAAGGTGTAGGACCAATCAATTTGAGGATTGATCCAGCTGTGGAGAAGTGTCCTGGTTTTGGGTGGAATTTTGGGTGAGAAATTGGGTTCGTTGGTGGGGATTAGGGCAAATTGCCGCAGGGATCAAGCTGCTTCTAAGTATGGAGAGTGTTACGGAACAATTTTGGCGGGGTTTCGGTAAGATGCAGTTCGGCACCTCTCATGGCCGAGAGGGGGTGGTGTTTAAATAGGAGAGGTGGAGGGCCTCCCGGGGAGAGTTAGGGCTTGGGATCGAGCTGCTCTTGGCGAGAAGAACAGCTGCAGTGGCCATTGGGGATGGGGCGGCTCAGCGGGTGAGAATTCCGAGTTTGGGCTCACATGTGAGCTCTCGGCACGGTGGTTTCCGGCGGCGTGGTGGCTGGCCGGCCGAGGTCGGAGTCACCCTCAAGGTCAGTGAGGTCAGGGCTGGGGCTTAGTGCGGTCAATTGGCCATGGACATGTGTAAAGGAGTTGAATTGAAATGGAATGGGGGAGGAGCTAATTTTGGCTTGATTTGGTCAAGTCCACCATTTTGGGTTTGGTGCACCCTTCCATGGTGATTTGGGTGAGGGAGGATCGGGTGAATCGGCTTGAAAAGGGTAGAGAAGTCACCATCCATGAATATTTTGATTAATCATGGATTAGGGTGAAGCATTAAAAGGGTTAAAACCTTTTTAAGGGGGCTTAAAAGAGGCTCCTCCTTTTGCCATTAATGGCTTGATCACATGTCAAACCTTCCATGGCTTCATGTGGCTTGTCCATGGCTTGCATGGCTTGTCTTTGGCTTGGGGAAAAGCTTGGTCGATTTCATGAAAATGGATTTTAGAAATTTTTGGTAATTTGATGGGAATTTGTATGAAGCTTGATTTGGAATGGTTTAATGATGATTTTGAAACTTAGAGGTGATATCGATTAAAGGTATGATGAAAAGAAATTGCCATGTGGGCTTTAGGGCCAATTTTGGGCTTTTGTATTTGGTGGAAATGGGCTTTTTTTAAAATGGTTTAGGGAAGTGGGGTTTTGGATTTTAAAATGGATTTTAGGATGAAATTCTGGCAAAGGCCTGGGCCAAATGATTGTTAGGTTTAGCTCATAGATGTGACATGAGTGACTTGGAGCAAATTGGGAGTGATTTGGGTTTGAATTGGGTTGAATTTAGGCTCCTTTGGTGAATGGGCCAATATAGGTCAAATTGGGCTAACTTGGGCCAATGTTGGGCTAGTCTTGAAATTGATGTAAAATTAATGTTGGGAAATATTTATGGGAGTGTTTCAAAGAGGCTTTGAATTTGGTTGGGCTTTGATTTTGGGGTTTGGGCTCATTTGGGTTAGGTTTGGGTTTAGGTCAAAATAGGGCCTTTTAGCTTTGGGTTGAAGTTGAGTGGGGTTTGGGTCTAAATGTTGGGCAAATCATGTTAGTGTTTTGTTTGTGGGAATGTTAAGGAATATTTGGAAAAGATTTGGGGTTAATTGGAGTTGAATTGGGTGAGTTTGGGTTTTGTTTGGGTCATGGGTCCAAATTGGGCTTTAAGGCCAAAAGTGAAATTGGATCCAAATGTCAATCAAATTGGACTAGGATTTGGTCTAGATTGGTGTTGGGATTGTTGAATTGAAGTTTAGAATTGAATTGGACCAGAATTTGGGTAAATTGGGTAGGTATTTTTGGAATTTTTGGTATTTTTGGCTATGGATGATCAACTTGAGTGGAGAAAAATGTTTATGAATGATTTTGGGGAATTTTGGGTGATTTGGAAATTTTTGAGAAATTTAAGTAGTTTCAAGGGTTTTGGGTAGGCTAAGCGGGTGTAGGGTCCCAGGGGTCAAAAATTGAAAATTTGGGAAATTGAAGATTAGGTGAATGTATGTGGAATGAAATCATTTTGGTTGAGCCATGAAGCCATATCAAGTCCACATGAGCCATGAAGGGACTCATTTGAGGCATCCACTATGTTGTTCTTAACCCTCTTAGCGAGGGCTTAGCGGTTAAGGACCATCCATGTGAATCACCTTTATGAGTCGGGAGGTCGAGTTAGGTATGGGTGTGTTTTTTTGGAGGTGTGTGAAAGTGTAGTGTATAGGTGTAGTGTGTGTGTAAGTCAACCCTTCACCGGACCCGGGCCACCCGGGGGTAGTCCTAAGGCGAAGAGTCCTCATAGGAACCCATCCTTTAAACTTCCACATTTGATTTCAACCCTCTAGGTGATTAGGGGTCTATAGTCGAGTTTGTAGAGTTTGCGGGGAGTTAAGAAGTGGTTTGAATTTCTAAGTGGTGGGTCCCAATTCTAGTCCTCTAAGACAGTCAAAGGAAAAGCCTAAGGCTAGATCCTAAGTACTAAAAAGAAGAAGAGAAGACCTCATCAAAAATGAGGTCCACAAGAGGTTCATTAATGTCAAAACATTTTGATGAAGCTTATTCATTAATTGAAGAAATGGCTACTAATAATTTTCAATGGCCTTCTGAAAGGTTAAATCCTAAAAAAATAGCCAATATACATGATTCGGATGCAATATCTATGTTAGCTTCTCAAATTTCTATTATATCCAAAAAATTAGATCATTTTGGAATGAATTATTCTCTTAATATAACAGAAGAAAATTTATCTAGACAACTTATAGATGCTCAATCTTTATATGAAAAAATGAATGTTGTTAATAATAGACCCAATAATCCTTATGCAAACTATTATAACCCTGGATGGAAAAGTTCATCCAAATTTTAATTGGAATAACAATTCTGCTAATCAGCAATGGATGAATAATTCAGTAAACCCAGTAGGAAATCCATCTAATCAAGGAGATTCTAATTATAAACCTTCTTATCCACCTGGATTTAATAATAACTCTCAATTTAAGGATAAGAAGTTATCTATGGAATAATTAATATTAATATGGGTCAGCATTTGCAGAATCAAGGTAATCAGCTACAAATTCAAGGAAACCAATTACAAACTCAAGGAACGTCAATTAAAAATATTGAAACTCAACTTGGACATATCGCTACTGCGCTTAATAATAGAATTCCTGGAACTCTTCCTAGTAATGTGGAAATAAATCCTAAAGATCAAGGAAAAGAACAAATTAAAGCGATACAGTTACAAAGTGGAAAAGAGTTAGAAACAAGAATGCAGAAAGAAAAGGAAAGTCAGAATGAGGAGTTGGAAATTGAAAAAGAGAAGGATCAGAAAGATCAAAATTTACAATATCCATTACTACCTATGAAAATTTCTGTAGAAAAACCACCACCACCATTTCTTCAACGACTAAGGCAACATAAAAAAGATGAGGAATTTTCTAAATTTCTTGAAATTTTGATGAAATTAATGGTAAACATTCCTTTTGTAGAAGCATTGGAACAAATGCCCAAATTATGTGAAATTTATGAAAGATATTTTAAATAAAAAGAGAAACTTTACAGACAATGAAACTTTGCACTTAGCGAAGAGTGTAGTGCAATTATTCAGAAAAAGCTTCCAGAAAAATTAAAAGATCCTGGTAGTTTCACCATACCTTGCGCTATTGGAGAAAAATTTTATGGGAAAGCATTATGTGATTTAGGATTCAGCATAAATCTAATGCCTTTATCAATCTTTAAAAGATTAGGATTAGGAGAAGTCTCACCTACTTCAATAACTCTTCAGTTAGCTGATCGTTCAATTACATATCCTAAAGGAGTTATTGAAGATGTGTTAGTGAAAGCAGATAAGTTTATCTTACAAGTAGACTTTATTGTTCTAGATATGGAGGAAGATAAAGAAATACCCATAATATTAGGAAGACCCTTCTTAACTACTGGAAAAGCTATGATTGATGTTTAAAAAGGAGAATTAACTATGAGAGCAAACGATCAAAAAGTAACTTTCAACATTGCAAAATCAATGAAATATCCTGCTATAGAAAAAGATGATGAATGTTTTCGAATGGAAATTATTGAACATCTACAAAATGAACATATTAAAGAATGCTTTGAAGAAAAACTAGAAATAGAAGAGACTGAACTAATTAAAGAAACAAACAATGAATAATTAGATTATATACAAGAAAGATTTGAATTATTGGATAATACAGAAAATACTGAAAATAATATAGTTCCATAAATTATTAAACTTCCTGAACTTGAATTAAAAATTTCACCTACTCATTTGAAGTATGCTTATTTAGGTAACTCTTCAACTTTACCAGTTATTATATCAACAGAATTAAATGAATCACAAGAGCAAAAACTTTTGGACACATTAAAAAATATAAGAAAACTTTTGGCTGGACTTTAGCAGATATAAAAGGAATTAGTCCTTCAATCTGTATGCACAGAATTATTTTAGATAATGAACACAAACCAAGAGTTGATCCCCGAAGGAGATGAAACCTGATTATGAAAGACATAGTAAAAAAAAAATATTAAAATGGTTAGATAATGGTATTATATATCCTATTTCTGACAAGGCTTGGGTAAGCCCAATTCACTGTCTTCCTAAGAAAGGAGACGTGACTTTTATAGCTAATGAAAATAATGATTTAATACCTATAAGACAAGTTACTGGATGGCATATATGTATTGACTATAGAAAATTAAATGCAGCCACCAGGAAAGATCACTTCCCTTTACAGTTTCTAGACCAAATGTTGGATAAACTAGCCGAACATAAATATTTTTATTCTTTAGATGGATATATCGGTTATCATCAAATTCCTATTGCTCCTGAGGATAAAGAAAAATCTACATTTACCAATCCTTATGGAACGTTTGCCTTTCGAAGAATGCCTTTTGGATTATGTAATGCACCTGCAACATTCTAGAGATGTATGATGTCTATATTTAGCAAATTAATTAATGATGGAATGGAAGTATTTATGGATGATTTCTCTGTATTTGGAACATCATTTGACGTATGCTTGAGTCATCTTGAAAAGTCTTAGAGGTAAGCGAGAAAACTAACTTAGTTCTAAATTGGGAGAAATGTCAATTTATAGTAGCAGGAGGAATTGTATTAGGGCATAAAATTTCAGAAAATGGCATGGAAGTAGATCATGCAAAAATTCATGTTATAGCCAAATTACCACCTCCTACTACAGTAAGAGGGGTAAGAAGTTTTCTTGGACATGCCGATTTTTACAGATGCTACATAAAATTTTTTTCAAAAATTACTAAACCTCTGTGCCAACTTTTAGAAAAGGACAAGAAATTTTAATTCACAACTGAATACTTAAATGCTTTTGAATTAATAAAAGATAAATTAATCACAGCACCAATAATAGTTTCCCCTGATTGAGAGAAACCATTTGAACTTATGTGTGATGCTAGTGATTATGTTACAGGAGCTGTTCTTGGACAAAGATATAAAATTTTTAAAGTCATATACTATGCTAGTAAAACTCTAAATAATGCTGAAATCAACTACACATTTACAGAAAGAGAATTATTAGCAATTGTTTATGATTTTAATAAATTTAGGTCTTACCTAAATTGGAACTAAATGTATTGTGCATACTGATCACTCTGCTATTAAATATTTAATGCAAAAGAAGGATACCAAAGCAAGATTAATCAGATGGATATTATTGATGCAAGAATTTGATTTTGAAATCGTTAATAAAAGGGAATTGATAATTAAATTGCAGATCAGTTATCAAGACTAGAATATAATGAATTATCTGACACTGATAATGAAATTACAGATCATTTTCCTGATGAACAACTTTATAATATATATGAGTGGAAAATACCTTGGTATCTTTGGAATAGTAAATTATATTGTAAGTTATATTTTACCACCCATGCTAACTTTACAACAACAGAAAAAATTCATTCATGACGTTAAAACATTTTTTGGGATGAACCAAAATTATATAAGCAATGTAAGGATTTAATATTTAGAAGATGTGTGCTTAAGAAGAAACTAAACAGATCATTCAAAAATGTCACGATTCAGAATTTGGAGGACATTTTGGAACAGATAAAACTGCTTGAGGAGAAGCTTGAGGAATTGCCTTATCTAAAATTAGCTTCATTTGAATCAACCTAAAGGGTAAACTTCAGTTACATTTCTGAACTTATATATATGGATTAATATTTTACTAAGTAGTGCTTTCATGAAATTCCTATCATCTAAATATCTTAAGTAATTTAATATTGAAAAATATAGTCATTCTTGAAATAAATGGAAAACTAGAAATCTTAAATTTGATGACTAAATAACCTTACATCTACAGACTTAATTTAATTATCTAAAAAAATTTCTAGAAAATTTTACTATAATATTTATTTGAATCAAATTCATAGTAATTCTGAATTAAAACTTGACTACAAATAATCATTACTTTTATGTAGTAACCAAATCACTTGAGGACAAGTTTGGGGAATTTTGAGCACAAGAAAATATATTGAGAAATTCATACCAATTTCATATGAAATGACACTTTAAAAAAAGATATTTTCTATGTTTTATTGCTGGAATAAAGATTTATAGGTCCTGAGAGCAAAAAGAGCAAAAAGGCATGAATATGGAGCAAAAATGATGAAAATAGATGAAAATTAAACTGTCCCGCCGACAGCAAGATTTAGGCCGCTGACGGCGAGATTTTCCCGAAAGTTTTGAATGTATTATAATAAAAGCCCACCGACGGTGAGATCGAGCTCGCCGACAGCGAGCCTGAACAGTTAGCCTTTCTTCTAGAAGCATGTCGATGGCGAGATCTAGCCCGTCGATGGCGAGATCGAGCCCGTCGACGGGGAGATCGATCCCGCCGACGGCGAGACAGTTGATTCAAGCCAAATACGATGAATCTGGACGCGTTTTGATGAGGTGCTTAAACAACCTTTGAAAATATGACTCTTTCTATAAATAGAGACGATTTTGTGTGTCAGTGTGTGTTAGTTAGTGTAAAATTAGTGTTTTCTTTTGTAGTAAGAGTTAGTATTTTGTGTCTCGGTGAGTTTCTAAGTCTGTTGTACAAGAAGAAAGAGTCAAAGGAACTTTGAGGAATCTGCTTGGAGAGAAGATTTGAGATAAGGATATTTGCTTATTGTTTTATAACTTTAAATGAAATCCAAGATCTGTGTTATTTTTCTCATGCATTCTTAGTAGTTTTCTTTGTCATTCTCCTTGTTGTTGAGGTTTTGTGAAATGAAGAATTAAATGAGTTGTGTCTAATTATTTTAAATATAGATTGTGATATTCTTTTACTTAAATCTTAATTTACTTTCAATTTGGTCAATTGAATTGTTAACATATGTTGAATTATTCAACCATAGTAAAGATTACATCCAAGATTCAGGGAATTCAAAAGCCTTGGAAGGAGGGTGCAAATAAATAGGGAAATAATTAATTATCGGGTGAAGAATTGAACATTTTAGTGTGAAACTAAAATCTTCAATTCTGTCCTATTATTTGGGAGCTGAAGTGTAGATGTTAGCCCTCAGGCGAGGGGAATGTGGGAACTCTGAAGTGGCAACCAGTATCCTCCCAGCCTAGCCATAAATTCAGCAACCAAACATAGGATTAGTCAATTTTCTTTACACCTGGACCAAAGGGTAAAGAATAAGAATGTTCCTATTTCGGACAACATAATTCTAAACACATTTAATTATTTATTCACTCAATCATCTTAACAAGGAGAAAGATACTTTTCTAAATTGACTTATATATTCTGCCCTTAAGTAATAGTTTTAAGTTTAAGTGTTCTTCATTTTTCGTATACTATACTAAATTAGATTAGTGATTGACTTTTACTAAAAATTAGTCTTTAAATCTCTAACTTCCCTGTGGGATGGATATCTAGGACTCCAATAGAGCCCTTTATTACTTGAACGATACGTATACTTGCGTTGATTAAAAGGGGACAGAGTATAATTACTATTCTACTCTGAAAAACATCTATAACTTTATTAAGCTTAACAATTATATACATCCTTCAATTTCTACCCTACTCTCCCCCGAGGCTGAATTCTTATATTTGCAGCCGGAGGTCAATTAGCTTCAAAGAGACATTCTACTAAGGGATGAATAAATGAGTTAAATGAAAATAAGAATGGAAAAGATGATAGCCAGGGCTACAGTACATGGGCAGTCGCAGTCACGACAGGTAGCGTCAACAAAGTTGAATCACTCCGAGATCATAAACATTACACACGAAAGAAGGGAGGTCGCTTCTACTAATAATGATGAGCCGCCAAAGAAACATGTCATTTAGAATTTACCCAAAAATGTCATCAAGCAGTTGATAGAGCTGTAAGGGAGGCCTTAGGCCAATCTAAAGGAGGTGCATCATTTGTAAAGGGTAGACCTTACATGGAGGATTTCGATGTCGTACCATATCCCAAGGGCTTTATTCCGCAAACTTTCAAGACTTTAGGAGGGAGATAAAATCACTGCCAGCACATTGTGCAATTTCGAGTAAGTTGTTGCAATGCCGAGGGAAAAGAGGCTCAGTTGTTCCGTCAGTTCATCAGAAGTTTTTCAGGAGTTGCTTTTGATTGGTACGCAAAATTTCCTAAGTGATTAGTCAAGACGTTTTCATAGTTAAAGAATTTATTCATGAAGAGGTTTTCCGGTGCACAACATCACGTCACCATAAGGGATCTTGTGGTAGAGAGACAAAAGCCCAACGAGACCTTATTGGACTATATTTTGAGGTAGAGAAACTTAAGCAAGAAGTGTGAGCCTCAATTGCAGGAACAACATGTAATCGAGATTCTACTTAAGAGTATCCATGATCTGGCAACCTTCATGCTTAAGGGCATCAACTAATTCGATAAGTTTCTTAGCAAAGCTAGCAACCTACAGGAGGAAGTTAAGCATATGGTGTCAACGGAGAAGCAAGAAAAGCCTAGGCATGTTAAGAAATTTGAAAAGAATTCTGGGATAGAGACAACGGTCAGCAAAGGAAGGTAGTCGATGAAGAGTTTGACCGAGCAGCCTCGCCAGGGTTATCGACAGCAAGTATAGTATAGTCAGCCTCAACAGCAATACGCTCAGACACAACAGTATGATCAATACTACAGTCAGCTCAATCAGTAGTCCTTTCAGTAGAGGTCATACAGGATAGATAGTAGATGGGGTTTGACGATCTCAGATCAGTTAAACAGGGTCTACTACTTCAAGGATGAAGTTGTGGAAAAAATGTCCCAAAACTCGATGAAGAAGTCTGAGTTCATAATACTGGAGCCTAAGAACCATAGCAGGTGGATAAGAAGGATCAACCTAACTACTGCCCCTACCACAAATTACTCAAACACACTATAGAGAATTGATTTTGCTTCAAGAATTAGTTTGAGATGAATATCAAGGAAGGTAATATAATGAGTCACAAAGAATATTTAAAAGAACCTAAAAGTGGTTCTGTAAATGTGATTTATGCCAAGCCAATAAGTCCAATAAATCCACACACATAAGAGGATGAATGGAGTACATTTTGAACCAGATCCTCCAAGAAGATTTTGGATCAGATTAAGAACACTTCTGAGCAAGCTATCATTTGGATTCTGTGACCTGCCAAGCCACAATAGAGGTTACACTAGAGAGCTGCCACAACTGAAGATCGAGAAGAAGTAGACTGTTGATGAATCGAAGATGGATAGTGCGAAGGATAGGATAGGGGATTCCTCTATTACATTGGTTGTCTTGGATTTGGGGAAGAAATCCCTCAAACTGCTAACTTTGTATATTTTCCTCTACACCCCACTGGTGTCTTATAATTATTTGAGTGATGATTTTGCCTACATTTTTACTATCTCTAGTGATGGCGTAACTGACCCCAACCAATCTAACCTTGATTTTAATTCCCAGAATGATCCTCAAATCATGCTTGATCCGAAAAGGTACGTTGATGAGAATGCGAAAGACAACGATAACACCAGATATGATAGTTTAGGAAGCGAGGAGCCAGTCCTCGAGTGCAAAGGAACGCCGATCACAATCAACTTGGACATCTTAGATTCAGAATCATCAACAAAAAGTTCAGCTATGATAGAGAAAGAAAAGGAGATAACTGATATTAATTTGAGTAGAAACGTATTACCCCTGAGACTGGCTCCAATGGAAAAAGGCAAACAAGTAGTTACTCAAGAGGAGCTGCTTCCACTGATGGAAGAGACACATGCTCAAGAAGAAATTGGAGGTTTAATTAAAGTGGATTACAATGTACTAGCTCATCTAAGTAAGTTGCCAACTAAGCTAAGCATATACGATGCTCTGATCCTATCAAAAGAGATGATAGAAACTCTGATCAAGGCTCTGCTTGAGTTAGCGCAATTGGCTAGAACATCCTCAGACAGAGTTTTCATGTTAAAGGAACAACCCGGGGTAACCTTTACCTATGAGGATTTGCTACTCGGCACTACCGATCATAACCAACAGCTCTACATTTCTATCAACATTGTCATGTTCGTGCTTTCCAAAGATTTGGTTGACCAAGGAGCGTCTCTCAACTTGATGAGTCTATGGACGTTAGCATACTTAGATTTTGATGCATAAGAGCTTGATATTGATTAGATGATGTTAAGAGGATTTAATGAGAAAGGAGAAAGAGTCCTTGGATCGATTACACTACTATTGAAAGTTTGAGATTTAGTAACAACTGTAAAATCCATGTCATCGACGTGGATAATTCGTTCAATGCTCTACTTAGTCGACCGTGGCCTCATGTGTACAACATGATTCAATCATTTCTACACCAGTGCATCAACTATTACAAGGATAGACAAGAACACTGCATTAATGAAGACTTACAACCGTTCTCAATACATGAAGTAGGTATTCAAGAAGACACCGCCTACTATGCTCCCTTAAAGAAAGTATTTTTTTCAAGAGAGGTTATGCTAAATAAGATTGAGGATTTAAATCGGCTACAAGAACGGAACCGTATAGATCTACTTCAAAAATATCTCACCATTTCTTTGTAACGAGTCGATGGAGTGTTGACCTAATTTTTGATGAGGTCTTTTTCTCCTCTCTTTAGAACTTAGGATCTAGTCTTAGGCTTTTCCTTTGACTAATCTTAGAGGACTAGAATTGGAACCCACCCTTTAGAAGTTCAAACACCTCTTGACTCCCTACAAACCCCATAAGCTTGATTGTAGACCCCTAATCACCTAGAGGGTTGAAATCAAATGTGGAGGTTTAAAGGATGAGTTCCCTATAGGACTTCTTGGCCTTAGGGATACCCTGGGTGGCCTGGTCTGGTGAGGGTTGACTTGCACACACATTACACTTTCACATACATTCCAATCCTAAAACCACACTCACCCAACTTGACCTCCTAACTCTTGTAGGAAATTCATATGGATGGTTCTTAACCCCTAAGCCCCTGACTAAAAGGTTTAAGAACAATATAGTGAATGCCTCAAATGAGTACTCTAATGGCTCATAACGGCTTAATATGGCTTCACGGCTCAACAAAAGTGATTCCATTCTACTCAAATTTGATCAATCTTCATTTTCCCAAAATTTCAATTTTTGACCCCGGGGGCACTACACCCACTGAACCTACCAAAAGCCCTTGAAACTACCCAAAATTTGCAAAATCACCTAAATTACCCAAAATTCCTCAAAATCAATCCTAAACATTCCCCCCACTCAAATTGACCATCTTTGGCCAAAAATTCCAGAATTACCCCCCAATACCCTCCAAATACCCAAAATGCCCTTCTTAACCCAAAAATCCAAAAATTCCAAAAATTTCCAAAAAAATTGAAAAAATGCCAAATATTCTCAATTACATTTTGTTCAACTACACCATAGGTAAATTTTTCCAATTTACTCCACTTTGATCAAAACCCCCAATTTGACCCATTTTAAACCCAAGTGAACCAATATCAAACCAAACCACCCCAATTGACCTCAATTTTGGTCCAATTCAATTCCAAACTTCAATTCAACATCCCCAATATAAATTTAGACCAAATCTAAGTCCAATTTGATTGACATTTGAGCCCAATTTCAATTTGAAGCCTAAAGCCCAATTTTGGCCCATGACCTAAACCTAGCCCAAACAAACCCAATTCAACCCCAATTGGCCCCAAATCTTTTCTAAAGCCTTCCTAACATCCCCACAAACAAAACACTGACTTGATTTGCCACAAATTTGAACCTAAACTCCACCCAAACCTAACCCAAAATAAAAATCCCTTAAATTGACCTTAGCCCAAACCTAATCCAAATGGGCCCAAATCCCAAAATCAAAGCCCAACCAAAGTTGAAAACTCTTTGTGACACCCCCATGAACATTTCTCAACATTAATTTTACATCAAATCTAACTTTAGCCCAACCTTAGCCCAAACTAGCCCAATTTGGCCCACCTTGGCCCCTTTACCAAAAGACCCAAATTCAACCCAATTCAACTCTAAATCAATTCAAATTGATTCCAAATCATTCATGAATCATTCCTAAATTAAATTCAACACTTATTGAACCCAATCCTTTGCAAAATTTTAATCCTAAAATTTGTTTTGAAATCTAAAAGCCCACTCCCTAAACCATCTTGAAAGCCCATCCAAAGTGAAATCCAAAAGCCCAAACCCATTCCAAAGCCCACATGACAATTCCTTCTCATCACCCCTTTAATTGGAATCAATTCCTAAGTCCCAAATCAATCATTAAATCAACCTAAATCAAGCACCATCTAAATTTTTCACTAAATAGCTAAAATCTCCAAATTCCTTTTTCATATAAATGAATCGACTTTTCCTAAGCCAAGAATGAGCCAAATGGAGCCACATGCAAGCCATGGACAAGCCACATGAAGCCATGGGGGGTTTGACTTGTCACCAAGCCATTAATGGCAAGAAGAGGGAGTCCTTTCCTAAGCCCTCCTTAAGTCATTTAAACCTTTTTAATGCAACACCATAACCCAAAATTAACTTAAACTATTTTGATGGGGACTTCACTACTCCATGACAGCTAATCCAACTGATCCCCTTGGCCCAAAATCAGACCATGGGAAGGTGAACCAAGCCCAAATACATGGGTTGACACATGTGAACCCAAAATTTCTCTTCTCCCTTTACCACTTAAATACAAGCCTTTACACTTGGCATTGTACAATTGCTTGCACAAACCTCCAGCACTGGTCCTCCTGACCTTGAGGGTGACCTGACCCTGGCCGGCCAGCCACCACAGCCACCGGAAACCACCAGGCCAAGAGCACCCATGTGAGCCAATTTTTGAATTTCTCCTTGCTGAGTTGTCCCAGCCCAATTGAACACCATGGCTATTCTTCCCTTGCCCTAAGAAGCTGATCCCAGCCTCCAATTACACCTGGGAAGCCCTCCAGCCATGTCTATTTAAACCCACCACCCTCTCGGCCAATGGAGGATATGAATCAAACCTTAAGGAAACTCTGCCAAAATTTCTCCAGGACCTTCTCCTAACCCAGATCAGTTGATCGCCAGTGTTCCTTTGTCTTAATCCCCATTAACAGAGCTCAATTTCTGAGTTGAAAATTCACCCCAAAAACAGGACACTTCACCACATTGATCCAATCTCCAAATTGATTGGTCCTACACCTTCACCAGACCAAGAGGAGAAGTTCCCCAGCAAAAGCCCCCTCACCAGGCCAGCCATTGCTTCCAGCCTCCAAGCTTTGTGATCGGCCTTGGTCACTTTCATACCTAGACAATTCCCCAGAGCCGGAGACTTCATCTGGAGCTTGCCTGGACTCAGTCGAAGGTGACACAACTCTCAGATCGAAGCATCACTTCTCTGAGCAAAGGTATGAACTCACTCTTCCTCCCGATCTTCCAGCGATTCTCCATTTTATTTAAGTTAATTTCATAGCCTATAAACCGTATGGATGTGTTCCCCTCTTCAAGACGAATCCATAGAGCATAAGAACACGAAAATCCATTGAGAATCCAGTGAGATCTTAAGGTTTTAGTGTGGACGGTCACGGGTGCACACCAGTCGTAGATGATGATCGGGAGCCGTTGGATGGCGCGTGTATCGAGCGGATGGTTAAGATTGTGCCGAACCAGGGAATGTTACATGAACCGCGGGCCCCTGGAGCGCTAAGTCGAATGGTGACGTCGAATGAGAATGCGACGCGTGGGCTTTCGGAGCTGCCGATGTTGCGCTGGTGCCGCGTGGATAAGTAGATAAATAGGGTATTTTTGAATTATTTAAATGCCCAGAACTTCAAAAATCCATATCTTTGCATAGAAAAATCACAAAAATAAAATAAAAATACCTTCTTGCTCAGTGAACAGAGGAGAATAATGTGGAAAAGAAATCAAATTAATTGGATGAGTATTTTATTTTTAATAATTTATTTACTGATTTCAGTATTTTGATTCTTCATTTGCATATACAATTCACCATGGCATGAGACTATAGGGCTTTTAAAGAATTTGATCTTGGGAATATTTCCTGAATTTTTCAAGGTTAGAGGCCATCTCTGTGAAAAGTTTTTTAATTTTTAATTTCATGTCACTGTTTTAGGTACTTTAATTTCAATAATTAGCATGTTGTGAAATAAATTCTAGGAAAATTTGGTGATGTACGTTAGGACCAGAGGACCCTATGAAAAATATATTTTGAGTTAATTCATTCATAATAACCTTAATTGACCTAAACCCCTAAAATTGAATTTGAATTAACTAGGGTTAACCACACATTAAATTTAGTTGAAAACAATTCTTCACTGATCTTTAGGATTAGAAAGACCTCACATAAAAATTTGGGATCAATTGGAAATGTTTATCCCCACTAAATGGATTAATTAAGTCACATAACCAAAACTAAATTTTAAAAATTCATAACTTCAAAAATACTTTTCAAAAGTTCACAAAAATGGTTTTGGAGCTTCTCTGATTTTAAGGGAGTTTAGGAAAATTAAAATTGGAATTTTCTTCAAAAGTTGATTTTTCATAATATTTTAATATTTTAATAATTAAAAAATAATAAAAATCATAAAAATATTAAAAATCATAAAAATGTTACATTTTGACTCCTAATCACTTAGGAACAAACCAAATATTTTTCCTAAGTCCCTAGGATAAGATATTGAATTTTAAAGGCTTAATGTAATTTTTAATATTAAAAATGAGTCTCTAACCTTTTTCACTAAAATAATTCCAATAAATCAAAGAAAAATCAGAAAATTATAAAATTTATTTCTTTGAACTCTTTGAGGTCAGAGAGATTTAAGAAAAATATAAAATCTATTTTTCAGCTTTAATTTTTATTTATAATTACTTAATACTTTAAAATTCAAAATAATTATAATAAATAAAATATAATTTAAAAAATCACTAAAATTGGTCCAATTGGTCCTCTGGTCATTAGGAACATTCCATAATTTTCTTAAGGATAGAAATTTTTCCTTGGTCATGTTATTGAATTTTCTTTGAAAACCCCTATTTTGTATTATAAATAATTATATAAAAAAATTAAACTCAGAAAAATCACATTTTCTCCTCTAATGTCTTAATTGACATATGAGTGAGGTGACATAAAAATTTCAAATTTATTTGAGCTCAATTTAGTGAGCTATAAAATAAATAAGCTTAAAAGGGCATAAAGGTAATTAAAAATTTTATCCCTTAATTAAAACTTTAGGTTTAATCAAAATGGGGGGGGGGTAAAATATTTGATTTTAACTTTCTCTTGGATGATTGAAACTTAGGAAAATTAAGGGGTAGAAACCCATTGAACATTTTGAAAATATATAAAAAAAAATGAAACTTTAATTAATTAAATAATTTAAATTTTGGAAAGAATATATTTAAATTGGGATCATTAAAATAGGGATATTATTAAGAGGATATTTATTCTTTAGTTTAAAAATCCCTAAACAAGTCAATTTAACAATACTTAATTCCTAATTAAAAATTAAAATAATAATCCAAATTAACAATTAAAATTAAAATTAAAAATACTAAAATTGAATTAAAATTAAATTAAAAATTAAAATTAAATTAAATTAAAGTTAAATTAAAGTTAAAATTAAAATCAAGATTAAAACTAAAATTAAATTAAATTAAATTAAAACTAAATTAAATTAAATTTAATTTAAATTAAAATAAAACTAAAATTAAATTAAAATCAAATTAAAATCAAATTAAAATTAAATTAAAGTAAATTAAAATTAAAATAAAGTCAAATTAAAATAAAATAAAATTAAATTAAATTAAATTAAAATTACTAAACAACAAACCTAAATGAAATCATCAAGAGTTAAATCAAAACATACCAATAATTTTAATACCTCTTTCTATCTATGTAAATTTAAAACATGAACATCAACTTGAAATACTAAGATAATTAAAAATGTAAAGATTTAAATAAAATTTAAAAATAATTTAAACACTATTCCAAACTTAAAATTATTAATTAAAACCTCATAATTAAATTAAAATACTTTAAACCATTAACTCAAACTTTAAATTAAGAATGATCAATCTTACGTGCAAGCCATGACCTTAACTCCAATCCACCATTAAAAGGTCGAGAGTATAGAGGTCAAAGAAGTTCAGAGTGGTGGTTTAAAACTGATCAAATTTTACTGTTCTTTCCCTTGTTCTAATTTTAAAATTTGTATAAATTTTGAAGAAATGATCCATATGAATTAACGAAATTACCATTTAGTCACTTTTCTCAGTGTGTACAAAAGTTAATTCAACAAGGATGTGTGCCAAAGTAGTTGTTGAAGGATAATTTACTACTTTTTGAGAAATTATGGAATGTTAAAGGATGAACTCCCAAATCAAAAGAAGGTCTTAGATTTGGTACAATGAGAACGATCGATGATTCAATATTTTGCATGTTTTTACTAAATGATCAATAGAGGATTGTATTGATGTCAAAGATGATTTTGAAGGTCAACCAATAGATGAAACCCAGCTAGTATTCGAGGAGGAAATCAAAACAACAGAGGATGAATTAATGGAAACCAACCTTGGAACTGAGAAGCGGCCCCGACCCACTTTTATAAATTCTCTACTCAGTAATGAAGAATCTACAGATTTAATCAAGTTATTATCATAATTCAAGGAGTGTTTTGAATGGAGATACGACAAAATGCCAAAAAAATTTACAAATGTTGAATATCACAGTCTTGGAGTAGATCGTAGTATAGCCCCAGTGAAACATGATCCTAGAAGAATGTGCCTCGATTTAAAATAACTAGTTACTACCAAGGTAAAGAAATTAATAGATGCTAACTTTTTGTGTGAGGAGCAATACCCATCATGGTTAGCCAACGTCGTGCCAATTAAGGAAAAGAATGGAAAAATACAAGTGTGTGTCGACTTCAACGATTTAAACAAGCATATTTAATGGGTGAGTTTCCTCTACCGATAGCAGGACAAATGGTAGACATCGTGTCATTACATGAGATTTTCTTCTTCATGGATAGATCATCGGGTTATAATCAGATAAAGATGCCTCCAAAAGATGTGACTCTTACAACATTCAGAACTCTGATTGAAATCTACTACTACACAGTGGTATCGTTTGGCTTAGAGCGACTTACCAACGAGCAATGATAAGGATCTTCGAGGACCTTATCCACAACCAAGTTGAGTGCTACATGGATTACTTGGTCATGAAGAGTAAATAAAAGAATAATCATTTGTATGATTTGTGGATCGTATTCTAATGATTACTACAATATAATCTCAATACAAATCACTTAAAGTGTGCCTTCGGCATTACCTCCAAGAAATTTCTAGGATTCGTTGTCCATCATCGGGGAATTGAAATTGTCCTAGAGAAGATTAAAACAATTTTGAGAAATGTCGCCCTTTAAAACCTTGAAACAATTACCATCATTTCACGGTAATTTGGCATACCTAAAATGTTTTATATCCTATCTGTCAATAAGGTGCCAACCCTTTTAGAAATTTTCTTTGAAAGGATTCTATGTTCTATTGGGGAGAGTCGTGCTAACAGGTGTTTGAAGAAATTAAATGGTACTAATGACACCTTCTATTTTGGTAGCCCCTATCTTGGTGTTGATCTCATTTTTGGTGAGGTCTTTCTTTCCTCATAGTGCTTAGGATCTAACCCAAGTAAACCAAACATTAGGTTCAACCCATACTGGACCTAGACCAACTCTTAACTTAGTACCCAAATTAACCATACATAGGTTCGACCCATATTAAAAATTGGTAAAAAGTCTAAGTTAATTAAGTTTTAGGTTTAACCTACATTGGACTTAAGCCAACTTATACCTTAGGTCTAACCAAACTTAAACCTAAGTAAGTGAGAATTTTAGATTCAACCTAAATTGAATCTAACTTAACATAAACTTTTGATTCAACCCAAATTGAATCTAATTCAAAACAAACTTAAGGTTCAATCGAAATTGAACCTAAGTCTACCAAAACCTTAAACTCAACCAAAATTGAACTTAAGTCAAAACTTAGGTTTAACCCAACTTGAACATGATTCAAACTTAAACCTCTGACGTTCAACATACATTGAACATAACCTTAACCTCTACTTAGGTTCAACCCAACTTAAATCTAAGTCAAACATAAACCTCTTAGGTTTAACCTAACTCGAATCTAAGTCAAATTTAACTTATACTTGGGTTCAACCCAATTTAATTCCAAGCCTAAACTCAAACCGAACTTAAGTTCAATCTACTTTGAACCTAATTCAAATTTAATTCAGGTTCAACCTACATTGAACTTGATTCAAATGTAAATTAGATATAACCCACATTAAATCATATAAAATCTCACTTAGGTCCAATATGCCTATGTCCAACCTATACTAAGACATTTTTAGATTTAAACGACATTGAATCTAATATTTAAACATAAACGTTTTAGGTTCAAACAAAATTGAATCTAAAATTTAACTTAATTTTTAAGTCTAGACAAACTTAACCAAATGACTTTAGATTCAAAAGACATCAAATATAAAATTCTTAAAATCTAACTCATGTTAGATTTTATCTCTAAATTTACTTACAAACATTTTAGATTCAAATAACATTGAATCTAAAACTTTACCCAACATTAGGTTATTCAAACTTAACCAAATGAATTTAGATTCAAATGACATCAAATCTAAAAGTCTAATTTATGTTAGATTTTATTTAAGTCTAAATCTACATTAGACTTAAAACTCCTAGATTCAAACGACATTGAATCTAAAACCTAACTTAAATTAAAATTAACTAAAGAAATAATGTCGAAATTATTTCTTTCGTAAGAATTACTCTGACATTATTTTTTTTGCAAGTTGAATACAATTTAGATTTACTATACATGTTATTAGGGTGTGCTAACTCTATTTTGTAAGGTGAAATTCTAAAGACAGGATAAATGACAATAAAACAAAATTAAAACGACATCAAAACACCCACATTAACAAAACAAAACAAAACAAACTATAAACGACATTAAAATGACAAAACCAAAGCAAAATAAAACCTAAACTTTTAGGAGAGCTACAGAACCTAAACTTTTAGGATAACCACCCAACAAATAACAAATTACAAGATAAAAAAACAATAAAATAAAAATGAAATCGAGATAACAAAGGACATTGGCTAAAATCAAACTCATAGGGTAATATGACATATTATCTCTAGGACTGAACATTGATGTTTCTTTCTTAGTTCTTAAAACTTCCTAAAAAATAAGTGTTAACATTAATCAGAAGTTTTCTTAGATAAATTTAATTATCTAAGATGTAATTAACTATAGTAGCTTGCTCCTATAGGAGATTTAAAAACTTAGGATAGGTATTGCACCTAGAAATCTCTGGTTATGCAAATTTTAGATGTGATCGTCCGTATTTAAAATTTCAAGAATAAAGCATTCTAGAATCTCCTTTCATAGGGATTATCACAGACATTTCTTATTCTATTATTTTCTATTTTATTAGCCCTTATTTTTTTCAAACTTCTTATTATCTAAGGATCCTTTACATGATCCAAAAGAAATAAGATTTCTTGAATATTAGGGCAATATTATAGATAAACATTGTGAATACTCCAAAATAATGACATAGACATAGACATTCAAGAAAATCTCGGACGCCTCCAGATGCCACCAACCACCCAAACTTAAACTGGAGTAACAATAACTATGCTATTGTTAACCCACTATGGGGAAACAATTTAGTGAACCTAGTAAGAAATTTAAACAGCCAAGGAAACACCAACTATAGATATTCTTATCCTTCATGTTTTAATTGTTACCCACAATTTAAGGAGAATAAATTGTCTATGGAAAAATTAATTTTTAATATGTGTAATGAATTACAAACTTAGGGAGTTGCAATTAAAAACATTGCAAACCAATTAGGACATATTTTCACTGCGCTTAAAAATAGACCTTCAGGAACTCTTCCATGTCATGTTGAGATCAATACAAAAAATCAAAATAAATAACAAATTAAGGGTCTACAATTAAGAAGTGGGAAAAAAATAGAAATTAGAGTGCAAAGAGAAATTGAAACTGAGAAAGAGAAGGTGGAAATTGAGTAAGGTTATGATAAAATTTATTCAGACTTAGAATATCCACTTGAACCAATGAAAATTACTGTAGAAAAACCATCACTTCCATTTCCTCAAAGATTAAAAAATAAAATAGAGATAATTGATTTACAAAACTTTTAGAAATCCTAAAGAAATTAAAAGTAAATATTCCCTTTCTTGAAGCATTAGAACAGATGCCTGATTATGCAATGTTTATGAAGGATATTCTTAAAAAGAAAAGGAAGTTCACAGATCATGATACTTTTGCACTTAGCAGAGAGTGTAGTGCAATTACTCAGAAAAGGCTTCTCGATAAACTTAAAGACCCTGGTAGTTTCACTATTCCATGTGTTATAGGTGACATTCTTTTTGGAAGAGTCTTATGTGATCTAGGAGCCAGTATTAATCTTATGTCTTTATCAACTTTCAAAAGATTGGGACTATAAAAAATTTCACCTACTTCTGTAACTCTTTGGTTAGCTCATCGTTCTATTACTTATCGTAAAGGTAATTAAATTTATCATTCCTGTGGTTTTTATTGTTTTAGAAATAGAGGAAGATATGAAATTCCCATTATTTGGGAAGACCATTCCTTGCTAATAGAAGATCAACAATTGATTTTTAAAAAAAGAAAATTAACTATGAGAGTTAATGATCAAGAGGTGACATTTAATATTTTGAAATCTATGAAACATCCCACAACAGAAAAAAATGATGAATGCTTTCGAATGGAAATTTGTGATTATTTGAGAGATGATAATTTTAAAGAAATATTTGAAGAGAAAATAAAATATGAAGATTTGAAATGTGAGTATGATAATGAAATAAAAGCTGATTCCAATGAGATGAAGAATGGAGACCTATATTGAGTTTAGGAAAGATTTGAAATCTTGGATAGTATAAAAAGTGATGATAAAAGTTTAATTCCATCTATCATAAAATCTCCTGAACTTTAAATGAAAGTTCTTTCAAACCATTTGAAATACATGTTTTTACTACCTTACCAGTTATTGTATCTTCCGATTTGAATGAATGTCAAGAACAAAAATGAGTTGATACATTGAAAAGATACAAAAAGGCATTTGATTTGACATTAGCTGATATTAAAAGAATTATTCCTTTGATCTGTATGCATATAATTTATTTAGATGAACAACATAAACCCAGAGCTGATCCGCAAAGGAGACTAAATCCAATGATGAAAGAAGTAGTTAAGAAGGAAATTTTAAATTGGCTTGATGTTGGAATTATTTATCCTATTTTAGATAGAGCTTGAGTAAGTCTAATTCATTGTGTCCCTAAAAAAAGGAGTTACAGTTGATGAGAATGAATGAAATGACTTTATACCAACAAGACAAGTCGCTTGTTGGCAAATTTGTATTTATTATAGAAAATTAAATGCCGCCACTAGGAAAGATGACTTTCCTCTAACTTTTCTAAATCAATTGCTGGATAGAATAGTAGGGCACAAGTAATATCGCTTTTTGGATGGATATACTGGTTATCATCATGTACCTATTGCTCCTGAGGATCAAGAAAAGACTACATTTACTAGCTCATATCGAACTTTTTCTTTTCGAGGAGTGACTTTTGGATTATGTAATGCACTTGCAACATTTTAGAGATGTATGATGTCATTTTTTTAGTAATATAATTAATAATGGAAAAGAAGTATTTATGGATGTTTTTTATGTATTTGGAACTTCATTTGACATATGTATAAATAACTTAGAAAAATTTTTGGAGCTTTGCGAAAGAAAAAATTTAGCTCTAAATTGGGAAAAATGTCAATTTATGGTTACAAGAGGAATTGTACTTGAGCATATAATATCTTAACATGGTATGGAAGTAGACCTTGCAAAAATTTAGGTTATTGAGAAATTACCACCTCCTGCTATAGTGAGAGGGGTAAAAAGTTTCTTAGGACAAGCTGGGTTATACATGCGTTATATTAAAGAATTTTTGAAAATTACTAAACCTCTATGCCAACTTTTGGAAAAAGATAAGAATTTTTATTTTACTAAAGAATGTTTAAATGTATTTAAACTATTAAAAGAAAAATTAGTCACTGCCCCTATAAATACTCCACCGTATCGGGAGAAACCATTTGAACTTATGTGTGATACCAGTGATTATGCGATTGGAGTTGCTTTAGGACAAATGCATGATAAAATGTTTAAGGTTATTTACTATGCTATTAATACTCTTAATGAAGCTCAAATTAATTATGCCACTATGGAAAGAGAATTATTAGTTATTATGTATGCTTTTGAAAACTTTAGATCGTATTTGACTAGAACTAAATGTATAGTGCATGCAGACCATTCAACTATCAAATATTTAATGCAAAACAAGGATACAAAACTAAGATTAATCAGATGGATACTTTTTATCCAAGAATTTGACTTTGTGACAGTTGATAAAAAAAGAACTGATAGATAAATAGTCAATCATTTATCTAGACTAGAACAACATAAACTATCTGAATTTGAGATGAAATTACAGAAACTTTCCCTGATAAACAATTGTATAATATTAAGGAAAGAAATTTACCTTGATATGCTGATATTGTGAATTATATTGTGAGTGTTATTTTACCACCTGAATTAACAATGCAACAACAAAAGAAATTTATATATGATGCTAAATTTTACTTTTGGGATGAACCATACCTATATAAACAATGTAAGGATCTTATAATTAGAAGATGTGTGTCTTATGAAGAGATTGAACCAATAACTCAGTGATGTCATGATTCATAAATTGGAGAACATTTGGGAACTGATAACATTGCAAATAAGATTTTGCAATCAAGATTTTATTAGCCTACTCTTTTTAGGGATGTTTATAGATATATAAAATCATGCGATCAATGTCAGAGTAGGTAATATTTCTAGAAGAAATGAAATGCCTCTAAATTTTACAATAGAAATTGAGATCTTTGATGTTTGGGGATTGGATTTTATGGGACTATTTACTCCTTCATTTGGAAATTTATATATAATGGTTGTTGTTGAATATGTCTCAAAATGGATCAAAGCAATTGCTTTACCAAGATGTGATGCTCGAAGGGTTTCAAAATTCTTAATGAAAAATATTTTTACATGGTATGGAATGCGAAAAGTGATTATTACTGATGGTGGATCTCATTTTAGGAATAAAATGATTCAGAGATTTGTTGGAAAATGTAATATTATTCATAGAACCTCGAGTCCTTATCATCCTTAAACTAGGGGTTTGACAGAAGTTTATAATCATGAAATTAAATTAATTTTTGAGAAAATGTGAATCTTCATAAATTAGACTGGTCCGTTAGATTAGATACTGCATTATGGGCATATAGGACTACTTACAAGACCCCTATAGAAATGTCTTTAGACTAATAATTGGAAAGACTTGCCACTTACCTGTAGATTGGAACATAAAGCATATTGGGTGATAAAAGAGTAAAATTTCAATTTAAAGAAAACAAATGGGAAAAGATTGGTTCAGTTGAAAGAATTGGAAGAAATTAAAAATGAATTTTATAATAATGATATAATTTATAAGGAGAAAATGAAACAATGACATGATCAAAAGATTATAAGAAAGAAATTTGAACCTAGATAGAAAGTTTTGCTATATAATACAAGATTAAAATTATTTCCTGGAAAACTAGTTTAGTTGGATAGGACCTCTAACTGTTATAAAAGATTATACATCTAGAGTTGTTGATATTGAAGATCCTAAAATTGGAAAAATATTTAAAGTTAATGGGCATAGATTAAAATCATATTTTGAAGGGCATCAACCAAATTTTTAAGAGGTTTTAATGTTAAGTCATCCTAAATAACTGAATATTTGCCGGGGCTGACGACGTTAAACCAAGCGCTTTATAGGAGGCAACCCATACGTATCTTTATTATATCAGTTTGTTTGTGTTAATTTTAATAATAATTTTACTTGAAGTTAATCATATTTGAGTGCTACTCAATCATAAATATCATAAGAATGAACATTATTAGATCATATCAAAGAATTGGAATATTTCAAACCAAAATGAAGTTTGGTGCATTTCTAAACTCTGGCGCCAACAACGCCTGAATGGGCACTGTCATCACCCATTTCTAGAGAACATCATGAAAATTCAAGGTTTTGGCGCCGACAGTGCCCTATCCAGTGTCGACGGTGCCGATGCACTGGTGACGGTTTCTGGAGTTTTAGATTTCGGTGTTTGGTTGTTTTAGGCGGGATTTTCATCGTTTTAACATCCCAAACTCAATTTTAAACCACTAAAATCTAAAAAAATGAAAGAATTTATTCCAAATTTGCATCTGATGGATTCCAACTCTGTAGAAACTCTGAGATTTAGAGTTTTCAACCGACGGAAGTTCATCAATCTCAAGGCACAGCGATTACTCAACAAAGTGCTAATGAAGAGGAGGATTATCAAAGAAAGAGGCTTTGTGAACCGAGGTATGGATACTCTAAGTACTTGAGTGGAAGAGATTATTATGTAGAGGTGCTGAGAAGTTTTATGCTACACTACTGCCGCTATAGTTGTTCCTGTGCCGAAAGTTTTTTATGCAAATCTTCATAGAATCAACCAATGATTTGTCTATGTGTGAGGTAGGTTCGTACCATTCACTCCTTCAAAGATTAATGACTTTTTTATGATTGAAAATTTGCCTATCTGACATTATACGAATTTTGATGTGATGAGAGACAACATGAATGAGATTTATTAATATTTCATAGATGAAAATGAAGGTTGGGAGGTAAGAGACAATGGATATGTAAGTTTCTCTACTACGTTTTTAAATCCTATGTCGAAGCAATGGCATTTCTACATATTTGCAAAGTTATTCCCAACTACAAAAATAAGTAAAGTGACAAAAGAAAGTGTAATTTAAATTATTGTATTCAAACAAGAAGGCCTATCGATATTGGCACTATAATTGTGAAATCTGTATTGGGATTGATTGTTCATGGATCTAATTATGGACTTGGATATCCATCCACCATATTTATTCTTTGCAGCCAGTCACAAATGCCATAAGAAAGCTAGTAAAAAGTGCTTCTTCCTTAGAAGCCGCTGGACCTAACTAATTTATTTGATTGTCAAGAAATTGGAGATGAGAATAATATGAGCAGTATTGCAGATCAACCATCTCAGAGTTCACAACCTATTCAACCTTATATTCCTGAAAGTTCATAGTTGATTTTGAACAAGATAAAGAAATTAGAGAAAGAGGTATAGAATCTTATAAATGTTATTAATAATATTTCTGATTTGTTTGATCACTTGGATTTGAGGATGAAAGAATAATTTGATCACAAAGGGAAAATTAAAGAAAGTTTAATAAATTTGATGAAGAAGAAAGCTGTGATTGCAGAAAATTCAACTGATTAATTCCCATATCATCCCTTTTATAATCAATTCATGCATCGTCAATCCATGGGAGATATCAGAGGAGATGATAGTACTGAGACCGATGAGTAGTTGTGACTCTACCTTATATTTAACACTTGGTATTTACATTTTATTATGCTTTGGTGTGCTTAGTAGTTGGTTTGATTGACAATGTAATTTGTGTTTGGACTTATTATGCTTGGAATTTGTGTTTATGTTTAGTTTTTAGTGTTAGAGTATTGTAGTGCCTTTGCGACACTAAATTTCTATGTTATATGGCTTGAAGAACTCAAATAGTTAGTATTTAAATATGTATGTTTGTAATGTGGATTTTATATATTAAAGTGAAGTTTTGTGTTGCTTGTGTGAATTTGATTTTAGTTAATTGTTTAATTAATGAAATAGATGCTTAAACAGGCTAATTATATGATGGCGTAACATAGAAACGATTGAAATCAAAAAAATTTACGGACCCAGAATTCGAACTGGTGCCAACGACGCCAAAATGGGCGCCAACAGTGCCCAAATATAGAGAATTTGGGCATTTAATTTAAATACAGCACCGGCGCAGCCCTATCCAGCGCCAACGACGCTTAAATCCAGAAAGGCCTAGATTCACTTAAAATCACGATCTTTGCTTTGGGACCCGGCATTTTTTCCCCTTTCCATCATCTTCAACCTCAAGCTAAGGCCGAATAGAGATCTAGGGCTTTCTTGATTGCAGATTTGA
This sequence comes from Papilionanthe hookeriana x Papilionanthe teres, assembly GCA_022702705.1. Classification (NCBI taxonomy): domain Eukaryota; kingdom Viridiplantae; phylum Streptophyta; class Magnoliopsida; order Asparagales; family Orchidaceae; genus Papilionanthe; species Papilionanthe hookeriana x Papilionanthe teres. The sequence continues at coordinate 1,847,092 of CM040427.1, forward strand.
AGCGATTTCAAGGCTTAAAAAGTGCAGAACATGTTTTCTGTTGTTAAGAGTTTTACTCTAAACTAAATAATTTTTATTTTCAACATAGAAATCTTTCACATTATGTAGATCTGAAATTTGGAATTTTTTATAATGCTTTGAGATTATTCATGTTGATAGAAGTTCTTACTTACTATGATTTGCTTTTGAAGTCTTCTACATTGTGATTTTGGAATGTATTTGATTTTTCTTGAAAAATTTTTAGAAAACTTGATATGGCTCCAAGGGCAAGTAAAGGGAAGAGGAAATTGGATTTTGATGAGGATAGATTTGTGAATGTTAAAGCTCAATTTTGTTTTAATTCAACCCTTTACAATAAGAAGCTTATTCAAGATTGAGCTTTTGAAAATCTAGGTGAAATGGTAGAATAGGTAATTGCTAATAGAAAATGGGAAATATTTTGTTATTTTACTGTTGATGCGATTATGGGTATAGTTTGAGAATTTTATGCAAATTTTCCATGGACTGAAAGTGAATATGTGCTTGTGCAAGGGAAGATGGTAGAATTTACCCCTGATCATATTAATGACTTTTACCAATTAGGAAGAACACCAATCTGTAAATATGAGAATTTTGGTACTATGGATGTTAGACTGAATGAAGTGATTTCTTTTGTTACTGATGAAAAAGGGGAATGGAAGAAAAAGCAAAGATAAAAGATTAACTTCCCTGCTTTCGTGTTGAATGTAGCATCTAAGGCTTTGCACTATTTTACCTCAGCAAGGTTATTAGCTTCTTATCATCACAGCGAAGTTACTATAGATAGAACTATTTTATACTACTGTATTTATAACATTTAAAAGATAGATATTGTAGCTATTATCTATAAGAGTATCCAGACTATTGCAAAAGGGGAAATCACTAGTGGATTAAGACATCCTGTCTTGATTCATACATTATGTGTATAGTCTAGAGTGGAGATTGATTGCAATGAGGAGTTAGTCCATCCATTGAGGCCTATTACCAAAGCTCATATTGTGCTTATGATTCTCATGTAGGATGGAGAGGAGGAAGTAAGAGTACTGATAATCCTTTTGCTAGCCAGGACATACCTTCTACTCTTGAGGCACCTACTTTGTCTGATGTTATGGAGCAGATGAGGATTCAGAGTGCTAGTGTTGAGAGACTCAATAGCAAAGTTGATGGATTAGAAGGCCAAAATATGTTAATGATAATTAACAGAGGAGGAGAGTTGATTTTGACACAGCCTACCATGATGCTCAGGTAAGATTCATGAGAGGAGATACTGGAGTGATATTTCCTACTTGCCCTAGCTATGTTCCTTAATGACTTGATTATGCAGATGAGGTAGAAGAAGCTGCTGATGATGATGGGTAATTATGCGATTTCTATTTTCATTTGTGTTGGGTAGTACTTCTATGTATCAGTTATTTGTTTCTCAGTGATCATTGTAACATGTGATTGTATTTGTGTTAGTAATGAGAATGTAATGAACTCTGTGTTATCTATTTAGTGATTTGGATTGAGACTGTGATTCTTATGTTGAATGTTTAAAGTTTAGGTCTTTAATATTTCTTCAGCCTGCAAATTTTTAATATTATATATATAACATTGCTTCTAACTGTTTCAAGCCTGCTAGCTTAAATTTTTTCTTAATACTGGCATAGCTTCAGAAGATTTCAAAATCCCAGCACAAAAAGGTTAGTTTTCTTTCTCGTTATACTCTCTACCTTTACAAATTTATATGTAATGAAAAACTTAAGTTCGGGGGGGGGGGGAGGGCGGTCCGGGGCAGTAGAATATGAGCTCTTATTTTTTCTCATTTAATATATTTTCAAAAATTATTAACATAACTTCTAGTAGTTGAACCTAACTTTACATAACTAAATTTTTTATTTCATTTAAATATCATTGTAGATTTGAATGAAACTTTTTAGTAATGAAGGTTAACTTTATGAGGTTAAGATATTTAGTATAAGAGGATTAGACTATAGTTAACTATTTAAAGTAAAGGAAATTGTATTTTTGAAATGTTATGGGACTTAGAGATTTATGTGAGAAGAAAGGATTGTGACTCTATGATGAATCATAAAGCTAATATATTTCTATAAAGTAAAGTGGCGTGTCAAGTTCCAACTTTAAGAAGAGGAGAGTGAAGTTAAAGTTTATTAAAAGCTATACAGATATAGTAATCCTCACATGAAAGAAAAAATAAAAAACTCAAAAGAAAAAAAAGAGAAAAAGAGAAAAAGAAAAGGAAGGAAAATATATGTGAGGAGAGCCTCGAGGAGATGCCTAATCAAAAATTTGCTTCACTTGAATCTAACAAAAGAGTTTAGTTGCATTTCTGAATTTATATTTAAAGTATAACCCTAATTTCTAATAGAGTTTGCATGAGCTTATTTTTCATATAGTCCTTTAAAGCATCCTTAATGTGACAAACAATGGTTATTCTTGAAATGAATAACAAACTAGAACTTTTAGACTTGACTACTAAATGTTCTTACACCTATAATTTTAACCTGAGTTACTGAACAACTGTCTAAGAATCTTACTATTATATTCATTTAAATAAAAAATTATAGTATTATTTAAGTGAAAGTTCATCACTATGAGCTATATTTGTATGTAGTAAAAGGATTACTTGAGGACATGTACTGGCTAAGTTTGGGGGATTTTGATGCACCAAAGTATGTTATATTTTCATATATATAATAAACTCATTTTAGGTGATATTGCACTTTAAACGAATGTATTTTTCATGTTTTGGTGCAAGTATGATGATTTTAGGTGTTTGGAGTAAAAAGAAGAGAAAAGGAATGAATTTGGAACAAAAAGAGACAAAAAGGAAATATGAGTCTATTGGCGCCAGAATGGGGGCCACCAGCGCCCAATTCTAGAGAGTTTAGAAAATATTCAGCAGAGCAGCGTCAATGGCACCGTATCCAGCACTGACAGCGCCCTATCCAGCGCCGACGGTGCCCTAAGTCGGTGGAGGCCAAATTCAATGTAATTAGATGATTTTTGAAAGGTTGCTTGAGAAAAAATTTGGGGAATTTGTTTATAAACTTTTTGAGACAGATTTGGACACCATGAAGAAGAGAGAAGAGAGGGAGAGGAATCATTTTGGTGTGTGTAAAGTGTGTTAGGGTTTTGGAGAGTGAGCGTGTAAGTGTCTTAAAGTTTGTGGAAGTCTAGTTTTAGGAGGGATGCTTCTCTAAAGAGTGTAGGAGGAGGAAAGTGAGGGTTTGCTTCTTCCTTACTATTCTAAAGAGGAAATTGAGTTTTCCTATGAAGAGAGAAAATGATTCAAAGGAACTTCAAGGGATTTTCTTAAGGAAGAAATTGAGATAAGTTGTATTTACTTCTTTTAGTTTTTATGACTTTGCTTTTATATAAATTTTCCATGTTTTGTCGTATCTTCCTCAAGTATTATGAGTAGATTTCTTTGTCTTTCTCCTTGCAACTAGATATTTTGAAGTGATGATGTAGATTTGATTTGTCATTTAAGTGTCAAGAAATTGTGATGATTTTTTGCTTTGTACTTCATTTACTTTTTGATCTTCCCGATTGAATTGTTAAAACTTGTTGTGAAACATTCAATCCGAGAGGACTAAGTTTACTACAATAAAAGTGGAAAATTCATTCAATGTTCATGAATGAGTTACGTAGTTCATGGGGGTTGAGTGTAAATAAATAAGGAAATGTGGTTTTGTGGGCTTCGAATTGGAGATTTTAGGGTGAGAGATAGAAATTCTTAATTTGGTCATATTTTTTGGTAACTAAAGCTAGGGTTAGCCTTCAGGTGAAGGTAAGTGGCAGCGCTGAAGTGACAACCAGTATCCTCACAACCTAACCATGGATTTAGGGACTAAGCTTAGGATTTGCCAATGTTCTTTACATAACTCTGAAGAGGGTAAAGAATAAGAATGCTCCTATTTAGCACAATACAAGTTTATTATCAATCTATATCATTCAATCATCATAGTGTCATTGTAAGGGGAAATATGTGTTTCCATATTTGAACCTTTCAATAAAAAACTCTGTCTGTGTTAGTTAATTCGCATCTAGAAGTTGAGAAAGTAACTTTGGTTAACTTAGCTTTTAGTTATCGTTACATTAGCAACTTTTATATTTCTTGAACTTGCATTGTGAATTGAGCATTGGATTTCATTTATATATTATATTTTGAAAAGATCCAACCTTTCTCATGGGATTGATAACTAGGACTCCAATCGAGCCATGTATTACTTGAACGATATGTATACTTGCATATATGAGTGGCTACCTAATTATTAAATTGATCTTACTGTGAAACTTAACTGAACCTACCTTTTGAATATTTACTTTAGCAGTAGCGCACCGGTCAAAGTGTCTTCACCCAAATAATTCATAAATGAAATATCAAGTGATGGTTACACACTCATAGGGATAAATAAGACATCTAGGTTCATTGAACAACATATTAAGATATACCCATCAAACTATGATGGATGAATGGTTAGCAACATAATAAGTTTAGAAGAACTCGAGACGTTCCAAAGTATCATGAAAGAGGTGTAGGGTTATGCCGCACACTCCTTTATAGTCCTTTGGATATCTTGGAAGAAAACTGAACCCATTATGCCTTTGCTTAATAAAATCAACCTCAAAACATAAATGGATAGGAACTCACCAAGTTATGACCTAGGACTTGGTTGGCAGACACCTTGAGCTGCTTTTCCTGCTTTCCTTTTTAACAATTAATTTAAGTTTCATGCAAGAATTATATGTATATTGCAAGAGCTAATCTTTCAGCTAAAATTAGAGAAAATGACAGGTATGCCTTTACATTATTGTATTTCATTTCCCTTTTCCTTTACTTATCTGTATTTACTTCACTGCATTTGCTTACCTGTATTTACTTTACTGCACAAAACTCAAAAACAAACATGCATGATAGAACAAAACAAAACAAAAACTGAAGACAAAACTATAAAACAAACCAAAACTTCTTTTTCAAAACTAAAAAATATTTTAGGAACAAAACAAAGAACTAAATTTAAAACACCCTCTTTTGATGATTAAGAATCCCTCGGAGGAGGCATCTTATGGCTGCTAACGAGATTTCTTGGGTTTGAATGAATTTAATAATTCTTTTAGATTGAGTGAATCGAAAGAAAATAGTGGTGCGGGAATGAGGGAACTATAGGATTCCTAACTGATGCTCTTAATCAACTTAAAGTCCCCCCATAATACATTTAAATAATAATGACAACAACAAAAACAAAACTTAACATACACCTTAAACTTCTTGGAACCTCTTGAACATTAAACTTCTAAACTTGAAACCTTTAATAACAAGAACCTTGGAGCATAAACCGTAGGCAACACGACGTGAACATATAGAAGAACATCTTCAAGAGAGCAAATGAGTGTGCAACAAAAACCTCTTCCTCGAATTAAATAGCAAGCCATAGAACATTAAGGTTGTCAGTCTACTGTATTATAAATCCTCAACTGATGTTTAGGCTTTTGTACTGCCCTGTTGGGCAATATAAGCTCTAACTTATTTTCAGATTTTGAGATCGTTGTACAGTACGACGTAAATCCTCTCATCTTCCAGGCTATTTTTATGAACGGTATCATAGAGATGTAACCCATAAATAATAAAATTGGTAGGATAAAATATTAGATAATATTCTATCTAAATTGAAGCCAAAATCATAGGATATTTTGGGAAGTCACCAAAGCTCTCCCTAGGATCTGTGGCATCCCTTGTTTTCCTCCTTTGGATTCTAAAAACTATTGTTCCTATTTACACCTTCCCCATTTGATATTTCCAATATTTTCTGATCATTATCAAGGGTTTTCTCATGTGACTTCAATCATCTAAGAATTAATTAACTATAGGTACTTCCTTGTAGGAAACTTTAAGAAACCAGCTTAATATAAACCTTATCTGATTTTTTATATTTGATAGAGGAATTTGTTATTCAACATAAAAGTTTTGTAGACCAAATAGATTTCATAGATTATTTAGTTTATTTAATTGAGCCTCTCCAGTAAATGATGTGTTTATTCTTCAGGGCAAATGCATAGCTTGCGGTGTAATGCTCGTTTATTTAAACTAGCGCATGTATGAGATCAGTTTGATTTCATATTTTCAAATCAAAAATTTTATTTTCAATTTGTAAATATATTAAATTAAACTAAATATTTTATAAAGGTCAATGAGATTCCAATTCTAGCGACGAACAATTTCTAATTTGGTGATCAATGCTCGAGCAGCCTTATCTAGCTACCTCTTCACTTCTACCTCATCAAATTAGGCTTATAGCCTGGAAGTCATAGGACCATATTTGCTCGGTTTAAGCACCCGATTGATGTTTTTGCAGTTAATGTATTGAACAACCGACCGTTTTGTGCTCGGAATGGTTGATTCAAGCCACTTGTGATGGAGCAGAAGTTCATTCTTACTTATATTTTTGTTGTCGGTCACCCTATACATGATGCCCTAGTCACTGTTGGATCCCCTTAAATAATGAAACATATAATTCTTTATCTTGTTCTACAAAAAATCGTGTGAAAATTTTAGGCCTAGTCTAAAACCACATACACGTTCATCATTGCTCTAAAAAACATGCGAAGAACAGCTTTCATACTAAAGTATTTCTATTTGACATAAGCAGATTATGTTATTCATTACAGCTGCAACTTAGTCTGGCTTAACCTGAAGTGATTCAACTCAATTTCGATTGAAATTTTTTGTGATTGGATTTAAAGTTCAATTTTAGTGGATTTGGGGTGAAATTGTTGACTTCGATTGATTTTGGTGGACTTTTAGGTGAAAATGAGGATTTTGATAATTTTTGTTAATTTTTACGGATTGGAGTGGAAAATTAGGAAACTTAAATATTTTGAGTGGAATTGGATATTGTTTTGTATTTATGGTAATTTTTATAATTTTAGGAAATTTTTGTCTTGATCGACACTTTATACAAATGGGTAACTAAGGTCCCAACCAAAGCTACTCTCGATAGAAGATCTAATCATCCCCACATTTTCAACAGCACAAACCACTGCATCTACCAATTCGAATAACACTTGTGTTGTACACACTTGTGTCATCTAGAAGCTCAACATAAAAATTGGGTATGGTAGATCTCTTGGTCACTCTAGCAGAACCACACATCTAAGGTGAATACTTGAAAGTCATGAAGCTTTAAAAGAAACAAAAAGAATGGATGATTTAAAAATGAGATTACTCACTAATTTTCACTTAACCCTCTTTATAGGGTAGCCGAAGAATTCAAAATATCTCAAATCATTTCATAGATCATCTAAATACACATCAAATCGATGCAAAAATCGAGAATATGCAATGATTAAAATTTCAGAATTTCATTTAAACTAAACTTTTATTTATGATATAAATGTATTTTACAGCTATGTCTTCCATTTCCACAAGCAGCACCAAACCAAAACTCGTCAAACTTGAGTACAACGTGTGCCTTATAAATGTATACTTCTCAATCCTCTCCTCCTCTGCTTGGATGTGAGTGATCGAGTTGGCCACCCAAACATCCATTTTTCACTTCTGAGGGTCGCCACCTCAGTCCAAAGAGTTAAAATGTATATGTGGAGGACTATCAATTCCTTCTTTATGTCTGAATTTACATTCTCTCTCTGAAGATATGCAGTTTGGGATAAGGAATCCACAATTTCGTCCAGTCGCCATGATAGCAACTAATGAGATCATGATCCCTCTATCCTATTTATAATACGTGAATATTATGATTTATATATTTATATGATATAATTTTCTATTTTTCTTTAGTAATGTTTCTTTCTTTACAATGATGCCAAAAATTTGACTCTAATGTAAATAAGAGTTAAACTGGTATATTTAAATTTTGGTATTCTACGCAAGTATACATATCGTTTTCATGTAATAGAGGACATTTTGATTAAGCCTCAAAATATCGAACCCACAGGGAAACTTGTAAAATTTTAATAAGGATTTAAAACACAAATTCTATTTTGAAATAGATACTTATACTATAGATATTATCGTAGGATTGAAAGTTCAATTCTTTTTGCTATTTTTGATATTTTGAAATAAAGTAAACAATTAACTAACTTTAATGAGATTTTTGTAAGATAAAAGAAGTATAAAAGAAAATATTTTTTCCTTATCATGAATTAGTATAGGATTTCTGTTGTGGAAGTATTCAAATTGTATTGTGCTAAATATGAGCAATATTATTCTTTACCCTTACAGGAGATGCTATAAAGAACATTGGCTAGTTTAAAATTTGAATAGTTTTGAAGACTGGTTAGGAAAGGAAGATGCTAGCTCTCACTCTAGAGTTCCCTTGTTTCCCTCCACCTATGGTCTAACTTCCTGCATCAAAATCTAAAACAATAAACCAAATTGGGGGCTTTAGTGTGTCACTCTAAAGTTCTCTAATTCTACACCCATTAAAGTATATTCTCCTATTTATTTGCACTCAACTAAGTGAATTATATTCTAATCCATGCAATCTCATGTGATTTCTACCATTAATTGACTGAGATAATACCATCACGGATCTTTCATGTGTTCACAACAAATCTTATCATCTTAATTGGCTAAATCAAGAAGTAGATGAAGCATAAGGATTAAATCATCACAACTTATTCCAACATTAAAGATTAATACTTCCACAACTTCCATCCAACTCTTATTTAATTTTCCTTGTAGAAAATGATAAAGAAAACTACTCCAAATTCTTGTAGAAAACATAGCAACAATTAATCTTAAAAGTAGAAATCATTTAGAAACACAAGAAGTCTAAATTAAAACCAAACGTAGTTCAAAGATAAAAACATATCTCAAATTCCTATAAACCAAATTCTTGAAGTTCCTTTTAATCTCTTCCTTTCTTTTACAAGACTCCTTACGACTGCTCGGAGACCCGACCCACAATAACGCAGTAATTTTTGCTTCAAGAAGATGGCCAAATACTTGGCCCAATTTTTAAATAGCGGCTAGTGTATAAAATCAAAATTTTGTAAAATTTTAGAAAATATTTTACACACTAGGGGTACTACGCAAGTATACGTATCATTTCAAGTAATATAGAGTTTTCTTTTATAATCCCAGTTTCAATCCCACAGAGAAGCGAGGTAAGCAATCCTTTAGGCTAATTCCAGTCTATTCTATAAGCCCTAAATTTGGAATTTTGAATAAAATGCTTTTTTATTAATAACTAATCCTAAATAAAGTTCTTAAATAAAATAGATAACTTATGGATAAATTGGTTTGGAGAATTTGGAGATGTTAAAGACTAGATTTCTCTTGCAATTACATAGATAATGTGTAGGAAAGGAATGCTTAGAATTTTATGTAGTAGTGACAAATAGAAGCACTCATATTCTTTACCCTTTGTTCCAGGTGTAAAGAACATTGGCTAATCTATAGATCGGTTCAAGATGTTTTATTAGTAGAATGTGTTAATCTAGGCTCACATTACTAGATGTCCAAGGGTGTCTTTGGTCGGCCCTACCAGTGACCCGTTCCTTTCATATAGACCAAATAATTAGAATTTAGTCTGTCACTCTAAAAACTAATCAATTCTACGCCCAATAAAAAATATCTTCCTATTTATTTGTACTTTACCATGAATAACCCGCATATAGCCTTCGATTACCCAAGGATTCATGTGATATCTACTAGTTAAGAACTCATCTCCGGATATGTCTCAGAATTCTTCAACAGATTTTAACAATACAAGTGATCAATTTGTAAAGTAAATGAAGATCTGGTATGAATATCATCACCATAATTTAATAAGAGAATATCTAAGCAAATCTCAATTTCTAAACGTGCATCTATTTCATTACAAAATAAAAGGAAATGAAAATAATGGCATAAGAAGTAAAAGACGTGAAAGAATTGTGTAATAAATTAAGTGCCAACAACGAACTTATTTCATTAGTATTCTATTATATTTATGCAACAATCTGTCACCTAGAAGCATCTAATAGATAATTTTATCATAAAAATAATTTTCCTGCACATGCTACTACTTCATATGAAAAGAAAGAGTAAAGAAAATCACTTAGGAAGCATGGAAAAATCATGACAGAAAACTCGATTGAAAACATAGAAAATCCACTAGAAAGTTTTACAACAATTACAAGAGAATGAAGAACACAATACTTAGCTTTTTCCCTCTGAAGGAAAGAAGAATATCTCTCCACCAAAGTCTCCCACCGATCCATGCGCCGCTCGTACATTCCTTACATAAATATCTCAAAATCACTCACCAATCTCTCCATAAGATGTAGACATCTACATCTTCAAGACTCTAAAATGACTAAAATGACTAAGGGGGAAGATAGAGAGCGGGAGAGAGAGAGACAGAGAGAGAGAGAGAGAGAGAGAAGAGAGAGGCCCTTTTTCCTTTAGAAATATCTCATATTTATAGAGCTCTGAAAATGACCAAGGGTTTCTTAAGGCACCTTTTCAAAAGTAGTCAACATTCATTGAATCTTCTAGGCATCGGGATCTGGCGCCTAGGCATCAGGATCTGGCGCCTAGGCGCCAGACTCCTGTGACCAAGTCTTCGTACCCCTTTACTTTGGGTCGCACCTCTACGTGATTAAAACAGTTCCAATGTGTCTAGATATATTGTATCACATGTCCAATATATTAAGTGTAATTTCAGTCTTCTAGCAGGTCTAGAAACTACTTATCACCATCAAAATAACTCCTAAAGTTGTCAAAAATCTGTCCAATAACCGTTTTTGGATGATCCTGGGCTAGGCCTTAATTATGGCACTTAGGTGCTATTTTCTCGTCATCTCTGGCGCCTAGTCGCCAGGTTTGCCGCCTAGGCGCCACCCTGTGTGCAGCTCCACTGTTTTGCTCCTTTCAGCTCCATTTCAACTCCATTTCGACCAATTTCAGTTGTGTTGCATTCCTAACATCTTCACCTACAAGATAGACATAAAAACAACCTTTCTAAAAAATATAATTTTATTCAAAAAAATGTGAGAAATATAAAAGATATTAAGCATAGAAAGATATATCAATATATACTAAGTTAGAATTTTCTTCCTTGCTTATTTTGGCTCAAAATTGCATAGTTTTTGCTTGATTTTCACTAAAATCATATTTTTATACTTGAAGACAAAAATATGCAAAATTACTTCCTTTAAAGTGTAATATCTTTAAAAATGTGCATAAAGTGAGCATGAAATTTACACTAAAAATAGGTAATTTTTAAAGTGGATCAAATTCCCCCAAACTTAAATGTTACTTGTCCTGAAGTAACACTATAATCATGTAAAACCACATAAGCGAATCACGTGTACGAGTTTCTTTAGGAGTTTCTAAAATTTTGTTCTAGAAATGTAGTAGTCCAATTTAGAAAAAAATTTTAGTAAATGAGACCAATTTGAGGTTTAGACATCTCTTAGATTAAAATATGTGTTGCTATCTAATTCAGAAATTCTTGTAAAATTTTCAAAATATAGGGGTTAGGCATTTTATTTTCTTTACTTAAAAACCATTATTAAAAATAATTATACTAACTATATTATATTTTTAAGTTTAATATTTTCTCAAATCTTATACTTTAAAAAGCTCAGGTGTGGAACTAATTTTTGATTAGGCCCTTTAATCCTCAAGCTTCTCCTTCCTTTTTCACATAATATACTCTTCTTTTTCTTTTTCTTTTTCTTTTTCTTTTTCTTTTCTTCTTCTTCTTCTTCTTCTTTTTGATTTTTTTTTTGTTTTAGGTAAGGATTACTATATCTGGATAGGCCTTTAATAATTTTGAATTCCACCCTTCCTTTCCTAAAGCATAAGGTAGATATATATCTTTTACTTAGAAATATAATAACAGTTCTGAAAATTATTTTTCAATAAAAGAAATTAAAATATTGAAAACAAAAGTCTAGTCCTTCTATTTTTCTAAAAATACAACTTTTCTTACTAAAGATGGTTACACAATATTTATCATTTCTTTACTAATAAAAATTTAACTTTAAATTTTTCATCACTACTATAAATTTTAACTAAATTCTCTTACTCATTTATATATTCAAAATTTTATTTCCCTAATATAACTTCATACACATAATTATTTTTCAGTCAAAAATGAAATTTATTTATAGCATTTTTTAGGACAAATAAAATTTAAATTTTTGAAAAGTGTTTTTCATTCCCCCCAAACTTGAATTTCAAATTATTTTGCAATTAATTCCATTAAATTTAGGAGGAAGAAAAATAAAAGTAAAATCTACTAACTACTACAACATCCTATCAAATTTATATACATGCATAATCAGGATAGAATGACTGCAAGAGAAAGTAAATCTAGCCTAAAACGTGCTTGTTATAATATTAAACTTAAAGGAACTATATTAACTTTAAAATATATTTTTCTTCCTACCTTCAAACTTGAATTTGAACATATATAGCATTCAGCACAGAAAAAATAAGTACGAAGAAAAATAGTTCAGAAATTCTATCTACCACAAATGTTTGTCAAAAACATCTACAAATATTCATCAGAACATAACAATTTGTAATAGAAAGTAAATCTAAACTAAACATGCTAGAATAAAATTAAACTAAAGAAAGGTTAAATAAGCAGGACATGTATCAGCATAGGAATATATATCTAAGTGTTATTCAAATCTCTTAATTGTCATTACACAAACACACAAACTAAATTACCTAGAATCGCAGATTCATAAACAAACATCAAATGAGGTTAATTTGATCTCCTTTCTACTCACATTTTCCCTCCATACTTTCAGTTTCTAACAGAAGAATCTACACTAATATTGATAATCTAATAAATTAAAATAGTGCAGTTCATTCATATGTTGTTCATTAAGCAATTTCATGACCTTTCTTATTGAAAACAAAGTTAGATAAAGGTAGTAATAGAGCTGACATGGAGTCTCCCAAGTCCAAACTCTACATGCTTCAAGGTAATGCTCAGTTCCAATTGAGAACTAAGTCATAACAGACTCGTCAGCCTGCTACTACCAGAAGTCATATACAAATTTAGTCAAGACCAGGGCATATCCTCACAACATTAATCTAATCTGCACTAAAGCAAACACAAAACAACACTAACAATCATGACTCTCAAGCACACTAAATCAAAGCACACAGATAACTATGGGTTGCCTCCCATAAAGAGCTTCGCGAGCCCGACAAATGATTCCTTCTAGATCAAAATTTTCGATTAAGTAATCCTCGATCAATCGCCCAATCATTTCCAGATCCAGGGATTCTTATAAAATCCTCAAATTTTAATTTTTCATTCAGCTCTTCATTTTCAATTTGATTTATATCATTGTTCCTCATATTTCTTTCTAGATTCAATATTCTTCTATTGATTTTCTGAAGTTACATATTAATATCATCCTTGAAATTTATAAGAAATGGATCTTTATAAGATACTTCAATATCTCCCAAATTTTGAATCAAATTCTCTATAGATAATTCAGATTTTGGATCAATATCTTTTATGTTACTCTTCTGTTTCAAATTATCTTCCAATACTTCCCCTTTATAATTATTAAATGATGGAGGATCTATCATAGTTGAGGAAATAGGTTTTTCTAATTCCTTAGGAATTTCTTCAAATGGTCTTCCAATATCCTTATCCTCTTTTCTCAACTCAAAGTTCTTTTGAAATATTTCCTCAAATCCTCTTCCAAGTCCTAGTTCAATAACTTTATCATGTTCATCATTCAATTTAGGTTTTCCTTGTGATTGAGTCTCATCTAAAGATATAAAGACTGGTTGTGTAGATGAATTCCCTAAATAGGTAGGCTTTAAAATTGTATGGGCTACATCCATCTTATGTTCATGAGATTTTTCAACAAATGGAATTAAAAGTTTACTATTTTTGGTAGCGTCCATCATTTCACACCTCTCCTGAATATACATACAGTCTTCTTTAAATAACATTTTTGAATCATCATGAAAATCCATTTCAATCTCATCTGTTAACATACTCTTAAAACATTCTTAGAAATGGTCTTCACTTAGATAATAAATTTCATATATCCAAAAAACAATCATCATCTTTTCTCTTAGCTGGATATTTCATAGTCTTTAATACATCAAAAGTGACTTTCTGGTCATTAATATTCATAATTAACTCTCCTTTTTGCACATCTATCATAGCTTGTCTAGTAACAAGGAAAGGTCTCCCTAAAATAATTGGAATTTCTTTATCTTCCTCCATATCTAATACAATAAAGTTCAAAGGAAAGATAAATTTATCCACTTTAACAAGCACATCTTCTATAACTCCTTTTGGATAAATGATAGATCGATCAGTTAACATAAGGGTTACAGTGGTGGGAGAAATATTGACTAAACCTAACCTTCTAAATATAGATAGAGGCATCACTTTAATGCTCACTCCTAAATCACATAAAGCTTTTCCACATAATCTTTCTCCAATTGTGCAAGGAATTGTAAAGCTATAAGGATCTTCAAATTATCGAGGAAAATTTTTCTGAAGTATAGCGCTGCACTCCTCACTTAGTGAAATTGTCTCGTAATCCCCAAACTTCCTTTTCTTGTTTAATATCTCCTTCATAAACTTTGCATAACTTGGCACCTGTTCCAAAGGTTCAGTGAAAGGAATATTTATCTTTAACTTCTTAATTACTTTCATGAACTTTGAAAATTTCTTATCCAACTCAAGTTGTCTAAGTCTTTGAGGTTATGGAGGTGGTGGTCTTTCTAAACTGATTTTAGTTGGAGAAATTAATTTTTCTAAATCCTTAGAAAAATGTTTTTCAGGTCTTTTAGTTTCCTTTCTTTCTCTCACAACATCTTTCTCTTTTCTAACCAGCAGTAGCATCAATTATAGACCTAACTGATCCTACTAACCCATTATAAACAGTTTGAATGATTAACCAATCGGGCAGAGCATGATGTGGACACTTTCTTAGGATTTCCTTAAATCCTTCCCAAACTTCGTTTAATGTTTCTCCTTTATATTGACAAAATGAGATAATATCATTTCTAAGTTTAGTAGTCCTTGAAGATGGAAAATACTTAGCTAGGAATTTCTGAGTTAACTCCTCCCAATTTTTAATAGAGTCTGGTGCTAATGAGTATAACCATATTTTAGCCTTATCCATAGTGAGAAAGGAAAATGACTTAGCCTAACAGTATCATCTGACATACTGTTATAACGAAATGTAGCACAAAGTTCTAGAAAACTAGATAAGTGTAAATAGGGATCCTCCAAAGGAGTTCCTCCGAACTGATTGTTCCGCACCAGTTGGATAATCTCAGGATTTATTTCAATCGAGTCGGCTTCTATGACAGGGTTTTGTATACTTGAGTGAATTTCATCTGTCGTAGGATTTACATAATCCCTCAATGATGTCTGATGAATTTCCAAGTTATTATCTTGAAAGTTTTCCATTTCTATTTCTAATTTTTTGAGTCCTTTCTGTTTTTTTATTATTTTTATTTTTTTCAAACTCGGGATCATAAGGCACAAGTCTTGCAGATCCTTTGTTTTGCATAGATAGCACAACAAACAATACATTAACAATTAAATAAATAATAGATGAAATATATTCAAAACAACAAAACATTCTCACGAACACCTTATTTTTTACACAAACAAATTTTTTTCTTTTTTTACAACACTTATTCATATAAAAAAACATGTTTTCACACAAAAATAGTTTTTACGACACTACAGTTTTCTAAGCCTAAACCTAATTATTAAAACTAAAATTCTCCTAAAGTTCATACGGAAACTTCCCTGGCAACGGCGCCAAAAACTTGACCCGACACATAATAACGCAGTAATTTTTACTTCCAAAAGATGAGAAAAAACTTGACCCAATTTTTAAATAGCGGTAAGTGTATAAAATCAAAATTTTATAAAATTTTAGAAAATATTTTACACACTAGGCGTACTACGAAAGTATATGTATCATTTCAAGTAATATAGGGTTTTCTTTTATAACCCCAGTATCGCTCCCATAGAGAAGCGAGGTAAGCAATCCTTTAGGTTAATTCCAGTCTATTTCTATACGGTCTTAATTTGGAATTTCGATTAAAATGTTTTTTTTAATAACTAATCCTAAATAAAGTTCTCAAATAAAAAGATAACTTATGGATAAATTGGTTTGGAGAATTTTGAGATGTTAAAGACTACCTTTCTCTTGCAATTACATAGATAATGTGCAGGAAAGAAATGCTTAGAATTTTATGTAGTAGTGCCAAATAGAAGCAATCATATTCTTTACCCTTTGGTCCAGATGTAAAGAACATTGGCTAATCTATAGATCGGTTCAGGATGGTTTATTAGCAGAATGGGTTAATCTAGGCTCACACTACTAGATGTTCAAGGGTGGCTACAGTCGGCCCTACCAGTGACCCGTTCCCTTTCTATAAACCAAATTATTAGAATTTAGTCTGTCACTCTAAAAAATAATCAATTCTATACCCAATAAATAATATCTTCCTATTTATGTGCACTTCACCATGAATAACATGCATATAGCCCCTGATTACCCAAGGATTTTTTGTGATATCTACTAGTTAAGAACTCATCTCCAGATAGGTCTCAGAATTCTTCAACAAATTTTAACAATACAAGTGATCAATTTGTAAAGTAAATGAAGATCTGGTATGAATATCATCACCATAATTTAATAAGGGAATATCTAAGCAAATCTCAATTCCTAAACATGCATCTATTTCATTACAAAATAAAAGTAAATAAAAATAATGGCATAAGAGTAAAAGACTTGAAAGAATTGTGTAATAAATTAAGTGCCAAAAACAAACTTATTTCATTAGTATTCTATTATATTTATGCAACTATCTGTCATCTAAAAGCATCAAATAGATAATTCTATCATAAAAATAATTTTCCTGCACATGCCACTACTTCATATTAAAAGAAAGTGTAAAGAAAATCACTTACGAAGCATGGATAAATTACGATAGAAAACTCGATTTAAAATAAAGAAAATCCACTAGAAAGTTTTTACAAGAATTACAAGAGAATGAAGAACACAATACTTAGTTTTTCCCCTCTGAAGGAAAGAAGAAGATCTGTCCACCAAAGTCTCCCACCGATCCATGTGCCGCTCGTACATCCCTTACGTTAATATCTCGAAATCCATCACCAATCTCTCCCTAAGATGTAGAAATCTACATCTTCAAGACTCTAAAATGACTAAAATGACTAAGGGGGAAGAAAGAGAGGGGGAGAGAGAGAGATAGAAAGACAAGAGAGAGGCCCTTTTTCCTATTGAAATATCTCCTATTTTAAGAGCTGTGAAAATGGCCAAGGCTTACTTAAGGCTCCTCTTCAAAAGTAGTCCACATTCATTGAATCTTCTAGAAACTGACTCTAACGCCTAGGCGCCGGTTTCTGGCGCCTAGCCGCCGGGATCTGGCGCCTAGGCGCCAGACTCCTATGACCAGGTCTTCGCACCCCATCACTTTGGGTTGCACATCTTTACGATTAAAACTGTTCCAATATATCCAAATACATTGTATCACATGTTCTATATATTTGGAGTAACTTCCAGTCTTCTAGAAGGTCTAGAAACCACTTAACACCGTCAAAATAAGTCCCAAAGTTATCTAAAATCCATATAATAACCATTTTTGGATGATTCTGGTGCCTAGGTCATGATTCTGGCACCTAGGCACTGTTTTCTCGTCGTCTTTAATGCCTAGGTGCCGGGTTTGGCGCCTAGGCTCCACCTTGTGCGCAGCTCCACTGTTTTGCTCTGTTTTGCTCAATTTCAACTCCGTTTCGACCAATTTCAGCTGCATTACGTTCCTAACATCTTCACCTACAAGATAAACATAAAAATAACCTTTCTCAAAAGTATAATTTCATTCAAATACATGTGAGAAATATAAAAGATATTAAACATAGAAAGATGTATCAATATGTGCTAAGTTAGAATTTTCTTCCTTGCTTATTTTGGCTCAAAATTGCATAGGTTTTGCTTGATTTTCTCTAAAATCATATTTTTATACTTGATGACAAAAATATGCAAAATTCCTTCCTTTAAAGTGTAATATCTTTCAAAATGTGCATAAAGTTAGCATGAAATCTACACTAAAAATAGGTAATTTTTAAAGTGGATCAGTCGCCTAACCCTAAAGGGTCAAAATCTCTATACTTCACTAACAAATAGTGGATTCTTACTTACAACTATCTACCCACCTTCCCCTTCACTAGAAATGAGATAAGTGATAAGAAACCGTAAGTAAAAATCCTACAACTCCTTACTTTAACACACCCTAAATCTACCCTTCAAATCTCCTCTCCTATTCCTTTTTTTTATAGTTTTTCAAAAGGTGCCTTGGTATCTGTTCAAAATGTGTCCAAATTCAATGAATCTTCCAAGAGATACCTCCTTTCAATAGCCATTTGAATGTATTTTCACTCCCATTGTCAGTTATCCATGTTTTTACCAAGGGTTGCCTCAAGTACCCCTTCAAAATTCACCAAAAATTCTTTAAACTTCCATGATAACCACCCTACGCTTAAGCGCAGGGCCTTCAGTGCTTAGGCGTGACCTTCTCTGTCTACTGGAGCTTAGGGTCCAGATCTGGGCACTTAGGCGCATCAGTTCATTTTCACACTGTTGTCATTTTGCTCCAAGTTTGATCATTTTCACTTCTTTTGCCATACTTTATCCATTTAATTGTGCCTGTAAGAAAAATACACAAATATCTTCCATTAAAGTGTATTATACTAAAAAATAGGTATAAAAATGTTTACATAAATGTTATATATTTTAAGTATATCAAATTCCCCCAAACTTAAAATGTTATTTGTCTTAAAGTAACACTACAATCTTTCAAAACCAAAGTAAGCAAATTATGTGCATGAGTTTCTTTATGAAATTCTAAAATTTATTTCTAGAAATGTAGTATTCCAATTTAGAAAAAATCATTAGTAAATGAGACCAACATAAAGTTTAGAAATCTCTAAGGTGAAAATGTATGAAAATATGAGTTCTTATTTAGTTCAGAAATACTTGTGGATTTTCCAAATGTAGATTTTAGGCATTCTATCTTCTTTACGTTAAAATATTCATTAAGAATGATTATACTTACTATATTATATCCTTAAGCCTAAGAGTTTCTCAAGTCTTATGATTTAAAAAGATCAGATGTGAAGCCAATTTTTGATTAGGCACTAATCCTCAAGATTCTCCTTCCTTTTTTTTACATATAAAACTTCACTTTCTCTTTTTCTTTTCTTTTTCTTTTTCTTTTATTTTTTTATTCCTTTTTTATTTTTTTTTTCTTATGAGGATTACTATATCTGGATAGCCTTTAATGATTTTGGATTCCACTTTTCCTTTCATAAAGCAAAGGTTTGATATATATCATTTACTAAAAAATATATTAATAGTTTTGAAAATTATTTTTTATAAAGAAATTTTAGTATTGAAGATAAAAGTCTAATCTTTATATACTTGTTTAAGTTACAACATATTCTACTAAATATAGTTACACAATATTTAATATCTATTCACTAAAAAATTTTTAACTTTTAAAATTTCATCATCACTATAGTGTTTTAACTAAATTCTCTTACTTATTTATATATTCAAAATTTTACTTCCCTGATATAACTTCATACACATAATCATTTTTTAATCAAAATCAAATTTACTTATAGCATATTTGAGAACAAATAAATTTCATGTTTTGTAAATTGGATTTTTCATCCCCCTCAAAAATAATTTTTTAATAAAATAAAACAAAATAGCATATCATATATATATAGGCAGGAATGAATAATTAAATCATGCTTACAGGGATTTTCATATCCTAAATATACAAGTACAAAAATTAAAAATAGGAGTAATAATAAGATGATCAAATTTTATTTTAATTTTAATATATATGAGATCAAAAAGACTTTTATGCAGTGGAGGATAAAATAAAAGCAAATCAACATAAACTAACATAGTTTCACAACAAGAATAGAAAGAAAATACTTGGTATTAGATTGAAAATTAAAAAATAAAATTTTAAGACAAAGTTAGCTTTATTCTAAACTTTCTAATATATTAAGAATAAGTTCATCACAGCCCAACAAAATACACTCAAATAATAATGTTCACAGATTTACTACCACTTAAACAAAACATTACTACTCATGTTAACATAAACACATACAACACTATCTAACATAACAATAAATAACACAACAGTGGTCCAAACTACAATGACAAATAAAAGTTCAAACACAAAATAACATATTCAAACCATTCCTCATCCTTATCGTCATCATCAACATCTTCATCACCATCCCAAATTTTTATATACTCATTATTAGGGTAATGTGGATATGAAGGAAATACCACGCTCTAATCACCTTGGATAAGTTTCTCTAAATATGTGTAATATTTTCTTCATAGTCACTATGCCTTCTCATATAATTGTTAATATGATCTACATAAATTTCTAAATTTATTACCTTGTCCACAGTATAGTTGATGTTGTCCATCATCCCTTGCATTAATTGTGTTTGAGAATCAGGACTAATAGATTGGGCATGGGATGTAGATGCACAAGATGTAGAAGCACAACAACTTCTAGAAAATCCTCCTCTAAAAAATAGAATGTCTAGAATATAACTTCACATTCACACTTGTGATAGGCTTTAGAGATTGTAAAATCTTCTCCCAACTATCAAAATTCACACCAACTTGCTCACATAAAGAAAAGATTAAGGATGCAAATCTCAAACCTACTGTAGTGGCAACTCTACTAGTATTGTTGATGTTTTCATAAATAAAGATCTAATATAAATAGGCTTATATTACTGAATGCAGTAGTTCAAAGTGGCTCTTTCTCTGGTTATTTCACTAAGATGATTCGCACGGAGTAGACGAGCATAAATGAAATAGTGTCACGCTTTCCCTGTGGCATCCAACTTTGATATAGGATAATTTACTCTTCTTCCACTTGTAATTTTCCATAGTCCTCATCATGCAATTAATGAAGATATAATCCCATATTACTCTTCCTCCGTAGGATTATAATTTCCATAAAAACACATTGTATCTAAAGGTAAGTGTTAAAATGAATTAATTACCTTAAGGAAAAATGCTACCGATCGTCTTACCATTACTTGATCCTCTTCAGATTCAGAGATATTAGCATAGAACTCTCGGACTACATAAATGACAACAACAGCAGAAAAACAATATAAACATTTCCATTGTCGGCGAATAATCAAATCTTCCACTTCTCCCCCTGAATTTTTGAAACTTCGCTTAGGAATCAATTTTCTGGACTGCATCAAATTTGCATATCTATCCTGAGCTTTAGCACTCACAAACTTGCTCGAATCAAAAGTTGTTTTCCCCTTGCTCCTGTTCATAGTTGATGCCATTTCAAAAATCACAGAAAATTAAAAATAAATTCTCAACTCAAATCTAAATCCCAAAATCTAATTACTAAAAGCTTAAACTAATATTTCCATGCAATACCCTTAAAGTTTTCTTAAATTTTCACCATAAATAGTAGTTTTTGGATTTTCCATAATGACTCCAAATCTATGGTGAAAATAAAAAATTTTTACGTAGAAGTATTGCTCTAACCTAGAGAAGATGAAATCTATCAAATTTGGCTCAATTCTACCAAGTATTCTTTCAATTTAGAGAATCTCTAGGACCAAAATCGTGAATAACCGAGGAAGAAGAAAACTATTAGGGGAATAATGGAGTTTTTCAGCTCAATTTTTAACTTGTAACCGTTCGCAAACTGGATTTCATGAACCGACACTTAAGTGCGATTGGTTTAGTGCTTAGGCACCAACCTCTCAAGTAAGCCTGCGCTTAAGCGTAGGTTTATGGCACTTTAGTGCCCATACACAAATTTGGATATATTTAAATGCCTATCTTTTTATTACATCCACCCCTAAATGTTCTTTATAAATCTTAGTAACTATTTTCTTCCCCTTTTATTTTCCTCTTTCTCAAAATTTACAACGTTCCATAAATTTGATTTGACAATAATTAACAACTATTTTCTCATATGCAAACACTTTCAATCACATGTCCAACAAATAGAAACAAAACTCAAACAACTTCTCTCCACTCCAAAAATTAAGGATCAGATAACATCTAAATACATCACAACATAAGATAAACTTAACATCAAATACACTTAAATCAAACATACACTAACAAGAAGCAAACTAACTAAACTTTCAAATTTAATTCCATTCTTGATTAGGTGGAACATATCCATGTCCTTCATTTGCTCCTTCTGAACCAATTGGCATATAGATTTGATAGAACAGACGATGATGAAGAACTCTTATTGAATCTTCTTCAATCAACTTATTTTCAGATACACCGCCTTGTCTGCTTCTTCAATATAACCTGTATGACTGAGCATTTTAAGTTGCCATCTAATACGCACAAAATGTGTGTTAGTTTCATTTACCTTTGCTTCAATTGAAGCCACATCTACCTCAATTTTTGCAATCTTATCCATTATTCCTTCTATACTAATGGCTAGGAATCTATTGTATAACTCTTGCACGCTTTGACTAACAAACTTCTTCTTAATGGCCACATCATTCCTCTTCAATTCACTCTCCCAAGAAGACATTTTTGCTAACTAAATCTCTCTTTTTCAACTCAAAACTCTCTTCACTTAGACTTTAGGATAAAAATTTAGGGGGGTTCATTTTCATGCTATTTATAGACTTTAGAGGAACCCAGACCTACTACGCACAATTACAAATCACCAAATAATGATCAAAATAACTTCCCCACCATTAATTCTTCTAGAACATTATTTATGCACATTTTTTAACTACTGCGCTTAAGCGCCGAAGGTTGGCACTTAAGCGTCGATGCTCATATAAGCACAGGTCATCTTAACATTTAAATACTCATTCTAATACGTCTAAAATATCAATTAAGGTCTTAAAATTGTGATAAAATATTCAAAATAATACCACTTTTTTCTAAAAAAAACAGAAAAATATATCATTAAAACCAAAAACACACTGATAACTCTCGGTTGCCTCCTAGAAAGAGCTTGGTTTTACGTCATCAGTCTGATGTACCCAGTGCTTATTCTGGGTGATCCAACATCATAAGATCGTTCAATTTAGTTTGATCCTCTAGGAAATAGGGTTTCAGTCTATGACCATTCAATTTGAATATTTTCTTAGTTATAGGATCTTTAATATCCACAGCTCCAAAATCTTTTTTCACGAGCATCCTTCAAATAATAATTAAATTCCATAATAACCCAATATGCTTTATGCTCACGTTCAACGGGTAAATAACAAGCTTTCCCATATATTAACCTGTATGAGGATATTCTTATAGAAGTTCTATTTGCAGTACTATAATCCCACAAAGCATAATTATGTTTTACTGACCAAACCTTTTTTGTTGGATTTACATATTATTCTAAAGTTCTTTTAATTTCAAGATTTGTTAATTCAGTCAAAACATTTGTTTAAGGATGATAAGAAGTAGAAAATCAATGATTGATATGATATTTATTTACTAATTTCTCTATATTTGCATTTTTGAAAGGATTTCCCCATCGGTAATGATCACTCTCAGCATTCCAAATTTATGAAAAATGTTTGTTCTTAAGAACCTTGCAACACTTTGAGCATCACATCAAGGTAAAGCAACAACTTCTATACATTCAGATACATAGTCTAGTGCTAATAATATATATAAATTTCCAGAAGATGGTTTAAATGATCACATGAAATCTAATCCCCAAACATCAAATATCTCAAATTTCAAAATATAATTGAGGAGCATCTCATTTCTTCCAGAAATATTGCTTACTCGTTGAAAATGATCACAATTTTTAATATAAGCATTAACATCTCTAATGAAAGTAGGCCAATAAAATCTAGATTACAAAATTTTGTATTTTATTTTATCAACAACAAATTGTCACCCAAAATCAAAATCATGCCATTTTTGGGTAATGTCATAAGTTTCTTCTAAAGGCACATATCTTTGAATAATTAGATCATTTCTTTGTATATAAAAAAAAGGTCCATTGATCCTGCTACCAGATGAATACTAGTATATTTATACTTATGGTAATAAGATTTAAATTACATTTTTGATATAAAATTTCATTATTTACAACGGCACCAAAAACTTGATTCCAATTTAAATAAGATTTCAACTGTTATATTTAAATTTAAGTATTCTACTCAGGTATATGTATCGTTATCAAGTAATATAGGACTTTCTGATTAAGTCTAGAATTATCGATCCCACAGGAAAAAGTTTGGATATTTAAGAGATAAAAAGGTTTTAGATCACAAAATCTATTTAGGAAAGACACTTACTTAAACAATATTAGATAATATAAAGCATAAAAATGTAATAGTTTTTAGTATTTTCTTACACTTTGAAATAACGTGAACAATTAACTAACACTAACGAGATTTTTGTAAGATTATAGATGAAAATATATTGTTCCTTATCATGAATAAGTAATAAGTACAGAAGTTCTATTGTGAAAGTATTCAAAATGTGTTGTGCCAAATAGGAGCAATATTTTTATATAACCTTACTAGAGATGCTAAAAAGAACATTGGCTAGTTTAAAGTTTGAATAATTTTGAAGACAGATTAGGTAAATAAGATACTAGCTCTCACTCTAGATTTCCCTCCTTTCCCTTCACCTGTAGGCTAACATCTCGTAACAAAACCTAAAACAATAAACAAATTTGAGGGCTTTAGTCTGTCACCCTATAGTCATCTAATTCTACACCCATCAAAGTATATTTCCATATTTATTTTCATGAAATTATATAAATTTCTTTCTCATCCATATAATCCCATGTGATTTTTACCAATTGTTCATTAAGATAATAATTACTATGATCTGACATGTTCTCACAACAAATGTTAACATCTTAATTGGCCAAATCAAGAAGTAAATGAAGTGCAAGAATTAAATCAACACAACCTCTTCCAACGTTAAAGATCAATACTTCCAAAACTTCTATCCAACACATAATTACTTTTCATTTTAAGGAAAAAGATACAGAATACTACTCCGAATCCATGGAGAAAACACAACGCAAAATAATTTTAGAAGTAGAAATCATGTAGAAAACACAATAACCCTTTAATTAAAACCAAATGAAGTACATGTCGGTCGCAAAAGGGGGTTTTATTTTGGAGATAAATTAAATTTAATATATATATATAATTTCAGAAAATATCATTTTTTTTATTTTTGAAAATACGAAATCAAATCGATCTCATATATGCAATAGTTTAAATAATCAAACACTTCACCGCAAGTGATGTAATTATCCTGAAGAATGGATACTTTGCTTGGTGTTGAGGCTTGATCAAACCAACTAAAGAGTCAATGACATTCATTTGATTTGCAAACCATTTATGTTTACAAATGATTTCCCCTATCTATATGAAGGAATTAGATAGGGATTATATTAATTTGGGGTCTTTAAGTTTCCAATAAGGGCAAGCCCCTATAGTTAATAACATCTCAGATAATTTAGGTCACCTAAGAAAACTCTTGATATAGTTCAGGAAATATTGTATTCATGACTTTCAAAAGGTAAGATCTTAAAGAAAATCTGGTAATAGGAAATCCAATAAGTTAGTGGCCCAATTTTTTAGAACAGTTAATTTAGTAGTCCAATGGAAGAGAACGCTAGGGGAAAGACATAAATCCAAGAAAAATATCAGTGTTTTCCTAAACTATCCTATTGTTTGGCTCCAATTTTTTATAGTTATTTAATGTTCAATCTTGCCAATTTTATTATTTAGGACATACATTCACTTCATACCGATCATGTGAATAGCTTGGAAAGTAGGAGGATTTATGTCATACTGGATGACAACTTCAGAACCTAAGACGAGTTAGGGCTTATATTACATGAGATGCAAAGTCTTAAAAGGATAAGGTAAGGTTTTATACTTCACTAGGCAAGCTACCTTGAAGTCCTATGGCTTGTTGCTTAATTCTAAGGAGTTTTGCTGTTGAAGATGGCCATACTGCCCACTGTCAATGCTTCAAACTCCTCTTCGTAGCACGTATAGTTGTAGAAGTGTTAAATGTAGGAGGTTGAGAAAAGTAGGATGTTTCAGAAATGGTTTGAATTGAGTTGTCTTAATGTTTTATTAGTAGAATATTTAAGTTGTTTATGGCGACACTGGATAGGATCCCTCAGTTCCCTCATTCCGGCACCACCATTTTCTTTGGATTCACTTATTCTAGATGAATTTACTAAACTCAACTTAATGAGTTCCACACTTTTATTTAGACATTGGAAAATCTCGTTAGCAGTCGTAGGTTACCTCCTCCGAGGTATTCCCGATCATCTGATAGAGATATTTTAATTTAGTTGCAATTGTGATTTTGGTTTTGTTTGTGATTAAATTTTGAGTTGTCTTATATTTTGATTATTGTGACGGTGAATTTTATCATTGTTTCGTTTTAATTTTGAATTTTTTGTTTCCATTTTGTGGCTATCATAATAGATCTAGTTTTCATGCAAGGTGATATTTTTATTTAAAATGCAAGCTCGTAAGCAAGAAAAGTACAGTAAAGACAGTACAAGAAAAGAAGGTACTGTAAACTATAAAAGCACTCCTAGTGAGTCTTCTCATTCCTTCACCTGAAACTTTAGTATCATTTGCAGTAAACATTTATAATTTGTAGAAAAGTAAAGCCTATGGATAGGTTCGTCAAGGGACTACCGAGTCTTGTTCAATAACTTAGTGGGTTCTATTTATTCATTTGAGGGATGCTTTCCTTTAATAAGTATGTTAGGTTCATTTGTCCTAGAAGATGTCCAGAAGACTTGTGAAAAGATACAGAGAGTACCTGGATTTCTCACAACAATTTAAACTTTCTTGAGTTCATTTGAACTTATCATGCTCATTAAATGATTCATCTATTTCATACCCTTATGCTCAATAAACCTTGATGTCGTAATCATCCCAAATAGTGGGGTAACTTTCACATGATATTTTACTTATAAAGTATGTGAGTAAAAGCCTCCAGGGGCAAACTTAATTCATTAAGAATTCTGACCAATTTTCTTTTATTTGGCTTGTAGTGTTTTCAAAAAGGGTTTAATATTTGTTAAGCCTTCTTTTCTAAAGCTCATAAGTTAAACTTAATTAAGCATAACTCACTACTAAGCCCTTAAGACTTTGGTGGGTATATTTATATTTTTGGAAATAGAAGTTAAGTTGGCTTTTAGGATTATGATCCTTATCTAAATATTGAATTGTCATTAAACCAGTAATTAGGAGTTTTAGATCATCAAATATCACCTTCTAAAGATGAAACCCCAAATTAGGATCATTTAGTCTTAATTATCTTCCAAATTAGTATAATTTAAAAGAATTACAAATTTTCTTTTTAATATGACAAAAATGAGATTGGTTTCTACCTTTTATCCTATTATATTTCAATCATTTAAACATGTTTATTAAGATCATTCATTAACATTTACTCTTTAATTAGACCTAAATGTTAAATAAGGCTAAATTCTTTAAAATTACAACTTTACCCCTAAGGCCTTAATACTTCATAATTAATCAAATTTAACTCAAATGAATTTGAAATGATAAAGTCACCCCACCTATAGGTCAGTTAGAACATTTAAAACGAAAATGTGATTTTTTTCAATTTTAATTTTATTTATATAAATATTTTTATTCAAAAATAGGGATTTTTAGATAATTTTATAACTCCATCCAAAGATAATATTAATTTTTATGAAAATTACTCGAGGTTTACCTAGACAAGAGGACCACTTTGACTAAATTTCATGATTTTTTGAATCTTATTTTAATTATCACATTTATTTTAATTTCTAGAGTATTAATTAAATAAAAAATATTATCTAAATTTAAAATTAGGTTTTATATTTTTCAAAAAATCTCTCTAAGGTTAGTGAATCCAGAGAACCAAGTTTGATAATTTTGTGACTTTATTTTAATTATTAGAATTATTTTACTGGGACATTAGGAAAAATCCATTTTTAAGCTTTAGAAATTATTTCAATCATTTAAAATTTAATATTTTTTCTTAGAGGGTTAGGAAAATAGTTTTGATTGCACTTAAGTGCTTAGGAGGTAATTTAGAATATTTCCATAAATTTTATTAAATTTTTTTATTTTTATGAATTTTTAGTTATTTAAATATTTAAAATAATCTTAAAAATGAAATTTTTAGTTTAATGTTAATTTTATTTTTTTTATGTTCCTCTAACCACAGAGAACATCCAAAACCAATTTTGTAATTTTTTAAATTGTATCTTAATTATTAGAATTATTTTAACACCAAAGGTGATACTTAATGTAGAAAAATCATTTAAGTGTTTAAATTAATTCCAAATATCTTCATAATTTTTGAGAGAGTTCCTCTGATCATAAACCACAATGGGGAACAAAAATGAAGTTATTTGCACTTATTATTAATACAAAATAATTTCCTTTTTTTAAGGTTTAATGGTAAACGATGCTTGAGGATCTACCAACACTCTGGAAAGTACAAATCTGCCGATGATGACAGAGATGCAGAGCGGTCGGTTGTGATCGGCGGTACAGAGTAACAAATTTTCATCGGTGAAGGCTACACCAGACTATCCTTTCAAAGTACAAACTTCATTTGAGCATGTGCTAGCCAACTGTCCTAAGCAAATATTTGGAATAAGTAGGGCCTTAACTAAATTTTCTCTCAACTCATTTTATTAGAGCGTCATAAATGCTTAGTTTGGCTGATAACTTCCTAAGATGAGCTAGAACATTGTAATTCACCTTATTTGAATTTTTAATCTTATTTCAAATTTGGACTTCTTCCTTTGCTGGAGGTAATTCTTTTTAGTAATTATATGTTTCCCTTTCTCCACCGAAGTTGTCATTGGTAATAGTACCCTTCCACTTCTTAGATTCACTTCCATAATTTCTTCCTCCTGTGGACGCAAAGGTACTCTTGGTGTTGTTGCTGACTCTTTTGGTATTTTTTCTGTATCTGAAAGATCTAAGTTAATTGCAAGTGAAGTTCCTTTGCACTCGAGGATTGACTCTTCGCTTCTCGTAGTGTCGTAACTGGTGTTGTCGATATCTGGTTCATTTTCGTCAATGTTCTCGTCGGGAAGTAGTATGATTTGAAGATTGTTTTGGGACTCAAAATCAGGATTAGATTGTTTGTGGTTAGTTATGTCATCACTAGAGAGAGTAAGAATGTAACCAACATCATTTCTATTATCATTATGAAACCCTGGAGGGGCATAAAGATAATTGTACAAAGTCAGGGGTTCGAGGGTTTTCATTCCCAAATCTAAGACAATCAATCTAACAGGGCAGCCCCTATCCTAGCCATCGTGTCATCGTCCTTAGTTTCATTTATGAATTCTTTCTTCCTACTTTCCCGATGAAGTGCTCTCCTTGGTGAAATCTCTATCTTAGGCCGAGCTGGTGGCAGATTTCGGGCAGCAGCTTTCCTTGAAGTAGACTGGATTTGATTCAGGAATCTCTTGAGCTTGTTCCAAACCACACCCCATCCACCCTTGTCGGCATACATGTTAATCAGAGGATTGGCTCGGAAGAAATCATAATTACATAACCACTTTCAAGTTCTTTCAAATATTCTTTCAGTATTGTATAATCTCATCCTTGTAATTCTTCTCGAGCCAGTCATTGAAAATGAAACACCTTTCTATTCGTATGTTTGAGCAATCTGTGGTAGGGATAAATGTTGGGTTAATCCTTTTTTTTAATCTCTTCCTGCTTCTTCGGCTCGGGCAATCTAAATTTGGGCTTATTCATTAAATTTTTGAACATCTTTGCTACGGCGTCGTCTTTGAAGGAGTAGTTCCTACGTAGCCATTCCAACATTTTCATACCTTGTCATCTATCTGTCCTATACAACTTCGGGTGCTGACTAGCCTGACTGGTTTGCTGCAAATGGGACTGACTACTGCTGAGACTTTCTGTACTGTGGAGACTGACTGCACTACAGAGGTTAACTGCACTGCTGCGGTGATGGATCAACTTGAATCCTCTTTGGTTCCCTTTGTCGATCGTTGCCACTACACCAAATCTCTTCTCATACGCTTTGACTGGTCTTATTTTCTTTGTTTTCTCTGTAGGCTTCATATGCTTATTTTCTTCATTTAAACTGTTGGCCTTGCTGAATAGTTTCTCAAAGGACTTAATAGTAAGACCTTTAAGCATGAAATCCACTGGACCGTAGATACTCTTGATTAGTATCTCGATAAAATGTTGTTCCTGCAGCTAAGGCTCAAATTTCATGTTAAGGTTTCTCCATCTCAGAATGTAGTCAACTAAAGTCTCGTAGGGTTTCTGCTATTCCACTACGAGATCTTCTATAGTGACATGGTGTTGCGCACTAGGGAATCTCTTCACAAACATGTTCTCCATTTCCACAAAGGTTTTTACCAATCCATTGTGTATATCTATATACCAATCAAAAGCAATCCCTGACAAGATGCTGATGAATTATCAAAACAATAGAGCTTATCCTCCTCCTGTAATGCAACAACTCGCTCTGAAGTGCGCAATGTGCTGGTGAGGATTTTCTTTTCCGTCGAATGTCTTAAAAGTTGTGGGCACAAATCCTTTGGGATAAGGTACGACATCGAAGTCTTTTGGGTATGGTCCACCCCTTGAAACTGATGCTCCACCTTTGGACTAAGCCAAGGCCTCCCAAACTTGTTATTCGACCATCTTCTTGATGTCCTTTTCTGGAAGACTCGGAGTTGAATACTTCTTTTGTGGTTCGTCTGCATTGGCAGAAGCGACTTCCCTTCATTCATCCGTGATGTGTATAATTTTGGGCTAGTTAACTTCCAAAGATGCTACTGGTCGTTATTGCAACAGTCCGTAGAGCGTGGCCATCGCGTTCATGCCGGAGGTCATTTCTTCCATCTTCTTTTCCAGACGACCTATCTATTCATCTATTGTTAATATGGCCCTTTGAAGCTCATCCATGGCATTCTCCTCACTAGGAGAATCGTGCGTAGATGTCGTGGACTTACTTTCAACCACATTAACTTACATGAAATTTTCATCCATGTAATTTGACAGGAAGTACTCTTCATCATCAATATCCAACCCCTGTCATTTAGCTAATTATGAAATCTCTACGTGGAGCTTTCTAACTTTATCATCGACTGTTTTCTCTTAAATTAACTTCAGATCTGTAAGCTTCCCTCAACTATCACTTCTCTCTACAACTTACTCAAAAGCGACGGCAATAGTGGCAACGGGAACATTGGACTCATGATTTATCTTATGATCCACAGACTTATCAGAGTGTACTGGTGCGATGACCTTTGGTAACCACACTTTCTCCTAATGAGTCAATGCCTTGAGACGGGGTGTCTTGGCGGGGACATCGGAGTATTAAGGGGAAGTGTGCTCCCTATGGTGCAGATAATGTACAGGGGTGTCTTCTTCTGTAATTGCTCATAATCATTGGTAGATGGTACTCTTCGACCTAGCCAGGACTTAACTATTATGTGCACTGTAGGTGTCGGAATAGCGGCAGTAGCATCTGTTGTAGTGGTAGCAGCCTCAACTTGTCTTCCTAAACGGTGTCTAATGGATATCAAGATGGGTCCTTCCTTTTTCACAATCTCATTCTTTATTTCAGGAGATATTGCACAACTCATCCTCTTGAGGATCTTAGTGATGAAACATCCCTACTATTCAGCTAATCTTTGGAAGATTAAGCGGACTCGGGTGATGGGTGTGTGTCTTTCCTTCACCTCATCACGACCATGTGGTGATGGTAGAGTAGAAGCAATCTGTCAGTGCATTATTAGGTTTACTTTTAATTTAAGTATATATATATAGTTTTAAATAGTTTGGAAAATATTATTTTGATTTTAAAAATATGAGACCAAACCGATCCCTTATCTTTAGTAGTTTAAATAATTGAACGCCACATCATAAGCTATGCATTTATCCCGAGGGATATACACATTACTTAATAATGGGACTTGATTAAATAAAATAATAAAATTTATGACATCTGTTTGGTCTGTGAACTGGTTTTATTTGCCGACAAATTCCCCTATGTAATACAAAAGAATTAAATTAGATTTATATTAAGCTGGGCAAGCCCCTATAGTTAATTACATCATAAGTGACAGGAATCACTTAAGAAAACTCTCGATAAAGATTAGTGTTTTCACCTTCAAGAATTTCAAGGTTTAGGGTTTTCAAAGAATTGAACTTTGGAAATTTCAATAAGGAATGAATCAAATTTGGAACATTTTATTTTGGGAATCCAATGGAAGAAAGGTAGGGGATGTCGCGAATTCGAGGAGAACCTCGGTGACTTCCCAACTATCCTATTGTTTTGCTTTGATTTAGAGAGATTATTCAATGTTGTAGTCTTGCCAATTTTAATTAATTAGGACTTATATTCATATGACATAATCTTACAAATAGCCTCGAAGATGTGAGGGTTTATGTCATACCAAACGACTACCTCGGAGTCCTAAAACGAGTTTAAGGCTTAAATTGCATAACATAATTATGCAAATTCCTAAAGAGAAGTTAAGGATTTATGTTTCACTAAGAAAACTACCTCGATGTCCAGTGGCTTGGTTATTTAATTACTGAAGAAAGTAAAGCTGACGAAGTCGACCGTGCTGCCCATCGCGCTTGCTTCGAACTCCTTGTTGTTGCAGAGGGTTTAGTTTAAGAAAGTGACAATCAAGAGTTGAGAGAGGTGTCATGGTTTAGAGGTTAAATTTTCAAATTTGATGTCTTAAGTTTTATTAAGGGAAATCTTAAAGTTGATTAAGCAGAACTGGTTAAGATCTCACGGTTCCATCATCCCGACACCACTATTTTCATCGGATTCACTTAGTCCAAATGAATTTCCTAAAATCAACTGAATGAGTTCCACATTTTTATTTAAACCGTAGGAAATCTTGTTAACAACACATGGATTACATCATTCGAGGGATTCCCGATCATCTAACGAGGCGATTTAATTTAGTTGTAATTATAGTTCTGTTATTTTGTTTGTGGTTAAATTTTGAGTTGTCTTACATTTTGAATGTTGTGGCGGTGAATTTTATCTTATTTTGATTTTAATTTAGATTTGGTTTCAGTTTTGTTGCTATCCTATGGGTTTCAGTTTTCATGCAGGGTGACATTTTTGTTTAACATGCAAGCTTACAGGAAAGGAAAGTGAAGTGAAGTGCAGGTAAGTAAATTACAATCAAATAAAAGCGTACATGGCGATTCTTCTCGTCATTTCCAGCTGCACTTGAAACACATGTTAGAGATTTAAATATTTAAAAGAAAACTCCTAAGTATGGCTAAGGGAAGGTTTTGTTTGTCTACCAAATCCTACTCCAATCACTAGTCAATTCCTAAGGTGTGTTTGTGGATGATTTTCTTCATCAAAGAACAATGAAGTTCAATTGTTCCTCTAAAACATCCCTTTAGTTTGGGAAAGTGCTTAGGACGAGTCCTGAACATATTTTCAACG
This sequence comes from Papilionanthe hookeriana x Papilionanthe teres, assembly GCA_022702705.1. Classification (NCBI taxonomy): domain Eukaryota; kingdom Viridiplantae; phylum Streptophyta; class Magnoliopsida; order Asparagales; family Orchidaceae; genus Papilionanthe; species Papilionanthe hookeriana x Papilionanthe teres. Next base: position 1,880,650 of record CM040427.1, read on the forward strand.
CTTTTGGGATTATTCCGAGTCCAAATGAATTTCATTATATGGAAGAATTGGTCATCCAAAGATTTAGTTAAGTTTTGGTTCTTGCTCAGTGAACTAGGATGTTTGATTATCCCATGAGTACAGTGACTTTTCATTTGATACTTCATTTAAGAGTTATAAAGGTCATAGCTTTTAGGGGAAAATTGGTTTATTAAAGAACTTAACCATTATTAATTAAATTTGAATTAGTAATTTAAAATGATTTAATTTAGTTATAAACTTTTAGTTGATGTTTTAAATTATTTAGGTTGAAAAGTTGTTTAAATTATTTAATTAAATTGACTTTTAATGATTTAATTTGTTTTGATTTAATTATAATATTTCAGATTAATTTTAATTGGTTTAAATTAATTATAATATTTTAATTAAAAGTTGTGCTGAATTGATCTTAATGTTTCAAATTTATTTTTTACTTTTAGTTTTAATTGATTTTTAGTTTAGTTTTGATATGTTAAGTTTGTTTTGATTTGATTTTTAAATTGTTTCAAATTAATTTTAGCATTTTAAGTTTTAATTTGATTATAATATTCCAAGATTATTCCCTTTAGTTTCAATCATCATTTTTATTGTTTCATTAATAGAAGTTTAAGTGGTATTTGATCAATTAATTAGTTAGGGATTCAATTCAAACAATTATAATCTTTCTATATTAAATTCCCTTAACCTTAATAATTCATGCCTTAATTAACTTCCAAAGTTTAATGGTTTAATTAATTAATATTTCTTTTTTAATGTTTAATGTGATTAGTGGGTTTCTACCCAATAACATCCTAAGTTTCAATCATCCAAAAGGAAAGTTAGGATCAAATATTTACCCTTCCCTTTCGTTAGACCAAAACATTAATTAGGGCTTAAACTCCATAATTACCTTTATGCCCTCTTGAGCTTGTTCATTTCATAACTCATTAAATTAAGCTCAAATGAATTTAAAATTTTTATGTCACCTCACTCACATGTCAATTAAGACATTAGAGGAGAAAAATGTGATTTTTCCATTTTTAAAATAATTTATATAATTTTTTTGTAAAAAAAATAGGGATATTCAATGAAAACTCAACAACATGACCAAGGTGAAACTTCTATCCTTAGAAAAATTATGGGAGTTTTCTACTGACTAGAGGACCACTTGGACCAATTTTGGTGATTTTTTGAATTTTATTTTATTTACTATAATTATTTTAATTTTTGGACTATTAATTAATTATAAAATATAATTAAACTGGAAAAATAGGTTTTGTATTTTCTTAAATCTCTTTGAGGTCAGAGAACTCAGAAAAGCAAATTTTGTATTTTTTTTTCTTTGAATTTTTAGAATTATTTTAGTGAAAGAGTTGAAAAATTCATTTTTTAATATTAAAAATTACCCTAAGCCTTTAAAATTCAATATCTTTACTTAGAGACTAAAAATATTTGGTTGGTTCCTAAGTTATTAGGGGACTAAATATGACATATTAATGAATTTTAATAATTTTATGATTTTTATAATTTTTTTAATTATTAAAATACCCAAAAATGGGTTAAGAATGAAAATTTTAGGAAAATTCCAATTTTAAATTTTTTAGACTTCTATGATCTCAAAGAGGTCTCAAAATTGATTTGGTGAATTTTTTGAGTTATATTTTGGGTTTTATGAATTTTGTAATTTTGAATATAGCCATGTAAATTGAATAATTCATTTGATGGGTTAAATGATTTCCAATTGACTTGAAATTTTATTTTGGGGTTCTCCTAATCCTAAAATATAGTGGAGAATTGATTTCATGTTATTTTGATGTGTGGTTATTCCAAATCAATTTAATTTTAGTTTTGCATATTTGGCCAAATTAATGTCATTTTTAATGAATTAGTTCAAGCCATAATTTTTTTAAGGTCCTCTGTTCTAGAGATACTTCTCATAATTTCTAAATTTTTATGAACAACATGCTAATTTTCATAATTAACTTACAAAAAAATGACTCTGAACTTAGAAAATAGATAACTTCCCATAGACATAGCCTCTTACCGTGAAAAATTCAGGAAATGTTCCCAAGATCAGGGGCTACAAGAGCCTATGGTCTCATGCCATGGTAAATTATGTATGCTAATGGAGAATTAAAATACTCAAAATAATATTAAATTAATTAAAAATTACAGACTCAATAAAATAACTTAATTCCTTTTCCACATTATTCTCCTCTGTTCACTGAGCAAGAGGGTATTTTTCTTTTAATTTTTGGATTTTTTTTTGTAGAGATATGCATTTTCAAAGTTTCTGTTATTTAAATAAATAAAAAATAACCTAATTTCCTACTTATCCGATGAGGCGCCACCTCAACGTTGATGACTCTGAAATCACACGCATCATCTCCTCATTCGGCACAGCCATCTGAGTCAGCGCGCTCTTTACGTATAGGGCTCCCGTGCGACCCAATCTCCTCCGTTCGTTCATTACACGTGCCATCTGACGGTTGTTGGTCATCGTGCCTGTCTGGTTCAACCCAAGAGCCAACCACACTAAAACCCGAAGATCTTGCTCGAGACTCAACTAAATCAAGCGAGGTTGGTCTCAACATGCTCGTCTAGCCTAAATGAAGCTATCTATACGGCTAATTTGCATTGAAATTAAGCCAAATGAAATGGAGAATTACTGGAAGCTCGGGAGGAAGGAAAGTTCAATACCTTTACTCTGAGAGGTGAGGCATTGATCAGAGATGCTCGGCACGTTCATTAGAGTTCCAGAAGCCTACTGATTGAGCCTCTAGTCGTGGTGAATTTCTTAGAACCAAGTTCATCCAAGTCTGATTTGGAGCTTTGGCTGATAGAACAAATGGGTGGCCTGGTGAGGGGGCTTTCACTGGGAACCTCTTTTCTTAGTGTGGGGCTGGTGTGGTGCATTTAATTTGATTTTGGTGGAGTTTCTAGGGGTGTCCTATTTCTGGCTCAATTTTTGGCTGAGAAATTGGGCTCACCTAGGGGGATTCAGGATAGGAGGACAGTGGGGAACTTCTTCTTTTAGCTCGGAAGAGGTCTGGGATCAATTTGAGGGAGTTTGGTGAAGGAAAAATTCAACACCTGAAACATGGCTGAAAGGGGAGGATTTTATAGACCTTGTAGGAGAAGGGAGCTCAGGGCCAGGCAATGAGTGCCCTAGGCCTCTTAGGGTGAGGGTTGAGCAGGTTAGGTGGCTTGTGAGGGGATTGCTCACTTCCAAGGCTCAATTTTAAAATTTAAGCCCATGGGGGACACTCGGGCGTAACTTTTCTGGTGGCTGGGGTGGATGGCAAAGATGGCCAAGCCTGAGGAGGAGTGGAGGAGGAGTGGAGAATAAGTTTAGAGCAATTAATTTGAGCAAAGAGGTTGCTTAAGGAGAGTTTAATGGATGGGACGTAGCCTTAGCAAATGGCTAAACCCATTAGGCCCAACTGGTGGACCATTGGTCCATGGCTCATGGGGAATGGGTTGGGTCAGGTTAAAACCACCCTAGGAGGTCTAGGGTTGGCTGTCATGGGGTTCGCTTGATCAAATTTAAATTGGTTAGGTTTTGGGTCATATGTTCACATGGGTTGGTTTGGGTTTAGGTTGGGCTAACTTGATTTTGGGTTTGATTTGGATCAAATTGATTGATCAAAATGTGCAAATCATTTCTGGAAATGGTTGAGAAGAGTATTGAAAGAGTTTCAAATCAATTTGGAGCATCAATTGGTGGAATTTGGGTAATTTGATCAACTTGGTTACCATGGGTTATGTTGGATTTATGTTATGTTAGAGCTTGGCTAGGGCTCAATTAATGGTTCAAAATGATGTAGGTGATTGTTATGAAAGTTTTAGAATAAAAATTGGGTGGAAATTTTGGGTTTAGGGGATTCAATTTGGAGAGTTAGGCCATGTGGCAACTTTAGGGCAAATTTAGGGAGTTTGGTTTCGAGTTTTTAAGAGATTTCAACCAAACTTTTGTCTAAATGAATGTTGTATTTTTTATAGGAATGTGTTAGGAAGAGTTTGTAATTTGTTTTGGACAAAATTGAGTGGCTTTGGGTCATTTTGTGGTGAATTGGGTCATAAGGCCAAAATTGGGGGTTTTGGATTAAAGTTGAAATTGAATTCCAATGTGAACCAAATTGGGCCTAAATTTGATGGAAATTGGTATTGGGGAAGTTGAAGTTCAGTTTGGAATTGAATTTGATCAAAATTGGGGTCAATTGGGTTAATTTGGTTTGACATTGGGTCCATTTGGGCTAAGTGAGCCAAGTTGGGATTTTGGGTTGAAAGTGGTTTAATTTGGCAAAATTGGGTTATGGTGTAGTTGAACAAAATGAAATTGGGAATTTTTAGGATATTTTGGAAATTTTTGGGAATTTTTGGAATTTTTGAAAATTTGGGCCAAGAGTGGGTATTTAGGGTATATGGTGGTTATATGGAGTGTATTGGTGTATTTGTTGCGTTTGAGAGGTGGGAATTGTTTTCAAATGATTCTTAGGAATGTTGGGAATTTTGGGTAAATTTTGGGGAATTTTAGATGATTTGGTGGTTGTAGGGGCAATTTAGGTAATTTTGGCTAGGTTTAGGGACCTGGGGTCAAAATTTGAAAATTTAGGAAAATGAAGGGCTTTTCAAATAGGGGAGAATGGGACCATTTTAGTGGGTTTAATATTGACTAAAAATTGATTTGAAATGTAATTAGGGTTTAGAAGTATGAGTCGTGAACTTAGTCAAGTCCAACCAATTTGGGACCAAATCTAGCCAAAAGGTAACCACCTTATGACCCTTCACATATTGACCCTAGCCATCTTAATCAAAGACTAGTGGCTTTGGTTCAATCATGTTAGCTTCATAAAGGATAGAAGGGGAAAAGTTTAAAGTTTGGGGAAAAGTGGCTTAGGGGTGTGCGCATGTGCAAGAGAAGCTCAAGTCACCCAAGGTTACTCTATGTCCAAGCTTTCCATTGGGAACTCACTATTGGTTGCCCATATGGTAGTTTTAACCTTCCAAGGTGATTTAGAGGTTTGTGTTGACCTCATTTTTTATGAGGTCTTCTCTTCATCTCTTTAGTACTTAGGATCTAGCCTTAGGCTTTTCCTTTGACTATCTTAGATGATTAGAATTGGGACCCACCACTTAGAAATTCAAACCACTTCTTAACTCCCTGCAAACTCCACAAACTTGACTATAGACCCCTAATCACCTAGAGGGTTGAAATCAAATGTGGAAGTTTAAAGGATGAGTTCCTATAGGCTCTTTGGCCTTAGGACTACCCTGGGTGGCCTGGTCTGGTGAAGGGCTGACTTACACACACACTACACCTATACACTACACTTTCACACACCTTCTAAAACCACACCCATACCCAACTTGACCTCCTGACTCATAAAGGTGATTCACATGGATGGTCCTTAACCCCTAAGCCCTTGGGTAAGAGGGTTAGGAACAACATAGTGGATGCCTCAAATGAGTCCCTTCATGGCTCATGTGGGCTTGATATGGCTTCATGGCTCAACCAAAATGATTTCATTCCACTTACAATTACTCAATCTTCATTTTTCCAAATTTTCAATTTTTGACCCCCGGGACCCTACACCCGCCTAGCTTACCCAAAACCCTTAAAATTACCCAAATTTTCCAAAAAATCTCCAAATCACCCAAAATTCCTCAAGACCAATCCCAAACATTCACACATCACTCAAATTGACCATCCATAGCCAAAAATACCAAAAATTCTAAAAATACCTCCCAATACCCTCCAAATACCAAAAATACCCCTCTTGACCCAAAAATCCAAAAGTTCCGAAAATTCCCAGAAAATTCCAGAAAATCCCAAATATTCCCAATGTCATTTTGTTCAACTACACCATGGGTAAATTTTGTCAATTAACCCCACTTTTGTCAAAACCACCAATTTGACCCATTATAACCCTAAGTGAACCCAATGTCAAGCCAAACCTACCCAATTGACCCAAATTCTGGTCAAATTCAATTCTAAACTTCAATTTATCATTCCCAACACCAATATAGACTAGATCCAAGTCCAATTTGATTGACATTTTAATCTAATTTCACTTTTGGCCTTAAAGCCCAATTTGGACCCATGACCCAAACCTAACCCAAACCAATTTAACTCCAATTAACCCCAAATCTTTTCTAAACCTTCCCTAACATCCCCACAAACAAAAAACTAACATGATTTGCCCAAAATTTAGACCAAAACCCCACTTAAATTCAACCCAAAGCTAAAAGGCCCAATTTTGACCTAAACCCAAACCTAACCCAAATAAACCCAAACCCCAAATCAAAACCCAACCAAAGCCAAAACCTCTTTGAAACACTCCCATAAACATTTCCCAACATTTATTTTACATCAATTTCAACCTTAGCCCAACATTGGCCCAAGTTAGGCCAATTTGACCTATATTGGCCCATTCACCAAAGAAGCCCAAATTCAACCCAATTCAAATCCAAATCACTGCCAACTTGCTTCAAATCACTCATGACACATCCATGAGCTAAACCCAACATTTGTTTGGCTCAATCCTTCACAAAAATTCCCATCCATAAATTTATTTTCAAACCAAAAGCCCACTTTCTTAAACCTTCCAAAAAGCCCAAACTTCATGTTAAAGCCCATATGACACATTCTTTTCATCACCCCATTAATTGAAATTATCCCTAAAGCCTAAATCAATAATCAAATCATTCCAAATTAGGCTTTATCCAAATTCCATCAAAAATACCCAATATCCTTAAAAACCATTTTCATGAAACCAAGCCAACTTTTTCCAAAGCCAAATGGATCCATGAAGCCACTCTTAAGCAACATGTAAGCCATGTGAGTTGCTCACATGTGACCTTACCACATTTGGCAAAAGGAGGGCCCCCTTTCCTAATCCTTCTTAAACCCTTTTTAACCTTAAGCATGTCACACACTAAACCATGCTTAGCCACCTCATCATGGATGGAGACCACTCCATTTTCTCTTGGCTGACCCAAGTGATCCTTTTCAGCCCAAAACCAGGCCTTGGGTGGCGAACCTAGCCCAAAATCATGGGTTGACTCATTTGAACCCAAAATAGCCTTCTCCCCATTCCATTTCAATCCAAGCTCTTTACACATGGCATTGGCCAATTGACTGCACTAAGCTCCAGCCACGACCTCCCCGATGACAACGATGACATGACCACTGGCCGGCCAGCCACCACAGCCTGCCGGAAACCACCAAGCCGAGAGCTCACATGTGAGCCCAAACTTGGAATTCTCACCTGCTGAGCTGCCCCATCCCCAGTGGCCATTGTAGCTGTTCTTCTCTTGCCAAGAGCAGCTGATCCCAAGCCCTAACTCCCCCTGGGAGGCCCTCCACCCTCTCCTATTTAAACACCACCCCCTCTCGGCCATGAGAGGTGCTGAACCAGACCTTACTGAAACCCTGCCAAAATTGCTCCAGAACACTCTCCATACTTAGAGCAGTTGATCCCCAGTGACAATTTGCCCTAATCCCCACCAACGAGCCCAATTTCTCGACCAAAATTCCACCCAAAACCAGGACACTTCTCCACAGTGGATCAATCCTCAAATTGATTGGTCCTACACCTTCACCAGACCAAGGGAAAAGGTCCACCAGCGAAGCCCCCTCTCCAGGCCACCCATCTGTTCCAGACTCCAAGCTTTGTGATCGGGCTTGGTCGAAATCATACCTAGGCAATTCACCAGACCAGGAGACTTCATCTGGAGCTTGCTGGGACCCAATCGAAGGTGACACAACCCTCAGATTGAAGCCACACTTCTCTGAGCAAAGGTATGAGCTAACTCTTTATCCCGAGCTTCTAGAGATTCTCCATTTCAAATGCATTAATTTCAATGCATGATCACCATATAGATGTATTCGTCTCTTCAAGACGAATCCATAGAGCACAAGAACACCAAAATCCGTTGAGAAATGAGTGAGTTCTTAGGATTTTAGTGTGGACGGCTCTCGGGTGAGGACGCTTGGGGACAATGAACAGATGTCGTTCATTCCATACACGCGCGGAAGGACGGCCAGGATCGCGCCGGATGAGGAGATGGGACGATACAGCGAGTCCCCGGAGCGCTGAGTTGGATGGCGGCGTCGAATGACAGCGCGACACGTGGCGTTTCGGAGCTGCCGAGGATTGCGTGGCGCCGCGTGGATAAGTAGGAAATTAGGGTATTTTTTTTATTTAATTCCCTAAACTTCAAAAATGCATAACTTTGTGTAGAAAAATTAGAAAAATAAAATAAAAATACCCTCTTTCTCAGTGAACAGAGGAGAATAATGTGGAAAAGAAATCATTTAATTTCATCAAGTATTTTATTTTTAATGATTTATTTACCCTCTGCATTGTTTTAATTCTCCATGCATATAGGAAATTCACCATGGCATGAGACCATAGGGCTTTTGAAGCCTCTGAATTTGGGAACATTCCCTGAATTTTCCAAAGTCAGAGGCCATCCCTATGAGAAGTTATTGATTTTTCAAATTCATGTTGCTGTTTTGAGTATTTTAAATCCAATAATTAGCATGTTGTGAAATAAATTCTAGAAAAATTTGGTGATGTTTCTTATGACCAGAGGACCCTAGGAAAAATAGGTTTTGAATTAATTCACTTGGAATAACCCTAATTGCCCCAAACACCCAAAATAGGTCCTTAATTAATTAGAGCAAATCATGCATCAAATTGACTTGAAATCAATTCTCCACTGACCTTTAGGATCAAAGGAATTTACCATTAAAATTTGAAGTCAATTGGACTTGGTTAGCCCTACTAAATGGGTTGATTAAGTCATTTAGCCAATTTAAACTTTAAAAATACATAACTTTCAAAATAGTTTTAAAAAATTCACTAAATTAGTTTTGGAGCCTCTATGATATCAGGAGAATTTAAGAAAAATAAAATTGCAATTTTCTAAAAAAGTTAATTTTTTGCATTATTTTAATATTTTAATAAATAAAAAATAATAAAAATCACAAAAATAATAAAATTCACTAAAATGTCACATTTTGAATTCTAATCACTTAGGAACAAACCCCATATTTTTCTTTGGTCTATTTGATGAGATATTAAATTTTAAAGCTCTAAGGTAATTTTAAAATTAAAAAAAATATATTTTCTAGCATTTCCACTAAAATAATTCTAATAAATCAAAGAAAAATCAGAAAATTGTAAAAATTGATACTCTGATTCCCTTGATATCAGAGGGGTTTTTGAAAAATATAAAATTCATTTTTCAACCTTTATTTTATTTTTAAATTAATTAATACTCCAAAACTTAAAATAATTATAATAAAAATAATACAATTCAAAAAATCACCAAAATTGGTCCAAATGGTCCTCTGGTCATTAGGAATGTCCCATAATTTTCTTAAGGATAGAAACTTTCCCTTGGTCATATTGTTAAATTTTCCACCAAAAGTAATTACATAATTAAATTAAATACGGAAAAATCACATTTTATCCTCTCATGTCTTTATTGACATACGAGTGAAGTCACATAAAAATTTCAAGTTAATTTAAGCTCAATTTAGTGAGTTATGAAATTATTAAGCTTGAAGGGGCAAAATGGTAATTAAAATTTTAATCTTTAATTAAAACTTTAGGCTTAATAAAATTAAAGAGTAAAATATTTGATCCTAATCTGATTTGGATGATTGAAATTTAAATAATTAAAGAATAGAAGCCTACCAAATAATTTGAAAATAATTAAAATAAACCTTAATTAAATAATTGATTAAATTTGGAAGAATAGTAAAATTGGAATTATTAAAATAGGGATATTATTAGGAAGAGATTTGTTCTTTAATTTAAGAATCCCTAAATTAATCATCTCCATAATATTTAATTCCTAATTAAAATGAAAATCCAAGTTTAGGTTTTAAAATGCTAAAAGACTTAATCATTAAATTAAATTAAAGTTAAATTATTTAAATTAAACCCTTTTAAAATTTCAATTAAATTAAAATTAAAAGTAAAATTAAATTAAAATTTAAATTAAATTGAATTAAATAAAATTAAATTAAAACAAGTTAAAATTAAATTAAATTAAATTAAATTAAATTAAAACATATTAAATTAAATCAAATTAAACTAAATTAATTAAATATAAACAAATTAAATTAAATCAAATTAAATTAAATTAAATTAAATTAAATTAAATTAAATTAAATTAAATTAAAACAAATTAAATTAAATTAAATTAAATTAAATTAAATTAAAGGAAATTAAATTAAATTAAAATTAAATCCAATTAAATTAAATTAAATTAATTCATATCAAATCAAGCTAAATTGAATTAAATTAAATAAAATAATAAAATGAAGTTAAAATTAAAATTAATTTAAATTAATTAGATTAAATTAAAATTGAAACTAAACAGAATTAAATTAAATTAAAGTTAAATTAAATTGAATTAAAATAAATAAATAAATAAATAAATAATAACATCACCTAAAACATAAAGAAATTCAAAAATAAATATGAAGCAACTTGAACACTATTCCAAATTTAAACCCGATAACTGAAATTAAATTAAATCACAAACCATTTGAACACCAATTTGCCCTCGAAAGCTTTGGTTATCATAACTCCTAAACAGAACGTTAAGTGAAATGTTACTTCACTTATAGGATATTCAAATGTCCTAGTTCACTGAGCAAGATAACAAAAAAAATTGGATTCTCGGACGATTAATTCATTTGTATAATTAAATTCATTTGGACTTAAAATAATTCTAGCAATATTGAAAAAATGTTTAAGATTCTTCATAAACACTTCCTCAATATGATAGGATATTTATAAGAACAATTGAACTTAATTGTTCTTTGATGAAGAAAATCGTCCTCAAACAAAAACACAAGAACCTAGACGTCATAGGAAATGACTAGCTATAGGATTAGGAACTTGGTAGAAAACCATAACCCTTCCCTTAACTTTACTGAGGAACTTGCTTTAAATGCTTAAATATTCTAAATTGTGTTTAAGTGCAGCTTGGGATGACGGGAAGACCCTCCAGGTACACTTTTATTTTATTGCAATTTACCTTATTGCAATTTATTTAATCGCATCGCACTTACTTTTCTTGCATGATAAACAACTATTGCATGAAAACCCACACCTTTAGGATAGTCCCTAAAACTGAAACTAAAACTAAATTAAAAGTCATTGCAAGATAAAATTCACCGCCACAACATTTCAAAATATAAAACAACTCAAAATTTAATCACAAACAGAACACAAAACTACAATTACAACTAAATTAAAACGTCTTGTTGGATGATTGGGAATACCTCGGATGATGTAACCTACGTGTTGCTAACGGGATTTCCCACGGTCTAAATGAAAGTGTGGAACTCATTCAGTTGAGTTTAGCAAATTCATCTAGACTAAGTGAATCCGATAAAAATAACGATGCCGGAAGGATGGAACTGTGGGATCTTAACCGGTGTTATTATAATCAACTTTAAGATTTGTTTTAAATAAAACATAAAAACACTTAGAAATTAAGATTTTCTCTAAACCAAAACACTTTTCTCATCTCCTGATTTATGACTTCTATAACTAAACCTCTGCAACAACAAGGAGCTCGGAGCATGGTGGGCAGCACGGCCATCGTCATCAGCAAAACCTGAGTCTACTTCAGCAAAACCCTCTAAGAATTAAATAATGAAGCCATAGGATTTCGAGGTTGTTTGCCTAGTGCAACATAAATCCTCAACTCTTCGTTAGGCATTTTCATTGCAAATTAAGCCCTAACCGATTTTAAGATTCCGAGGTAGTCGTCCGATACGACATAAACCCTCACATCTTCGAAGCTATTTGTATGATTTTATCATACAAATATAAGTCCAAATTAATTAAAATTGGCAAGATCGAAATATCAGATAATATTAGGATTTTCTTAAACTTGAAGCCAAATAATAGGATAGTTTGGGAAGTTGCCAAGATTCTTCTTGGATCCTCAGCTTCTCCTATTTCTCTTCCTTTTGGACTCCTGAAATAAATTGTTCCAAATTTGATCCATTCCCTATTGAAATTTCAAAATCCAATCCTTTGAAAACCTTAAACTTTGAAATTCTTGAGAGTAGAATTACTGATTATTATCAAGAGTTTACTTAGGTGATTCCCGTCACTTAAGATGTAATTAACTATAGGGGCTTGCCCTTATAGGGAATTTTAAGAACCCAGGTAATATAAACTCTGTTTAATGCTTTCATATTAAGCAGGGGAATTTGTCGGCTTATAAAATTGGTTCGCAGACCAAACGGATGACACAAATCTTCTAGTTTATTTAATCAAGCCCCATCATCAAGCAGTGTGTCTATTCTTCAGTATAGATACACGGTTTGTGGTGCGGTGCTTGTTTATGTAAACTATTCGGGATGGTAAGATCAGTTTGATTTCATATCTTAAAATTTCTAAATTTAAAATTATTTTCAAAATCAAATACTACTATCTAAATTATATATATATTTAAATTAAATTTAAAATCTAAAATTCGTTGACAATTTCTGTTAGGTGACCCCCTTTTCAAAATAAAACACACAACCTGAAAATAATGCCGACATATTTCTGGCGACTCCGCTGGGGACAATTCCTCTCTCCATTTTAATCAGACAATTCTGCTTTCAAAAATCGGTAGTGTATCCATGTTTATAGTGGATAAAACTACCCTTCCTTCTGTTGGAATACTCTGCTCATTTCTACCTTGAACAAGTATAGCCAACATTCTCTCGGATCTAGGAGCCACTGTTTAGACACCCCTAAACAGAGAGGTTCCGAGATCCTTTTACCTCATTTCTGAGGTGGGGTGGACTCTTCTTCTTTTAATAATTCTCCTTCCTAACAGACAAATCTTTTTGAAAAAATAATCTTCTTTTAATATCACAGATACACTAAGATAAACAGAAATATGTTCGGACTCTTTCTTTTTCGTCATAAGTTGTAAGATAAGAAGAAGCACGATTCAGGGACAAACACTTGGAATCTGCCCTGCAGAAATGGAAGTCCCAAAACAGATCTTCTCCTTCGTCAACGGACTCGACCTGGCCGTGTTCAAGGACGAACTACCTGATAACGGAATTATTCGATTCGGACAAGGATTCGGGGACACCGACATCAAAATCCCCGACGTCACTCTATTTTCACTCACAAGCAAAGTACCAGAAATTGAGAAGCCCTTGATTGAGTTCAACCTCAAGTCAACTCACGAATTCTCTCCTCTGCAAAAGATTCCAACTGAGAGGAGTACTGCTGTCCACAGAAGGACTGTTGTTGCTACCCCTACTGGTCTAGTTGTCTTTGCACCTACCCCGGCTTCTGCCAAACTAAAGGGGAAGGAAGTTCAGAACTATGATGAACCTCTTACCGTGGAGGGTATAGAACTTCCTTTGAAACCTTCTGTTTTTGAAATCGGGTCCAGCTCGAGAATTCCATCACTGACACGGACTCAGAGAAGGAACAGAAGTAGAAGAATTGCTAGAGAAGCCAGAGCTGCCGAAGTTGCTTTCCTAGAAGAAATCCCAGAACTGCCCGAGTATACACTGCTGCCTGAATACATACCACTTTTGGGAGGAAGCAGGTTCCATCCCCTCTCCACTGCAGAGGATGAGGAAAATGTTCGCAAGATTGCTTCTGCATTGCCTCAGCCCGTATATTACAACGATAGCCGTAAGAAAAGGGCCAGAACTACGCCATTTGCTCTACTGCAAACTTTGATAGAGAAGTTAGCAAAGAAGGAAAGGTGCCCTGTATCAGAAATTTTAAGAAGGATAGGGCGGGTGCCAGTCAAATCCCATCTTGGGCCGCGAGTAGAACCTGCTATCATTGCAGAAAAGCCAAATAAGAGAATGAAAGCTAGTCCACCTGTCGTTGTTTCAGGACTACAGATTAGGGAGGATACCACCTTCCAGCATTTGGCTGACAGACCATCCGGTCCTAGACCTTCTGCTGCTAGAAGGATGGTATGGCGTCCCACTACTGGACAATTAAGATTAAAACAACAGCCTGAGAAGGAAAGTCTCGTCAGGAGACTTGAATCCGAAGAAAGTGCTACTGCAGTAAAGGGGACTCATGAGAAGGAAACCTGACAGTTATCACATGACAACTGCAAGGATGTACAGAAAAGACCACTAGAATATGCTATGGAAAAGCTAAGAATCGATATTCGGCGATTAGCAAGGGAAAGAGAAGAGAAATTCGGAGATGAGATTGATTCGTCAGAGTTCATGGATGATGAATATGCAGAAATTAACATGGTTGAAACACGAGCTTCGTCAGCTTCACAAGGTGCCCCTGCAGCCGCAGAAAGAGAGGAGCCAGAAGTAATGAGGAGTCAGCTTCAAGAGAAAGATGATACGATCGCCCAAATGGCAAAAAGGATGGAAGAGATGGCTGTAGCCCTAGCCACTCTCCAGAGTCAAGTGCAACCCCAAAGAGAAACACCCCCAGAAGTCATTCACATTGTAGACGGAGGAAAGGAGATTACGTCCGTTAATGGGGATGATCAGTTAAAGAAGGATACAACACAAAGCATGATTCTGGAAAAGGATATTAAGAACATGGTGGAACAGCAGGTGCGAGAAGCCTTGGCACAATCAAAGTGCGGGACATCCATTCGGACGGGTAGACCTTACCCTGAAGAATTCGACGCTGTCCAATATCCGAAAGGCTTTGTACCACCTCTGTTCAAGACCTTTGATGAAACCGGAAACCCTCGGCAGCATGTTGCACATTTTCGTGCCAGTTGTTGCAATGCCGGCGGAAGTGATGCCTTACTCTTCAGACAATTTGTCGGCGACTTATCAGGGATCGCCTTTGATTGGTATGCGGAATTACCAAACGGTTCGGTGAAGACATTTTCAGAACTAGAGAACCTCTTCATCAAGCGATTTGCCGGAGCTCAGCACCACATCACTATAGGTGATTTAGTGGTAGAGAAGCAGAAGCCGAACAAAACTTTGGTGGACTACATACTTCGATGGAGGAACCTAAGTATGAAGTGTGAGCCACAGCTACAAAAACAGCATGCAGTCGGCATTTTACTGAAGAGCATTCATGGCCCGATAGCACTTCTCCTCAAGGGATTTACTATTAAGACTTTCGAGAAGTTGTTAAGCAAGGCCGGAAGCTTGCAAGAGGAGGTGAAACAATTAAGTTTCACCGACAAAACAGACAAACAAAAGCCCGTGAAAACTTTTGAAAAGAAATCCGGGATCGTTGCAGCAGTCGACAAAGGCAAGCAACCGATACAAATATCGTCAGAACGGCCGCAGCAACCTCGATAGAATTACCAAGCAACCCCGACCCAGCTATCAGTCATCTCTACAGTATGAACAACCGCCTCGTCCGCAACGTACTTTAAGGGAGCTTCTGAGTAGGGAGTATCCGTTCAAGAATGAGGCAGTGCCGAAAATGTTCCGCAGTCTGATGAAGACTCCAGATTTCCAACTACCAGAACCTAAAAGACCCGAAGAAGTCGACAAGAAAGGTGATCCTAACTTTTGCCCTTACCACCGGATGCTTGGACACAAGATAGAAGATTGTATTACCTTCAAAAGTTGGCTCAACGACAATCTTCGAAAAGGGAATATAACGATCCCGAAGGAAAACATGAAGGAACCCTAGAAAGGAGGTTCCGTCAATGTTGTCTCGACTGATCTCATTGTTCCGATAGATCCCTATGCGACTGATGATGGATGGGCTACCGCTTGGACAAGGTCTTCAAAAAAGATTTTGGATTACATCCAAACCGCTTCAGTGTGAGCCTCAATTCAGAGTTCGAAACCTGTTAAGTCGACACTATCACTTGCGATAGAAGAACCACCTCAACAAGAGACAATTGAAGAGAAGAAGAAAATCAACGAAGAAGAGAAGACTGAGGCTCTTAAGTCTATACTAGGGGCTACTTATCCTAGGATAGTTGTTTCCGATTCGGGGGAGAAATCCCTCGAACCTCTGACTCTGTATGATTATCTGCTCTCTCCGGTGGGATCTTATAATGATAAGGATTATAGCGTTGGCTACATTTTGACTGTTTCTAACGATTACGTAACTATCGACAATCCGGACATCGATTTCAATACAAATGACAATTCTCAAATCATAAACGATCTCGACGATCACAATGACAAAGAAGACATCCATCAAGGAGGCTACGAGAGTTCAACAAGCAACGAATCTATTTGCGAGTTTTGAGGAGCTCCAGTCACAATAGAGTTAGAGCCTTCAGACTCTGAAGCTAATCTAGAAGAGCCTGTCATTCCGATTCAGGAAGAAACACCAGCAAACTCAATACTGGATTCAGGAGAAATTACAGAAGTCAACTTAAGAAGTGGAAGAGTTCTACCTCCGAGAATGGGTCCAAAGGACAAAGGAAAGCAGGTGGTTGTTCAGGAAGAACCAACCCCGGCAGAAGAAATACCCATTCGAGAAGAAGTCGAGACACATGGAAATAAAGTGGACTACAATGTGCTAGCCCATCTTAGGAAACTACCAGCCAAACTGAGCATCTACGACGCTCTCATCTTATCAAAGGAGATGAGAGAAGCTCTGATCAAGGCCTTACTTGATCCGAAAATTTGCTTAGCTCAAATGGTCGGAGATTCCTTAGATGAGGTTTGATCGTTAAAGGAACAGCGAGGTGTCACCTTCACGGACTATGACCTACTACTTGGGACAGCAGACCACAACCGACCGTTGTACATTTCGATTACAATTGGGAAGTTTACACTCTCCGGAGTATTGGTGGATCCGGGAGCATCAATCAATATAATGAATCTTCGAACGCTAGCATACTTGGAAATCGATGCTCGTGAGCTCGAAGCGGACAAAATGTTATTAAGAGGATTCAACCAGAAAGGAGAAAGAGCCCTCGGCTCAAAAACACTGCTAATGAAGACCGGTGACTTAGCAAAGACAACCGCGAAATTTCACATAATTGATTCAGAAACGTCGTTCAATGCTCTACTGGGCTGACCATGGGTACATGAAAATCGGATGGTACCATCATCTCTACATCAGTGCATCAAATACTACGATGGAGGGGAATAGTGCATCAAAGGTGACTTACAACCATTCTCCGTACATTAAATTGGAATCCATGAAGATGCAGCTTATTATGCACCTCCGAAGAAAACAATCTTCTACAGAGATACCATAACGAATGAAGCAAAGGAAGTTCAGGATGACGAAGAACCTGAAGTTCTAGTCCAACAGTCACTCACCACTCCCTTACGGAGAGATGGTGAAGGTTTCTCCACAACTCGCATCCGAGGTCGAGCCCGGGACGAGGTCGTGGCAGAGACGTTAGGACAGTTGGACAGAGGAAACCAGCCATCAATGTTGATTGGGAAGACATTACTGAAGAAGAAAAAGAGATCAAACAAGAAGCAGCGACAATAAGTCGGAAGATGCGGCAATTCAGGATCTCGCTCGAAGATGAAAAGAATGAAGAATTTATATCGATGTATGAGAAGATTAACCACTATGTACATACTATGACCCTGACCCCGATCCATTCTAATAAGATCGAGGGTATGGTGGTCAAAGAGGTACGTAGCGGCGGTGCAAAGCCAATCAAATTCTACCTTGGTGCTCCTTCCTCCAAAACTGAAAATAATGTACAATTTGAAGATGTCACTTCATCAGAATTAATGGAATTACTTTTTGAGTGGTACTCTCTCTGTGTTCAAAATTTAATTCGGCGTGGTTTCTTACCTCGACAATGGACAAAAGGTCAATCACAACATTTTGAAAAATTATGGAATAACTCCGGTCGTCCACCCAATTCAAAGTATGGTCTCGGATTCGGCACGAGTAGGATCGATTGAATATACTGAATTTTGCTTGGTTGTCACTTGCGAGTCTAATGAAAACTGCATGGAAACTACAGAAGAATTTGAAGATTTACAAATTGGAGATGCTCCACCAGAATTCAAAGAAGAAATTAAATCTACAATAGACGAGTTAACGGAAGTTAACCTAGGTACTAGCAAAGAGCCTAGACCTACCTTTGTTAGCTCCTTACTCAATAAAGAAGACTCCGAAGAAATAATCAAGTTATTAATGGAATTTAAAGACTGTTTTGCTTGGAACTACGTTGAGATGCCAGGATTAGCTCCAGAGGTCGCAGTCCATAAGCTAGAAGTGGATCCTACTTTTGTCCCAGTCAGACAAGGTCCCAGAAGAATGCGTTTGGAAATAGAACAACAAGTCATAGCTGAAGTTAAAAAGCTAATAGACGCTAAATTTGTCCGCGAAGAACAATACCCGACTTGGTTAGCCAATGTGGTACCAGTTAGGAAGAAGAATGGTCAGATCAGAATTTGTGTGGATTTAAGAGATTTAAACAAGGCATGTCCAAAGGATGAATTCCCTCTACCGATCCCAGAATTAATGATCGACATTGCTTCGACACATGAAATATTCTCATTCATGGATGGATCTTCAGGATACAACCAGATAAAAATGGCTCCAAAAGATGAAAAACTTACAACATTCAGAACGCCGATTGGAGTATATTGCTACACAGTGATGCCATTTGGACTGAAGAACGCAGGAGCAACATACCAGAGAGCGATGACAAGAATTTTTTATGATCTCATCCACAATCAAGTCGAATGCTACGTGGATGATGTGGTCATCAAAAGCAAAATAAAGGAAAACCACCTATATGATTTGAGAATTGTTTTCGAACGATTAACACAATTTAACCTTAAGATGAATCCCTTAAAATGCGCCTTCGACGTCACCTCCGGGAAATTCTTAGGATTCGTTGTCCGACATCGTGGAATTGAAATCGACCCGAAAAAGATTAAAGCTATCTTAGAAATGCCGCCTCCCAAAACCTTAAAGCAACTACGATCTTTTCAAGGGAAGGCGGCATATCTTCGACGCTTTATCTCGAACTTGTCGGGTAGGTGTCAGCCTTTCTCGGCGTTAGTTAAAAAGGACGCCAAATTTATTTGGGAAGAAAAATGCCAGAAGGCCTTCGAGGACATTAAGCAATATTTAATGACACCTCCTCTCTTAGCAGCCCCAGTCTCAGGTAGACCGCTGATACGTTATACCGCGGCTTTAGACGACTCTCTTAGAGCCCTGTTAGCCCAGGTCAATGATGAGGGTAAAGAAAATGCTCTTTACTACCTAAGCCGTCGTTTACTTCTGGCGGAAATAAGGTATCCCACAATTGAAAAGCACTGTTTGGCCCTGATCTTTGCCGCTTAAAAGCTCAGGCACTACATGCTTTCTCATAAGGTCAACCTGATCTCGAAATTTAATACATTGCAATACTTGATGACTCGTCCAACGCTTTCCGGCAGACTTGCTAGATGGTCGATGATATTATTGCAATTCGATATAACTTTCGTGCCTCTTCGTGCCGTAAAGGGACAAGTCCTAGCAGACTTCCTCGCAGCACACCCTCTGCCGGCAGAATCTCCTCTCAATGACGACTTGCCGGATGAACAAATAATGAGCCTAGAAGACCACGATGATCGACGTTGGGAATTATATTTCGACGGAGCATCTTCGGCACACAAAGACGAAGAATCGCAAGTGATAGTGCCGTGAAGGCGGGAATCGGACTAATCTTTATAACACCGGAGCGGGGGATGTTAAGATACTCCTACCACTTGACAGAGCCGTGTACAAACAACGAAGCAGAATACAAAGCCCTCATAATAGGACTGGAATTAATTATTCAAATGGGGATAACAAACATCAACATCTACGGGGATTCGCAGTTAATCATTCAACAAATCGCTGGACAGTACAGAATTTTAAAGCCAAGACTCGAGCAATACTTCCAGTATGCCATACAGTTGTTGGAACAGATTCCGAATGTGACAATCTACAAAATTCCTAAGAAAGAAAACGCTTTAGCAGATGCGTTAGCCCGTCTCGCAAAAGAATTTGCTTGTTTGCAAGATGAGTCAGTAGAAGTGTCAGTTCACGGACGTCAGGTCCTATCACAGCTCGATATAGACACAATACACAGATCAGAAAAAGAAGAAGAATCAGTTGCAACAGTGACAAAACACGGAAGATTGGCGACGACCATTAATGACTACTCGCAGACCGGAAAACTATCGGACGATAGGTCGTTAGCCCATCAGATCAAGAAAAGAACTCTGTCCTACGCATTAATAAACAATACATTATACAGAAGGTCTTTCGATCATATGTGGCTAAGATGCCTAAGTGGGTCCGACGCCCGTGAAATTGTTAAAGAGGTCCATTCAGGACTCTGTGGCGCTCACCAGTCGGATCCGAAGATGAAAATGAAAATTAAAAGACTAGGATATTGCGGCCCTAGATGATGACCGATCGCATGAAAATCGCTAAGAGCTGTCACCAATGCCAAGTGCACGGAGTGGTTCTACACCAACCTCCAAATGTGCTACATCTGACAATTGCGTCATGGCCATTTGAATGTTGGGGCACAGATATAGTAGGTCCAATAGAACCACCGTCTTCAAAAGGACATCGCTTCATTCTTGCGGCTACAGATTACTTTTCCAAGTGGGCAGAGGCAGTTCCACTCAGAGAAGTGAAAGCACACCACGTGCTACAGTTTTTCAAGAAACAAGTTGTCTACCGTTTCGGAGTGCCGCGTAGGATCATCTCAGATAATGGGTTAGCATTCAGAAGCACACAAATCAACAATTTTGTCAGGAGACACGGAATCGACTGGCGATATTCAACAATTTACTATCCAAGAGCAAACGGCCTGGCTGAGGCTTTTAATAAAACTCTCGTCCAAATCTTAAAGAAAACCTTGGACGATAATAAGAGAAATTGGCACGAGAAGTTATTAGAAGCCTTATGGGCCTACCGGACAACCTTCAGAACTCCTACTCAAGCTACGCCTTACGCTGCGGTGTATGGGTCCGAGGCAGTGTTACCCTTAGAGGTCCAGCTTCCTTCACTGAGAATTGCAGTTGAAAAAAAAATCACGATAGAAGAAATGCCAAATTACGACTAGAAGAATTGGAAAGCCTGGAAGGGACAAGACTTGCAGCACAGCAGAATTTAGAACTATACCAAGCTAAGATGGTTCAAGCCCATGACAGACTGGTCCGCCCAAGAACCTTCAAAGTTGGTGACTTAGTTCTTTTTCTCAAGAGACCTATCCTTGCACACCGCAAGATAGGAGGAAAATTTGAACCCACTTAGGAAGGGCCGTTTGTGGTTGAGGCAGTCTACTCAGGAGGCTCCTACCAGCTAGTGAATTGCCAAGGAGAACGACATATGCTTCCGATCAATGGATTATACTTGAAAAAGTATTATGCTACCTGATGTTTCGAAGGAATGAATTCTTCATTCCTAGAAGCACGGGTGAAGTAGTTACTTATGACTGGGTCCGAACCCAAAAATAATAAAAAATGTGCTAAAATAAATAAAATCATGATAATAAAGTTTTCCTTATTTTCTCTTCCATATCAAAATCTCTTTCCTGATCTTATCCCACATCATTCCCGTTAAATTTAAAAATATAAAAGGAAT
This sequence comes from Papilionanthe hookeriana x Papilionanthe teres, assembly GCA_022702705.1. Taxonomy (NCBI): domain Eukaryota; kingdom Viridiplantae; phylum Streptophyta; class Magnoliopsida; order Asparagales; family Orchidaceae; genus Papilionanthe; species Papilionanthe hookeriana x Papilionanthe teres. Next base: position 1,902,174 of record CM040427.1, read on the forward strand.
AAAAAAAACTGTCTTTAATAAACATTTTCTTAATGTTCTTGTTCTTAGTACAGCCCCTGATCCTTTTCCTTGTCTTTTCGCAGGGAAATGTCGAACGGGCGGTTGGTCCTAAACTTTAGAAATGGCGTAAGCCTTGCACTCGACGAAAAGAGGGTGAAAGATGGAGCGATAATAGAGATTGACTCAGACTTCGCACCAGCAGGCTTGCAATACGAGGAAAGTGACTGGGTCCCAGTTGACCGAGAGGAACTGCCCGATCGGACGATAATGAAAGTGGGAGGCCCAAGCCACCAAACCAGCAGCAAGAAAAGGAAAACAAACACTGAGGAAGACAAGAGAATCAAGTCTGTAGTCGCTACAGCAGAGGGCAGGCTTGTCAGCGCCGCGCCTACAAAAATTCAGGAAGTACGAAGAGCTACTCTCACAGCAACCCAGTGAAGAAATAAAAATCGCCGTATCCGCAAGATGTTAACTAAACTAGCAGCGAACCAGCGTGACGAGGCAGTTGCTACTGCCAGTACATATACTTCAAGGACGCCAATTCACCAGGAACTTGAAGAAAGGAGGCCAGCTCCGAAGATAACAGAAGAGACCAGGGAAATCTTAAGAAGAACAGAAGAAGGAAGGCTGCCACGCCACCAGATAAAGTCACCGGTAATGCATAACCTTGTTGCAGAAGCAACCCCGGAGGATGTCCCGACGGACACCATCCCCGAGGAGCCGAGGTATGCAGGAGAACATGAAGGGATTGAGCCGTATATCCCACAGTACGTCACCAGGCCTCGCCATTTGCAGATTACTCCGGAATACGAGCTGGAAAGAATGCAGAAATTCGAAAAGAAAACTTTTGAATACTTCGAGAGAATCAGAGGCAGGAGGATCAATATACTAGAAGGCCTCGATCTACATACAGACGTGTTCTCAGAATACAAACAACAACAAATCGTGGACTGCATCCGGGATTTAAAAAGAATGGGCCGAGCAGGCCGCCTAAGAGAAAACACTTACTCGGAACCCCGGAGATGGATGCCAGGGAAAGGGAGAATTACCATACAATGTGGATGCTGCTAAAACTTCGCAGAAGATAGGAAGGGAAACCCACCAGGGATACTCCGTCATGGCCAAGTGGATCCAATGCCATTAGTCATCAAAAGGATGGTAAAGAGAATGATAACATGGAGGGCACTGCCAGTAGATTGCTTACCCAACAGTTGCATCATTAATATTTACAAGCAAGGTGACTGCATACCCCCGCACATAGATCACCACGACTTTGTTAGACCTTTCTGCACAGTTTATTTTCTGAACGAGTGTAATATCATGTTCGGATCTGACCTCCGGATAGCAGGCCTAGGTGAGTTCCAAGGGCCAGTAAAGATACCATTACCGGTAGGTTCCGTCATGATACTAAAGGGCAACGGAGCAGATGTCGCTAAACATTGCATACCGGGAGTACCCGTGAAGTGGATCTCAGTTACTTTTAGAAGGGTGGATGACAGGAAAGCACCTTACCACTTCCAGCCAGACCCGAAGCTAGAGAGCCTCCGGCCTTACGAGCTGTGAGTTACATGGAAAATATCACACCTCCAACGTACATCCATATGGCATCCTTGCCAAGGATGGCTTGGAAGGTGATGTTATTGACCATGTACCTCACTATTCAGACATGGATTTCTGACAGATACTTTTTTGAATGGATCGACAAAGATTATACATAGTCCGTTTTGAGTCTACATGGATTGCATGAGATGTATTCCAGATCGAGTTGTATGATGTATCTTCAGCATGATTGGAATGAAAGTGACCATGTCACATTTTTGGCCTTCACCTCTTTTCTGCAAATTGACTGGGAAACGCTATTAAAGTTAAATGAACTTCGAACAAAGAACAGAAAAGAAACAAAAAAAAAGAATAAAAGAAAACTTTACTTAAAAATCTAAAAAATGATGAACACCAAATTCACAAGAACATTAAATGAATGATAAAATAAATTTGAATCGTTAAAGACAAACAAAATGAACACAAATTTCAAATTCAGTCTTTCCAAATTTCAAATCAAATCTCAATCAAATTTCAAATTCAATCTTTCCAGATCTCAAATCAAATCTCAATCAAATTTCAAATTCAATCTTTCCAAGTTTCAACTCAAATCTCAATCAAATTTCAAATTCAATCTTCCAAATCCGAAATCCAATCCGTTCTACTCTCTCCCTTGTCTGGGATGAAAGCGGTTGATTCCATTGACACGGATCGAATCTGGTGGCGAGGAATTGTATCCAATCCAAACCAACAATTTTCGATCCACTCTTTTGAATGTGATATGTAGCATCTACATATTCCCTCCTAATCTGTTTCTTTCCACAAAATCTTTTACAACTTCCATGAAATTCTCGAAACACCAAAAATCCACACTTTTCAAATCAACACTACAAATCTTTGCCAAATCAATTACATCAAATTCAAATTCTTGGGGTTGAGGATTTTACATCCGAGACTACATTGCTTTAGGATTCTTTCCCTATTGCAATGAAATACATTAAAGTCAAACTTTTGGGGTTGAGGATTTTACATCCGAGACTGCATTGCTTTAGGATTCTTTCCCTATTGCAATGAAATACATCAAAATTCAAACTTTTGGGGTTGAGGATTTTAGATCCGAGACTGCATTGCTTTAGGATTATTTCCCTATTGCAATGAAATACATCAAATTCAAACTTTTGGAGTTGAGGATTTTACATCCAAGACTGCATTGCTTTAGGATTTTTTCCCTATCGCAATGAAATACATCAAATTCAAATTTTTGGGGTTGAGGATTTTACATCCGAGACTGCATTGCTTTATGATTCTTTCCCTATCGCAATGAAATACATCAAATTCAAACTTTTGGAGTTGAGGATTTTACATCCGAGACTGCATTGCTTTAGTATTCTTTCCCTATCGCAATGAAATACATCAAAATTCAAACTTTTGGGGTTGAGGATTTTAGATCCGAGACTGCATTGCTTTAGGATTCTTTCCCTATTGCAATGAAATACATCAAAATTCAAATTCTTGGGGTTGAGGATTTTACATCCGAGACTACATTGCTTTAGGATTCTTTCCCTATTGCAATGAAATACATCAAAATTCAAACTTTTGGGGTTGAGGATTTTAGATCCGAGACTGCATTGCTTTAGGATTCTTTCCCTATTGCAATGAAATACATCAAAATTCAAACTTTTGGAGTTGATGATTTTACATCCGAGACTGCATTGCTTTAGGATTCTTTCCCTATCGCAATGAAATACATCAAATTAAAATTTTTGGGGTTGAGGATTTTATATCCGAGACTGCACTGCTTTACGATTTTTTCCCTATCGCAATGAAATACATCAAATTCAAACTTTTGGAGTTGAGGATTTTACATCCGAGACTGCATTGCTTTAGGATTCTTTCCCTATCGCAATGAAATACATCAAATTCAAACTTTTGGAGTTGAGGATTTTACGTCCGAGACTGCGTTGCTTTAGGATTCTTTCCCTATCGCAATGAAATACATTAAAGTCAAACTTTTGGGGTTGAGGATTTTACATCCGAGACTGCATTGCTTTAGGATTCTTTTCCTATTGCAATGAAATACATCAAAATCAAACTCTTGAGGTTAAGGATTTTACATCCAATACCCCATTGCTCTGAGATCTCTCCTTGTTGCAATGATTCAATCCAATCAATTCAATTTTCTTTTGAGGTTGAAGATATTACATCTAAAACCACAAAATTCCAATTTTCATTTCAAGTTCGAATTCCTTCAAATTAATCTTAACAAAACTTCAATCTAAATTGAAACTCAAACTAAAATCTAAGCTCACACATCAAAACTTAAATTGAAACAAAATAAAATCTAAATTGAAATTCCCCCAGATCATGTGATTTGGGATTCACCTCCTTCTCCTTTCCCCAGCGAGAGTTCAGGAATCTCCAGTCTCAGAGGTATACTTGACACTCCCCAGCGGAAATTCTTCTACTTCGTCCTAAGTTTGTCACTTGGACATCTGTGTTGGTTTTGTTGATCTTTTCGGTCAACGCTAATACGCGCAATGGTGCTTGGTTAGCACACCACACCTATCGGGGTCCATTTGTTGACCTCATTTTTGATGAGGTCTTCTCTTCTTCTCTTTAGTACATAGGATCTAGCCTTAGGATTTTCCTTTGACTATCTTAGAGGATTAGAATTGGGACCCACCACTTTGAAATTCAAACCACTTCTTAACTCCCTGCAAACTCCACAAACTTGACTATAGACCCCTAATCACCTAGAGGGTTGAAATCAAATGTGGAAGTTTAAAGGATGAGTTCCTATAGGGCTCTTTGGCCTTAGGACTACCCTGGGTGGCCTGGTCTGGTGAAGGGCTGACTTACACACACACTACACCTATACACTACACTTTCACACACCTAAAACCATACCCATACCCAACTTGACCTCCTGACTCATAAAGGTGATTCACATGGATGGTCCTTAACCCCTAAGCCCTTGGCTAAGAGGGTTAGGAACAACATAGTGGATGCCTCAAATGAGTCCCTTCATGGCTCATGTGCGCTTGATATGGCTTCATGGCTCAACCAAAATGATTTCATTCCACTTACAATTACTCAATCTTCATTTTTCCAAATTTTCGATTTTGACCCCGGGACCCTACACACTTCAACTTTACCCAAAACCATTAAAATTACCCAAATTTTCCAAAAAAATCTCCAAATCACCCAAAATTCCTCAAAACCAATCCCAAACATTCACACATCACTCAAATTGACCATCCATAGCCAAAAATACCAAAATTCCAAAAATACCACCCAATACCCTCCAAATAAGCAAAATACCCCTCTTGACCCAAAAATCCAAAAGTTCAGAAAATTCCCAGAAAATTCCAAAAAATCCCAAATATTCCCATTTTCATTTTGTTCAACTACACCATGGGTCAATTTTGTCAATTTACCCCACTTTTGTCAAAAACCCCCAATTTGACCAATTTTAACCCTAAGTGAACCCAATGACAAGCCAAACCTACCCAATTGACCCAAATTCTAGTCCAATTCAATTCTAAACTTCAATTTATCATTCCCAACACCAATCTAGACCAGATCCAAGTCCAATTTGATTGACATTTGAATCCAATTTCACTTTTGGCTTTAAAGCCCAATTTGGACCCTTGACACAAACCTAACCCAAACCAAACCAATTTAACTCCACTTAACCCCAAATCTTTTCTAAACCTTCCCTAACATCCCCACAAACAAAACACTAACATGAGTTGCCCAAAATTTAGACCCAACCCCCACTCAAATTCAACCCAAAGCTAAAAGGCCCAATTTTGACCTAAACCCAAACCTAACCCAAATAAACCCAAACCCCATATCAAAACCCAAACAAAGCCAAAACTTCTTTGAAACACTCCCATAAACATTTTCCAACATTTATTTTACATCAATTTCAACCCTAGCCCAACATTGTCCCAAGTTAGCCCAATTTGACCTATATTGGCCCATTCACCAAAGAAGCCCAAATTCAACCCAATTCAAACCCAAATCACTCCCAACTTGCTTCAAATCACTCATGACACATCCATGAGCTAAACCCAACATTTGTTTGGCCCAATCCTTCACAAAATTCCCATCCATAAATTTATTTTCAAACCAAAAGCCCACTTTCTTAAACCTTCCTAAAAGCCCAAACTTCATGCTAAAGCCCATATGACACATTCTTTTCATCACTCCATTAATTGAAATTATCCCTAAAGCCTAAATCAATAATCAAATCATTCCAAATTAGGCTTTATCCAAATTCCATCAAAAATATCCAATATCCTTAAAAACCATTTTCATGAAACCAAGCCAACTTTTTCCAAAGCCAAATGGAGCCATGAAGCCACTCTTAAGCCACATGTAAGCCATGTGAGTTGCTCACATGTGACCTTACCACATTTGGCAAAAGGAGGGCCCCCTTTCCTAATCCTTCTTAAACCCTTTTTACATTAAGCATGTCACACACTAAACCATGCTTAGCCACCTCATCATGGATGGAGACCACACCATTTTCTCTTGGGCGACCCAAGTGATCCTTTTCGGCCAAAACCGAGGCCTTGGGTGGTGAACCTAGCCCAAAATCATGGGTTGACTCATTTGAACCCAAAATAGCCTTCTCCCCATTCCATTTCAATCCAAGCTCTTTACACATGGCATTGGTCGATTGATCGCACTAAGCCCCGACCCCGACCTCCCCGATGACAACGAGTGACTCGACCACGGCCGGCCAGCCACCACAGTGCCGGAAACCACCGAGCCGAGAGCTCACATGTGAGCCCAAACTTGGAATTCTCACTGCTGAGCCGCCCCATCCCGATGGCCATTGTAGCTGTTCTTCTCTTGCCAAGAGCAGCTGATCCCAAGCCCTAACTCGCCCACGGGAGGCCCTCCACCCTCTCCTATTTAAACACCACCCCCTCTCGGCCATGAGAGGTGCCGAACCGTACCTTACCGAAACCCTGCCAAAATTGCTCCGAACACTCTCCATACTTAGAGCAGTTGATCCCCAGTGACAATTTGCCCTAATCCCCACCAACAGAGCCCAATTTCTCAGCCAAAATTCCACCCAAAACTAGGACACTTCTCCATAGTGGATCAATCCTCAAATTGATTGGTCCTACACCTTCACCAGACCAAGGAAGAGGTCCACCAGCAAAAGCCCCCTCTCCAGGCCACCCATCTGTTCAAGAATCCAAGCTTTGTGATCGGGCTTGGTCGAAATCATACATAGGCAATTCACCAGACCAGGAGACTTCATCTGGAGCTTCGCTGGGACCCAATCGAAGGTGACACAACCCTCAGATTGAAGCCACACTTCTCTGAGCAAAGGTATGAGCTAAATCTTTATCCCGAGCTTCTGGAGATTCTCCATTTCAAATGCTTTAATTTCAATGCATGATCACCGTATTGATGTATTCGTCTCTTCAAGACGAATCCATAGAGCACAAGAACATGAAAATCCGTTGAGAAATGAGTGAGTTCTTAGGATTTTAGTGTGGACGGCTCTCGGGTGAGGACTCTTGGGGACGATGAACGGATGTCGTTCATTCCATACACACGCGGAAGGACGGCCAGGATCGCGTCGGATGTGGAGATGGGACGATACAGCGTGCCCCCGGAGAGCTGAGTTGGATGGCAGCGTCGAATGGCAGCGCGACACGCGGCGTTTCGGAACTGCTGAGGATAGCGTGGCGCCGCGTGGATAAGTAGGAAATTAGGGTATTTTTTTATTTATTTAATTCCCTAAACTTCAAAAATGCATAACTTTGTGTAGAAAAATCAGAAAAATAACATAAAAATACCCTCTTGCTCAGTGAAAGAGGAGAATAATGTGGAAAAGAAATCATGTAATGTCATCAAGTATTTTATTTTTAATGATTTATTTACCCTCTCGTATTGTTTTAATTCTCCATGCATATAGGAAATTCACCATGGCATGAGACCATAGGGCTTTTGAAGCCTCTGAATTTGGGAACATTCCCTGAATTTTCCAAAGTCAGAGGCCACCCCTATGAGAAGTTATTAATTTTTCAAATTCATGTTGCTGCTTTGAGTATTTTAAATCCAATAATTAGCATGTTGTGAAATAAATTCTAGAAAAATTTGGTAATGTTTCTTATGACCAGAGGACCCTAGGAAAAATAGGTTTTGAATTAATTCACTTGGAATAACCCTAATTGGCCTAAACACCCAAAATAGGTCCTTAATTAATTAGAGCTAATCATGCATCAAATTGACTTGAAATCAATTCTCCACTGACCTTTAGGATCAGAGGAATCCACCATAAAAATTTGAAGTCAATTGAACTTGGTTAGCCCTACTAAATGGGTTGATTAAGCCATTTAGTCAATTTAAAATTTAAAAAATTCATAACTTTCAAAATACTTTTCAAAAATTCACTAAATTGGTTTTGGAGCCTCTCTGATATCAGGGAAATTTAAGAAAAATAAAATTGCAATTTTCTAAAAAAGTTAATTTTTTGCATTATTTTAATATTTTAAATAAATAAAAAATAATAAAAATCACAAAAATAATAAAATTCACTAAAATGTCACATTTTAAATTCTAATCACTTAGGAACAAACCCCATATTTTTCTTAGGTCTAGTTGATGAGATATTAAATTTTAAAGCCCTAAGGTAATTTTAAAATTAAAAAAAATGTATTTTCTAGCATTTCCACTAAAATAATTCTAATAAATCAAAGAAAAATTAGAAAATTGTAAAAATTAATTCTCCGATTCCCTTGATATTAGAGGGATTTTTGAAAAATATAAAATTCATTTTTCAACCTTTATTTTATTTTTAAATTAATTAATACTCCAAAATTTAAATTAATTATAATAAAAATAATATAATTCAAAAAATCACCAAAATTGGACCAAGTGGTCCTCTGCTCATTAGAAATGTCCCATAATTTTCTTAAGGATAGAAACTTTCCCTTGGTCATATTGTTAAATTTTCCTTGGAAATCTCTATTTTCCACCAAAAATAATTACATAATTAAATTAAATACAGAAAAATCACATTTTCTCCTCTCATGTCTTTACTGAAATACGAGTGAAGTCACATAAAAATTTCAAGTTAATTTAAGCTCAATTTAGTGAGTTATGAAATTATTAAGCTTGAAGGGGCAAAATGGTAATTAAAATTTTAATCTTTAATTAAAACTTTAGGCTTAATAAAATTAAAGAGTAAAATATTTGATCCTAATCTGATTTGGATGATTGAAATTTAAATAATTACAGAGTAGAAACCTACCAAACAATTTGAAAATAATTAAAATAAACCTTAATTAAATAATTGATTAAATTTGGAAGAATAGTAAAATTGGAATTATTAAAATAGGGATATTATTAGGAAGAGATTTGTTCTTTAATTTAAGAATCCCTAAATTAATCATCTCCATAATATTTAATTCCTAATTAAAATGATAATCCAAGTTTAGGTTTTAAAATGCTAAAAGACTTAATCATTAAATTAAATTAAAGTTAAATTATTTAAATTAAACCCTTTTAAAATTTCAATTAAATTAAAATTAAAAGTAAAATTAAATTAAAATTTAAATTAAATTGAATTAAATAAAATTAAATTAAAACAAGTTAAAATTAAATTAAATTAAATTAAATTAAATTAAAAAAAATTAAATTAAATCAAATTAAATTAAATTAATTAAATTTATACAAATTAAATTAAATCAAATTAAATCAAATTAAATTAAATTAAATTAAATTAAATTAAATTAAAACATATTAAATTAAATTAAATTAAATTAAATTAAATTAAAGGAAATTAAATTAAATAAAAATTAAATCCAATTAAATTAAATTAAATTAATTCATATCAAATCAAGCTAAATTGAATTAAATTAAATAAAATAATAAAATCAAGTTAAAATTATAATTAATTTAAATTAATTAGATTAAATTAAAATTGAAACTAAACTAAATTAAATTAAATTAAATTAAAGTTAAATTAAATTGAATTAAAAATAAATAAATAAATAATAACATCACCTAAAACATAAAGAAATTCAAAAATAAATATGAAGCAACTTGAACACTATTCCAAATTTAAACCCGATAACTGAAATTAAATTAAATCACAAACCATTTGAACACCAATTTGCCCTCGAAAGCTTTGGTTATCATAACTCCTAAACAGAACGTTAAGTGAAATGTTACTTCACTTATAGGATATTCAAATGTCCTAGTTCACTGAGCAAGATAACAACAAAATTTGGATTCTCGGACGATTAATTCATTTGTATAATTAAATTCATTTGGACTTAAAACAATTCTAGCAATATTGAAAAAATGTTTAAGATTCTTCTTAAACACTTCCTCAATATGATAGGATATTTATAAGAACAATTGAACTTAATTGTTCTTTGATGAAGAAAATCGTCCTCAAACCAAAACACAAGAACCTAGACGTCATAGGAAATGACTAGCCATAGGATTATGAACTTGGTAGAAAACCATAACCCTTCCATTAGCTTTACTGAGGAACTTGCTTTAAATGCTTAAATATTCTAAATTGTGTTTAAGTGCAGCTTGGGATGACGGGAAGACCCTCCAGGTACGCTTTTATTTTATTGCAATTTACCTTATTGCAATTTATTTAATCGCATCGCACTTACTTTTCTTGCATGATAAACAACTGTTGCATGAAAACCCACACCTTTAGGATAGTCCCTAAAACTGAAACTAAAACTAAATTAAAAGTCATTGCAAGATAAAATTCACCGCCACAACATTTCAAAATATAAAACAACTTAAAATTTAATCACAAACAGAACACAAAACTACAATTACAACTAAATTAAAACATCTTGTTGGATGATCGGGAATACCTCGGATGATGTAACCTACGTGTTGCTAACGGGATTTCCCACGGTCTAAATGAAAGTGTGGAACTCATTCAGTTGAGTTTAGCAAATTCATCTGGACTAAGTGAATCCGATAAAAATAACGATGTCGAAAGGATGGAACCGTGGAATCTTAACCGATGTTGTTATAATCAACTTTAAGATTTGTTTTAAATAAAACATAAAAAACACTTTGAAATTAAGATTTTCTCTAAACCAAAACACTTTTCTCATCTCTTGATTTATGAATTCTATAACTAAACCTCTGCAACAACAAGGAGCTCGGAGCATGGTGGGATGAATCGTAGAAACTCACTGTAATTTTGTCACATCAAAATTAAACATCTAAATGTCCTTAATCATTATAATTTGGAAGAAAAATGAAATTAAAAAAAAAAGAATCTAAAGGTTAGGGGCATGATCTTGGAAATTAATAAACCACCAGTCTGACCCCTTTACTTGGTGTTCAAAGTAATATTATGATCTTTTGATAGAAATCCTCACTACTTAAAATTTAATTTTTCTTAAAGCCATAAAATATACTCACCTAAAATCCTAAGGGGCTTTGTAGTAAACTAGGCTTGGTCAAATTTAATTAAAAAAGGTCCATAAAAGTTAACATAATCAAAACTAGAGTATTTTGAGATACTACAAGCCCCGAATCAAAATTTGACTTAGTACCCTAATAATTTTAATTTGTCCTTTTGGGTCTTCACCCACATAATTCTTAAATTAAAAAATAAATGATGAATTACCCTACTCTCAGAGATGATTAAAAGATTGGTTCATTGAGCATAAGGGTATGAAAAGGATAAATCGTCTAATAACTAGAATAAATCCAAAAGGACCTTAAGGAAGTTCAAAAGTATTGTGAAATATCCATGTTTCTCCTGAACTGTTTCACAAGTCTTCTGGACACCTTGTAGGACTATTGTATTTATTATATTTATTAAATGAAAATATCTCAAAAATGAACAGGAGTTCCCCAAGTTATGACATAGAGTTTGATAGGTCTGTGATGAACATATCCATAGAGTTTTACTTCCTTGCAAATATAAATGTTTATTGCAATAACACTAAAGTTTTAGGTGGAGATGACAGAAGACCTATCAGGTATGCTTTTATTTTAATGTAATTTACCTACGTGCACTCTACTGTACTTTCTTTTCTTCCAAACTTGCGTGCTAAACAATGTCACCCTGCATGAAAACTGAAACCTTAGGATAGCCACAAAACTGAGACCAAAATTAAAATTAAAAGTCAAAATAAGATAAAATCCATCACCACAAGATTCAAAATATAAAACATCTCAAAATTTAATCACAAACAAAACAACAAAAACCACAATTATAATTAAATTAAAATGTCTCGTTGGATGACCGGGAATTTCTTAGAGGAGGTAAACCACGTGTTGCTAACAGGGTTTTCCCACGGTATAAATAAAAGTATGAAATTCATTAAATTGAGTTTAGTAAATTCATTTGGACTAAGTGAATCAAATGAAATAGTGGTGTCGGGATGATAGAACACTGGGATCTTAACCGTTGTTGCTATAATCAATTTTAATGTTACCCTAATAGAATATTAAGACATCTCAATTTTAAATGTTTCTAAAATATGACACTTATCTCTTCTCCTGAATTGAAACTTCTTTAAAGTAAACTTACTACGACGAGGAGCTTGGAGCATGCATAGTGTGCAGCACGACCATCTTCAACAGCAAAACTTATATACACCAATAAAATCATTCCTTAGAAATTAAAACAACAAACCATAGGACTTCGAGATAGCTTGCCTAGCGCAACATAAATCCTCACCTTTTCTTTAGGCCCTTGTACAACCATGTTGTGCAACATAAGCCCTAACTCGCTTTAAGATTCTCAGGTTATCATCGGGTATGCCGTAAACCCTTCTATCTTCCAGACTATTCATATGATCGCTATCAAGTGAATGTAAGTCCTAAAAAAAATTGACAAGATTAAATATCAAATAAATATCCTAAACTAAAGCCAAATCATAGGATAGTTTGGGAAGACATCAAGCTTTTTCTTGAATTTATGTTCTTCCCTTAGACTTCTCTCCTTTCGATTCTGATAAAAAGAAATGTTCCAAAACTTGAGCCAATCACCTATTGAACTTCCGACTATCTCATTTTCTTTGAAAAGCTTACCATTGGAAGTCATGAGTATAAATATTTTCTGATCTATATCAAGAGTTTTCTTAGGTGACTTTGGTTATCTAAGATGTAATTAACTATAGGGGCTCGCCCTTATAGGAAACTTAAAGATCCCATATTAATATAAACCCTATCTAATTTTCTCATATTAGGTAGGAGAAATTGTCGGTCAAAAATAGTTCACAGACCAAACGGATGTCATAGATAATATAATTTTTTTATCAAGCTTCACCTCAAGTCACGTACTCATTCTACGAGATAAATACATGTCTCGCTATGAAATGCTTGATTATTTAAGTTATCACTTATATGAGATCGGTTTATTTCATAATATTCAAAAATTAAAATATTATTTTTAAAAATTTATAAATCTATATATATTAAATTAAATCAAAATTCTATTTTACAAAACTATATTCTAAAACCCTTTTTAAAAATAAATATTACTTTTAAAACTTTATAAATCTATATATATTAAATTAAATCAAAATTCTATTTTATAAAACTATATTCTAAAACCCTTTTCAAAAATATCAACTCCCACGCCAAACAAATTTAATGGCCGACAGCATCCTTTTTAAACTTCACTAACTTTCCATCAACGCCAAAACTCATTTAAAATATTGAATGGATGGATGCATTCTTGATGGATACATTGAATCTGAACATATTTTGAATAGACACGAATGTAACTTTTGGAAAATTTTAAAAAGAAAACTTGAAGATCAGAAAAATGGTTGTTGTTCGAGGGTGTGATTAGTGTTAAGAGTCAAGTTTATGTTAGAGAGTTATTGAGAGCACATCATTCCACTTTACCACTTTTATTATCAATTGTATCTATTTTTTATTAATATTAGAATAGGGATTCGGAGTCAACAGAGTTGGGCGCCAAGCTCTATTCAATCTTGTAAAGGGAAAGCAAAGTTTTAAAGGAACTTCAAGAGTCTTGTGGAGAGGTTTTTCAGATACGTGTTTAACTTTGTTTTAGATTTAGTTTTAAAGTAAGACTTGTTTTATTTTTACTATGATTTCTACTTTCAAATCAAGTTTTGATTGTGTTTTCTCTATGGATTCTGAGTAGTTTTCTTTATCTTTTCTTTCAAATGATGAAGTGATTAAAATATGGAAGGAAGTTGTGTAAAGTATTGGATTTCAATGTTGGAAGAAGTTGTGATGATTAAATACCTTGCACTTCATTTACTTCTCATTTTAGCTAATTAAGATGTTAAAATTTGTTGGGAGATTATATAAGATCCATTGCGGTATTGTCTCAATCAACAATTGGAAAGAGTCACATGCAATTATATGGATGAGAATTGTAGTCCATATGGTTGCGTCCAAATAAAGATATGCTTATAATGGGGAGTAAAATTAGAGAATTTTAGAGTGAAAGGCTAAAGCCCCCTAATTTGATTTGATCTGAAAAATGTTTTTAGGAGATGTTAGCCCCTAGGTTGAGGGAATCGAGGGAACTCTAGAATGAGAGCTAGTATCTTCCCTGCCTAATCTATCTAAAAGATTTCAAATCATCAAGTTAACCAATGTTATTTATAGAACCAGGTAAGGGTAAAGAATATAACTACTTCTATTTGGCACAACACATTTTAGATACTCCCACAATGAAATTTTATAATTATAACTGATTCATCGAAAGAGGAAAATGATATTTTATTCTCATTTTCTTTCATACTATTTTATAGTTGTGTTAAATTTTTTTGTTTGCTTTACTTGTTATTCAGAAAATACCAAAAACAAATTTGAAAAACTTTATATCTTAAAACATACTTTACAAAAATCATTTTAAAAAGTAAAAAATTATTTTTCTTATTTTTTTAAATTTTAGACATTTCCTTGTGGGTTCGATATCTCGGGCTTAATCAAAAAGTCCTTTATTACTTAATAAACGATATGTATACTTGCGTGGTATCCCATATTATAAATAATTAAAGTATAATTTCATATTTGAAACGTAAGGGTAAATATTCCGGGATCAGTGTGTAAGTGTGTTAAAGTGAGTGGAAGTCTTGTTTTGTGAGGGATTTTTCTCTAAAAATTGTAGGAGAATGAGGAAAGTGAGAGTTTTCTTCTTCCTTACCATTCTAAGAGGGAATTGAGTGTTGTTGTGAAGAGAAAAAAGGAATCAAAGGAACTTCAAGGGATTTTCTTGGGGAAGAAATTGAGATAAGTTGTATTTCTTTTTTTATTGTTTGTATGACTTTGATTATATATATATATATATATATAATCCATTCTTTGTCGTATTTTCCTGATAAATTCTGAGTAGATTTCTTTGTCTTTCTTCTTGCAATGAGATATGGTGAAGAGGTGATGTAGATTTAATGTTCCATTTAAATGTTTAAAAATGACAAATAAATCCGAGTGGACTAAGTGTTCTACAGCAAAAGTGGAGAATTCATTCAATGTCCATGAATGAGTTACATAGTGCATGGGAGTTCAGTGCAAATAAATCAAGAAATATGGTTTAATGGGCGTCAAATTGGAGATTTTAGAGTGGCAGGCTGAAATCCCCAATTTGGTCCTAGTGTTTGATAACTAATGCTAGGGTTAGCCTTCAGGTGAAGGGAGGTACGAGCTCTGAAATGACAGTCAGTATCCTCCCAGCCTAACCATGGATTTAGGGACTAAGCCTAGGTATTGCCAATGTTCTTTACATAACTCTAAAGATGGGAAACTCTGATGAAGGTAAATAATAGGAATGCACCTATTTGGCACAATTCAAAACTTTATCAATCTATATCATTCACTCATCATAGTATCATTGTAAGGGGAAAGATGTTTTTTCATATTTTAACCTTTCAATATAAAACTTCATTTGTCCTAGTTAATTTTATCTAGAAATTTAGAAAGTAACTTTAGTTAACTTAGATTTAAGTCATCTTTACAATAGCAACTTTAATATTTCCTGAACGTGCATTGTAAATTAAGTATTAGATTTTTGTACTAAACTTTGAAATGTTCCAACCTTCCTCGTGGGATTGATAACCAAGACTTCACTAGGGCCCTATATTACTTCAATGATACGTTTACTTGTGTATACAAGTGACTACCTAATTATTAAATTCAACTTTACTTTGAAACTGCATTGAAAATATGTTTTAAATATTTATCTGTGTGGCAATGTACCGGTAAGTACCCTTTCAGAAGGCCATTGCAAATTATTACTAGCCATTTATTCAATTAAAGCATAAGCTTCATGAAATGGTTTCGACATCAATGAACCACCAGCAGCAACATCAATAAAAAATCTAAGAGATCCAGCTAATCCATTATAAAAAGTTTGAATAATTAAGCAATCTGGCACATCATGGTGTGGAGAATTTCTTAGGAGGTCTTTAAATTATTCCCAAGCTTCATAAATATATTCCCCTTCAAGCTGACAAAAAGATATAATATCTTTTCTAAGCTTCACAATTTTTTATGGTGGAAAATATTTAGAATGGAATTTCTATGCTAAATCACCCCAAGTTCTGATAGCTTCCGGTGATAAATAACTTAACCATATCTTAGCCTTATCCCAAAGTGAGAATGGAAAAATCCTGAGTCTAGCAGAATCATCAGAAATACCATCATATTTAAATGTAGCACATAATTCTAGAAAATTGACAAGATGTAAATTTGGATCTTCAGTTGGCGTTCCCCCAAACTGATTATTTCATACCATTTGGATAATAGTAGGTTTAAGTTTAAATGAATTATCATGTATATCAATTTAAATAATCAAAGATAGGAAAATGAATATATACCAAGATCTTTAAGAGATTATGCTAACCCAACAGCAGATGAAATTCATTTAACTATTCAAAATCCTGATGTTGCTACTAATTCATTTATAGTTAAACCTGCTATTATCTAAATGGTACAAAATAATCAATTTGGAGGAACACCGAATGATGATCCTAATTTACATCTTGCTAGTTTTCTAGAATTGTGTGCTACATTTAAATATGATGGAGTGTGATCGAACTAAAAATATACTACTTTTTATGCTAAATTTTATAAAGATATTACACTTTATAGGTACTTTTTCTTGTGTTTTTGGTTGTAGGTACATCAAATTGAAGAATTTGGAGTGATTGGAGCAAAAGGAACAAAATGGACCAAAATGGAGCATACTAGAGCAAAACAGGTCGAACCGGAGCATACTAAAGCAAAACGGGTCAAACTGCACACTTTTTTACCTGTGTCTGGTACTTAGGCACCACTAGTTAGCGCTTACCCTCTAGGCAGTGGCGCCTATGTGTCAAACCGTCTACACATAGCCGCCAGTGACAATTTTTGGCATATCTTCTTCAATATACATCAGATTTAAATGACTTTCGAAGTGTTGCAAAGTGTGTCTCATGGGGAATTCATTGGGAATGATTAAATAAGCTTCCTAGAAGAGTTTTGGTAGGTTAGAAGGAGTTATGATGGAAGATATGTGTCTCTCGGAGTGAAAAGGTACTTAAGGCACTCATTAGAAGATTCATTGAATGTGGACTCTTTTTAAAGAGACACTTAAGAATCTCTTGGGAAATTATAAAAAGACTTGAACACTTGGAGAAGAGGATAATTAGGAGGAGAAGATTAGAAGAGGAGAAGAAGACTTGGAGAAAAAGTGAAGGCTTGGGCATTAGCCCCAAGTGGCACGATAAGGTGAGAGAGAAAGAGAGAGAGAGAGAGAATTTCTTCTTTTCTTTTCACTTTGTTCATGGAGAGGATTACAAAGATATCGCTTTTGCTATACAAGGAGTGTTTTATTTCCATCAAAGATAAGTATTTTCATTGTATTTTGATTTGAATCTAGTACTTTGTATGTGTGGTTTCAAAGACTTATTAAATGAAAAGTTCTTGTGATTCTCCATGTGTAATGAGTAGTTTTCTTTACTCTTCCCTCTTACAATTAATTAGTATTCATGTGTAGGATATATAACTGAGTAGAGTTAGAATATATTGTGATGATTTTACCTTAATCTTCATTTACATGTTAAATTGATCAACTTGCATGTTAAAATCTGTTTTGAGAACATGAAAGAACCAAAACAGTATTTTCATAGTCAACTATTAGTAAAAATTACATGAGCTTATATGGGTGAGAATGTAGGCCATATGGTTGAGTTCAAATAAATATGGAGATATGCATGTTTAAGAGGTGTAGAATTAGAGGACTTTAGGGTGACAGACTAAAGCCCCTAATTTGGTTTTATGTGAAAAGTTTTATTATGAGATATTAGCCCCTAGGTGGAGGGAGAAGAGGGAACTCTAGAGTGAGAGCTAGTATCTTCCCTGACTAACCCATCTACAAGATTTCAAATCATCAAATTAACTTATGTTCTTTATGGAACTAAACAAGGGTAAAGAATATGATTGTTCCTATTTGTCACAATCTCTCTCACTACTTGTTTTATTTTTACATATGTCACTAAATTCATTGCATGAGGAAGAGTACTTTTAATATATTAAACTCCACTTTCTAATTTTCACTAAGTATTTTTGTTTAGAAGCATTATTATAGTAATAATTTTAGGATTTAATTAAAACCAAACCTTTATCGACCTTCCAAGCTAAGGAGTGTTATTGTAGACTATAACTTCTCTTGAAAGCCACTGTGATTAACCACGATCTCCGTAGGATCGATATTTGGGGCATAATCAGAAAGCTCTATATTACTTGATAACGATATGTATACTTGCGTAAAATCTTAACTATTTTAAGACATAATTGAAATCTTACTTTGCTTTGGAGTCAAGTTTTTTGTACCATTTTAAAGGATGAAATTTATACAAGAAAATTAAGGATTAAACTCTTGTATATTGTAATGGGGATCAAGTTTTTGGTGCCGTTGCTGGGGATCACAACTGTTGATCATGAATTTTAGGAGGATTTTAGTTGAAGTATTTAGTCATAGACTTAAAAAATTGTAGTGTTGTAAAAACTTCTTTGTGTGAAAAGTGTTTTTTTAATGTAAAAGTGTTGTGAAGAAACTGTTTGTGTAAAAAACAAGGTGTTTGTGAAAATATTTTCGTGTTAAATATAATTTTTATTTAATTGTTAATGTGTTGTATGTTGCGTTATGTATGCGAGCTAAAGAATCTGTAGGACTTGTGCCTTATGATCCAGAGTTAGAAAAAAGGAAAAAAATCAAAAAATAGAAAGGACTTGAAAAACTAGAAAGGGAAATGGAAAACATTCAAGATAATAACTTGGAAAATTATCTTAAATCAATGAGGGATTTTATAAATCTTATGATAGGTGAAATTCATACAAGTATACAAATCCCTATCATGGAAGCAGACATATTTGAACTTAATCTATAGATTATCCAACTGGTGCAAAACTACCAATTTAGGGGAATTCCTTCGAAGGATCCTTATTTACACTTATCATTTTTTCTAGAACTTTGTGCTAAATTTCATTATCATGGTATGTTAGACGATGCTCTTAGACTAAGATTTTTCCTTTCTCACTAAGGGATAAGGCTAAAATGTGGTTGTACTCATTAGCACTTGGCTTTATTAAAATTTGGGAGGAGTTAACTCAGAAATTCCTAGATAAGTATTTTCGACCTTCGAGGCTACTAAACTTAAAAATGGTATTATTTCGTTTTGTCAGTATGAAAGGAAATTAATATACGAAGCCTAAGAAAGATTTAAGGAACTCTTAATAAAGTGTTCACACCATGCTCTGCCTGATTGGTTAATCATTCAAACTTTTTACAATGGGTTAGTAGGATCCCTTAGGTCTATAATTAATGCTATCGCTGGGGGATCGTTAATGTCAAAACCATTTAATGAAGCATATGCATTAATTGAATGAATGGCTATAAATGAATTTAAATGCCCCTTTGCAAGGTTAAATCCTAAATAGGTAGCCAGAGTTCACGATACAGATGTGATTGCAATTCTTGCATCTCAGGTTGCTACAATATCAACGAAGTTGGACCAATTTGGAATGAACCAGCCTCAATTTACTCCCATAAGTGAGGAAAGATGATTAGGTTATGTGATTGATTCTAACTTATCATATGAGACTTTAAATACAATAAACAACCTGTATTCTAACTTTTACAACTCAGGTTAGAAGAACCATCCAAATTTTAATTGAAATAATACTACTGGGTCTGGAAATCAACGATGGGAAAATAATCATGCAATTTTTAATGGAAGTTGGAATAATCAGAGGAACACAAACTATATATCTTCATATCCATTTGGCTCTAACAATGATCAACAATATGAGGATAAGAAGATGTCTATAGAAGAAGTGGTATTACAAATGGGAAACCAATTGCAAAAGTCAAAATGCTGCGATTAGAAACATAGAGAATCAATTGGGACAAACTGCTAATTCACTTAGCAATAGACCCGAAGGAACACTTCTTAGAAACACTGAGATCAACCCTAAAGAGAACACTAGTGAACAGGTAAAAGTTGTCTGATCAAGAAGTGGAAGAGAGATAGAGGATGTGGTTAAAAAGAGAAAGAAGTTGTGAGAGAAACAAAAAGATTAAAAGCCCAAAAAAACATGATTCTAAGGATCTGGAAAAATTAATATCTCTAACTAAAATTAATTTAGAAAGACTACCACCTCCATTTCCTCGAAGACTTAGACAGTATGAGTTGGATAAACAGTTTTCAAAATTCCTGAAAGTACTTAAGAAGTTAACAATATATATTCCTTTCACTGAAGCTTTGGAATGGATGCCTAGTTATGCAAAGTTTATGAAGGAGATATTAGACAAGAAAATAAAACTTAAGGATTACAAGACAGTTGCACTAAGTGAGGAGTGCAGTGATATACTTCAGAAAAAGCTTCCTTAGAAACTTAAAGATCCTTGTAGCTTTACAATTCCTTATACAATTGGAGGAAAATTATGTGGAAAAGCTTTATGTGATTTAGGAGTGAGCATTAATGTGATGCCTCTATCTATATTTAAAATGTTAGGTTTAGCTGATATTTCTCCTACTATTGTAACCCTTTAGTAAGCTAATTGATCTATCATTTATCCAAAAGGGGTTATAGAAGATGTGCTTGTTAAAGTGGATAAATTTATCTTTTCTTTGGACTTTATTATATTAGATATGGAGGATGATAAAGATAATATAATAATTTTAGGGAGACCTTTCTTTGTTACTGAATAAGCTATGATAGATGTGCAAAAAGGAGAGTTGACTATGAATATTAATGACCGAAAAGTCACTTTTGATGTATTAAAGACTATAAAATATCCAACTGAGAAAAAGATGACGATTATTTTTGGATGGATGAAATTGATTATTTAAGTAAAGAACATTTACAAAAGACTTTTGAGAGTAAGTTAACAGATGAGATCGAAATTGATCTTTCATGATGAGTTGAAAACATTATTTAAAGAAGACTGTATGTATGTTCAGGAGAGGTGTGAAATGATAGGCGTTACCGAAAATAGTAAAATTTTAATTACATCTTTTGAAAAATCTTATGAAATTAAGATGAGTGTACCCTATACACTTTGAATGCCTACCTATTTAGGGAATTCATCTAAATCACCAGTCTTTATATCTTCATATTCGACTCAAATCACAAGAAGAACCTGAATTGAATGATGAAATCAGTAAAAGATATCCTAAGAAAGAGTTATTCAAAATCAATGCATGGCATATTCTATGTTATACATACAAAATGAATGAGATTCTGATGATGGGGCAACCAAAGTAAACATTGGATACATCGGGTCATTGATGTTAGACCAAGCACTTCATGGGAGTCAACCCATGGTTATCTTTGTTATCTGTTTAGTGTGATTGTTGTTATGTTGGATTGGATAATAGTAAGATGTTGGACTTTGATCCTTGTTTGATGTGTAAGAGTGGTTTGGGTTAATGTTGAGAGGTTATGCCTTGGTCTTGACTAAATTTGTATATGACATTTGGTAGTAGCAGACTGATGAGTCTATTATGACTTAGTTCTCAACTGGAGCTGAGCATTACCTTGAAGTATGTATGATTTGGACACCACTCCATGTCAACTCTATTAATTCCTTTATCTGGCTTTTTTTTACTGAGTAAGGTCATGAACTTACTTGGTGAACAACATCTAGATGAACTGCACTATCTTTATTTACTAGATTGTATATACCTTAGACTTAGAGTAAAACTATAATTGGAAACACATGAGTTTTTATAATAGGGGAATTCTAGTCCAAGGGTGATAATCATATAAAAAAATTTAGAATACACCCATATTATTAGTGTAGTTTCTTCAATTAGAAATTAAAAGTAAGGAGGGGAAATGTGAGTAGAATGGATATCAAATTAACCTCACTTGTTGTTTATTTATGAAATCTGTGAGTCTATGAATTGGTTTTTGTGTGTCTATGTTTGTGAGTCAATTTGAATGATTCATTGGAGACAACAAAAATTATCTCAATATTTTAAACTTGTTAGCATCACACAATTCCTTTATTAAGTTTAAACAGTGTTCCTGTTTAATCTTCAGTTTGTGCCTATTCTACAATTTAAAATTCCTTTATAGTGTTATGTCAAGCATGTTTAGGCTAGATTTACTTTCTACTGTCATATTCTACCAAGTACTATTTGTTGATATTTTTGTAGGATGAGTAGTAAATTGTAATAGTGATCTTTCCCTGCCGCATATTTTTGTACTTCATTGTTACACATGTTTGAGCTTAAGTTTGGGGGGAAAGAAAAATGTTTTAAATTTAAACCTTACTTGTTTTTAAAACTACTACAAATAAATTTGTATTTTATTTCTAATGATTATTGTTATGTGGAGTCACCTTAAGGTTATTATAATTTTAAATATAGAAATGGAGTAGAAAAAATTAGTTGATATTTTTAGTGAATAGGGTGAACCTAGAGTTAAGGATATTTAGTGGAGAACATGAGAAAATGAATAACTATCATTAGTAGGAAAAAGTATATTTTTAAAAAACTAAGGATTCTTAGAATTTTTATTTTCAAACATTTAAGGCACTTTTAGAAAGTATTTTAAAAAATACATCTTTTCAAGTGAAGAAAAGTAATAAGTTTTAACTTTAGAGGAGGACAGTGAAATTCAAAATAATTTAAGGACTTCTCCAGATATAGTAATCTTCACATAAAAAAAAGAATGGATCAAAAAGATCCTGAAAAAGAAAAAAAAAGTGAGGAGAAGCTTGAGGAGAGGTCCTAATCAAAAATTGGTTTCACTTGTGTCTTTCTAGAGTAAAGAACTTGGAATAATCCTAAGCTAGCTTTTTAAACTTATATTAGTAAAATTATTTTTAAGAGTGTTCTTAAATCTAGAAATTAAAGTTCATAGGATCCAAAGTTTGAAAAATTTTCATATTTTTCCAAATTAGATAGGAAAACAAATTCACAAGTTTGATGATAGATATCTTAAACCCTGGGCTAGTCTGATTCACTAGAAGTTCTTCTAGGTTGAACTATCCATTTTTAGAATAAAATTTTAGAAATTCTAAAGGGTGACCCATTAACTCTAATCTACAAAAATTATTTAAAAAGTGTAGTATTACTTGAGGACAAATAATGTTTAAGTTTGGGGGATTTTGATCAACCTAAAAATATACTACTTTTTATGCTAAATTTTATAATGATATTGCACTTTAAAGGTACATTTTCTTGTGTTTTTGGTTGTAGGTACATCAAACTGAAGAATTTGGAGTGATTGGAGCAAAAGGAACAAAAATGGACCAAATTTGAGCATACCGGAACAAAACTGGTCGATTGGAGCATACCGAACCAAAAGGGTCAAACTCGACACTTTTGTACCTATTACTAGCGCCTAAGCACCACCAGTTGGCGCTTAGTCACCAGGCAATGGCACCTATGCGCCAAACCTTCGGCACATAGCCGCCAGTGATGGTTTTTGTCATAACTTCTTCAGCATACGTCAGATTTAGACAATTTTCCAAGCGTTGCGAAGTGTGTCTCATGGGAAATTCATTGGAAATGATAAAATAAACTTTATAGAAGATTTTGGGTCACATAGAAGGATTTATAATGGAAGAGATATGTCTCTAGGAGTGAAAAGACACTTAAGGTACTCATTGGAAGATTCAATGAATGTAGACTCTCATTGAAGAGACACTTAAGCATCTCTTAGGAAATTATAAACACACTTAAACTCTTAGAGAAGAGGATAACTAGGAGGAGAAGATTAGAAAAGAAGAAGAAGACTTGGAGAAGAATTGAAGGCTTGGGTGTTAGCCCCAAGTGGGGAGACAAGGTGAGAGAGAAAGAGAGCGTTTGAGAATTTCTTCTTTTCCTTTCACTTTGTTCTTGGAGAGGATTGCAAGGAGAATGCTTTTTTATACAAGGATAGTTTGATTTCCATCAAATATAAATATTTTACTTGTATTTTGATTTGAATATAGTACTTTTTATGTGTGGTTTTAAAGACCTAATCAATGAAAAGTTTTTGTTGTTTCTCCATGTGTAGTGAGTAGTTTTCTTAACTCTTTCCTCTTACAATGAATTAGTATGCATGTGTAGGATATATAACTGAGTAGAGTTATAATATATTGAGATGATTTTTCTTTGATCTTCATTTACTTGTAAAATTGATCAACTTGCATGCTAAAATCTGTTGTGAGAACATGTAATAACCAATGTGGTATTTTCTCAGTCAACTATGAGTAAAAATCACATGAGATTATATGGGAGATAATGTAGTCCATATGGTTGAGTGCAAATAAATAAGAATATGTGCATGTTTAAGAGGTGTATATTTAGTGACTTTAGTGTGACAAACTAAAGCCCCTAAATTGGTTTGATGTGAAAAGTTTTGTTATGAGATGTTAGCCCCCAAGTGGAGGGAGAAGAGGGAACTCTAGAGTGAGAGCTAGTATCTTCCCTACCTAACCCATCTACAAGATTTCAAATAATTAAATTAACCAATGTTCTTTATAGAACTAAGGTTAAAGAATATAATTGCTCATATTTGTCACAATCACTCTCGCTACTTGTTTTATTTTTACAAATGTCACTAATTTCATTGCATGAGGAATAGTACTTCTAATATATTAAACTTCACTTTTTTATTTTCACTAAATATTTTAGTTGAGAAGTAGTATTGTAGTAATAATTGTATGATTTAATTAAATCCAAACCTTTATCGACCTTCTAAGCTAAGGAGTGTTATTGTAGACTAGAACTTCTGTTGAAAGCCACCGTGATTAACCGCGATCTCCGTGGGATTGATATTCGGGGCTTAATCAGAAAGCTCAATATTACTTAATAACAATACGTATACTTGCATAAAATCCCTACTATTTAAGGACATAATTAAAATCTTAATTTCTTTGGATTCAAGTTTTTGGCATCGTTATAAAGGAAGAAATTTAAACAAGAAAACTAAGGATTAAACTCTTGTATATTGTAATCAGGGATCAGAGTATCAAATGATGCTGCCAAACGTAGCCTTTTTCCTTTTCATTAACGGATAAAGCTAAGGCGTGGTTATATTCATTAGCACCTCGATCTATCAGAACTTGAGGAGAACTTTCAAAAAAAAATTTATCAAAAAATTTACCTCAAAAAAAACCTGCTAAGCTTAGAAATGATATTACACTTTTTATCAGTTTAAAGGGGAATCAATACATGAATATTGGGAAGGATTCAAAGATCATCTTAGGAAATGTCCACATCACGCTTTACCTGATTGGTTAATAATTCAAACATTTTATAATGGATTAGTACAGTCTCTTAGATCAGCTATAGATGTTGCTGCTGGCAGATCATTAACGTTAAAACCTTTTGTTGAAGCATAATCTTTAAAAGAAGAGATGGCTACAAACAATATTCATTGGCCCTCTTAACGGGTAAATCCAAAGAGAGTAGCTACTATTCATGATTTATGCTATAACTATGATAGTCTTTGAAATTGCTTCCCTTTCAAAGAGAATAGATCAATAAGGAATGAATTATTCTCAAATGCTTCCAGTGTTAGAGGAAAATTCATTATGGAAGATAATAGAATCTCAAACAACTTATGAGAACTTGATTGTTATAAATAATATACTCAACAATCCTTATTCAAATTATTATAATCCTGGTTGCAAAATCCACCTGAACTTAAACTGGAGTATTAATAACAAAGTTATTGTTCACCTGCAATGAGGAAACAATTCCATGAACCTAGACGGAAATTTAAACAACCAGGGAAACACGAATTATAGACCTTCTTATCCTCTAGGTTTCAATAGTAACCTACATTTTGAGGAGAAGAAATTTTCAACTGAAGAATTAATTTTAAATAATTGTAATCAATTACAAACTGAGGAGTTGCAATTAATAACATTGAAATTTAATTAGGACATACTTTTACTGCACTTTTTAATAGAATTTCAAGAACTCTTACTAGTAATGTTGAGATCAATCCAAAAGATCAAAATAAAGAATAAATTCAGGCAATACAATTAAGAAGAGGTAAAGAATTAGAAATGAGAGTGCAAAAAGAAATTAAAACTGAGAAATAGAAGTTGGAAATTGAAAAAGGTAATGATAAAATATATCCAGATTTAGAATATCCACCTGAACAAATAAAAATTACTGTAAAAAACCACCACCTCTGTTTCCTCAAATACTAAAATAACAAAATAAAGATAACTGATTTACAAATATTTTAAAAATCCTTAAAAAGTTAACAGTAAATATTTCCTTTGTTTCTTAGAATAGATGCCCGATTATGTGAAGTTTAAGAAGGATATTCTTAAAAAAAAGGAAGTTTATAGATCATGAGACTGTTGCACTTAGCGGAGTGTATACTACTATTATTTAGAAATAGCTACCTGTCGACATATTTTTAGGTTGTGTGTTGTATTTTGAAAAGGGGGTCTCCTAACAGAAATTGTCATCGAACTTTAAATTTTAAATTTAATTTAAATAAATATATAATTTAAAAAGTAGTATTTGATTTTGAAAAAAATTTTAAATTTGAAAATTTTAAGATTTGAAATCAAACTAACCTCACATCCCAAATAGTTTATATAAATGAGCGCCGCATCACAAGCTGTGTATCTATCCCGAATAATAGACACACTACTTGATGAAGAGGCTTGATTAAATAAACTAAAAGATTTGTGACATTTGTTTGGTCTGCGAACAAATTTTATAAGCCGACAAGTTCCCCTACTTAATATAAAGGAATTAAGCAGGGTTTATATTACCTGGGTTCTTAAAGTTCCCTGTAAGGGCAAGCCCCTATAGTTAATTACATCTTAAATGAAGTGAATCATTTAAGAAAACTCTCGATAATGATTAGTGATTTTTTTCCTCAAGAATTTCAAAGTTTAAGTTTTTCAAAGGATTGGATTTTTGAAATTTCAAAAGGGATTAGCTCAAATTTGGAACAGTTATTTTCAGGAGTCCAATGGAAGAAAAGTAGGAGAAGCTGAGGATCCAAGAAGAATCTTGGCAACTTCCCAAACTATCCTATTGTTTGGCTCGGATTTAAGAAAATCGTAATATTATCTTATATTTCAATCTTGCCAATTTTAATTAATTTGGACTTATATTTGTATGATAAAATCATACAAATAGCCTCGAAGATATGAGGGTTTATGTCGTACAAAACGACTACCTCGGAGTCCTAAGACCGGTTAGGGCTTAATTTACATGACATGATCATGCAAATGCCTAATGAAGAGTTCAGGATTTATGTTGCACTAGGCAAACTACCTCAAAGTCCTACGGCTTGGTTATTTAATTCTAGGAATGTTTAGCTGATGTAGAGTTGTTTTGCTGACGAAGATGGCTGTGCTGCCCGCCGTGCTCCAAGCTCCTTGTTGTTGCAGAGGTTTAGTTTTAGAAGTCATAAATCAAGAGATGAGAGAAGTGTTTTGTTTTAGAAATCTTAAAGTCCAAGTGTTTTTAATATTTTAATTAAAACAAATCTTAAAGTTGTTTAAACAGAACCGATTAAGATCCCACGGTTCCGTCATCCCGACACCGTTATTTTCATTGAATTCACTTAGTCTAGATGAAGTTGCTAAACTCAACTGAATGAGTTCCACACTTTCATTTAGACCGTGGGAAATCCTATTAGCAACACGTGGGTTACATCATCTGAGGTATTCCAGATCATTCAACGAGACATATTAATTTAGTTGCAATTGTAGTTTTGTGTTCTGTTTGTGATTAAATTTTGAGTTATTTTATATTTTGAAATATTGTGGCGGTGATTTTTATCTTGTAATGTCTTTTAATTTAATTTTGGTTTCAATTCAGGGACTATCCTAAAGGTTTTGGTTTTCTGCAACAGTTGTTTATCATGCAAGAAAGGTAAAGTGCATTTGCAATAAAGTAAATTACAATAAAATAAAAGCGTACCTGGAGGGTTTTCCCGTCATCCCAAGCTGCACTTAAAACACATGTTAAGGCATTTAAATATTCCAACAAGTACCTAGGTAAAGCTAAGGGAAAGGTCTTGGTTGTCTATCAAAGTCCTAATCCTATAGCTAGTCATCTCCTATGACGTCTAGGTTCTTGTGTTTTGGTTTAAGGACAATTTTCTCATCAAAGAACAATTAAGTTCAATTGTTCTTATAAACCTCCTATCATATTGAGGAAGTGCTTAAGACGAGTCTTAAACATCTTTTTAATACCTCTAGGATTGTTTTAAGTCCAAGAGAATTTAATTATACAAGTGAATTAATCATCCAGGAGTTTGAGTTTTGTTATCTTGCTCAGTAAACTTAGGACATTTGAATATCCTATAAGTGAGGTAACACTTCACTTGATGTTTCATTTAAGAGTTATAATAATAAGAGCTTTAAAAGGGCAAATCAACCCATTATGTATTTTAATAATTTTAACTTAATGATTTAATTTTAATTTTTGACTTAATTATAGAAAATTAGTTTAAGTTTGGAATAGTGTTCAAGTTATTTTAGGTTTAATTCTTAACGATTTAGGTTGGTTATTAAATGATTTTAATTTAATTTAATTCATTTTTTTTAATTTAATTTAATTTAATTTAATTTTAATTTTAATTTCAATTTAATTCAATTTAACTTCATTTTTAATTCAATTTAATTTAATTTAATTTAATTTAATTTAATTTTAAATTAATTAAATTTAATTTAATTTAATTTAATTTTTAATTTAATTTCAATTTAATTCAATTTAATTTTAATTTCAATTTAATTTTAATTTAATTCAACTTAATTTTTTTTATTTAATTTAATTTAATTTAATTTAATTTAATTTTAATTTAATTTTAATTTAATTTCAATTTTAATTTAATTTAGATTATTCTTTTAATTTTCTTTTTAAGTATTATTGAAGTGATTTATTTAGGGATTTTTAAATTAAAGAATAAATATCTTCTTAAATAGTATCCCCACTTTAATAATTTCATTTTTCCATTAATCTTCCAAATTTAATTAATTAATTGATTAAGGTTTATTTTAAATAATTTTGAAAGTGATTGATGGGTCTCTACCCTTTTAATTATTCAAATTTCAATCATCCAAAATCAGTTTAAATCAAATATTTTACCCTCCCCTTTTATTAAGCCTAAAGTTTTAATTAAGGGTTAAAATTTTAATTACCATTTTGCCCTTCAAGCTTAATAATTCTATAACTCACTAAATTAAGCCCAAATGAACTTGAAATTTTTATGTGACTCACTTATATGTCAATTAGGACATTAGAGGAGAATGTGATTTTTCTGTATTTAATTTATTTATGTAATTATTTTTAATGAAAAAAAGGGGTTTTCAAGGAAAATTCAATAACATGACCAAGGAAATGTTTCTGTCCTTAATAAAATTATGGGATATTCCTAATGACCAGAGGACCATTTGGGCCGTTTTTGATGATTTTTTGAATTATATTTTATTTATTAGAATTATTTTGAGTTTTGGAGCATTAATTAATTTTAAAATAAATCTCTTTAACCTCAAGGAGTTTAGAGAAACAAATTTTATATTTTTCTAATTTTTCTTTGATTTATTAGAATTATTTTAGTGAAAAGGTTGGAAAATACATTTTTTGATATTAAAAAAAATTACATTAAGCCTTTAAAATTCAATATCTTACCCTAGGGACTTAAGAAAAATATTTAGTTTGTTCCTAAATGATTAGAATTCAAAATGTGACATTTTGGTAATTTTTAATATTTTTATGATTTTTATTATTTTTTTTATTAGTAAAAATAATAAAATAATGGTAAAAATCAACTTTTTTAGAAAATTTCAATTTTAATTTTCCTAAATTCCCCTGATATCAGAGAAGCTCCAAAACCATTTTTATGAATTTTTGAAAAGTATTTTGTGAGTTATGAATTTTTAAAGTTTAATTTTACCCATTATTACTTAAGAGGCTTAATCAACCCATTTGGTGGGGTTAATCAAGTCCAATTGGTTCCAAATTTTTATGTGGTATTCTCCTATCCCTAAAGGACAGTGGAAAATTGTTTTTAAGTTAATTTGATGAATGGTTAACCCTAATTAATTAAAGTTCAATTTTTGGTATTTTGGCCAATTAGGGTTGTTTAAAGTGAATTAACTCAAAACTTATTTTTCCTAGGTCCCTCTGGTCACAAGAAACATCACCAAATTTTCCTAGAATTTATTTCTCAACAAGCTAATTATTGGAATTAAAATACTCAAAACAGTAACATGAACTTGAAAAATCAATAACTTCTCATAGGGATGGCCTCGACCTTGGAAAATTCAGGAAATTTTCCCAAGTTCAGAGGCTTCAAAAGCCCTATGGCCTCATGCCATGGTGAATTTCCTATATGCATGGAGAATTAAAACAATCCAGAGAGTAAATAAATCATTAAAAATAAAATACTTGATGAAATTACTTGATTTCTTTTCCACATTATTCTCATAAATAAGAAAAATCCCTATTTTCCTACTTATCCACGCGGCGCCACGTCAACCTCGGCGTCTCTGAAGCTCCACGAGTCTTCTCTTGATTTGGCGCCGTCATCTGACTAGGATGCAATGCGGCCTGTGGTTCATGTCCCGTTGCTCCGTCCGGCGCGATCCTGTCCGTTCGCTCGATACACGCTCGATCCGACAGCTCCTGGTCATCGTGTACGACTGGTGTGAACCCGTGACCGTCAACCTTCTAACCCTAATTTCTCACTCGATTCATAACAGATTTTTGTGTTCTTATGCTCTATGGATTCGTCTTGAAGAGACGAACACATCCATACGGTAAACATGCATTGAAATTGATTCAAATTAAATAGAGAATCTCTATAAGCGTGGGAAGAAGAGTGAGTCCATACCTTTGCTCAGAGAAGTGAAGCTTCGATCTGAGAGTTGTGTCACCTTCGATTGGGTCCAAGCAAGCTCCAGATGAAGTCCCTTGCCCTGGTGAATAGTCTAGGTATGATTTCGACCACAACCGATCACAAAGCTTGGAGGCTGGAAGCAATGGCTGGCCTAGTGAGCGGGCTTTTGCTGGGAAACTTCTCCTCTTAGTCTGGTGAAGGTGTAGGACCAACCAATTTGGAGATTGGCTCACTGTGCTGAAGTGTCCTAGTTTTGAGCTCGGATTTCAACTCTGAAATTGAGCTCACAGAGAGGAAATGGCAGGGGGATTTCCGTGGGGATCAAATTCTCTATGTGTAGAGAGTGGTCTGCGATGATTTTGGCAGGGTTTCAGTAAGTTTTTGTTCAGCACCTCTCATGGCCGAGAGGGGGTGGAGTTTAAATAGGAGAGGCTGGAGGGCCTCCCAGGGGAAGTTAGGGCTTGGGATCAGCTGCTCTATGCAAGAGAAGAACAGCCATGGTAGCCACTGGACTTGGGGCAGCTCAGTAAGGGAGAATTTCAATGTTGGCTCACATGGGAGCTCTCGGGTGTGGTGTTTTCCGGCGATCCAGGCGGCTGGCCGGCAGGCATGGGTCACCCTCAGGTTCAGGTGAGTAAGGGCTGGAGGTTTGTGCAGTTAATTGGTCAAAGCCAAGTGTAAAGGGTTTGGATTAAAATGGCATGGGGAGAAGGCTCATTTTGGGTTCACATGTGTCAACCCATGTATTTGGGCTTGTTTCACCTCCCCATGGTCTGGTTTTGGGATGAAAAGAATCATTTAGGTCAGCTTAGAAGGGGTGGTGAAGTCTCCATCCAAGGTGAGGTGGCTAAGCTTAGTTTAGAGTGTAACATGGATGAGGTTAAACATGCTTAATGAAGGTTTAAGAAAGACCCCCCTTTTCTTGCCATCTTAGGTATGGTGAGGTGTCTGTTGACCTCATTTTGGATGAGGTCTTCTCTTCTTCTCTTTAGTACTTAGGATCTAGCCTTAGGCTTTTCCTTTGACTATCTTAGGGGATTAGAATCGAGACCCACCACCTAGAAATTCAAACCACTTCTTAACTCCCTACAAACTCCACAAACTTGACTGTAGACCCCTAATCACCTAGAGGGTTGAAATCAAATGTGGAAGTTTAAAGGATGAGTTCCTATAGGACTCTTTGGCCTTAGGACTGCCCAAGGTGGCCTGGCCTGGTGAAGGGCTGACTTACACACATACTACACCTATACACTACACTTTCACACACATCCTAAAAACACACCCATACCTAACTTGACCTCCTGACTCATAAAGGTGATTCACATGGATGGTCCTTAACCCCTCGGCCCTCAGCAAAGAAGGGTTAGGAACAACATAGTGGATGCCTCAAATGAGTCCCTTCATGGCTCATGTGGGCTTGATATGGCTTTATGGCTCAACCAAAATGATTTCATTCCACTTACAATTACCCAATCTTCAATTTTGCAAATTTTCAATTTTTGACCCCCGGGACCCCGGATCCGTCTAGCCTAACCAAAGCCCTTGAAATTACCCAAAATTTTCAAAATTTCCAAATCACCCAAAATTCCCCAAAATTAACCTTGAACATTTCCTCACCAATCAAGTTGATCATCCATAGCCAAAAATATCAAAAATTCCAAAAATACCTCCCAATACCCTCCAAATACCCAAAATACCCCTCTTGACCCAAAAATCCAAAAATTCAGAAAATTCCCAGAAAATTCCAGAACATCCCAAATATTCCTAATTTCATTTTGTTCAACTATACCATGGGCCAATTTTGTCAATTTACCCCACTTTTGTCAAAACCCCCAATTTGACCCATTTTAACCCTAAGTGAACCCAATGTCAAGCCAAACCTACCCAATTGACCCAAATTCTGGTCCAATTCAATTTTAAACTTCAATTTATCATTCCCAACACCAAACTAGATCAGATCCAAGTCCAACTTGATTGACATTTGAATCCCATTTCACTTTTAGCCTTAAGGCCCAATTTGGACCCATGACCCAAACCTAACCCAAACCAAACCAATTTAACTCCAATTAATCCCAAATCTTTTCTAAACCTTCCCTAACATCCCCACAAACAAAAAACTAACATGATTTGCCCAAAATTTAGACCCAAACCCCACTCAAATTCAACCCAAAGCTAAAAAACCCAATTTTGACCTAAACCCAAACCTAACCCAAATAAGCCCAAACCCCAAAATAAAAACCCAACCAAAGCCAAAACCTCTTTGAAACACTCCCATAAACATTTCCCAACATTTATTTTACATCTATTTCAACCCTAGCCCAACATTGGCCCAACTTAGCCCAATTTGACCTACATTGGCCCATTTACCAAAGAGGTCCAAATCCAATCCAATTCAAGCCCAAAACACTTCAAATTTGTTCCAAATCATTCATGAAACATTCCTAAATTAAATTCAACACTTATTGGACCCAATCCTTTGTAAAATTCCCATCCTAAAATCCATTTTAAAATCCAAAAGCCCACTTCTCTAAACCATTTTAAAAGCCCACCTTCACTAAATTTCAAAGGCCCAAAATTCATCCAAAGTCCATATGACACTCTTCTTCATCATGCATTCAATTAAAATCATCCCTTAAGTCCTAAATCAATCATCAAATGGTTCCAAATCAAGCCATATGCCAAATCCCATCAAATCACCCCTAAATTACCAAAATTTCTAAAATCCATTTTCATGAAATTGACCAAGCTTTTCCCCAAGCCAAAGACAAGCCATGAAGCCACTCTTAAGCCACATGCAAGCCATGTGAGTTACTCACATGTGAGCTTGCCACATTGGGCAAAAGGAGGAGGTCCTTTCCACATTCCCATAAGGTGATTAACCACTCTCATGATTCCCCTTAACCATGCTTATGCCTAATTGTGCTTGGATGGTGACTTGACCCTACTGATTATGCTGAACCAAATCACTTTCCCTTCAGCCTAAACCAAGCATTGGGTGGTGCACCTAGCCCAAAGGGATGGGTTGACCAATTTGAGCCAAAATGAGCCTTCTCCCATACCATTCTAATCCAAGCTTTTGACACATGGCATTTGCCAATTGCCTACACTAAACCCCAGCCTTGACCCACCTGAACAAGATGGAGACCAGTGCCTTGCCGGCCAGCCACCAGGCCCCCGAAAAACACCACACCCGAGAGCTCACATGTGAACCAACATTGAAATTCTCCCTTGCTGAGCTGCCCCATGCCCATTGGCCACCATGGCTGTTCTTCTCCTCACCAGAGTAGCTGATCCCAAGCCCTAACTCCCCCTGGGAGAGCCTCCAGCCAGCTCTATTTAAACACCCCATCTCTCGGCCAAGGGAGAGGTGCTGAACCAACCTTAAGGAAACTCTGCCAAAATCATTCCAGACCACTCTCTACACATAGAGCATTTGATCCCCACTGGATTCCAGCCCCAATTCCCACTAGCTGAGCTCAATTTTGAGTTCAAACTTCAGCACAAAACCAGGACACTTCTTCACAGTGAGCCAATCCCCAAATTGATTGGTCCTACACCTTCACCAGACCAAGGGAAGAAGTCCACCAGCAAAAGCCCCCTCTCCAAGCCACCCATTGCTTCTAGCCTCCAAGCTTTGTGATCGGGCTTGGTCGAAATCATACCTAGACAATTCATCAGGCCAGGAGACTTCATCTGGAGCTTGCTTGGACCCAATCGAAGGTGATACAACCCTCAGATTGAAGCCACACTTCTCTGAGCTAAGGTATGAGCTAACTCTTTATCCCAAGCTTCTGGAGATTCTCCATTTCAAATGCCTTAATTTCAATGCATGATCACCGTATAGATGTATTCGTCTCTTCAAGACGAATCCATAGAGCACAAGAACACGAAAATCCCTAAAGCATTGAGTGAGATATTAGGGATTTATTGTGGAAGGTTCTCGGGCTAGGAGGCTTGGGGACGATGAACAGATGTCGTTCATTTAATACACGCGCAGACAGATGGCCAGGATCGCATCGCATGAGGAGACGGAACGATACAGCGGGCCCCTAGAGCACTGAGTCGGATGGCGGCGCCGAATCAGAAGACGACACGCGGTGCTTCGGAGATGCCTAGGTTGAGTTGGCGCCGCGTGGATAAGTAGAAAAATAGGTTATTTTCTTATTTATTTAATTCCCTAAACTTTAAAAAATGCATAACTTTGTGTAGGAAAATCAGAAAAATAAAATAAAAATACCCTCTTGCTCAGTGAACAGAGGAGAATAATGTGGAAAAGGAATCATTTAATTTCATCAAGTACTTTATTTTTAATGATTTATTTACTCTCTGCATTGTTTTAATTCTCCATGCATATAGAAAATTCAACATGGCATGAGACCATAGGGCTTTTGAAGCCTCTGAACTTGGGAATATTCCCTGAATTTTCCAAGGTCAGAGCCCATCCCTATGAGAAGTTATTGATTTTTCAAATTCATGTTGCTGTTTTGAGTATTTTAAATCCAATAATTATCATGTTGTTAAATAAATTCTAGGAAAATTTGGTGATGTTTCGTATGACCAGAGGACTCTAGGAAAAATATGTTTTGAATTAATCCACTTGGAATAATCCTAATTGGCTTAAACACCCAAAATAGGTCCCTAATTAATTAGAGCTAATCATACATCAAATTGACTTGAAATCAATTCTCCACTGACCTTTAGGATCAGAGGAACCCACCGTAAAAATTTGAAGTCAATTGGACTTGGTTAACCCTACTAAATGGGTTGATTAAGCTATTTAGCCAATTTAAACTTTAAAAATTCATAACTTTCAAAATACTTTTCAAAAATTCACCAAATTGGTTTTGGAGCCTCCCTGATATTAGGGGAATTTAAGAAAATTAAAATTTCAATTTTCTAAAAAAGTTGATTTTTTGCATTATTTTAATATTTTTAATAATTAAAAAATAATAAAAATCACAAAAATAATAAAATTCACCAAAATGTCACATTTTGAATTTTAATCACTTAGGAACAAACCCCATATTTTTCTTAAGTCTCTATAATGAGATATTAAACTTTAAAGCCCTAGGGTAATTTTAAAATTAAAAAAAATGTATTTTTTAGCATTTCCACTAAAATAATTCTAATAAATCGAAGAAAAATCAGAAAATTGTAAAAATTGATTCTCTGATTTCCTTGATATCAAAGAGATTTTTGAAAAATATAAAATTTATTTTTCAACCTTTATTTTATTTTTAAATTAATTAATACTCCAAAAATCAAAATAATTATAATAAAAAGAATATAATTAAAAAAATCATCAAAATTGGTCCAAGTGGTCCTCTGGTCATTAAGAATGTCCCATAATTTTCTTAAGGACAGAAACTTTCCTTTGGTCATATTATTAAATTTTCCTTGGAAATCCTTATTTTTCACCAAAAATAATTACATAAATAAATTAAATACAGAAAAATCACATTTTCTCCTCTCATGTCTTTATTGACATATGAGTGAAGTCACATAAAAATTTTAAGTTCATTTAAGCTTAATTTAGTGAGTTATGAAATTATTAAGCTTGAAGGGCAAAATGGTTATTAAAATTTTAACCTTTAATTAAAAATTTAGGCTTAATAAAATTAAAGAGTAAAATATTTGATCCTAATCTGATTTGGATGATTGAAATTTAAATAATTAAAGGGTAATTTAAAAATAATTAAAATAAACCTTAATTAAATAATTGATTAAATTTGGAAGAATAATAAAATTGGAATTATTAAAATAGGGATATTATTAGGAAGAGATTTGTTCTTTAATTTAAGAATCCCTAAATTAATCATCTCAATAATGTTTAATTCCTAATTAAAATGATAATCCAAATTTAAGATTTAAAATGCTAAAAGACTTAATCATTAATTAAATTAAAGTTAAATTATTTAAATTAAACCCTTTTAAAATTTCAAATAAATTAATACTTTAACAATTACAATTAAATCATCTTTAAAACATAAAAAATAAAATATTAAATTAAAATTAAAAATTAAATTAAATTAAAATTTAAATTAAATTAAATTAAATTAAATTAAATTAAATTAAAGTAAATTAAATCAAATTAAATCAAATTAAATTAAAATTTAAATTAAATTAAATTAAATTGAATTAAATTAAATTAAATTAAATTAAAGTAAGTTAAATCAAATTAAATTAATTCAAATTAAATTAAATTAAATTAAATCATATCAAATCAAACTAAATTGAATTAAATTAAATTAAATAATAGAATCAAGTTAAAATTAAAATCAAATCAAATTAAATTAAGTTAAAATTAAAACTAAACCAAATTAAATTAAATTAAAGTTAAATTAAATTGAATTAAAAATAACATCACCTAAGACATAAAGAAATTCAAAAATAAATATGAAGCAACTTGAACACTATTCCAAATTTAAACCCGTTAGCGAAATTAAATTAAATCACAAACCATTTGAACATCAATTTCCCTCGAAAGCTTTTGTTGTCATAACTCCTAAATAGAACGTTAAATGAAATGTTACTTCCCTCATAGGATATCCAAATGTCCTAGTTCACTGAGTAAGATAACAACAAAACTTGAATTCCCGGACGATTAATTCATTTGTATAATTAAATTCATTTGGACTTAAAACAATTCTAGCAATATTGAAAAGATGTTTGAGATTCTTCTTAAACACTTTCTCAATATGATAGGATGTTTATAAGAACAATTGAACTTAATTGTTCTTTGATGAGGAAAATTGTCCTCAAACCAAAAAACAAGAACCTAGACGTCATAACAAATGACTAGCTATAGGATTAGAAATTTGGTAGAAAACCATAACCCTTCTCTTAGCTTTACCTAGGAACTTGCTTAAATATTCTAAATTGTGTTTAAGTGCAGCTTGGGATGACGGGAAGACCCTCCAGGCACGCTTTTATTTTGTTGCAATTTATTTAACTGCATCGCACTTACTTTTCTTGCATGATAAACAACTGTTACATGAAAACCCACACTTTTAGGATAGTCCCTAAAACTGAAACCAAAATTAAATTAAAAGTCATTGCAAGATAAAATTCACCGCCACAACATTTCAAAATATAAAACAACTCAAAATTTAATCACAAACCGAACACAAAGCTCGCAATTACAACTAAATTAAAATGTCTTGTTGGATGATCGGGAATACCTCGGATGATGTAACCTACGTGTTGCTAACGGGATTTCCCACGGTCTAAATGAAAGTGTGGAACTCATTCGGTTGAGTTTAGCAAATTCATACGGACTAAGTGAATCCGATAAAAATATCGATGCCGGAAGGATGGAACCGTGGGATCTTAACCGGTGTTGTTATAATCAACTTTAAGATTTGTTTAATAAAAATATTAAAAAACACCTGGATTTTAAGATTTTCTCTAAACCAGAACACTTCCCTCATCTCCTGATTTATGACTTCTAAAACTAAACCTTTGCAACAACAAGGAGCTCAGACACGACCATCGTCATTAGCAAAACAACTCTACATCAGCTAAACATTCCTAGATTTAAACAACATAGTCATAGGATTTCGAGGTAGTTTGCCTAGTGCAACATAAATCCTCAACTCTTCGTTAGGCATTTGCATGATCATGTCATGTAAATTAAGCCCTAACCGGTCTTAGGACTCCGAGGTAGTCGTTTGGTACGACATAAACCCTCACATCTTCAAGGCTATTTGTATGATTTTATCATACAAATATATGTCCAAATTAATTAAAATTGGCAAGATCAAAACATTAAATAAACATTAGGGCCTTCCTAAATTCAACCCAAACAATAGGATAGTCGGGAAATTACCGAAGTTCGCTTCGAATCTGTAATTTCTCCTATTTTTCTTCCTTTGAATTCCCAAAACAAAATGTTCCAAATTTGATCCATTCCCTATTGAAATTCCAAAATTCAATCCCTTGAAAACTTAAACTTTGAGATTCTTGAGAGCAGAATTATTGATTATTATCGAGAGTTTTCTTAGGTGATTCCTATCACTTAAGATGTAATTAACTATAGGGGCTTGCCCTTATAGGGAATTTTAAGAACCCATGTAATATAAACCCTGTTTAATGCTTTCATATTAAGCGAGAGGAATTTGTCGACTTATAAAATTGGTTCGCGGACCAAACGGATGTCACAAATCTTCTAGTTTATTTAATCGAGCCTCATCACCAAACGGTGTGTCTATTCTTCGAGATAGATACGAGTTTGCGATGCGGTGCTCGTTTATATAAACTATTTGGGATGTGAGATCGGTTTGATTTCATATCTTAAAATTTTCAAATTTAAAATTATTTTCAAAATCAAATACTAATTTTCAAATTATTTATTTAAATTAAATTAAAAATTCACCGACAATTTCTGTTAGGCGACCCCCTTTTCAAAATAAAACACACAACCTAAAAAAATATGCCGACAACTTCTGGCGACTTCGCTGGGGAAAATTCCTCTCTCCATTTTAATCAGATAGTTCTGCTTTCAAAAAATTGGTAGCGTATCCATATCCCTAGTGGATCAAACTACCCTTCTTTTCATTGGAATACAATGTTCATTTCTACCATGAACAAGTATAGCCAACATTCTCTCGGATTTAGGAGCCACTGTTTAGACACCCCTAAACAGAGAGGTTCCGAGATCCTTTTACCTCATTTCTGAGGTGGGGTGGGCCCCCAAAAGGTATTAGTTTAGGAGCGATCTTGCGGGTCGAGAAGTTTCTACAAGACTTTCTCTTCCTTTTCCAGTTCCTAATCAATTCCTTTTACCCTTCCTACAACTCTTCTTCTTTTAATAATTCTCCATCCTAACAGACAAATTTTTTTGAAAAAATAATTTTCTTTTAATATCACAGATACACTAAGATAAATAGAAATGTGTTCGGACAAGGATTCGGGGACACCGACATCAAAATCCCCGACGTCACTCTCTTTTCACTCACAAGCAAAGTACCGGAAACTGAGAAGCCATTGATTGAGTTTAACCTCAAGTCAACTCATGAATTCCCTCCTCTGCAAAAGATTCCAACTAAGAGGAGTACTGTTGTTCGCAGAAGGACTGTTGTTGCTACCCCCACTGGTCTAGTTGTCTCTGCACCTACCCCGGCTTCTGCCAGACTAAAGGGAAAGGAAGTTCAGAACTATGATGTACCTGTTACCGTGGAGGGTACAGACCTTCCTGTGAAACCTTCTGTCTTTGAAATCGGGTCCAGCTTGAGAATTCCATCGCTGACATGGACTCAGAGAAGGAACAGAAGTAGAAGGATTGCCAGAGAATCCAGAGCTGCTGAAGTTGCTTTTCTGGAGGAAATCCCAGAACTGCCCGAGTATACACCGCTGCCTGAATACATACCACTTTTGGGAGGAAGCAGGTTCCATCCCCTCTCCGCCGCAGAGGATGAAGAAAATGTCCGGAAAATTGCCGCTGCATTTCCTCAGCCCGCATATTACAACGATAGCCGTAAGAGAAGGGCTAGAATTACGCCATTTGCTCGACCACAAACCTTGATAGAGAAGTTAGCAAAGAAAGAAAAGTGCCCTGTGTCAGAGATTTTAAGAAGGATAGGGCGGGTGCCAGCCAAGTCCCGTCTTGGGCCGCGAGTAGAACCTGCTATCGCTGCAGAAAAGATGAATAAGAGAATGAAAGCTAGTCCGCCTGTCGTTGTTTCAGGACTACAAATTAGGGAGGATATTACCTTCCAGCATTTGGCTGATAGAC
This sequence comes from Papilionanthe hookeriana x Papilionanthe teres, assembly GCA_022702705.1. NCBI lineage: Eukaryota > Viridiplantae > Streptophyta > Magnoliopsida > Asparagales > Orchidaceae > Papilionanthe > Papilionanthe hookeriana x Papilionanthe teres. The sequence goes on from CM040427.1 coordinate 1,942,768, forward strand.
CATCCGGTCCCAGACCTTCTGCTGCTAGAAGGATGGTATGGCGTCCCACTACCGGACAATTAAGATTAAAACAACAACCTGAGAATGAAAGTCTCGTCAGGAGACTTGAGTCCGAAGAAAGTGCTACCACAGTAAAGGGAACTCATGATAAGGAAACCCGACAGTTATCACATGAAAACTGCAAGGATATACAGAAAAGACCACTAGAAGATGCTATGGAAAAGCTAAGAACTGATATTCGGCGATTAGCAAGGGAAAGAGAAGAGAAATTAGGAGATGAAGTTGACTCGTCAGAGTTCATGGATGATGAATATGCAGAAATTAACATGGTTGAAACACGAGCTTCGACAGCTTCACAAGGTGCCCCTGCAGCCGCAGAAAGAGAGGAGCCGGAAGTAATGAGGAGGCAGCTTCAAGAGAAAGATGATACGATCGCCCAAATGGCAAAAAGGATGGAAGAGATGGCTGTAGCCCTAGCCACTCTCCAGAGTCAAGTTCAACCCCAAAGAGAAACACCCCCAGAAGTCATTCACATTGTAGACGGAGGAAAGGAGATTACATCTGTCAACGGGGATGATCAATTAAAAAAGGATGCAACACAAAGCATGATTCCAGAAAAGGATATTAAGAGCATGGTGGAACAGCAGGTGCGAGAAGCCTTGGCACAATCAAAGAGTGGGACATCCATTCGGATGGGTAGACCTTACCCCGAAGAATTCGACGCTGTCCAATATCCGAAAGGCTTTGTACCACCTCTGTTCAAGACCTTTGATGGAACCGGAAACCCTCGGCAGCATGTTGCACATTTTCGTGCCAGTTGTTGTAATGCCGGGGGAAGTGATGCCTTACTCTTCATACAATTTGTCAGCAGCCTGTCAGGGATCGCCTTTGATTGGTATGCAGAATTACCGAACGGTTCAGTGAAGACATTTTCAGAACTAGAGAACCTCTTCATCAAGTGATTTGTCGGAGCTCAGCACCACATCACTATAGGTGATTTAGTGGTAGAGAAGTAGAAACCCAACGAAACCTTGGTGGATTACATACTTCGATGGAGGAATCTAAGTATGAAGTGTGAGCCACAACTACAAGAACAACATGCAGTCGGCATTTTACTGAAGAGCATTCATGGCCCGATAGCACTTCTCCTCAAGGGATTTACTATTAAGACTTTCGAGAAGTTGTTAAGCAAAGCCGGAAGCTTGCAAGAGGAGGCAAAGCAATTAAGTTTCAGCTGTGAAAACTTTTGAAAAGAAGTCCGAGATCGTCGCAGCTGTCAATAAAGGCAAGCAGCCGATACAAATACTGCCAGAACGGCCGCAACAAACTCAGCAGAATTACCAGCAACCCTGACCCAGCTATCAGTCATCTCAACAGTATGAACAACCGCCTCGTCCGCAATGTACTTTAAGGGAGCTTCTGAGCAGGGAGTATCCGTTCAAGAATGAGGCAGTGCCGAAAATGTTCCGCGAGTCCGATGAAGACTCCGGATTTCCAATCGCCGAGCCTAAGAGACCGAAGAAGTCGACAAGAAAGGTGATCCCAACTTTTGCCCTTACCACCGGATGCTTGGGCATAAGATAGAAGATTGTATTACCTTCAAAAGTTGGCTCAACGACAATCTTCGGAAAGGGAATATAACGATACCGAAGGAGTACATGAAGGAACCCCAGAAAGGAGGTTCCGTCAATGTTATCTCGATGGATCTCATTGTTCCGATAGATCCCTGTGCGACTGATGATGGATGGACTACCGCTTGGACAAAGTCTTCGAAGAAGATTTTGCATCACATCCAAACCGCTTTGGTGCAAGCCTCAATTCAGAGTACGAAACCTGTCAAGTCGACACTATCACTTGCGATAGAAGAACCACCTCAACAAGAGACGACTGAAGAAAAGAAGAAAATTGACGAAGAAGAGAAGACCGAGGCTCTTAAGGCTAGACTAGGGGCTGCTTATCCTGGGATAGTTGTTTCCGATTCGGGGGAGAAATCCCTCGAACCTCTGACTTTGTATGATTATCTGCTCACTCCAGTGGGATCTTATAATGATAAGGGTTATGGCATTGGCTACATTTTGACTGTTTCTAATGATTACGTAACTAGAGACAATCAACCTAATCCGGACGTCAATTACGATACAAATAACAATTCTCAAATCATACACAATCTCGACTATCACAATGACAAAGCAGACATCCACCAAGGAGGCTACGAGAGTTCAACAAGCAATGAATCTATTTGCGAGTTTCAAGGAGCTCCAGTCACAATAGAGTTAGAGCCTTCTGATTCTGAAGCTAATCCAGAAGAACCTGTCATTCTAATTCAGGAGGAGACACTAGCAAACTCAATACTAGATTCAGAAGAAATCACAGAAGTCAACTTGAGAAGTGGAAGAGTTCTACCTCCGAGAATGGATCCAAAGGACAAAGGAAAGCAGGTGGTTGTTCAGGAAGAACCAACCCCGGCAAAAGAAATACCCATTCGAGAAGAAGCCGAGACACATGAAAATAAAGCTAGCCCATCTTAGGAAACTACCGGCCAAACTGAGCATCTACGACGCTCTCATCTTATCAAAGGAGATGAGAGAAGCTCTTATCAAGGCCTTACTTGATCCGGAAATTTGCTTAGCTCAAATGGCCGGAGATTCCTTAGATGAGGTTTGCTCGATAAAGGAACAGCGAGGTGTCACCTTCACGGACAATGACCTACTACTTGGGACGACGGACCACAACCGACCGTTGTACATATCAGTTACAATTGGGAAGTTTACACTCTCCAGAGTATTGGTGGATCCAGGAGCATCAATCAATATAATGAATCTTTGAACGCTAGCATACTTGGAAATTGATGCTCGCGAGCTCAAAGCAGACAAAATGTTATTAAGAGGATTCAACCAGAAAGGAGAAATAGCCCTCGGCTCAATAACACTGCTAATGAAGACTGGTGACTTAGCAAAGACAACTGCGAAATTTCACATAATTGATTCGAAACGTCGTTCAACGCACTCATTGGGCCGACCATGGATACATGAAAACCGGATGGTACCATCATCTCTACACCGGTGCATCAAATACTACGATGGAGGTGAACGAGTGCATCAAAGGTGACTTACAACCATTCTCCGTACATGAAATTGGAATCCATGAAGATGCGACTTATTATGCACCTCCGAAGAAAACAATCTTCTCCACGAGATACCATAACGAATGAAGCAAAGGGAATTCGGGATGACGAAGAACCCGAAGTTCTAGTCCAACGGTCACTCACCACTCCCTTACGGTGAGATGGTGAAGGTTTCTCCACAACTCGCATCCGAGGTCGAGGCCGGGGACGAGGTCGTGGCAGAGACGTTAGGACAGTTGGACAGAGGAAACCAGCCATCATTGTTGATTGGGAAGACAGTTCTGAAGAAGAAAAAGAGATTAAACAAGAAGCAGCGACAATAAGTCGAAAGAAGCCGCAATTCAGGATCCCGCTCGAAGATGAAAAGAATGAAGAATATAAATCGATGTACGAGAAGATTAACCACTATGTACATACTATGACCCTGACCCCGATCCATTCTAATAACATCGAGGGTATGGTGGTCAAAGAGGTACGTAGTGGTGGTGCAAATCCAATCAAATTCTACCGTGGTGCTCCTTCCTCCAAAACTGAAAATAATGTACAATTTGAAGATGTCACTTCATCAGAATTAATGGAATTACCATTTTAGTGGTACTCTATCTGTGTTCAAAATTTAATTCAGTATGGTTTCTTACCTCGACAATGGACAAAAGGTCAATCACAACATTTTGAAAAATTATGGAATAACTCCGGTCGTCCACCCAATTCAAAGCATGGTCTCAGTTTCGGCACAGTAGGATCAGTTGACGATACTGAATTTTGTTTGGTTGTCACTTGCGAACCTAATGAAGACTGTTTAGAAACTACAGAAGAGCTTGAAGATCTATAAATTGGAGATGCTCCACCAGAATTTGAAGAAGAAATCAAATCCACAGTAGATGAGTTAACGGAAGTTAACTTAGGTACTAGCGAAGAGCCTAGACCTACCTTTGTTAGCTCCTTACTAAATAAAGAAGACTTCGAAGAAATAATCAAGTTATTAATGGAATTTAAAGACTGTTTTGCTTGGAGCTACGATGAGATGCCAGGTTTAGCTCAAGAAGTCGCAATCCATAAGCTAGGAGTGGATCCTACTACGTCCCGATCGGACAAGGTCCCGGAAGAATGCGTCTAGAAATCGAACAACAAGTCATAGCTGAAGTTAAAAAGCTAATAGACGCTAAATTTGTCCACGAAGAACAATACCCGACTTGGTTAGCCAATGTGGTACCAGTTAGGAAGAAGAATGGTCAGATCAGAATTTGTATGGATTTCAGAGATTTAAACAAGGCATGTCCAAAGGATGAATTCCCTCTACCGATCCCAGAATTAATGATCGACATTGCTTTGACACATGAAATATTCTCATTCATGGATGGATCTTCAGGATACAACCAGATAAAGATGGCTCCAGAAGATGAAAAACTTACGAGCATTCGAACGCCGATCGGAGTATATTACTACACGGTGATGCCATTCGGATTGAAGAACGCAGGAGCAACCTACCAGAGAGCGATGACAAGAATTTTTGATGATCTCATCCACAATCAAGTCGAATGCTACGTGGACGATGTGGTCATCAAAAGCAAAGTAAAGGACAACCACCTATATGATTTGAGAATTGTTTTCAAACGATTAAGACAATTTATCCTTAAGATGAATCCCTTAAAATACGCCTTCGGCGTCACCTCCGGGAAATTCTTAGGATTCGTTGTCCGACATCGTGGAATTGAAATCGACCCGGAAAAGATTAAAGCTATCTTAGAAATGCCGCCTCCCAAAACCTTAAAGCAACTACGATCTTTTCAAGGGAGCCGGCATATCTTCGACGCTTTATCTCGAACTTGTCGAGTAGGTGTCGGACTTTCTTGGCGTTAGTTAAAAAGGACGCCAAATTTATTTGGGAAGAGAAATGCCGAGAAGGCCTTCAAGGACATTAAACAATATTTAATGACACCTCCTGTCTTAGCAGCCCCAGTCTCAGGTAGACCGCGATACTTTATACCGCGGCTTTAGACGACTCTCTCGGAGCCCTGTTAGCCCAAGTCAATGATGAGGGTAAAGAAAATGCTCTTTACTACCTAAGCCGTCGTTTACTTCCGACGGAAATAAGGTATCCCGCAATTGAAAAGCATTGTTTGGCTCTGATCTTTGCCGCTCAAAAGCTCAGGCATTACATGCTTTCTCATAAGGTCAACTCCGATCTCGAAATTTAATCCATTGCAATACTTGATGACCCGTCCAACGCTTTCTGGCAGACTTTCCAGGTGGTCAATGATATTATTGCAATTCGATATAACTTCCATGCCTCTTCGTGCCGTAAAGGGACAAGTCTTAGCAGACTTCCTCGCAGCACACCCTTTGCCGGCAGAATCTCCTCTCAATGACGATTTGCCAGATGAACAAATAATGAGCCTAGAAGACCCTGATGATCGATGTTGGGAATTATATTTCGACGGAGCATCTTCAGCACACAAAGACGAAGAATCGCAAGTGATAGTGCCCGGAGGCGGGGATCGAATTAATCTTTATAACACCGGAGCGGGGGATGTTAAGATACTCCTACCACTTGACGGAGCCGTGTACAAACAACGAAGCGAATACGAATCCCTCATAACGAGATCGGAATTAACTATTTAAATGGGGATAACAAACATCAACATCTACGGGAATTCGCGAGTTAATCATTCAACGGATCGTTGGACGAGTACTGAATTTTAAAACCAAGACTCGAGTAATACTTTCGGTATGCCATACGAGTTGTTGGAACGATTCTAAATGTGACGATCTACAAAATTCCCGTAAAAGAAAATGCTTTAGCGAGATGCGTTAGCTCGCCTCGCAAAAGAATTTGCCTCGCTTGCAAGATGAATTAGTGGAAGTGTCGGTTCATGGATGTCGGGTCCTATCACGACTTGACATAGACACAATACACAAATCGAATAAAGAGAAGAATCGAGTTGCAACGATGAATGAAAAACACGGAAGATTAGCGACGACGAATTAATATATTACTCGCAAACAGGAAAACTACCAGACGATAGGTCGCTAGCCCATCAGATCAAGAAAAGAACTCTGTCCTACACATTAATAAACAACATGTTGTACAGAAGGTCTTTCGATCAAATGTGGCTAAGGTGCCTAAGCAGGTCCGAGGCCCATGAAATTGTTAAAGAGGTCCATTCAGGACTCTGTGGCGCTCACCAGTCGGGTGCAAAGATGAAAATGAAAATTAAAAGATTAGGGTACTACTGGCCCTCGATGATGATCGACTGCATTAAAATTGCCAAGAGCTGTCATCAATGCCAAGTGCACGGAGTGGTTCCACACCAACCTCCAAATGTGCTACATCCGACAATTGCGTCGTGGCCATTTGAATGTTGGGGCACAGATATAGTGGGTCCAATATAACCACCGTCTTCTAAAGGACATCGCTTCATTCTTGCGGCTACAGATTACTTCTCCAAGTGGGCAGAGACAGTTCCACTCAGAGAAGTGAAAACACACCACGTGCTACAGTTTTCAAGAACCAAGTTGTCTACCGTTTCGGAGTACCGCGCAGGATCATCTCAGATAATGGGTCAGCATTCAGAAGCACACAAATCAACAATTTCGTCAGGAGACATGGAATCGACTGGCGATATTCAACAATTTACTACCCAAGAGCAAACGGCCTGGCTGAGGCTTTTAATAAAACTCTCGTTCAAATCTTAAAGAAAATTTTGGATGACAATAAGAGAATTTGGCATGAGAAGTTATTAGAAGCCTTATGGGCCTAACGGACAACCTTCAGAACTCCTACTCAAGCTACACCTTACGCTCTGGTGTATGGGTCCGAGGCAGTGTTACCCTTAGAGGTTCAGCTTCCTTCACTCAGAATTGCAGTTGCAAACAAAATCATGACAGAAGAGAATGCCAAATTACGACTAGAGGAATTAGAAAGCCTGGAAGGGAAAAGACTTGTAGCACAGCAGAATTTAGAATTATACCAAGCTAAGATGGTTCCAGCCCATGACAGACTGGTCCGCCCAAGAACCTTCAAAGTTGGTGACTTAGTTTTCGTTCTCAAGAGACCTATCCTTTCACACCGCAAGATAGGAGGAAAATTTGAACCCACTTGGGAAGGGCCGTTTGTGGTTGAGGCAGTCTACTCAGGAGGCTCCTACCATCTAGTGAACTGCCAAGGACAACGACATATGCTTCCGATCAACGGACGATACTTGAAGAAGTATTACGCTACCTGATGTTTCGAAGGAATGAATTCTTCATCCCTAGAAGCACGGGCGAAGTAGTTACTTATGACTGGGTCCGAAAAAAAAAATAATAAAAAATGTGCTAAAATAAATAAAATCATGATAATAAAGTTTTCCTTGTTTTCTCTTCCATATCAAAATCTCTTCCTGATCTTATCCCACTTCATTCCTGTTAAATTTAAAAATACAAAAAGTTAAAAAAAACTGTCTTTAATAAACATTTTCTTAATGTTCTTGTTCTCAGTACAGCCCCTGATCCTTTTCCTTATCTTTTCGCGGGGAAATGTCGAACGGGCGGTTGGTCCTGAACTTTAGAAATGGCGTAAGCCTTGCACTCGACGAAAAGAGGGTGAAAGATGGAGCGATAATAGAGATTGACTCGGACTTCGCACCAGCAGGCCTGCAATACGAGGAAAGTGAATGGGTCCCAGTTGACCGAGAGGAATTGCCCAGTAAGACAGTAATAAAAGTGGGTGGCCCAAGCCACCAACCCAGCAGTAAGAAAAGGAAAACAAACAATAAGGAGGACAAGAGAATCAAGTCCGTAGTCGCTATAGCAGAGGGTAGGCTTGTCAGCGCCGCGCCCACAAAAATTTAGGAAGTACGCAGAGCTACTCTCACAGCAACTCAGCGAAGAAATAAAAATCGCCGTATCCGCAAGATGTTAACCAAACTAGTAGCGGACCAGCGCGACGAGGCAGTTGCTTTTGCTAGTACGTATACTTCAAGGATGCCAGTTCACCAGGTACCTGAAGAAAGGAGGCTAGCTCCGAGGATAACAGAAGAGAGCAGGGAAATCTTAAGGAGAACAGAAGAAGGAAGGCTACCACGCCACCAGATAAAGTCACCAGTAATGCATAACCTTGTTGCAGAAGCAACCCCGGAGGATGTCCCGACGGACACCATCCCCGAGGAGCCGAGGTATGCAGGAGAACGTGAAGGGATTGAGCCGTATATCCCACAGTACGTCACCAGGCCTCGCCATTTGCAGATTATTCTGGAATACGAGCTAGAAAGAATGCAGAATGTCGAGAAGAAAACTTTTAAATACTTCGAGAGAATCAGAGGCAGGAGGATCAATATACTAGAAGGCCTCGAGCTACATACAGACGTGTTCTCAGAATACGAACAACAACAAATCCTTGACTGCATCCGGGATTTGAAAAGAATGGGCCGAGCGGGCCTCCTAAGAGAAAACACTTACTCGGAACCCCAGAGATGGATGCCAGGGAAAGGGAGAATTATAATATAATGTGGATGCTGCTACAACTTCACAGAAGACAGGAAGGGAAACCCACCAGGGATACTCCGTCATGGCCAGATGGATCCAATGCCATTAGTCATCAAAAGGATGGTAAAGAGAATGATAACGTGGAGGGTACTGCCGGCAGATTGCATACCCAACAGTTGCATCATTAACATTTACAAGAGGGGTGATTGCATACCCCCGCACATAGATCACCACGACTTTGTCAGACCTTTTTGCACAGTTTCTTTTCTGAACGAGTGTAATATCATGTTCGGATCCGACCTCCGGATAAGCGAGCCCGGAGTGAGTTCCGAGGACCGGTAATGATACCATTACTGGTAGGTTCCGCCATGATACTAAAGGGCAACGGAGCAGATGTCGCTAAACATTGCATACCGGGAGTACCAATGAAGCGGATCTCAGTTACTTTTAGAAGGATGGATGACAGGAAGGCACCTTACCACTTCCAGCCAGACCCGGAGCTAGAGAGCCTCCGGCCTTACGAGTTGTGAGTTACATGGAAAATATCACACCTCCAACGTACATCCATACGGCATCCTTGCTAAGGATGGCTTGGAAGGTGATGTTATTGACCATGTACCTCACTATTCAGACATGGATTTCTGACAGATACCTTTTTTTGGATGGACCGACAAAGATCATACATAGTCCGTTTTGAGTCTACATGTATTGTATGAGATGTATTCCAGATCGAGTTGTACGATGTATCTTCAACATGATTGGAATGAAAGTGACCATGTCACATTTGGCCTTCACCTCTTTTAGTGCAAATTGATCGGGAAACGCCATTAAAGTTAAATGAACTTCGAACAAAGAACAGAAAAGAAACAAAAAGAATAAAAGAAAACTTTCCTTAAAAATCTAAAAGAAAAATGATGAACACCAAATTCACATGAACATTAAATGAATGATAAAATAAATTTGAGTGGTTAAAAGACAAACAAAATGAACATAAATTCCAAATCAAATCTCAATAAAATTCAAATTCAACCATCCAGATCTCAAATCAAATCTCAATCAAATTCAAACTCAATCTTCCAAATCTGAAATCCAATCCGTTCTGCTCTCTCCTTTGTCTGGGATGGAAGCGGTCGATTCCATTGACATGGAGCCACGAGGTTTTCGATTCGAATCTAGTGGCAAGGAATTATATCCAATCCAAACCAGCAACTCTCAATCAACTCTTTTGAATGGGATATGTAGCATCTACATATTCCCTCCTGATCTATTTCTTTCCATAAAAATCTTTTACAACTTTCATGAAATTCTCGAAACACCAAAATTCCACACTTTTCAAATCAACACTACAAATCTTTACAAAATCATTTACATCAAAATCAAATTCTTGGGGTTGAGGATTTTACATCCGAGACTGCATTGCTTTAGGATTCTTTCCCTATTGCAATGAAATACATCAAAATTCAAACTTTTGGGGTTGAGGATTTTACATCCGAGACTGCATTGCTTTAGGATTCTTTCCCTATCGCAATGAAATACATCAAATTCAAACTTTTAGGGTTGAGGATTTTACATCCGAGACTGCATTGCTTTAGGATTGTTTCCCTATTTCAATGAAATACATCAAAATTCAAATTCTTGGGGTTGAGGATTTTACATCCGAGACTGCATTGCCTTAGGATTCTTTCCTTATCGCAATGAAATACATCAAATTCAAACTTTTGGGGTTGAGGATTTTACATCCGAGACTGCATTGCTTTAGGATTCTTTCCCTATTGCAATGAAATACATCAGAATCAAATTCTTGGGGTTGAGGATTTTACATCCGAGACTGCATTGCTTTAGGATTCTTTCCCTATTACGATGAAATACATCAAAATCAAACTCTTGAGGTTAAGGATTTTTCATCCAATACCGCATTACTCTGAGATCTCTCCTCATTGTAGTGGTTCAATCCAATCAATTCAATTTTCTTTTGAGGTTGAAGATGTTACATCTGAAACCACAAAATTCCAATTCTCATTTCAAGTTCGAATCCCTTCAAATTAACTTTGACAAAACCTCAATTTAAATTAAAACTCCAAATTGAAATCTAAGCTCACACATCAAAACTTAAACTAAAACAAAATAAAATCTAAATTGAAATTCCCCGAGGTCATGTGATTTTGGATTCACCTCCTTTTCCTTTCCCCAGCGAGAGTTCAGGGATCTCCAGTCTCGGAGATATACTTGACACTCCCCAGCGGAAATTCTTCTACTTCATCCTAAGTTTGTCACTTAGACATCTATGTTGGTTTTGTTGATCTTTTCGGTCAACACCAATACGCGAGGTGTGCTTGGTTAGCACACCACACCTATTGGGGGTCCATTTGTTGACCTCATTTTGGATGAGGTCTTCTCTTCTTCTCTTTAGTACTTAGGATCTAGCCTTAAGCTTTTCCTTTGACTATCTTAGGGGATTAGAATCGAGACCCACCACCTAGAAATTCAAACCACTTCTTAACTCCTTGCAAACTCCACAAACTCGACTGTAGACCCCTAATCACCTAGAGGGTTGAAATCAAATGTGGAAGTTTAAAGGATGAGTTCCTATAGGACTCTTTGGCCTTAGGACTGCCCAAGGTGGCCTGGTCTGGTGAAGGGCTGACTTACACACACACTACACCTATACACTACACTTTCACACACATCCTAAAAACACACCCATACCTAACTTGACCTCCTGACTCATAAAGGTGATTCACATGGATGGTCCTTAACCCCTTAGCCCTTGGCTAAGAGGATTAGGAACAACATAGTGGATGCCTCAAATGTGTCCCTTCATGGCTCATGTGGGCTTGATATGGCTTTATGGCTCAACGAAAATGATTTCATTCCACTTACAATTACCCAATCTTCAATTTTGCAAATTTTCAATTTTTGACCCCCGTGACCCCCGGACCCGTCTAGCCTACCCAAAGCCTTTGAAATTACCCAAAATTTTCAAAATTTCCAAATCACCCAAAATTCCCCAAAATTAACCTTGAACATTTCCTAACCAATCAAGTTGATCATCCATAGCCAAAAATATCAAAAATTCCAAAAATACCTCCCAATACCCTCCAAATACCCAAAATACCCCTCTTGACCCAAAAATCCAAAACTTCAAAAAATTCCCAGAAAATTCCATAATATCCCAAATATTCCCAATTTCATTTTGTTCAACTACACCATGGGCCAATTTTATCAATGTACCACACTTTTGTCAAAACCCCCAATTTGACCCATTTTAACCCTAAGTGAACCCAATGTCAAGCCAAACCTACCCAATTGACCCAAATTCTGGTCCAATTCAATTCTAAACTTCAATTTATCATTCCCAACACCAATATAGATCAGATCCAAGTCCAATTTGATTGACATTTGAATCCAATTTCACTTTTAGCCTTAAAGCCCAATTTGGACCCATGACCCAAACCTAACCCAAACCAAACCAATTTAACTCCAATTAACCCCAAATATTTTCTAAACCTTCCCTAACATCCCCACAAACAAAACACTAACATGATTTTCCCAAAATTTAGATCCAAACCCCACTCAAATTCAACCCAAAGCCAAAAAACCCAATTGTGACATAAACCCAAACCTAACCCAAATAAGCCCAAACCCCAAAATCAAAACCCAACCAAAGCCAAAGCCTCTTTGAAACACTCCCATAAACATTTCCCAACATTTATTTTACATCAATTTCAACCTTAGCCCATCATTGGCCCAAGTTAGCCCAATTTGACCTACATTGGCCCATTTACCAAAGAGGTCCAAATCCAATCCAATTCAAGCCCAAAACACTTCAAATTTGTTCCAAATCATTCATGAAACATTCCTAAATTAAATTAAACACTTATTGGACCCAATCCTTTGCAAAATTACCATCCTAAAATCCATTTTAAAATCCAAAAGCCCACTTCTCTAAACAATTTTAAAAGCCCACCTTCACTAAATTTCAAAGGCCCAAAATTCATCCAAAGTCCATATGACACTCTTCTTCATCATGCATTCAATTAAAATCATCCCTTAAGTCCTAAATCAATCATCAAATGGTTCCAAAACAAGCCATATGCCAAATCCCATCAAATCACCCCTAAATTACCAAAATTTCTAAAATCCTTTTTCATGAAATTGACCAAGCTTTTCCCCAAGCCAAAGACAAGCCATGAAGCCACTCTTAAGCCACATGCAAGCCATGTGAGTTGCTCACATGTGACCTTACCACATTGGGCAAAAGGAGGAGGTCCTTTCCACATTCCCATAAGGTGATTATCCACTCCCATAATTCCCCTTAACCATGCTTATGCCTAATTGTGCTTGGATGGTGACTTGACCCTACTGATTATGCTGAACCAAATCCCTTTCCCTTCAGCCTAAACCAAGCATTGGGTGGTGCACCTAGCCCAAAGGGATGGGTTGACCAATTTGAGATAAAATGAGCCTTCTCCCATACCATTCTAATCCAAGCTTTTGACACATGGCATTTGCCAATTGCCTACACTAAACCCCAGCCCTGACCCACCTGAACAAGATGGTGACCAGTGCCTGGCCGGCCAGCCACCAGGCCGCCAGAAAACACCACACCCGAGAGCTCACATGTGAGCCAACATTGAAATTCTCCCTTGCTGAGCTGCCCCATGCCCAGTGGCCACCATGGCTGTTCTTCTCCTCACCAGAGCAGCTGATCCCAAGCCCTAACTCCCCCTGTGAGAGCCTCCAGCCAGCTCTATTTAAACACCCCATCTCTCGACCATGGGAGAGGTGCTGAACCAAACTTAAGGAAACTCTACCAAAATCATTCCCACCACTCTCTACACATAGAGCATTTGATCCCCACTGGATTCCAGCCCCAATTCCCTCTAGCTGAGCTCAATTTTGAGTTCAAACTTCAGCACAAAACCAGGACACTTCTTCACAGTGAGCCAATCCCCAAATTGATTGGTCCTACACCTTCACCAGACCAAGGGAAGAAGTCCACCAGCAAAAGCCCCCTCTCCAAGCCACCCATTGCTTCTAGCCTCCAAGCTTTGTGATCGGGCTTGGTCGAAATCATACCTAGACAATTCATCAGGCCAGGAGACTTCATCTGGAGCTTGCTTGGACCCAATTGAAGGTGACACAACCCTAAGATTGAAGCCACACTTCTCTGAGCTAAGGTATGAGCTAACTCTTTATCCTGAGCTTCTGGAGATTCTCCATTTCAAATGCCTTAATTTCAATGCATGATCACCGTATAGATGTATTCGTCTCTTCAAGGCGAATCCATAGAGCACAAGAACACGAAAATTCGTTAAGTATTGAGTGAGATATTAGGGATTTAGTGTGGACGATTCTCGGGCTAGGAGGCTTGGAGACGATGAACGGATGTCGTTCATTTAATACACGCGCAGACAGACGGCCAGGATCGCATCGGATGAGGAGACGGAAAGATACAGCGGGCCCCTAGAGCGCTGATTCGGATGGCGGAGCCGAATCAGAAGACGACACGCGGCGCTTTGGAGATGCCTAGGTTGAGTTGGCGCCGCGTGGATAAGTAGAAAAATAGGTTATTTTCTTATTTATTTAATTCCTTAAACTTCAAAAATGCATAACTTTGTGTAGGAAAATCAAAAAAATAAAATAAAAATACCCTCTTGCTCAGCAAACAGAGAAGAATAATGTGGAAAAGGAATCATTTAATTTCATCAAGTACTTTATTTTTAATGATTTATTTAATCTCTGCATTATTTTAATTCTCCATGCATATAGGAAATTCACCATGGCATGAGACCATAGGGCTTTTGAAGCCTCTGAACTTGGGAATATTCCCTGAATTTTCTAAGGTCAGAGGCCATCCCTATGAGAAGTTATTGATTTTTCAAATTCATGTTGCTATTTTGAGTATTTTAAATCCAATAAATAGCATGTTATGAAATAAATTCTAGGAAAATTTGGTGATGTTTCTTATGACCAGAGGACTCTAGGAAAAATATGTTTTGAATTAATCCAATTGGAATAATCCTAATTAACTTAAACACCCAAAATAGGTCCCTAATTAATTAGAGCTAATCATACATCAAATTGACATGAAATCAATTCTCCACTAACCTTTAGGATCAGAGGAACCCACCATAAAAATTTGAAGTCAATTGGACTTGGTTAACCCTACTAAATGGGTTGATTAAGCCATTTAGCCAATTTAAACTTTAAAAATTCATAACTTTCAAAATACTTTTCAAAAATTCACCAAATTGGTTTTGGAGCCTCCCTGATATTAGGGGAATTTAAGAAAATTAAAATTTCAATTTTTTAAAAAGTTGATTTTTTGCATTATTTTAATATTTTTAATAATTAAAAAATAATAAAAATCACAAAAATAATAAAATTCACCAAAATGTCACATTTTGAATTTTAATCACTTAGGAACAAACCCCATATTTTTCTTAAGTCTCTATAATGAGATATTAAATTTTAAAGCCCTAGGGTAATTTTAAAATTAAAAAATGTATTTTTTAGGATTTCCACTAAAATAATTCTAATAAATCAAAGAAAAATCAAAAAATTGCAAAAATTTATTCTCTGATTTCCTTGATATCAGAGAGATTTTTGAAAAATATAAAATTTATTTTTCAACATTTATTTTATTTTTAAATTAATTAATACTCCAAAATTCAAAATAATTATAATAAAAAGAATATAATTAAAAAAATCACCAAAATTGGTCCAAGTGGTCCTCTACTGATCAAGAATGTCCCATAATTTTCTTAAGGACAGAAACTTTCCCTTGGTCATATTATTAAATTTTCCTTGGAAATCCCTATTTTCCACCAAAAATAATTACATAAATAAATAAAATACAGAAAAATCACATTTTCTCCTCTCATGTCTTTATTGACATATGAGTGAAGTCACATAAAAATTTCAAGTTCATTTGACCTCAATTTAGTGAGTTATGAAATTATTAAGCTTGAAGGGCAAAATGGTAATTAAAATTTTAACCTTTAATTAAAACTTTAGGCTTAATAAAATTAAAGAGTAAAATATTTGATCCTAATCTGATTTGGATGATTAAAATTTAAATAATTAAAGGGTAGAAACCTACTAAACAATTTAAAAATAATTAAAATAAACCTTAATTAAATAATTGATTAAATTTGGAAGAATAATAAAATTGGAATTATTAAAATAGGGATATTATTAGGAAGAGATTTGTTCTTTAATTTAAGAATCCCTAAATTAATCATCTCAATAATGTTTAATTCCTAATTAAAATTATAATCCAAATTTAAGATTTAAAATGCTAAAAGACTTAATCATTAAATTAAACTAAAGTTAAATTATTTAAATTAAACCCTTTTAAAATTTCAATTAAATTAATACTTTAACAATTACAATTAAATCATCTTTAAAACCTAAAAAATAAAATATTAAATTAAAATTAAAAATTAAATTAAATTAAAATTTAAATTAAATTAAATTAAATTAAATTAAATTAAAGTAAATTAAATCAAATTAAATCAAATTAAATTAAAATTAAAATTAAATTAAATTAAATTAAATTAAATTAAATTAAAGTAAGTTAAGTCAAATTAAATTAAATCAAATTAAATTAAATTAAATTAAATCATATCAAATCAAAATAAATTGAATTAAATTAAATTAAATAATAGAATCAAGTTAAAATTAAAATCATATCAAATTAAATTAAGTTAAAATTAAAACTAAACCAAATTAAATTAAATTAAAGTTAAATGAAATTGAATTAAAAATAACATCACCTAAGACATAAAGAAATTCAAAAATAAAAATGAAGCAACTTGAACACTATTCCAAATTTAAATCCGTTAACTGAAATTAAATTAACTCACAAACCATTTGAACATCAATTTGCCCTCGAAAGCTTTTGTTGTCATAACTCCTAAACAGAACGTTAAATGAAATGTTACTTCCCTCATAGGATATTCAAATGTCCTAGTTCACTGAGTAAGATAACAACAAAACTTGAATTCCCGGACGATTAATTCATTTGTATAATTAAATTCATTTGGACTTAAAACAATTCTAGCCATATTGAAAAGATGTTTGAGATTCTTCTTAAACACTTTCTCAATATGATAGGATATTTATAAGAACAATTGAACTTAATTGTTCTTTGATGAGGAAAATTGTCCTCAAACCAAAACACAAGAACCTAGACGTCATAAGAAATGACTAGCTATAGGATTAGGAATTTGGTAGAAAACCATAACCCTTCCCTTAGCTTTACCTAGGAACTTGCTTAAATATTCTAAATTGTGTTTAAGTGCAGCTTGGGATGACGGGAAGACCCTCCAGGTACGCTTTTATTTTGTTGCAATTTATTTAACCGCATCGCACTTACTTTTCTTGCATGATAAACAACTGTTGCATGAAAACCCACACTTTTAGGATAGTCCCTAAAACTGAAACCAAAATTAAATTAAAAATCATTGCAAGATAAAATTCACCGCCATAACATTTCAAAATATAAAACAACTCAAAATTTAATCACAAACCGAACACAAAACTGCAATTACAACTAAATTAAAACGTCTTGTTGGATGATCGGGAATACCTCGGATGATGTAACCTACATGTTGCTAACGGGATTTCCCACGGTCTAAATGAAAGTGTGGAACTCATTCAGTTGAGTTTAGCAAATTCATCTGGACTAAGTGAATCCGATAAAAATAACGATGCCGGAAGGATGGAACCGCGGGATCTTAACCGGTGTTGTTATAATCAACTTTAAGATTTGTTTAATTAAAATATTAAAAAACACCTGGATTTTAAGATTTTCTCTAAACTAGAACACTTCCCTCATCTCCTGATTTATGACTTCTAAAACTAAACCTCTGCAACAACAAGGAGCTCGGAGCATGGTGGGCAGCACGACCATCGTCATCAGCAAAACAACTCTACATCAGCTAAACATTCCTAGAATTAAACAACATAGTCATAGGATTTTGAGGTAGTTTGCCTAGTGCAATATAAATCCTCAACTCTTCGTTAGGCATTTGCATGATCATGTCTTGTAAATTAAGCCCTAACCGGTCTTAGGACTCCGAGGTAGTCGTTTGGTACGACATAAACCCTCACATCTTCAAGGTTATTTGTATGATTTTATCATACAAATATAAGTCCAAATTAATTAAAATTGGCAAGATCAAAACATTAAATAAACATTAGGGCCTTCCTAAATTCAAGCCAAAAAATAGGATAGTCGGGAAATTACCGAAGTTCGCTTCGAATCTGTAATTTCTCCTATTTTTCTTCCTTTGAATTCCCAAAACAAAATGTTCCAAATTTGATCCATTCCCTATTGAAATTCCAAAATTCAATCCCTTGAAAACTTAAACTTTGAGATTCTTGAGAGCAGAATTATTGATTATTATCGAGTGTTTTCTTAGGTGATTCCCGTCACTTAAGATGTAATTAACTATAGGGGCTTTCCCTTATAGGGAATTTTAAGAACCCAAGTAATATAAACCCTGTGTAATGCTTTCATATTAAGCAGGGGAATTTGTCGGCTTATAAAATTGGTTCGCAGACCAAACGGATGTCACAAATCTTCTAGTTTATTTAATCGAGCCCCATCACCAAACAGGTGTGTCTATTCTTCGAGATAGATACACGAGTTTGTGATGCGGTGCTCGTTTATATAAACTATTCGGGATGTGAGATCAGTTTGATTTCATATCTTAAAATTTTCAAATTTAAAATTATTTTCCAAATCAAATACTACTTTTCAAATTATTTATTTAAATTAAATTAAAAATTTGCCGACAATTTCTGTTAGGCGACCCCCTTTTCAAAATAAAACACACAACCTAAAAAAATATGCTGACAGTGTCCAAGGCTCTCATGGCTTCCATGTGGCTCATGTATGGCTTCATGGCTTGCCTATGGCTTAGGATAAAGCTTGGTCAATTTCATGGAGGTAGAATTTAGGAATTTTGGTATTTTGGTGGAGAATTTTCATGAAGCTTGATTTAGAATGGTTTAATGATGATTTTGAAACTTAGGGGTGATTTTGATTAAATGGATGATGTGGAGAAATGTCATGTGGGCTTTGGATTGAAAACTTGGGATTTTGAAATGGTTTAAGGAAGTGGGCCTTTAGGTTTGAAAATGGGCTTTTAAATGGAAAAATTTGGTGTGATTTGGGTTTGAATTGGGTTGGATTTGGGCTTCTTTGGTAAAGAGGTTAATGTAGGTCAAATTGGGCTAATTTGGGCCAATGTTGGGCTAGGGTTGAAATTGATGTAAAATTAATGTTGGGAAATGTTTATGGGAGTGTTTCAAAGAGGTTTTTACTTTGGTTGGGTTTTGGTTTTGGGATTTGGGCTTATTTGGGTTAGGTTTGGGTTTAGGTCAAAATTGGGCTTTTTGGTTTTGGGTTGAATTTGAGTGGGGTTTGGGCCCAAATTTTGGGCAAATTATGTTAGTGTTTTGTTTTTGGGGATGTTAGTAAGGTTTAGGAAATATTTGTGATCAATTGGAGTTGAATTGGGTTAAATTGGGTCAAGTTTAGGTCATGGGTCAAAATTGGGCTTTAGGCTAATAAATTGCAATTGAATCCAAATGTCAATCAAATTTGACATGTATTTGGTCTAAATTGATATTGGGTATATTGAATTGAAGTTTAGGATTGAATTGGACCAAATTTGGGGTCAATTGGGGAGGTTTGGTTTGACATTGGGTTCATTTGGGTTAAGAATGGGTCAAATTGGGGGTTTTGAGAAAAGTGGGATACATTAAAAAAATAAGCCCATGGTGTAGTTGAACAAAATGAAATTGGGAATATTTGGGATTTTCTGGAATTTTCTGGGAATTTTTGGAATTTTTGAATTTTTTGGCTAAGAGGGGCATTTTGGGTATTTGGAGGGTATTGGGGGGTATTTTTGGAATTTTTGGTATTCTTAGCTATGGATGATCAATTTGATTGGTGAGGAAATGTTTAGGGCTAGTTTTGGGGAATTTTGGGTGATTTGAAAATTTTGGAAGATTTGGGCAATTTTAAGAGCTTTTGATAGGTTTGATAGGTCCCCTGGGTCAAAAATTGAAATTTTGAAAAAAAGAAGATTGATCAAATATGAGTGAAATGGAAGCACTTTAATTGAGCCATGAAGCTATGTTAAGCCTATATGAGCCATGAGAGGATTCATTTGAGGCATTCACTATGTTGTTCCTAACCCTCTTAGTCAGGGGCTTAGGGGTTAAGGTCCATCCATATGAATTGCCTAAATGAGTCAAGGAGTCAAGTTGGATATGGGTGTGGTTTTAGGATTTGGATTGTGTGTGTGAGAGTGTAGACTATGAGTGTAGTGAGTGTGTAAGTCAACCCTCACTGGACCGAGCCACCTGGTGGTGGTCCTAAGGCCAAAGAGTCTTATAGGGAACTCATCCTTTAAACCTTCACTTTTGATCTCAATCCTCTAGGTGATTAGGGGTCTACAATCAAGCTTGTGGGGTTTGCAGGGAGACAAGAAGTGGTTTAAATTTCTAAAGGATGGGTCCCAATTCTAGTCCTCTAAGATAGTCGAAGGAAAAGCCTAAGGCTAGATCCTAAGCACTAAAGAGGGAAGAGAAGACCTCATCAAAAATGAGGTCAACAAATGGACCCCTAATGGGTGTGGTGTGCTAACCAAGCACACCACACGTATTGGCGTTGACCGAAGAGATCAACAGAACCAAAACAGATGTCCGAGTGACAAACTTAGGACGAAGTGTAATAAATTTCCACTGGGGAGTATCAGGTAAATCTCCAAGACAGAAGATTCAAGAACTCTCGCTGGGGAAAAAGGAGGTGAGTTTCAGATCACAAGATTTCAAGAGATTGGATCTTAGATTCATTTCATTTTTTATTTCAAGTTTTAATTTTGAGTTTGAATTTCAATTTGAGTTTCAATTTCAATTTTATGCGGAGAAAAGAGTAGGGCGGAGGCCTACCCGAATGCATTCGTATGCTGAGAAGGAAGCAGGACTGAACCTATTCCAATTGTGTATGCTGAGAAGGATTAGGACTAAGCCTATCCCAAAAGCTGAGAATTGCTGAGAAGGGAGTAGGGCGGAAGCCTATCCCGAATGCTGAGATTGCTGAGATGGGAGTAGGGCGGAAGCCTATCCCGAATGCTGAGATTGCTAAGATAGGAGTAGGGCGGAAGCCTATCCCGAATGCTGAGATTGCTGAGATGGGAGTAGGGCGGAAGCCTATCCCGAATGCCGAGATTCGTCGAGATGGGAGTAGGGCGGAAGCCTATCCCGAATGCTGAGATTGAAATGAGATGTGAAAGTGTTCCATATCCTATGGGAATCAATCAAAGTCTGATTACTTGGCGAAGGGTACGAACACATGCCATCCGAATCAAATTGAAAGTTCTTTGTGATTCTGAAATCATCCCGAGAGAGGGTTTCAAAGGAAGTCCGGAATAGATCTTGATTTGAAGAAGGATTGGAGGATTTGAAAAGATGGACTTAAACTAGAATTCAATTTGAGCTATAGATTTGTTTTGTTTGTTCTTTAACTATCCCATTTTTTTATTGTTTATTTGGTGTCCATGTAGATTTGAAATTCTTTTTAATGTTTGGATTTTTATGAAGAGAGTTCTTATTTATTTTCCTTTTATTTTCTGTTATTTGTTAGAAGTTCATTTAACTTCAATGGCGTTTCCTAGTCAATTTGCACAAAAAGTGGTGAAGGCAAAATGTGACATGGTCATTTTCATTCCAATCTTGTTGAAGATACATCATACAACTCGATCTGAAATATTTCTCATACAATCCATGACTCAAAACGGACTATGTATGATTCTTGTTGATCCATCCAAAAAGTATCTGTTAAATCCATGTCTGAATAATGACATACACGGTCAATAACATCACCTTCCAAGCCACCCTTAGCAGGAATGTTGCATGGATGTGCATTGGAGGTGTGCTATTTCCCGTGTAACTCACAGCTCGTAGGGCCGGAGATTCTCCAATTCTGGATCTGGCTGGAAATGGTATAGTGCCTTTCTGTCATCCATCCTTCTAAAGGTGACGGAGATCCGCTCGCCTGGTACTCCAGGTATACAATGTTTTGCGATGTCTGCTCCATTTCCTTGTAATATCATGACATAACCTACCAGAAGTGGTATCTCCATCAGCCCTCGGAACTTACCCGGGCCTGCTATCCGAAGGTCAGATCCGAACATGATATTGCACTGGTTAAAGAACGAAACTATGCAGAAAGGTCTGACAAAGTCGTGGTGGTCTATGTGTGGAGGTATGCAGTCGCCCTTCTGATAAATGTTGATGATGTAACTGTTGGGTATGCAGTCTGCTGGCAGTAACCTCAACGTTATCATTCTTTTCACCATTCTTTTAATTATTCTCGGAATTGGATCTACCTCACCATGACGGAGTATCGCTGGTGGATTTCATTTTCTGTCCTCTACGAAGTTATAGCAACAACTGCATTGTATTGTGACTCTTCCTTTCCCTGGCATCCATTTCAGGGGTTCTGAATAAGTCTTTTCTCTCAGACGGCCTGCTCGACCCATCTTCTGAAGTTCTAGAATGCAATCCACAATCTGTTGTTGCTCGTATTCTAAGAATTCACCCGTGTGTAAATCGAGGCCTTCCAAAATGTTGATTCTTCTACCTCTAATCCTTTCAAAGTATTCAAAAGTTTTCTTCTCAACATTTTGCATTCTTTCTAGCTCATATTCTGGGATGATTTGCAAGTGACGAGGCCTAGTAACGGATTGCGGGATGTATGGCTCAATCCCGTCACGTTCTCCTGCATACCTTGGCTCCTCGGGGATTGTCTCTGTCAGGACATCCTCCAGGGTTGCTTCCGCAACAAGGTTCTTCAGATATGGTATCTCTGTCTGGCGTCGAGGCGATCTCTCGACCTCTAATCTTCTCAGAGTTTCCTTTATCCTTTCCGTTGTTCCTGGAGTTTGTTCTCTCTTTTCAGATTCCTGATGAACCGGTATCTTTGAAATGTGTGTGTTTGCGAAGGTGGTTATCTCCTCGTGTTGATCTGCTGCAAGTTTAGTCAACATCTTGCGAATACGGCGATTTTTATTCCTTCTTTGAGTAGCAGTGAGCGTAGCTCTCATCACTTCTTGAACTTCTACGAGCGCGGCGCTGACGAGCCCGCCCTCTGCCGTGGCAACAACTGACTTGATTTTCTTGCTTTCCTCGGTGTTTGTCTTTTTTTCTTGTTGCTGGATTGGTGGCTTGGGCCACCCATCTTCATTACTGTCTGGTTATGAAGCTCCTCTCGGTCCACTGGGACCCGGTCATTTTCTTCATACTGTAGGCTGGCTGGTGTGAAGTCTTTCTATCACTGCTCCATCCTTCATCCTCTTTTCATCGAGTGCGAGACTCACGCCATTTCTAAAGTTTAGGACCAACCGCCCGTTCGACATTTCCCTGCACAAAAGACAAGGAAAGGATCAGGGGTTGTACTAAGAACAAGAACCTTAAGAAAATATTTATCACTGAAGATTTTTATTCACTTATTTTAATTTTTAAGGAAATTAGGAAAAGATGAAGAAAGATCAGGAACAAGATTTGATTTGAACGGAAGGGTAAAACTTTATTATTATGATTTTCACACATTTTATTTTTAGTACATTTTATTTATTTATTTTTATGTTTTTGGGTTCGGACCCAGTCACAAAGTGATTGTCTCAACTGTGTTTCTAGGGATTAGACTCTATTTTAGAGGCCACCCTTCGAAACATCAGGTTGCGTAATACTTTTTGAAATATCGTCCATTGATTGGAAGCATTTGTCGTTCTCCTTGGCAATTCACAAGTTGGTAGGAGCCTCCTAAGTAGACTGCCTCAACCACAAACGGCCCTTCCCATGTTGGTTCAAATTTGCCTCCTATCTTGCGATGTGCAAGAATAGGTCTTCTGAGAACAAGAACTAAGTAATCAACTTTGAAAGTTCTTGGGCGGACCAGTTTATCATGGGCCTGGATCATCTTAGCTTGGTACAGTTCCAAATTTTGTTACGCTACAAGTCTTTTTCCTTCCAAGTTTTCCAGTTCTTCCAGTCGTAATCTGGCATTTTTTTCTGTAGTAATTTTACTTGCAACTGCAATCCTGAGTGATGGAAGTCGGACTTCCAAAGGTAAAATCGCCTCGGACCCGTACACTAAAGTGTAAGGTGTAGATCGAGTAGGAGTCCTGAAAGTCGTCCTGTAGGCCCATAAGGCTTCTAACAACTTCTCGTGCCAATTTCTCTTATTATCGTCCAAAGTTTTCTTTAAGATTTGAACGAGAGTTTTATTAAAAGCCTCGGCCAAGCCGTTTGCTCTTGGGTAGTAGATTGTTGAGTATCGCCAGTCGATTCCATGTCTCCTGACAAAATTGCTAATTTTTGTGCTTCTGAATGCGGACCCATTATCTGAAATGATTCTGCGCGGTACTCCGAAATGGTAGACGACTTGATTTTTTAAAAACTGGAGCACGTGGTGTGTCTTTACTTCTCTGAGTGGAACTGCTTCTGCCCATTTAGAAAAGTAGTCTGTAGCTGCAAGGATGAAGCGATGTCCTCTTGAAGAAGGCGGTTCTATCGGACCCACTATATCTGTGCCCCAACACTCAAATGGCCACGATGCAATTGTCGGATGTAGCACATTTGGAGGTTGTTGTAAAACCACTCCGTGCACTTGGCACTGGTGACAACTCTTGGCAACTTTCACGCAGTCGGTCATCATCGAGGGCCAGTAATACCCTAGTCTTTTAATCTTCATTTTCATTTTCGGGCCCGACTGATGAGCGCCACAAAGTCCTGAATGCACTTCTTTGACAATTTCACGAGCCTCGGACCTGCTCAGGCATCTTAACCATATCTGATCAAAAGACCTTTTGTATAATGTATCGTTTATTAATGCGTAAGACAGAGTTCTTTTCTTGATTTGATGTGCTAATGACTTATCGTCTGGTAATTTCTCTATTTGCAGGTAGTCTATTATCGGCTGACGCCAATCTTCTGTGTTTTTCGTCACTGCTGCAACTAATTCCTCTACTTTTTCTGATCTCTGTATCATATCCATGTCAAGCTGTGATAGGACCTGTCGTCCTTGAACTGACACTTCAACTGACTCATCTTGTAAGCATGCAAATTCTTTTGCAAGGCGAGCTAGCACATCCGCGAGAGCATTTTTTCTTCTGGGGATCATGTAGATTGTTACATTCGGAATTTGTTCCAACAGTTTCATGGCATACTTCGAGTCTTGGCTTTAAGATACTGTATTGTCCTGCGACCTATTGAATGATCAACTGAGAATCTCCGTAGATGTTGATATATGTTATTCCCATCTGAATGGTTAGTTCTAGTCCTGTTATGAGGGCCTCGTATTCTGCCTCGTTGTTTGTGCACGGCTCTGTTAAATGGTAGGAGTATCTTAACATCCCCCGCTCCGGTGTTATAAAGATTAGTCTGATTCCTGCCTTACCGAGCACTATCGTTTGCAATTCTTTGTCTTTCTGTGCTGAGGACGCTCCTTCGAAGTATAGTTCCCAACGTCGATCATCAGCGTCTTCTAGGCTCATTATCTGCTCGTCTGGCAAGTCGTCCTTGAGAGGCGATTCTGCTAGCAAAGGGTGTGCTGCAAGGAAATCTGCTAGGATTTGTCCCTTTACGGCACGAAGAGGAACGAAAGTTATGTTGAATTATAATAGTATCATCGACCACCTGGCAAGCCTACCAGAAAGTGTTGGACGGGTCATCAAATATTGCAACGGATTAACTTTCGAGATAAGGTTGACCTTATGAGAGAGCATGTATTGCCTGAGTTTCTGTGCGACGAAGATCAGGGCCAAACAATGCTTCTCAATTGGAGGGTACTTTACTTCCGTCAGAATCAGACGACGGCTTAAGTAGTAGAGAGTATTTTCTTTTCCCTCATCATTGACCTGGGCTAGCAGGGCTCCAAGGGAGTCGTCTAGAGCCACGGTATAAAGTATCAACGGTCTACGTGAGACTGGGGCTGCTAAGACAGGAGGTGTCATTAAATATTGCTTAATGCCCTCGAAGGCCCATTGGCATTTCTCTTCCCAAATGAATTTAGCGTCCTTTTTAACTAATGCCGAGAAGGGCTGACACCTACCTGAAAAGTTTGACATAAAGTGTCGAAGATATGCTAGCTTCCCTTGAAAGGATCGCAGCTGTTTTAAAGTTTTGGGAGGCGGCATTTCTAAGATAGCTTTAATCTTTTTCGGATCAATTTCAATCCCACGATGTCGGACAACAAATCCTAAGAATTTCCCGGAGGTAACGCCGAAGGCGCATTTTAAGGGATTCATCTTAAGGTTGTATTGTCGTAGTCGCTTGAAGACAATTCTCAAATCATACAGGTGATCTTCCTTCAGTTTGCTTTTGATGACCACATCATCCACATAGCACTCAACTTGGTTGTGAATGAGCTCATCAAAAATCTTTGTCATTGCTCTTTGGTATGTTGCTCCCGCGTTCTTTAGTCCGAATGGCATTACTGTGTAGCAATATACTCCGATCGGTGTTCTGAATGTCGTGAGTTTTTCGTCTTCCGGTGCCATCTTTATCCGGTTGTATCCCGAAGATCCATCCATGAAAGAGAATATTTCATGTGTTGAAGCGATGTCGATCATTAACTCCGGAATTGGTAGCGGAAATTCATCCTTTCGGACATGCTTTGTTCAAGTCTTCGAAATCCACGCAGATTCTCGATCCGACCATTCTTCTTCCCGATCGGTACCACATTGGCTAGCCAAGTAGGGTATTGTTCTTCACGAAAAAATTTAACGTCGATTAGCTTCTTAACTTTAGCTATTACTTGTTGTTCAATTTTAAAACGCATCTTCCTGGAAGCTTGTCTGACTGGAACGGAAGTAGGATCTACTCCTAACCTGTGAACTGCGACTTCTGGAGCTAAACCTGGCATTTCGTCATAACTCCAAGCAAAACAGTACTTGAATTCCATTAATAGCTTGATCATTTCCTCGGAATCTTCTTTATTGAGTAAGGAGCTAACAAAGGTTGGTCTAGACTTTTCGCTAGTACCTAAGTTAACTTCCATTAACTCATCTATCAGTAGATTTGATTTCTTCTTCAAACTCTGGTGGAGAGTCTCCAATTTGCAGATCTTCAAGCTCTTCTGTAGTTTCCAAGTAGTCTTCATTAGGTTCGCAAGTCACAACCGAACAAAATTCTGTATCGTCAACTGAACCTACTGTGCCAAATCCGAGACCATGTTTTGAATTGGGAGGCCGACCGGCATTATTCCATAATTTTTCGAAGTGTTGTGCTCGGCCTTTTGTCCATTGTCGAGGTAAGACACCATGCTGAATTAAATTTTGAACACAGGGAGAGTACCACTCAAAAGGTAATTCCATTAATTTGGAAGAAGCGACATCTTCAAATTGTACATCGTTTTCGCATCGAAGAAGAAGCGCCATCGTAAAATTTGATTGGCTTTCAGCATCGCGTTATGTACTTCTTTGACCACCATACCCTCGATCTTATTAGACTGGATCGGGGTCAGGGTCATAGTGTGTACATAGTGGTTAATCTTCTCGTACATCGATTTGTATTCTTTGTTTTTCTCATCTTCGAGAGAAATCTTGAATTGTGGTTTCTTCCGGTTTATTGTAGCTATTTCTTTCTTGACTTCCTCTTCTTCCTCAGAGCTGTTCTCCCAATCAACATTGATCATCGGCTTTTTCTGTCCAACTGTCCCAGTGTCTCTTCCACGACCTCATCCCCGCCTCGACCTCGGGTGCGAGTTCTCGGAGAAACCTTCACCATCTCGTCGTAAGGGAGTGGTGAGTGACTGTTGGACTAGAACTTTAGGTTCTTCATTGTCTCGAATTTCTTTTGCTTCATTTGGCACGGTGTTTCTGGAGAAGATTGATTTCTTCGGAGGTGTGTAATAAGCTGCATCTTCATGGGCTCCAATCTTATGTACGGAGAAATGTTGCAAATCACCCTTAATGCACTGTTCTCCTCCTTAGTAGTATTTTATGCACTGATGCAGAGACGACGGTACCATCCGGTTCTCATGTATCCACGGTCGGCCCAGTAGCACGTTGAACGATGTTTCAGAATCAATTATATGGAATTTTGCGGTTGTCTTTGCTAAATCACTGGTCTTCATCAACAGTGTTATTGATCCAAGGGCTCTTTCTCCTTTCTGGTTAAATCCTCTTAGTAACATCTTGTTCGCCTCAAGCTCGCGAGCATCAATTTCCAAGTATGCTAGCGTCCGAAGATTCATTATGTTGATCGATGCTCCTGGATCCACCAATACTCTGGAGAGCGTAAATTTTCCGATTAGTAATCGAAATGTACAATGGTCGGTTGTGATCGGCCGTCCCAAGTAAGTAGATCACTGTCCGTGAAGGTAACACATCACTGTTCCTTTAACGAGCAAACCTCGTCTAAGGAATCTCCGGCCATCTGAGCTAAACAAATCTCTGGATCAAGTAAGGCCTTGATTAGAGCTTCCCTCATCTCTTTTGATAAGATGAGAGCATCGTAGATGCTCGGTCTGGCGGTAGTTTCCTAAGATGGGCTAGCACGTTATAGTCCACTTTGTTACCATGTGTCTCGGCTTCTTCCCGAATGGGCAATTCTTCTGCTGGGGTTGATTCTTCCTGAACAATCACTTGCTTTCCTTTGTCTTTTGGACCCATTCTTGGAGGTAGAACCCTTCCGCTCCTTAAATTGACTTCTGTGATTTCTTCTGAATCTAGTACTGAGTTTACAGGTGTCTCCTTTTGAATCGGCATGATAGGTTCTTCTGGAGTCGCTTGGGAATCTGAAAGCTCTAACTCTATTGTGATTGGAGTTCCTTGAAATTCACAAATAAATTCATTACTTGTTGAACTTTCGTAGCCTTCTTGGTGAATGTCTCCTTTTTCATTGTGATTGTCGAGGTTGTGTATGATTTGAGAATTATTATTGGTATCGAAATCGGGATCCAGATTAGATTGGTTGTCGTTAGTTATGTAATCATTAGAAACAGTCAAAACGTAGCCAACGCCATAACTCTTATCATTATAAGATCCCGCCGAATCGAGCAAATAATCATACAGAGTCAGAGGTTCGAGGAATTTCTCCCCCAAATCGGAAACAACCATCCTAGGATAAGCAGCCCCTAGTCTAGCCTTAGGAGACTCGGTCCTTTCTTCTTCTACAATCTCCTTCTTTTCCATGATCTTTTCTTCCTGGGGTGGTTCTTCAATTGCCGGCTTGACAGGTTTCAAACTCTGAGTTGAAGCACGCGCCGAAGCGGTTTGGATGAGATCCAAAATTTTCTTCGATGACTTCATCCAAGCGGTACCCCATCCATCATCGGTCGTGTAAGGGTCTATCGGAACAATGGGATCCGTTGAAATAACATTGACAGAACCTCCTTTCTGGGGTTCTTTCATGTATTCCTTTGGGATCGTTATGTTCCCTTTTCGGAGATTGTTGTCAAGCCAACTTTTGAAGGTAATGCAATCTTCTATCTTATGTCCAAGCATCTGGTGGTAAGGGAAGTAGTTGGGATGGTCTTTCTTGTTAACTTCTTCTGGCTTCTTGGGTTCTGGCAGTCAAAATCGAAGTCTTCATCAAACCGCGGAACATCTTTGCACTCGCCTCATTCTTGAATGGATATTCTCTATTTATGAGCTCCTTTAACGTGCGCTGTGGGCGACGCGGTTGCTCATATTGTTGGGTTGGCTGATAACCGGGTTGAGGTTGTTGGTAGTTCTGCTGAGGTTATTGATAGTTGGGCTGCGGTTGCTCCAACTGTATTTGCATTGGCTGTTTTCCCTTATCGACTGCCGCGACGATCCCGTATTTCTTTTCAAATGTCTTTATGGGCTTCTGTTTGTCTGTTTTGTCAACAAAACTTAGTTGTTTCACTTCCTCTTGCAAGCTTCCGACCTTGCTTAACAACTTCTCGAAAGTCTTAATTGTAAATCCCTTAAGGAGAAGTGCTATTGGGCAGTGAATGCTTTTAAGCAAAATACCGACTGCATGCTGCTCTTGTAACTGTGGCTCACACTTCATGCTTAGATTTCTCCATCGAAGTATGTAGTCCACTAAAGTTTCGTTCGGTTTCTGTTTCTCCACCACTAAGTCACCGATGGTGATATGGTGCTGAGCTCCGGCAAACCATTTCACGAAGAGATTTTCCTATTCTGAAAATGTCTTTACTGAACCGTTCGGTAACTCTGCATACCAATCGAAGGCGATCCCTGACAGACTGCTGACGAATTGTCGGAAGAGTAAGGCGTCACTTCCACCGGCGTTGCAACAACTAGTGCGAAAATGTGCAACATGCTGTCGAGGATTTTAGGTACCATCAAAAGTCTTGAACAGAGGTGGTACGAAGCCTTTTGGGTATTGTACTACATCAAATTCCTCGGGGTACGGTCTACCCGTCTGAATAGATGCTTCGCTCTTAGAGTGTGCTAAGGCTTCTCGCACCTGCTGTTCTACCATGTTCTTGATGTCCTTCTCTAGAATCATATTCTGAGTAGAGTCTTTCTTCAGCTGATCGTCTCCATTAACGGATGTAATCTCTTTTCCTCTGTCTGTAATATGAATAACTTCTGGAGGCGTTTCTCTTGGCTGTTGAGCCTGACTCTGAAGTGTGGCTAGGACTGCAGCCATCTCTTCCATTCTTTTTGCCATTTGAGAGATTGTATCATCTTTTTTCTCAAATTTGTGCTCTTAATGCTTCTGGTTCATCTCTCTTCGCAGCTACCGGGGCACCTTGTGAAGCTGACGATGCTCTTGTCTCGACCATGTTGATCTCCACATATTCATCATCCATGAACTCCGACGAGTCAACTTCATCTCCAAACTTTTCCTCTCTTTCTCTTGCTAATCGTTGAATCTCGGTTCTTAGCTTTTCCATAGCGTCGTCCAAAAGTCTTTTTCTTGTGGTTTCGCAGTTATCATGCGATGACCGTTGGGTTTCCTTCTTGGGAGTCTCCTTCATTGCAGTGGCGCTTTCTTCGGGCTCGAGTCTTCTGATGAGACTTTCCTTTTATGGTCGTTGTTTTGGTCTTAATTGGCCAGTAATAGGACGCCATACCATCCTTCTAGTAGCAAAAGGCCTAGGACCGGAGGGTCTGTTGGTTGAATGCTGGAAGGTGGTATCCTCCCTGATCTGTAATCCTGAAACAACAACAGGTGGACTAGCCTTCATCTTCTTATTCGGCTTTCCTGTGGCGCTAACGGGTTCTACTCGCGGTCCAAGACCGGACTTGGCTGGCACCCCCCTATTCTTCTTAAAATCTCTGATACAGGACATTTCTCTTTCTTTGCTAACTTCTCTATCACAGTCTGTAGTCGGGCAAATGGTGTAATCCTAGCCCTTTTCTTTTGGTTGTCGCTATAGTATGCGGGTCGAGGTAATGTAGAAGCAATCTTGCGGACATTTTCCTCGTCAGCTGCGAGCGGAGAGGGGATGGAATCTACTTCCTTCCAAAAGCGAGTGTATACTCGGGCAATGGTATGTACTCGGGGATTTCTTCCAAGAAAGCAACTTCAGCGGCTCCGGCCTTTACGGCAATCTTTCTACCTCTGTTTCTTCTCTGAGTCTGTGTTAGGGGTGGAACCCTTAAGCTGGACTGAATTTCAAAAACAGAAGGTCTCGTACGGAGATCTGTACCCTCCATGGTAACGTGCTCGTTACAAATCTGAATTTCCTTCCCCTTCAGTTTGGCGGAAGCCGGGGCAGGTGTAGAGACGACTAGACCGGTGGGGGTAGAGATAGCAATCCTCCTATAGACAGTAGTATTCCTCTCAGTTGGAACCCTTTGCAGGACAGGGAACTCTTGAGTTAACTTGAGGTTGAACTCGATCAAAGGTCTTTCAGTTTCAGGAACTTTGTCTGTAAGTGTGAAAAGGGTAACGTCAGTGATCTTGACATTTGTGTTCTCGAATCCTTACCCGAAACGGATGATCCCATTGTCGGGCAGCTCATCCTTGTAAACAGCGAAGTCCAGTCCATTGGTGAAGGAGAAAATCAGCTTTGGGGCAGACATTTTCTGCAAGATAGATTCTGATTGTCAGTCCCAAGTTATGCTTCTTCTCATCAGGATGAAAAGAAAGGAATCGAAAAGAGTCCTAACACATTTTTGTTCATGTATTTATAAAAAAGGAATTATTTGTTAAAAGAGTCATTCATTAGAGGTTTTGTTTATTAGGAATGAAATGTTTAAAGGTGTAGAGAAGGTAAGGAATCTGATTCAGAATTGGAAAGGAAGAGAAAGTCTTATGCAAGACTTTCTCGACTCGAAGGATCGCTCCTAAACTAACACCTATTGGGGGTCCACCCCACCTCAGAAAAGAGGTAAAAAGATCTCGGAACCTCTCCGTTTATGGGTGTCTAAACAGTGGCTCCTAAATCCGACAGGAGTTGGTTATACTCGTTCAAGACAGAAATGAACGGGGTATTCCAATGGAAGAATGGTAGTTTGGTCCACTAGGGGCATGGGCTCACTACTGATTTATGAAAGCAAAGCCATCTGATCAAAATGGAGTCGCTAGAAATTGTCGCTACTATTCCCCAGCGGAGTCGCCAGAAATTGTCGGCATATTTTTAGGTTGTGTGTTGTATTTTGAAAAGGGGGTCGCCTAACAGAAATTGTCGGCGAACTTTAAATTTTAAATTTAATTTAAATATATATATAATTTAGAAAGTAGTATTTGATTTTGAAAAAATTTTAAATTTGAAAATTTTAAGATATGAAATCAAACTGATCTCACATCCCAAATAGTTTATATAAATGAGCGCCGCATCACAAGCTGTGTTTTTATCCCGAATAATAGACACACTACTTGATGACGGGGCTTGATTAAATAAACTAAAAGATTTGTGACATTCATTTGGTCTGCGAACCAATTTTATAAGCCGACAAGTTCCCCTGCTTAATATAAAGGAATTAAGCAGGGTTTATATTACCTGGGTTCTTAAAGTTCCCTATAAGGGCAAGCCCCTATAGTTAATTACATCTTAAATGAAATTAATCATTTAAGAAAACTCTCGATAATGATCAGTGGTTTTTTTTCTCAAGAATTTCAAAGTTTAAGGTTTTCAAAGAATTGGATTTTTGAAATTTCAAAAGGGATTAGCTCAAATTTGGAACAGTTATTTTCAGGAGTCCAATGGAAGAAAAGTAGAAGCTGAGGATCCAAGAAGAATCTTGGCAACTTCCCAAACTATCCTATTGTTTGGCTCATATTTAAGAAAATCCTAATATTATCTGATATTTCAATCTTGCCAACTTTAATTAATTTGGACTTATATTTTTATGATAAAATCATACAAATAGCCTCGAAGATATGAGGGTTTATGTCGTTTAGTACGACTACCTTGGAGTCCTAAGACCGGTTAGGGCTTAATTTGCATGACATGATCATGCAAATGCCTAACGAAGAGTTGAGGATTTATGTTGCACTAGGCAAACTACCTCGAAGTCCTACGGCTTGGTTATTTAATTCTAGGAATGTTTAGCTGATGTAGAGTTGTTTTGCTGACGAAGATGGCTGTACTGCCCGCAGTGCTCCAAGCTCCTTGTTGTTGCAGAGGTTTAGTTTTAGAAGTCATAAATCAGGAGATGAGAGAAGTGTTTTGTTTTATAAATCTTAAAGTCCAAGTGTTTTTAATATTTTAATTAAAACAAATCTTAAAGTTGTTTAAACAAAACCAATTAAGATCACACGGTTCCGTCATCCCGGCACCGTTATTTTCATTGAATTCACTTAGTCCAGATGAAGTTGCTAAACTCAACTGAATGAGTTCCACACTTTCATTTAGACCATGGGAAATCCCGTTAGCAACACGTGGGTTACATCATCCGAGGTATTCCCGATCATTCAACGAGACGTTTTAATTTAGTTGCAATTGTAGTTTTGTGTTCTGTTTGTGATTAAATTTTGAGTTGTTTCATATTTTGAAATGTTGTGGCGGTGAGTTTTATCTTGTAATATCTTTTAATTTAGTTTTTTGTTTCAATTCAGGGACTATCCTAAAGGTTTTGGTTTTCATGCAACAGTTGTTTATCATGCAAGAAAGGTAAAGTGCATTTGCAATAAAGTAAATTGCAATAAAATAAAAGCGTACCTAGAGGGTCTTCCCGTCATCCCAAGCTGCACTTAAAACACATGTTAAGGCATTTAAATATTCCAACAAGTACCTTGGTAAAGCTAAGGGAAAGGTTTTGGTTGTCTATCAAAGTCCTAATCCTATAGCTAGTCATCTCCTATGACGTCTAGGTTCTTGTGTTTTGGTTTAAGGACAATTTTCTTCATCAAAGAACAATTAAGTTCAATTGTTCTTATAAACCTCCTATCATATTGAGGAAGTGCTTAAGACGAGTCTTAAACATCTTTTCAATACCTCTAAGATTGTTTTAAGTCTAAGAGAATTTAATTATACAAGTGAATTAATCATCCAGGAGTTTAAGTCTTGTTATCTTGCTAAGTAAACTTAGGACATTTGAATATCTTATAAGTGAGGTAACACTTCACTTGATGTTTCATTTAAGAGTTATAATAATAAGAGCTTTAAAAGGGCAAATCAACCCATTAAGTATTTTAATGATTTTAACTTAATGATTTAATTTTAATTTTTGACTTAATTATAGAAAATTAGTTTAAGTTTGGAATAGTGTTCAAGTTATTTTAGGTTTAATTCTTAACGATTTAGGTTGGTTATTAAATGATTTTAATTTAATTTAATTCAATTTAGTTCAATTTTTTTATTTAATTTAATTTAATTTAATTTAATTTCAATTTTAATTTCAATTTAATTCAATTTAACTTCATTTTTAATTTAATTTAATTTAATTTATTTTAATTTAATTTTAATTTAATTTTTTAATTTAATTTCAATTTAATTTAATTTCAATTTAATTCAATTTAATTTTAATTTCAATTTAATTTTAATTTAATTCAACTTAGCTTTATTTTAATTTAATTTAATTTAATTTAATTTTAATTTAAGTTTAATTTAATTTAGATTATTCTTTTAATTTTCTTTTTAAGTATTATTGAAGTGATTTATTTAGGGATTTTTAAATTAAAGAATAAATATCTTCTTAAATAGTATCCCCACTTTAATAATTTCAATTTTCCATTAATCTTCCAAATTTAATTAATTAATTGATTAAGGTTTATTTTAAATAATCTTGAAAGTGATTGATGGGTCTCTACCCTTCTAATTATTCAAATTGCAATCATCCAAAATAAGTTTAAATCAAATATTTTACCCTCCCCTTTTATTAAGCCTAAAGTTTTAATTAAGGGTTAAAATTTTAATTACCATTTTGCCCTTCAAGTTTAATAATTCTATAACTCACTAAATTAAGCTCAAATGAACTTGAAATTTTTATGTGACCTCACTTTCATATCAATTAAGATATTAGAGGAGAAAATGTGATTTTTCTGTATTTAATTTATTTATGTAATTATTTTTAATGAAAAAATAGGGGTTTTCAAGGAAAATTCAATAACATGGCCAAGGAAATGTTTCTGTCCTTAATAAAATTATGGGATATTCCTAATGACCAGAGGACCATTTGGGCCAATTTTCGTGATTTTTTGAATTATATTTTATTTATTAGAATTATTTTGAATTTTGGAGCATTAATTTTTCTAATTTTTGTTGAAAAATGGATTTTATATTTTTGTTAAATCACCTTAACCTCAAGGAGTTCAGAGAAACAAATTTTATATTTTTCTAATTTTTCTTTGATTTATTAGAATTATTTTAGTGAAAAGGTTGGAAAATACATTTTTTGATATTAAAAAAAAATTACATTAAGCCTTTAAAATTCAATATCTTACCCTAGGGACTTAAGAAAAATATTTAGTTTGTTCCTAAATGATTAGAATTCAAAATGTGACATTTTGGTGATTTTTAATATTTTTATGATTTTTATTATTTTTTTTATTATTAAAAATATTAAAATAATGGTAAAAATAAACTTTTTTAGAAAATTACAATTTTATTTTTCCTAAATTCCCCTGTTATCAGAGAAGCTCTAAAACCATTTTTGTGAATTTTTGAAAAGTATTTTGTGAGTTATGAATTTTTAAAGTTTAATTTTACCCATTATTACTTAAGAGGCTTAATCAACCCATTTGGTGGGGTTAATCAAGTCCAATTGGTTTCAAATTTTTATGTGGTATTCTCCTATCCCTAAAGGACAGTGGAGAATTGTTTTTAAGTTAATTTGATGAATGGTTAACCCTAATTAATTAAAGTTCAATTTTGGGTATTTAGGCCAATTAGGATTGTTCAAAGTGAATTAACTCAAAACTTATTTTTCCTAGGTCCCTCTAGTCACAAGAAACATCACCAAATTTTCCTAGAATTTATTTCTCAACATGCTAATTATTGGAATTAAAATACTCAAAACAGTAACTTGAACTTAAAAAATCAATAACTTCTCATAGGGATGGCCTCTCACCTTGGAAGATTCAGGGAATGTTCCCAAGTTCAGAGGCTTCAAAAGCCCTATGACCTCATGCCATGGTGAATTTCCTATATGCATGGTGAATTTCCTATATGCATGGAGAATTAAAATAATGCAGAGAGTAAATAATCATTAAAAATAAAATACTTGATGAAATTACTTGATTTATTTTCCACATTATTCTCCTTTATTCACTGAGCAATGGGGTATTTTTATTTTATTTTTAGGATTTTTCTAGACAAAGTTATGAATTTTTGAAGTTCTGAGTATTTAATAAATAAGAAAAATCCTTATTTTC
The DNA here is from genome assembly GCA_022702705.1 of Papilionanthe hookeriana x Papilionanthe teres. NCBI lineage: Eukaryota > Viridiplantae > Streptophyta > Magnoliopsida > Asparagales > Orchidaceae > Papilionanthe > Papilionanthe hookeriana x Papilionanthe teres. The sequence goes on from CM040427.1 coordinate 1,979,147, forward strand.
CTACTTATCCACGCGGCGCCGCGTCAACCTTGGCGTCTCCGAAGCTCCACACGTCATCTCTTGATTTGGAGCCATCATCTGACTGGGATGCTACGCGGCCCGCTGTTCATGTCCCGTTGCTCCGTCCGGCACAATCCTGGCCGTCCGCTCGATACACACGCTATCCGACGGCTCCTGGTCATCGTCTTCGACTGGTGTGAACCCGTGACAGTCAACCTTCTAACCCTAATTTCTCACTCGATTCTCAACGGATTTTTGTGTTCTTATGCTCTATGGATTCATCTTGAAGAGATGAACACATCCATATGGTAAACATGCATTAAAATTGATTCAAATTAAATAGAGAATCTCTATAAGCTCGGGAAGAAGTGTGAGTTCATACCTTTGCTCAGAGAAGTGAAGCTTCGATCTGAGAGTTGTGTCACCTTCGATTGGGTCCAAGAAAGCTCCAGATGAAGTCCCTTGGCCTGGTGAATTGTCTAGGTATGATTTCGACCACAGCCGATCACAAAGCTTGGAGGCTGGAAGCAATGGCTAGCCTGGTGAGGGGGCTTTTACTGGGAAACTTCTCCTCTTAGTATGGTGAAGGTGTAGGACCAACCAATTTGGAGATTGGCTCACTGTGGTGAAGTGTCCTAGTTTTGAGCTTGGATTTCAACTCTGAAATTGAGCTCACAGAGAGGAAATGGCAGGGGGATTTCAGTGGGGATCAAGTTCTCTATGTGTAGAGAGTGGTCTGCGATGATTTTGGCAGGGTTTCAGTAAGTTTTGGTTCAGCGCCTCTCATGTCCGAAAGGAGGTGGTGTTTAAATAGGAGAGGCTGGAGGGCCTCCCAGGGGAAGTTAGGGCTTGGGATCAGCTGCTCTATGCAAGAGAAGAACAACCATGGTGGCCACTGGACTTGGGGCAGCTCAGCAAGGGAGAATTTCAATGTTGGCTCACATGGGAGCTCTCGGGTGTGGTGTTTTCCGGCGATCCAGGCGGCTGACCGGCAGACATGGGTCACCCTCAGGTTCAAGTGAGTCAGGGCTGGAGGTTTGTGCAGTCAATTGGCCAATGCCAAGTGTAAAGGGTTTTGATTGAAATGGCATGGGGAGAAGTCTCATTTTGGGTTCACATGTGTCAACCCATGTATTTGGGTTTGGTTCACCTCCCCGTGGTCGCAGTTTTTGGGCTGAAAAGAATCATTTAGGTCAGCTTAGAAGGGGTGGTGAAGTCTCCATCCAAGGTGAGGTGGCTAAGCTTAGTTTAGAGTGTAACATGGATGAGGTTAAAAATGCTTAATGAAGGTTTAAGAAAGACCCCCCTTTTCTTGCCATCTTGGGTATGGTGAGGTGTCCAAGGCTCTCTTGGCTTCCATGTGGCTCATGTATGGCTTCATGGCTTGCCTATGGCTTAGGATAAAGCTTGGTCAATTTCATGGAAGTAGAATTTAGGAATTTTGGTATTTTGGTGGAGAATTTTCATGAAGCTTGATTTGGAATGGTTTAATGATGATTTTGAAACTAAGGGGTGATTTTGATTAAATGGATGATGTGGAGAAATGTCATGTGGGCTTTGGATTGAAAACTTGGGCTTTTGAAATGGTCTTGGGTGGGCTTTTAAAGTGGTTTAAGGAAGTGGGCCTTTAGGTTTGAAAATGGGCTTTTAAATGGAAAATTTTGCAAAGGGCCATGACAAATAAATGTTGAGTTTTGTTTAAGGATGTGTCATGATTGATTTGAAACAAGGTTGGAGTGATTTGGGTTTGAATTGGGTTGGATTTGGGCTTCTTTGGTAAAGGGGTTAATGTAGGTCAAATTGGGCTAATTTGGGCCAATGTTGGGCTAGGGTTGAAATTAATGTAAAATTAATGTTGGGAAATGTTTATGGGAGTGTTTCAAAGAGGTTTTGACTTTGGTTGGGTTTTGGTTTTGGGATTTGGGCTTATTTAGGCTAGGTTTGGGTTTAGATCAAAATTGGGCTTTTTGGTTTTGGGTTGAATTTGAGTGGGTTTTGGATCCAAATTTTGGACAAAATATGTTAGTGTTTTGTTTGTGGGGATGTTATGAAGGTTTAGGAAAGATTTGGGATCAATTGGAGTTGAATTGGGTTAAATTGGGTCAAGTTTAGGTCATGGGTCAAAATTGGGCTTTAGGCTCCAAATTGCAATTGAATCCAAATTTCATTCAAATCGGACTTGTATTTGGTCTAAATTGATATTTGGGATAGTTAATTGAAGTTTCATTTGGGTTAATAATGGGTCAAATTGGGAGTTTTGACAAAAGTGGGGTAAATTGATAAAATCCGCCCATTGTGTAGTTGAACAAAATGAAATTGGGAATATTTGCGATTTTCTGGAATTTTCTGGGAATTTTTGGAATTTTTGGATATTTTGGCTAAGAGGGGCATTTTGGGTATTTGGAGGGTATTGGGGGGGTATTTTTGGAATTTTTTGTATTCTTAGCTATGGATGATCAATTTGATTGGTGAAGAAATGTTCAGGGCTAATTTTGGGGAATTTTGGGTGATTTGGAAATTTGGGAAGAGTTGGGCAATTTTAAGAGCTTTTGGTAGGTTTGATAGGTGTAGGGTCCCCTGGGTCAAAAATTGAAATTTTGAAAAAAAGAAGATTGATCAAATATGAGTGAAATGGAAGCACTTTGATTGAGCCATGAAGCCATGTTAAGCCTATATGAGCCATGAGAGGATTCATTTGAGGCATTCACTATGTTGTTCCTAACCCTCTTAGCCAGGGGCTTAGGGGTTAAGGTCCATCCATATGAATTACCTAAATGAGTCAAGGAGTCAAGTTGGGTATGGGTGTGGTTTTAGGATTTGGATTGTGTGTGTGAGAGTGTAGAGTATGAGTGTAGTGAGTGTGTAAGTCAACCCTCACCAGACCAAGCCACCCAGGGTGGTCCTAAGGCCAAAGAGTCCTATAGGGAACTCATCCTTTAAACCTTCACTTTTGATCTCAACCCTTTAGGTGATTAGGGGTCTACAATCAAGCTTGTGGGGTTTGTAGGGAGACAAGAAGTGGTTTAAATTTCTAAAGTATGGGTCCCAATTCTAGTGCTCTAAGATAGTCGAAGGAAAAGCCTAAGGCTAGATCCTAAGCACTAAAGAGGGAAGAGAAGACCTCATCAAAAATGAGGTCAACACTACCCAAGAAACTTAAGGATCCTGGTAGATTCATTATTCCTTGTACTATAAGTGAGAAATTTTCAAAAGAGCCTTATGTGATTTAGGAGCAGTAACCTAATGCCTTTATCAACTTTCAAAAGATTGGGAATAGGAGAAATTTCACCTACTTCTTTAACTCATCAACTAGCTGATCGTTCTATTACTTATCCTAAAGGAGTTGTAGAAGATGTACTAGTAAAAGTTGACAAATTTATCTTTCTTGTGAATTTTATTGTCTTAGACATGGAGGATGATAAAGAAATCCCTATTATTTTGGGAAGACCATTCCTTGCTACTGGAAGAACTATGATTGATGTTCAGAAAGGAGAATTAACTATGAGAGTTAATGATTAAGACTTAACATTTAATATTTTGAATTCAATGAAATATTCCTCATTAGAAAAAGATGATGAATGCTTTTGAATGGAAATTTGTCATTATATGAGAGATGATCATTTTAAGTAAATGCTTGAAGAGAAAATAGAACATGAAGAATTGAAATGTGAGTATGATAATGAAATAGAAGATGATTTTGATGATATGAAGAATGAAGACATAGATTACATTCAGGAAAGGATTGAAATGTTGGATACTACAGAAAGTGATAATAAAGTTTTATTCCATCTATCATAAACCTCCTGAACTTGAAATGAAAATTCTTCCAAACCATTTGAAATATATTTTTTTAGAAGAATTATCTACCTTACTAGTTATTTTATCTTCAGCTTTGAATGAATATCAATAACAAAAATTGTTGGATGCATTAAAAAGATACAAAAAGGCTTTTGGTTGTACTTTAGCTGATATTAAAGGAATCAGTCCTTCTATCTGTAAGCATAGAATTTTTTAGATGAACAACATAAACCTAGAGCTGATTCACAAAGGAAACAAAATCCAATGATGAAAGAACTTCTAAAGAAGGAAATTTAAAAATGTTTAGATGTTGGAATTATTTATCTTATTTTAGATAGTGCTTGGGTACATCCAATTCATTATGCCTCTAAGAATTGAGGAGTGACAGTTGATGTGAATGAATGAAATAAAATAATAACAACAAGACAAGTCATCGGTTGGCAAATTTTTATTGACTATAGAAAATTAAATGTTGCCACAAAGAAAGATCATTTTACTTTGCCTTTTCTAGATCAAATTTTGGATACACTTACTGGGCACAAGTATTATTGTTTTCTGGATGGATATACTGGTTATCACCAAATACTTATTGTTTCTGAGGATCAAGAAAATACTACATTTATGAGCCCATATGGAACTTTTGCTTTTCAAAGAATGCCTTTTGGATTATGTAATGCACCTGCAACATTTCAAAGATGTATGATGTCTACTTTTAGTAATCTAATTGCTAATGGAATACAAGTTTTTATGGATGATTTTTTTGTATTTGGAACTTCATTTAACATATGTTTAAATAATTTAGGAAAGGTTTTGGAGCTTTGTAAAAGAGCAAATTTAGTTCTAAATTGGGAAAAATATCAATTTAAGGTTGGAGGAAGAATTGTTCTTAGGCATAAAATATGTGAATATGGTATGGAGGTGGACCCTACAAAAATTTAAATTATCGAGAAACTACCACCTTCAACTATTGTGAAAGGGGTTAGAAGTTGTTTAGGACATGCTGGGTTATACAGTTGTTATATTAAAGATTTTTCAAAAATTACTAAACCTTTGTGCCAACTCCTGGAAAAAGATAAGAAATTTAATTTTAATGATGATTGTGTAAATGTCTTTGAACAATTAAAAGAAAAATTAATTACTGCCCCTATAATAGTTTCACCTAATTGGAATAAACCATTTAAAGTTATGTGTGATGCTAGTGATAATGTGATTGGAGTTATTTTAGGGCAAACATATGATAAAATGTGCTATAAAACTCTTAATGAATTTCAAATTAATTATACCACTACGGAAAGAGAATTATTAGCTATTGTGTATTCTTTTGAAAAAATTAGATCGTATTTGATTGGAACTAAATGTATAGTGCATACAGACCATTCAGCTATCAATTATTTAATGCAAATGAAGGATGCCAAACTAAGATTAATTAGATGGATTATTTTAATGCAAGAATTTAACTTTGTAATAGTTGATAGGAAAGGAATTGATAATCAAATAGCTGATCATTGTTTATACTAGAACAACATGAACTATCTAAATTTGAGAAGGAAATTACATAAGTTTTCTCTGATGAACAACTTTATAACATTAAGGAAAGAAAATTACTTTGGTATGCTGATATTGTGAATTATATTGTGAGTGAAATTTTGCCACCTGAATTAACATTGCAACAACAAAAGAAATTTATATATGATGCTAATTTTTTTTTTGGATGAACCAAACCGATATAAACAATGTAAGGATCTTATTCTTAGAAGATGTGTGTCATACGAAGAAATTGAACCAATTGTTCAGAGATGTCATGATTCAGAATTTTGAGGACATTTTGGAACTGAGACTGCTCTTAAGATTTTAAAATTTGCATTTTATTGGCCTACTCTTTTTAGGGATGTATATAGATATATAAAATCATGTGATCGTTGTCAAAGAGTAGGTAATACTTCTAAAAGAAATGAAATGTCTCAAATTTTACATTAGAGGTTGAGATCTTTGATGCTTTGGGATTGGGATTTATCGGACCATTTACTCCTCCATTTAGGAATTTATATATTTTGGTTGTTGTTGACTATGTCTCAAAATGGATTGAATCAATTGCTTTACCAAGATGTGCTGCTCGAAGTGTTTTAAAATTCTTAATGAAAAATATTTTTACAAGGTATGAAATGCCAAGAGTGATCATTACTAATAGTGGATCTCATTTTAGGAATAATTTGATTCAGAGATTAGTTGAAAAATATAATATTATTCATATAATCTCCACTGCTTATCATCACCAAATTAGTGGTTTAGTAAAGGTGTGTAATCATGAAATTAAATGAATTTTTGAGAAAACTATAAATCGTCACAAATTAGACTAGTCTGTTAGATTAGATATTGCATTATGAGCATATAAGACTGCTTACAAGACTCTTATAGGAATGTCTCCTTATAGACTAACATTTGGAAAGACTTGTCATTTACCTGTAGAATTGTAATATAAAGCATGTTAAGTGATAAAAGAGTTAAATTTCAATTTAAAGAATCCAGGCGAGAACAGATTGGTGCAATTGAATGAATTGGAAGAAATTAGAAATGAACTTTATGGTAATGATAGAATTTACGTTGATAATGTAAAATTATGGCATGATCGGAAGATTCTCATAAAAAAATTTGAACTTTGATAGAGAATTTTGCTTTATAATACAAGATTAAAATTAATTCTGGAAAACTAAAGTTTAAGTGGATAGGACCTCTAACTTTTATAAAATTTTCTCCATTTGAAGTTGTTTATATTGAGGATCCTAAAACTAGGAAAATATTTAAAGTTACTAGGCATAGATTAAACCATATTATGAGATGTATTGACCAAATTATAAATAGGTTTTAATGTTAAATCATCCTGAATAACTTAATATTTGTCGGGCTGACGACGTTAAACCATGCGCTTTGTTGGAGGCAACTCATAGTTATTATTATTATATTAGTTAGTTTGCATTATTTTTTATAATTTTACTTTTTGTTAATCATATTTGAGCCCTACTCACTCATAAATATCATAATGAATGAAAAATAATGGATCGTAATGAAAACTTGAAATATTTCAGACTAAAATAATGTTTAGTGTATTTTTTAGCTCTAGCGTCGACGGTGCCAAAATAGGTGCGCTGGCGCCCATATTTAGAGAGCATGGCAAAAATTTGAGGTGTGGGCGTCGAGTGTGCCCTATCCAGCACTGATGATCTCGTGACGATTTTTTGGAGTTTTAAAATGTGGTTTTCGACGATTTAGGCGAGATTTTCACCCTTATAACTTCCCAAACTTGATTTTGAACCCCTAAACTCTAGAAAAATGAAGGGATTCATTCCAAATTTGCATCTGATGGATTTCAACTCCGTAAAAACTCTGAGATTTATAGTTTTCAACCGACAAAAGTTCATCAGATTCGAGGCGCAGGGATTATTCAATAAAGTACTGATGAAGAGGATGCTTATAAAATAAAGAGGCTTTGTGAACCGAGGTATGGACACTCCAAGTACTCAAGTAGAAGAAATTATAGTGTAGAAGCGTTGGGAAGTGTTATGCTACACTACTGCCACTGTAGTTTTTCCTGTTGTGAAAGAATTTTATGCAAATCATCATGGAATCAATCAAGGATTTGTCTATGAACGAGGCAGGTTTGTACCCTTCACTCCATCAAAGATTAATGATTTATTTATGATTGAATGTGTGTCGATCTACCATAATACTAATTTTGCTCTGATGAGAGATAATATGAATGAGATTTATCGATATCTGATGGATGAAAGTGAAGATTGGGAGATAAAAGACAACGGATATGTCTACTACATTTTTAAATCATGGTTCGATGACATTTCTTCATATCTGAAAATTTACTCCCAACTATGCAAATAAGTAAAGTGACAAAGGAAAGTGCAGTTTTAAACTATTGTATTCAAATGGGAATGCCTATTGATATTGGCACTATAATTGTGAAATCTGTATTAGGATTAATTGTTCATGGATCTAAATATGGGCATGGAAATCCTTCCACCATATTTCTTCTTTGCAGGCATTCACAAGTGCCATAAGAAAGCTGGGAAAATGTGCTTCTTCCTTAGAAGCCACTGGACCCAACTAACCTATTTGTCTGTCAGGCAATTGGAGATGAGAATGATATGAGCATTATTGCAGAACAACCATCTCAGAGTTCACAACCTATTCAACCTTATTTTCCTGAAAATTTACAATTGATTATTAAAAAGATCAAAAAATTGAAGAAAGAAGTACAGTATCTTATGAATGTTATTAACAATATTTCTGATTTATTTGATCACTTGGATTGGAGGATGAAAGAACAATTTGATCGTACTGGGCAAACTGAAGAAATTTTGGTATATGTAATGAAGAAGAAAGTTGTTTTGAATTCAACTTATGAATTCAACTTATGAATTCCCTTATCGCTCCTTTTATAATTTTTTCGTGCATCACCAATCCATGGAAGATATCAGAGGTAATGATAGTTCTAAGACCAATGAAGAGTAGTGACTCTACTTTATATTTAGTACTTGGTATTTTAATATGCTTTAGTGTTCTTAGTAGTTGTTTTGAATGACTATGTAATTTGGTTTTGGACTTATTATGCTTTGAATTTATGTTTGTGTTTAGTTTTCAGCATTAAACTATTGTAGTGTGTTTGCGATGCTAAATTTCTATGTTATATAGAGTTAAGTGCTTAAATTTGTATGTTTGCAATGTGGATTTTATATATTAAAGTGATGTTTTTTGTTATTTAAGTGAAATTAATGTAAGTTAATTGCTTAATTGATGAAATAGATGCTTAAATTGGCTAATTATATGTTGGCGTAACTTTGAAATGATCGAAATCGTAAAAATTTTATGGACCCAGAAATTGAACTGGCATTGACAGCATCACAATTGATGTCGACGGCACCCAAATCCAAAAACATTGGGCATTTAGTTTAAATAGAGCACCGACAGTGCCCAAAACCAAAAAAGGCTCAGTTTCATTTAAAATTGTTATTTTTGCCCAGGGACCGCCAATTTTTCCCTTTCCAACGTCTTCAACTTCAAGCCAAGGCCGAATAGAGATCTAAGGCTTGTTTGATTATGGATTTAAGGCAATTTCAAGGTTTAAAAAGTGTGGATCTTGCCTTATCTTGGTAAGTGCTCTACTTTAAACTAAATTTTTTTTATTATCATCTTGTAAATCTCCCACGTTACGTAGAAACAAAGTTTGTAATATTTTATGATGCTTTGAGATTATCCATGGTGAATGAAGTTCTTACTTATTAAGATTTGCTTTTGGAGTCTCCTACATTGTGATTTTGGAATTTATTGTTATTTTCTTGAATATTTTTAGAAAAATTTGATATGGCTCCAAAGACAAGGGAAGGGAAGATTGGATTTTGATGAGGATAGATTTGTGAATGTTAAAGCACAATTTTGTTTTAATTCGACCATTTACAATAATAAGTGCATACAAGATCGAGCTTTTGAAAATCCGGGTGGAATGGTAGAACAGTTATTTGCCGATCGAGATTGGGAGATATTTTGTTATTTTACTACTGATGCGATTATGGGTATAGTTTGAGAATTTTCTGCAAATTTGCCATGGACTGAAAGTGAATATGTGCTTGTACGAGGCAAAATGGTAGAATTTACCCCGGATCATTTTAATGCTTTTTACCAGCTAAGAGAAACACCACTATGTGAATATGAAAATTTTAGTACTATGGATGTTAGACTTAATGAAGTGATTTTTTTTTCTTACTGATGGAAAAGGAGAATGGAAGATAAACCAAAGACAAAAGATTAACTTCCTTGTGTTCATGTTGAATATAGCATTTAAGGCCTGACATTATTTCATCTCAGAAAGATTATTACCTTCTTACCATCACAGCAAAGTTAATAGAGACAGAGCTATTCTTGGTTACTGCATTCAGAACATGAAACAGATAGTTATTGGATCTATTATATATAAGAGTATTCATACTATTTCAAGAGGGGAAACCACTGGATTAAGACATCCTACTCTGATTCACACACTATGTGTACATTTTGGAGTGAAGTGGAGATAGTCCATCAATTAAAGCCAATTACTAAGGCTAATATTTGTACTTATGAGTGTCATGTGGGATGGAGAAGAGGAAGTAGGAGTATTGATATTCCTTCTACTAGCCAGGACATACCTTCTATTTCTGCGGCACATATTTTGTCTGAGTTTATGGAGCAGCTGAGGATTCAGAATGCTATTATTGAGAGACTTCATAGCAGAGTTGGTGGATTAGAAGCTCGAAGCAATGTAAATTATAATTATCAAAGGATGAGAGTTGAATACGACATAGCTTACCACGATACTTAGGTTAGATTGATGAGGGGAGACCCTAATATGATATTTCCTACTTGCCCCAGCAATGTTCCATACTGACCCTAATATGATAATATGGTAGTGTTGTGATTTCTTTTTTCATTTGTGTTTTTTAGTACTTCTATGTGTAGTAGATTGTTTCTCTTTGATCATTGTAACCTATGATTGTATTTATGTTAGTAATGGAAATGTAATGAACTAGGTGTTTGTTTGTTTAATTTGGATTGAAACTACGATTTCTTATGTTGAATGTTAAAATTTTAAGTCTTTAATATTTCTTCACACTGTAAATTTTTTAATATTATATATATAGCACTGCTTCTAATTGTTTCGTGCTTGCTAAAGTAAATTTGAGATTAATACCAGCATAGCTTTAGAAGATTTCAAAATCCCAACACAAAAAGGTTAGTTTTCTTTACATTTTACTCTCTACCTTTACAAATTATATGTAATGAAAAACTTATGTTTGGAGGGGAGAATATTAACTCTTATTTGTTCTCATTTAATATATTTTCAAATATTATTAACATAACTTTTGGTATTTGAACCTAACTTTAGACAACTAAACTTTTTATTTCATTTAAATATCAGAGTAGATTTGAATGAATGTTTTAGTAATGAAGTTTAACTTTATGGGGTTAAGATATTTAGTATAAGAGGATTGGACTAGAGTTGACTATTTAAAGTAAAGAAAACTGTATTTTTAAAATGTTAAGAGACTTAGAGGTTTATGTGAGAAGAAAGGATTGTGACTCTATGATGAATCATAAAGTTAATATATATCTATAAAGTAAGGAGGTGCTTTAAGTTTCAACTTTAGGAAGAGGACATTGAAGTTCAAAATTATTAAAGGCTATCCAGATATAGTAATCCTCACAAGAAAAGAAAAAAAAAGGATTGAAATGCAATCCCAAAAAGAAAAAAAAGAAAAAGAGAAAAATAAAAGGAATGAAAATATATGAGAGGAGAATCTTGAGGAGATGCCTAATAAAAAATTGGCTTCACTTTAATTGACTTAAAGGAAGAGCATAGTTACATTTAGGAATTTATATTTAATGTATTAGCCTACTTTCTAAAAGAGTTTTCATGAGCTTCTTTTGTATATAGTCTTTCAAGGCACCCTTAATTGACAAATTATGGCTATTCTTGAAATGAATAGGACTAGAACTCTTAGACTTGACTACTAAATGTTCTTGTACTTGTAGTTTTAATCTGAGTTACTGAACATCTTTCTAAGAATCTTACCATTATATTCAACTAAATCAAAAAATTATAGTATTCATTAAGTGAAAGTTCAATACTACGAGTTATATTTGTATGTAGTAAAAGTATTACTTGAGGACAAGTATTGGTTAAGTTTGGTGGATTTTAATGTACCAAAAGTATGTTAAATTTTCATATATATAAATTGTACTCATTTTTGGTGATATTGTACTTTAAAAGCAATGTATTTTTCATGTTTTCTGCTTGGTATGATGATTTTAGGTGTTTAGAGTAAGGAATGAATTTGGAGCAAAATGAGGCAAAATGGAAAAATCAGCCTACTAGCGCCGATGGTTCCAGAATGGGTGCCACCGGTGCCCAATTCCAAAGAGTTTAGAAAATATTAAAGCGGACCAGTGTCGACGGTGCACTATCTAGCATTGATGCTGCCCTAAGTTGGTGGAGGCCAAACTCAATGCCTTTAAACGATTTTTGAAAGGTTTCTTGAGGAAACTCTTGGCAATTTGTTTCTAAACTATTTCAAATAGATTTGGATGCCAAGAAAAAGAGAGAAGAGAGGGGAGAGGTGTCTTTTAGTGTGAGTAAAGTGTGTTAGGGTTTTGGTGAGTGAGTGTGTAAGTGTGTTAAAGTGTATGGAAGTCTTGTTTTTTGAGACATTCTTCTCTAAAGGGTTTAGGAGAAGGAGGAAAGTGAGAGTTTCCTTCTTTCTTACCATTCTAAGAGTGAATTGAGTGTTGTTGTGAAGAGGGAAAAGGAATCAAAAGAACTTCAAGTGATTTTATTGAGGAAGAAATTGAGATAAGTTATATTTACTTCTTATGGTTTATATGACTTTGCTTCTAGATACAAAATTCATGTTTTGTCGTATCTTCCTCATGAATTCTGAGTAGATTTTTTTGTCTTTCTCCTTACAATGAGATATAGTGAAGTGGTGATGTAGATTTGACATGTCATTTAAATGTTAAAAAATTGTGATGATTTTTCACTTTTTACTTCATTTACTTTTCGATCTGGCCAATTGAATTGTTAAAACTTGTTGTGAAACATTCAATCCAAGAGGGCTAAGTGTTCTACAACAAAAGTGGAGAAATCATTCAATGTTCATGAATGAGTTACGTAGTTCATGGGAGTTGAGTGCAAATAAATAGGGAAATGTGGTTTGATCGGCGTTGAATTGGAGATTTTAGGGTGACAGGCTGAATTCTCGAATTTGGTCCTAGTGTTTGGTAACTAAAGCTAGGGTTATCCTTCAGGTGAAGGGAAGTGGGAGCTCTAAAGTGATAGCCTGTATACTCCCAGCCTAACTATGGATTTAGGGACTAAGCCTAGGATTTGCCAATGTTCTTTACATAACTCTGACTATAGGGTAATTTGAAGAGGGCAAAGAATAGGAATGCTCCAATTTGGCACAATTCAAAACTTTATAAATCTATATCATTCACTCATCATAGTATCACTATAAGGGAAAGATGTTTTTCCATATTTGAACCATTCAATACAACACTTCATCTGTGTTAGTTAATTCTGTCTATAAATTTGGAAAGTAACTTTAGTTAACTTAGCTTTAAGTCATCTTTACACTAGAAACTTAATATTTCTTGAACCTGCATTGTAAATTAATTATTTGCTTTTTGTACTAAACTTTGAATAGTTCTACCATTCTGGTGGAATCGATAACATGAACTCTACTAGAGTCTTGTATTATTTGAACGATATGTATACTTGTGTATGTCGGTGACTACCTAATTATTAAAATCAAGTTTACTTTGAAACTAAATTGAAAGTAATGTTTAAATATTTATTTGTGTGGGAGTGCACTGATGAGTAACTTTTCAGAAGGCCATTAAAAATTATTAGTAGACATTTATTCAATTAAAGCATAAGCTTCATGAAATAGTTTCGACATCAATGAACCACCAGCAGCGGCATCGATAATAAATCTAAGAGATCTAGTTAATCCATTATAAAAGTTTGAATAATTAACCAATCTATCACATCATGGTATGGATAATTTCTTAGGAGGTCTTCAAATCATTGTCAAGCTTCATAAATAAATTCCTTTTCAAACTGAAAAAAAGATATAATATCATTTCTAAGCTTTGCAGTTTTTTTTGTTGGAAAATATTTAGCAAGGAATTACTATGCTAAATCACACCAAGTTCTGATAGATCCAGATGCTATAGAATTCAACCATATCTTAGCCTTATCCCTCAGTAAGAATGGAAAAAGCCTAAGCCTAATAGCATCATCAGAAACACCATCATATTTCAATGTAGCACAATTCTAGAAAATTGACAAGATGTAAATCTCGATATTTAGTTCGTGTTCCTCCAAACTGATTATTTGATACCATTTGGATAACAACAGGCTTAAGTTCAAAAGAATTAGCAGCTAGAAAAGGATTTTAAATACTACCATGAAGTTCATCTACTGTAGGGTATGCATAATCTCTTAAAGGTCTTAATTCATGATGAATTTCAACATTTTGATTGTTTTGATTTGTCATTTCTTGAAAATTTTGATTTTTTCTTGATATTTAAGTTTTTTAATTTTTCTAGTAGTTCATTATAATTCAAAATTGTAGAGCACGAGTCTTTCAAAACCTGAACATCGCATAAACTATTACAACCAACAATGAAAATAAAAATAAAACACACATAAACTGATAAAGTTTAAATAAGATTTCTAAAATTAGAAATTTTTTTTTCTAAAAATTCTTTTTAATTTCAAATCCAAAGACTATTCTTTTCTCCCCGGAAATAGTGCGAAAAACTTGATCCCGCTACCAGACAAACATTGGTATATCTATACTTGTGATAAAAAGATTATAATTATATTTTTGATATAAAATTTCTTTTTTTACAATGACACCGAAAACTTAATTCTGATGTAAATAAGATTTCAACAGTTATGTTAAATTTAGGGAATCTATGCAAGTATATATATCGTTATCAAGTAATATAGTACTTTCTGATTAAACCCTGAAATATCGATCCCATGAGAAAAAGTTTGGATAATTAAAAGATAAAAATTTCTTAGATCACAAAATCTATTTAGAGAAAGACACTTACTTAAGTTGTTTTAGATAATATAAAACTTGAAAATGCAATTCTTTTTGGTATTTTCTTAAACTTTGAAATAAAGTGAATAATTAACTAACAAACTATAACGAAATTTTTGCAAGATTATTGATGAAAATATTTTTTTTCCTTATCATGAATAAGTAATAAGTATAGGATTCCTATTTTAGATGTATTCAAAATTTTTTGTGCTAAATTGGAGCAATATTATTCTTTACCCTTACTAGAGATGTTAAAATGAACATTTGCTAGTTTAAGTTTGAATAGTTTTGAAGACGTGTTAGGTAGGGAAGATACTAGCTCTCACTCTAGAATTCCCTACTTTCCCTCCATCTTGGGGCTAACATCTCGCATCAAAATCTAAAACAATAAACTAAATTGGGGACTTTAGTATGTCATCATAAAGTCCTCTAATTTTACATCCATCTAAGTATATATCCATATTTATTTGCACGAATATATTAGAATTACTTCCTCATCACTATAATCCCATGTGATTTCTACCAATTGTTGATCGAGACAATACCTAATAGAATCTTACATGTTATCACAACAAATTTTAACATCTTAATTGGTCATATCAAGAAGTAAATGAAGTGCAAGGATTAAATTAACACATCTTCCTCATTAAAGATCAATACTTCCATAACCTTCATCCAACACTTAATTATTTTTCATTTTAAGGAAAAAGATAAACAAAACTACTCATAATCCATGTAGGAAACACAACAAAAATAATTTTAAAAGTAGAAATCATGTAGATAACACAAGAAGTCTTCAATTAAAACTGAATGAAGTACAAAGATAAAATCTTATCTCAAGTTCCTCTCCACCAATCTCTTGAAGTTCCTTCGAATCTCTTCCTTTCTCTTAAAATTCTCTAGGACTGGTCACCTAACCCAAGAGGGTTTAAGTCTCTCTAAAACAATGGATTTTTACTTAGAAATCTCTACCCACCTTCCCTTTCACTAGGAATGAGAACATTGTGAAGAAACCCTAAGTAGGAATCCGACAACTTTTTACTTTAACTACTCTCAGAACTCTGTAAAAACTAACTATAAAACTCCTCTAATCTCCTTCTAATCTCCTCTTTTTATAATTTCTCAAAAGATGCCTTGGTGTCTCTTTAAAATGAGTCCATATTCAATTAATCTACCCAAGAGATGAATCCTTTTAAGTGAAATTTAAATGACTTTTGATGCCATTGATCAGTTACCCACGTTTGTACCAATTGGTGCCTCAAGCACCTCTTTCAAATTCACCAAAAATTCCTTGAATTTATAAAGTAACTACCCAATGCTTAAGCACGGGGTCTCTGACGCTTATGCGCTGCCTCTCTGTATGCTAGCGCTTAGGCGCCAAATCTGGGCGCTTAGGCGCCATAGTTCATTTTAAAACCTTCTTCATTTTTGCTCCAAATTTGATCCTTTTTCACTCCTTTTGACATATTTAGTCCATTTAACTATACCTAAAAGAAAACCACACAAATATCTTCCATTAAAGTGCAATATCATCAAAAATAGGTGTAAAAACATGTACAAAAATATTATATATTTTAGGTATATCAATCATCCCAAAAATAAATCTTATCTTCAGATAAAAATTTCCTCTTCTATTGGTGTATTAGACCATATGGTATAACATTACTATCTGTAAATTTCACTTTGTCAGCATTCCATGGAACACACCACTCATTAATATTGAACAATTTTTAATCTAGAAAAAATTCATTAATTTTTTTTTTTCGAAATAGAGTGATTTTTCAGAATCAAGCCTAGGCATGTGATCAGCAATTTCAAAATCAAATTCTTACAAA
Organism: Papilionanthe hookeriana x Papilionanthe teres; assembly: GCA_022702705.1. Lineage (NCBI taxonomy): Eukaryota > Viridiplantae > Streptophyta > Magnoliopsida > Asparagales > Orchidaceae > Papilionanthe > Papilionanthe hookeriana x Papilionanthe teres. The sequence goes on from CM040427.1 coordinate 1,995,432, forward strand.
ATAAGAATCCATCTTATCAATCTTGGTTTTGCATCATTCTTTTTGGTTAAATATTTTATAGCAGAATGATCTGTATGCACTACATATTTGGTTCCAATTAAATATGATATGAATTTATCAAAAGTAAATACTACTGATAATATCTCTTTCTCAGTTGTGCTATAATTATTTTAAGTTTCATTAAGATTTTTACTAACATAGTAAATTAATTTAAAATTCATATCATGTTTATGTCCTAAAACAGCTCCAACAGCATAATCACTTGCATCACACATTAATTCAAATGGTTTTTTCCATTCTCGTGAAGTAATAACTAGTGCAGTAACTAATTATTCATTTAATAGCTCAAAAACCATTTTGGCACTCCTTATCAAAAATTAAAATAACATCTTTTTTGAGTAAATGGCATAGTAGCTTAGCAATTTTTGAGATGTCTTTAATATATCCCTTGTAGAATTCAATATGTCCTAAAAACTCTTAATTTCCCTCACATTTTTTGGGTGAGGTAAATTAGCGATCACTTAAATTTTTGCAGGATCTACTTCTGTACCTTTCTCTGATATGTGATGCTCTAAAACAATTCCTCCTACTACCATAAACTGGCATTTTTCCCAATTAAGGTCTACATTTGTTTCTTCACAGCATTTAAGAACTCATGATAAATTTTCTAAACATGATTCAAATAAACTTCTAAACACTGAAAAATCATCCATATAAACTTCAATTCCTTTTTTAACTAAATCACAGAAAATAGCCATCATACATCTTTGAAATGTTGCAGGGGCATTACATAAGCCAATGAGAATTCTTCTAAAAGGAAATGTACCATAAGGACTGGTAAACATTGTTTTCTCTTGATCTTCATGAGCAATTTGCATTTGGTGATAACTAGTGAATCCATCCAGAAAACAAAAGTACTTTTGTCCGGCTAGTCTATCTAGCATTTGATCTAGAAAGGGTAATGGAAAAGGATATTTCCTAGTGGCAAGATTTAATTTTCTATAACCAAAGCATATTCACCATGATGTAACTTTTCTTGTTAGTATTTGTTCACTTTTTTCAACAATAGTTACAGTCACTCATCTTTTCTTTGGAACACAATGAATTAGATTAGTACATGCACTATCTAAAATAAGATAGATAATTCCAGCATCTAGCCACTTTAAAATTTTTTTCTTAATAATTTCTTTCATAATGGGATTTAATCTCCTTTGAGGATAAGCCTTAGGTTCACAATTTTCTTCCATAAGAAATCTATGCATAAAAATTGAAGGATTGATTCCTTTGATATCTGTAATTGCCTATCCAAAGGCTTTCTATATTTCTTCAAAGTTTTCATTAAACTCTCTTCATCATCTAAAATTAAATTTGAGGAAATTATAACCGGCAAAGATAACGAATCACCTAAAAAGACTTATTTTAAATGTTTAGGAAGTAGCTTCAATTCTAGTTCAGGCGGTTTTTTAATTGATGAACAAAAAGAATTGTCATTTCCCGTCATGTCTAAAGTTTCAAAATTTTTTTGAACATAGTTTGAATCTTCTTCAAGAAAATTATTAAATTGTTCTACTTCCTCTTCTTGCTCGTGCTCCAAGTCTTTTATTTCAGATTTCTCTTTATAAATTGTATTGAAACGACATTCACTCGGATATCTTATTACATCCATCCTGAAACATTCATTATATTTACCCTTTGTAGAGCATTTCATTTATTTTGAAATATTAAAAGTAATTGTTTGATCAATGATGCGCATAGTTAATTCTTCCTTTTGCACATCTATCATTGCTCTTCTTATCGCTAGGAAAGGTCTCCCCAAAATGATAGGCATCTCTTTATCTTCCTCCATATCTAGCACAATTAAATCAGTAGGAATGATAAATTGATCAACTTTTACCAAAAAATCTTCTATAACTCCCTTAGGATATGTTATCGAACGATCTTCTAATTGCAAAGTTACACTAGTAGAGGATATTTCTCCTAATTTCAATCTTTAATATATATATATATATATAATGACATAATATTAATGCTTGCACCAAAATCATATAAGGCTTTCCTATAAAATCTATCTACTATTGCACATGGAATTGAGAAGCTACCAGGATCTTTAAGCTTTTCAGGAAGTGTTTCCTGAATTGTAGCACTGCACTCCTCACTAAGTGCAACAGTCTCATTATCTTCAAACTTCCTTTTTCTATTAAGAATATCATTCATAAACTTCACATAGCTTGGCATTTGTTCCATTTCTTGAGAAAATGGAATATTATACGTAAGATTTTTAAAGATTTTCATAGATTTTGAAAATTGTTTATCCAACTTTTGCTGATGAAGTCTCTGAGGAAATGGAGGTGGTTGTAGTTTTTTCTAATCAATTTTTAATGGAGAAATAGGTCTCTCTAAATCTTTGGAGCGCCATCTTTAGGTTATTCAATTTCTTCTCCCTATACTTCAATTTCTCTTTAAACTATACCTTTCAACTCTCTTCCACTTCTAAGTTGAACATTCTTTGCTCTTTATTCTGGTCTTTTAGATTTACTTTTGTATTAGTAGGAAATGTTCCTTGGGTTCTATTACTTAATGAGTTATCTCTTTGTCCCATTTGATTTTCAATATTTATAATTGTAACTTCTTGACTTTTTAACTGATTTCCCATTTGTAACACCACCTCTTCTATAAAAAAATTCTTTTTCTTAAATTACAAATTATTATTAAAACCTGAAAAATAAGTAGGCCTATAATTACTATTACCTTGGTCTTTCCAGTTCCCCAATAGATTTACTTGGTTGTTCCCTCATTGTTAATTAATACCACCTAAATTATTATTATTCTAGTTAAAGTTATGATGGTATTTACAACCTGGGTTATAATAGTTTGAATTTGAATATGGGTTATTTGACTTATTATTGATAGAACTTATAGTTTCTATAGATGTTTGAGAATCTACCATTTGGCCTAAAGAATTCCATTCGATCATTAAAATTGGTTGAGAAAAATTCATTCCAAATTAGGATATCTACCTTGAAATTCTAGAAACTTGATCAGCTAACATTGCTAAAGCATCAGATTCATGAAAATTGGCTACCTTCTTAGGATTTACACTCTCAGAATGCCATTGAAAATTATTAGTAGGTATTTCTTGAATCTAAGAATAAGCATCATGAAATAGTTTTGACATTGATGAACCACCACCAGCGGCACCAATAATAGATTAAAGAGATCCAACTAATCCAATATAAAATATTTGGATAATTAACCAATTTGGCATAGCATGGTGTGGAAACTTTCTTAGGAGTTCTTTAATTTGATCCCAAGCTTCATAAATAGATTCTCATTTAAACTGACAAAAAAATTTCTATTTCCATTTCTAAGCTTCGTAGTTTTTTATGGTGGAAAATATTTAGCAAAGAATTTCTGTGCTAAATCACCCTAAGTTCTGATATATCCAGGTGCTAATGAATTCAACCATTTATTGGCCTTCTCTCTAAGTGAGAATGGATAGCATCATCAGAAACACAATAATATTTAAATGTAGCACACAATTCCAGAAAATTGGCGAGATGTATGTTTGGATCTTCAGTTGGTGCTCCCCAAACTGATTATTTGATATCATTTGGATAATAGCAGGTTTTAGTTCAAATGAATTAGCAGCTGCAGCAGGTTTTTGAATACTACCATGAAGTTCATCCACTGTAGGGTTTGTATAATTTGTTAAAGGTTTAAATTCTTGAAGAATTTCAGCATTTTGTTTATTTTGCTTTGCCATTTCTTGAGAATTTTGAATTTTTTCTATATTTTTTATTATTTAAAATTTTCTAGTAGTTCTTTCTAATTCAGAATCGTAGGGCACTAGTCCTTCAAAACCTGATCTATGCATAAACTATTACAAAATAGCGATGAAAATAAAATAAAACCACACATAAACTTATAAAAATAACACTGTAATATTCCTATAATAAATCTAAAAGTTTAAATAATTCTTTCTAAAAATAGAAATTTTTTTCTAAAAGTTCCTTAAAATTTCTAATAAATTTTCTTTTGTTTCCCCAACAACGGCGCCAAAAACTTTTTCCCTCTATGGTATTTATAATACTTGAATATTGTGATTTATAAATATATATGATATAATTTTCTATTTTTCTTTAACAATATTTCTTTCTTTTCAATGATGCCTTGACTCTGATGTAAATAAGAGTTCAACTGGTATATTTAAATTTTGGGATTCCACACAAGTATACATATCGTTATCAAGTAATATGAAACTTTTTTATTACGCCCCGAATATCAAACCCACTAGGAAACTTATAAACTTTTAATATGGAATTAGAACATAAAATCTATTTAGAAAAAGATACTTACTTAAACTATAGATACTATCATAGGATTAAAAGTTTGATACTTTTCGGTAATTTTTGATATGTTGAAATAAAGCTAACAATTAACTAACTTTAATGAGATTTTTGTAAGATAAAAGAAGTATAAATGAAAATATATTTTTCGTTATCATGAATAAGTAATAAGTATAAGAGTTCTGTTGTGAAAGTATTCAAATTGTGTTGTGCCAAATAGGAGCAATATTATTCTTACCCTTACTAGAGATGTTATAAAGAACATTGGCTAGTTTAAAGTTTGAATTGTTTTGAAGACGGGTTAGTTAGGGAATATACTAGCTCTCACTCTAGAGTTCCCTCCTTTCCCACCAACTAGGGGCTAGCTTCTCGTATCAAAAACTAAAACAATAAACCAAATTGGGGGCTTTAGTCTGTCACCTAAGGTCCTTTAATTCTACAGCCATTAAAGTATATTTCTTTGTTTATTTGCATTAAATTATATGATTTACATTCTCATCCATATAATCTCATATGATTTTTACCATTAGTTGACTGAGACAAAACCATCATGAATCTTACATGTTCTCACAACAAATGTTAACATCTTAATTGGCCAAATCAAGAAGTAAAGGAAGTATAAGGATTAAATCATCACAACTTATTCCAGCAATAATGATCAATACTTCCACAACTTCCATCCAACACTTAATTGCTTTTCATTTTAAGGAAAAAGATAAAGAGAACTACTCCAAATTCTTGTAGAAAATGCAACAACAATTAATTTTAAAAGTAGAATCATTTAGAAATACAAAAAATCTAAATTAAATCCAAATGTAGTACAAAGATAAAAACTTATGTCAAATTCTTCTCTATCAATCTCTTGAAGTTCCTTTGAATCTTTTCCTTTCTCTTACAAGACTCCCTAGGACTGGTCGCCCAACCCTTGAGGGTCAATATCTCTCCACTTCACTAAAAAAGAATGAATTCTTACTTATAAATATCTACCCACCTTTCCCTTGACTAGGAATGAGATAAGTGAGAAGAAACCCGAAGTAAAAATCCTACTACTCCTTACTTTTAAACACCCTAAATCTACTCTTCAAATATCCTCTCTAAGTACTTATTTTTATAGTTTTTCAAATTGTGCCTTGGTGTCTCTTCAAAATATGTTCACATTCAATGAATCTTCCAAGAGATGCCTCTTTTTAAGAGTCATTTAAATTTTTTTTTACCCCTATTATCAGTTATTCACATTTTTATGAAGGTTGCCTCAAACACATCTTCAAAATTCACCAAAAATTCTTTAAACTTTCGTAATAACTACCCTGTGCTTAAGCGTGGGGCCTTCGATGCTTAGGCACAACCTTCTCTGTCTTTTTAGCTCCAAATCTAGGCGTTTAGGCGCCCTAGTTCATTTTCAAACCTTCTTCATTTTTGCTTCAAATTTGATCGTTTTTCACTTATTTTGTCATACTTTATCCATTTAATTGTACATGTACAAAAAACACATAAATACCCTCCATTAAAGTGCAATATTCTAAAAAAATAGGTATAAAAATATGTACATAAATGTTATATATTATAGATATATCAGACCCTCTTCGACCTTCTATCTCCCTCTCGGTGTCAGTAAAAGGTGACAAATGGCAGGAAAAATTTTCATCTAAAGCAGGTGCGAAAAATCCTCCGGGCACCTCAGACGTAGAAGGTTCCCGACAACGATAGCCAAGGAATCAACAATATGCATAGCTTCATCTCCAACATCAAAACAAATGTCACCAGATTAAATAATTTGGCCAAGCAAGAAAATTTTAACTTACCGATTAGCCTCTCCAACTTTGACGTATGGAGGCTCTCCCCGATAGGTGGGGCTCTGTTCTCGTTGGCTTCACTGGCCCAAGGCTAAGGCATGATACCTTCCAACGGAAAAGTTACAGCGGTAACATCTACCAGCTTCTACAGTTGAGGCGGCATCAGAATCGTTTGCTATTGAATCAAATCTGGAGAGCATCATTGATACACACTCTCATTCTCCTAAAAAATTCTATAAGTCGCAGCGAATCATAAGATTCTACATGCAACTTCTTCTACCCTATGTTTCTTTGTTACTTTTTATTTCAACATTTTGGTGCCCTCCAACTTGGGCTTCTCAGCTGGACTTTTGCACCAACTTGTCTGTTTTCGCCATTCTTTTCTCTTTTTTTATTTTAAAAAGAGTCGCCAGCTTGTCAGTCGTCGTATACTTCCCCTTATTCGAATAAATCTCCCTCTCAAATCAAATAAGTGATTCGAAGAGGAGAGGAACCTTATAAGAAGGGACATACGACAAAGTGACAAACAAGAGAACAGAAAAACATGGAGAGTCTACGTGCGATAAATCCGCAAGGATAAGTCAAGCATGTCCGCCCAAACAAGATCAGGCAGAGGCACCTTAAACCAATATCCGCAAAAGAAGTATCTATATAAACTACCCATAACAAGAGAATCAAGTGTATGTACCTGTTATGGGGTCAAGAGCACTCCCAGAGGAACGTATTCCTACTGGTTAATTACATCTTGGGGGATACCCAAGAATACTCTCGATAAAAGGAGTTTCGCTTTATATTATCATAGACATGGGGTATAGGCAATCAAAGGGAGATTATTCCTTGTGGGAAAGTCTCGACGCTTCAAAGCACTCTCTAAGCCATCAGGCAGAGAGTGAGTCTCTGACATCCCAAATGGGATAGCGGATCATCAGCATACGAAACCCACAGAATAACCTAAATCATCTTGACGGGGGTATCCCAACACGTCAAAGCACGTCCGGGCCATACGGGTAGAGGACAAATTGTCGTATCCCAAACGGGAGGCAGCTCATCGGCATCGGGCCGTCAAAATGATATCAACAAAGTCAAGGAGTTAAAGGGCTCAACAGGGGTAGTCAAAGGAAGGAAGGAGTAATCCTAGAGGGGTAGAGGTAGCCAAGTCGGGGTACACGGGCCCGTCATCCCAAGCAGTAGGACCCTAAGTCTACCCGAACGTGAAGGTAGTCGACCCAACACATCCTGAGATCCCCGGTCAGCAATCCAAGAATTGCATTATCCACGGGGACCTCGGTAGCCCTAAGGTCAAAGGAAGGAAACTCTATCCTATGACTATAAGCTGGAGCTCCAAGGGGTGGGTCTCACACCTGCCAAAGTGGCAAGGATGCCTCAGGAAAGAAGAGAAAGGGAGGTTCAGCTACAAAGCTGCAAACGCTCCAAACAAAAGGACTCACACCCCGTCTGGGTCGGGGAGCCTTCTAACACCCTAGGTGCACTAGACAACCACCTATAAAGGTATGTTGGGCCAGTCAGATTGGAGAAGCATGGGACTCCTCCTCGGGACATGCAAATATGAATGCAGTTATCTAGAGCGGTCTTAAATAATGTGGAGGCCCTATTAGTATGACTTGGGTGATAGCCATGCAATGCAACCCATTTAAAATCCGGCCCGGAGGCCATGCAAGAAAGTAAAAGTGCATATTTTAGGATCTTGAATATTTTAATCCTAAAATTCATTTATCTTGAATATTTTATTAGGACTTCTAACATATAAAGTTTACAATTTTAGGGTCCTTAAAGAGCCTAAATGATATCACGAAATCCCAGATCACAAAAAAAGAAACAAGGAAAACACATGCAGGCATACAAATATGCAATAGAAGCAAGAAAGAAAGCACTCCATAATAAAATAAAAGAGGCAAAAATGCCGCTGGACCGGCAACATAATCCAGAAAAAGAAAAATGCGGCCGGACTCCGCATATACATGCCCGGTCCTAGTTCTATACATCAATATAAAAATGCAGAATTAAGATACGGGGCACGAGCATCTGCTCCTAGTCCCCTCCACGTGGTTCCCGCGTAAAACGCCTCGGAACCCATAAGACCAAACCAAAACATATCCCTTAAGAGGGAATACGCCACACAAATTTGAAGTGTGCGGGACGAGCATATCCATAGAAAGATGCTCGGTTCGGACCCTATATAGAATGGGTAACCGAATAAGAATGCTAGAAAAGGGCATGGCTTTCCTGCATAAGGCAAATATCAATCAAATTTGACTCATGTCAATCGAGATATTGCAAAAGTCAGCTAAGCAAGGTATGCTAACCAGAAATGGTTAGTCATAAAGCTAAGCTCCAATCCTCCAAAAAGAGGGTATCTTCCACTCTAACTGTGACGAGAGGGACAAATGTATCTACTACACTCATTTATGATGGGTGGGACACACTTGCTCGGACCCGCACAAAGCGAGGAGCCAAAGATAAAATATAAGAGAAGTACTTGGCTTCTCTTACACCGATTACTGGTTGCGCCAGGTATAAGCCGCTCGTAAGACTTCCACTTTATCTGTTTAGCAATTCAGCAATCAGTTTTAAGAGAAGCACAAGACCTCTCTTACTTGCAATGAAGTAAAGGAAAGGTGGGTGTATGGTGTGTCGTACGACGTACCCATAAAGAAGGTAAGTCAACTTCCAAAGGAAGGACCACCGGGAACCCGAGGGTCAACGCATAAAGCATAAAAGAATGTGGGTGCAAACTCACATAGGAGGCAAGCCATCTTCATAGAGTAGGTCGCCTGACCCAGAGGGTAGACGCATAAAACGTAAAGATGGTGGGTAAAGAGCCCACAAGATGGCAAGCCTTTCTTCCGAAGGAAGGGCCACCGGACCCAGAGGGTTGCAACATAGTACGTAAGGGTGGTGAGTGAAAAGTCCACACACAAAAAGAGAGTCAACTTCCAAGGAAGGACTGCCGGACCCAGAGGGTCAACGCATCAAGTGTGATATAATGTGGGTGTACGGTATGTTGTACAACATGCCCACAAATCTATTGAGAGCCTTCCATGCCATTTATATTTTTTCATTGGCATTAAATATTATTTTTTTTATCCCCAACATAAGTCGTTATGAGGAACGATTTGGCATGACATGCCAACTCAATCTGGTAAGTGGAGCTCTCAAGTAAGCATCCTAGACTCATGACCATATACCATGCAAAATATGAGATTTGCAAAATTCAGGTCCATGTGAAATTTTCCATAAGTACTCTTCCCTAGTCCCTGTCCTTTAATTATTTTCACCCTTAGCCTAGATAGGCCTCGTCATTCATATCCTGATGTAAAGAAATGTTTTCATTTTGGAGATGTCTTTAAATCAATTACTAATTTATCAGTCATCCCAATGTCACTTAAACAATTCACTGAACCTTAATATTCTAAGGATCTTACCAGGAGAATTTTGAAATAAAAAAGTTCTTTATATCGAATTTTTGATTTCCCACTCACCTCAAGCTTCTTCTCAGGAGTGTTGATCATTTTTTTTTATTTTATTTTGAAGTCTTTCACACTTTTTTTATCTCTCCTGAGAATTACTATATCTGGTGATCTTCTTTTTGTTATAAAGTAATTTACTCTGACTCAAAAATCTCCTGAAGAAAGATTCTTAGAATTTTATGGTACATTACTTGTCAGGCTTCCATCGGTCTAGTTGAATGGAAAAGTAAGAGATCTAAATAGTCTCTGAAACTTCTCAGATCTTAATGACGCCCATCTAGTCACTCTGAGGTGTTCTCAGGACTTAGGTGAAAGTTCATTAAAGTAAGGGATTCGGTCAGCAAGACATAATTCAAATCCCCCGAACCATGAAGATCAACAAATCTTAAGAAGGTGCATACATGGTCTGGCTTAAACCCATCCTCAGGATCTATCATAGATTCAACCTCAAAAAACATCGAAGGAAAATCCAAGATAAGATCAACTAAGGAGCACAGTTCCTTTCGAAAGCGTCTCAACGGCCTCTGTAAATGGAGCCGAAATATCAAGAGGTACAGGGATAAGAAGCTACTGCCTCTTGGTCAGGGTATATCTCGGTTAGATAAGCAGCGAGGTCTAACCGGTAGTGTCAGATATCGAGGTATCACGACGAGTCATGGACTGATTTATCATGAAAAAGTGCTTTAATCAGTTCAACATGACTATTAACATGGTGATAAGAATCAACCAAGTCAAACAAAATATCCATGAGGTTGGATATATGAGATGAATCCATCTCACAGTGATGCTTTCTCACAAAGAACAGACTAAAAAGTCAATAAGGTCCTAGATATGTGAGACACCAAATCCTAGTCAGGTTCAAAGTAGACTGACTAAATCAAATGCTAGACAAATAAGGTGGTCTTAGCAATGAAATGCTCTCATCAAGAGCTTAGCCAAAAGGAAACTAGCTCAAATCGAATGAGGCATTCTCAACAGCCTGGGAGATGTGCATCCCAGCTAAACATGGATCGACTAAAACTAGCAAAATGGTCTAGTCAATACAACAAGTTATTAACATGAGATTTTTGGGGGTGTCCCCCAATCGGAGTATAAAACATCCATTATAGCCTTTCTTAATAAATGAAAGAGGTAGAATAAAGCACTCTTCAAAGCAAAGGCAAGTAAACTCCTTACTATCAAATGTAGAAAGTTATTCAACATGCAGCGTCGGAATATCAAGAGACATGGTGGCAAGAATTTGCCTAACCCAATGAGTATTCGCTGAAGTATGACGATCAACTTATGTCCTCAAATAAGGAGGGAATCGATGGGGTATGCCCCGGATCTCCCTTTGTCGACATAGGACAAATTCATCTAGCGCGATGAAGAGGAAGCCACAAAATTTTCCTCGTGATTTCAAGAAAGAGTTAGCACATCAAATATGGGCAAAAGCCACTCCAACAGGATCATCAATGATACCTGGCGCAACATCTGGTAAGTGGCACTAAATACCATGCCAAGGGTTCCATGCAACACATCACCGGGTTTCATGGTCTGCACAACAGATGGCAAACATCTAGATCTCGTAGTGGACTGAGAGGTATATCTCGGTCTCCTACTATGAGAATCATGGGAGTATGGTAAGTAGAGGAGTTCTTACACAGCATGCTTAGATATTTTAGAGATCTAAGCAAGGAACTCATCTCTAGAAATAGGACCCTGTCCTCTCAAAGAGGAAACTAGAGTCTCAACAGGTAAAGAGACCTGTGGCTGAATCAGCCACTATGGTTGCAGCAGTCTGTTCCTATTCTTCTGGACGCCCTTGCCTAATGTAGGGACAGGCGAGACCTCAGAGAAACCAGAACAACTGGGGCTGGGACAATCGTCAAACCAGCAAAAACATTTCCCCTCAAAGAGGAAGATGCTCCTAGATCTTCTAAGTCACGTGGTAGCAACAACAATACGGACTGCAAGGTGATAATGACTTGCATCCGAAGGAGGGAAGAATCCTAAGCAAGCCTGATTGGAGTGTAGTCCACACAATCATACATGAGAGAGAAGTGATTCTCAGCTGACGGGATATTAACGTCATCCCGTGCTATAACCGAAATAAGTCATGACGGGGACATGGTCCACATTGCCAGAAGATGAAGAGGTGATTCTCAGCCAACGGGATTTAGCACCATCCCGGGCCAGAACCAAAACAAGACATGACATCAACATGGTCCACAACGTCGGGGGAGGAGAAAAAGTGATTCTCAATCTTCAAGATTTAAGTATAAATCTTAGGTTGGAACCAAAATAAATCACGGCGGGGACCCAGTCCACACCGCGAGAGGACGGTACCATAACTGGTAACTCTAGCACTCTTACATAATGCAACATCCGTGAGGATGGAAATCCTCAACATATGGAAGGACTAAAATAGAGGCTAGTGTTTTTTCCGTTCTTTTCTCTTTTTTATTTTAAAAGGAGTCGCCAGCTTGTCAGTCGTCGTATACTTCCATTATTCGAATAAATCTCCCTCCCGAATCAAATAAAGGATTCGAAGAGGAGAGGAACCGAATAAGAATGGACATACGATAAAAATGACAAACAAGAGAAAAGAAAAACATGGAGAGTCTACGTGCGATAAACCTCGCAAGGATAAGTCAAGCATGTCCGCCCAAACAAGATCGGGCAGAGGCACCTTGAACCAATATCCGCGAAAGAAGTATCTACGTAGACTACCCATAACCGAGAGTCAAGTGTATGTACCGTTCCGGGGTCAAGAGCACTCCCGGAGGAACGTATTCCTACTCGGTTAATTACATCTTGGGGGATACCCAAGAATACTCTCGATAAAAGGAGTTTCGCTTTATATTATCATAGACCTGGGTATAGGCAATCAAGGGAAGATTATTCAGTGTGGGAAAGTCCCGACACTTCAAAGCTCTTGCTAAGCCATCAGGCAGAGTGAGTCTCTCACTTCCCAAATGGTGCCGCGGCTCATCAGCATACGAAACCTACAGAATAACATAAATCATCTTGACGGGGGTATCCCAACACGTCAAAGCACGTCCGGGCCATAAGGGCAGAGGACAAATCGTCGTATCCCAAATGGGCGGCAGCTCATCGGCATCGGGCCATCAAAATGATATCAACGAAGTCAAGGAGCGAAAGGGCTCAATAGGGGTAGTCAAAGGAAGGAAGGAGTAATCCTAAAGGGGTAGAGGTAGCCAAGTAGGGGTATCACAAACCCGTCATCCAAAGCAGTATGACCCTAAGTCTACCCGAACGTGAAGGTAGTCGACCCAACACGTCCTGAGATCCCCGGTCAGCAATCCGAGAATTGAAATATCCACGGGGACCTCGGTAGCCCTAAGGTCAAAGGAAGGAAACTCTATCCTATGACTATAAGCTAGAGCTCCAAGAGGTGGGTCTCACACCTGCCAAAGTGGCAAGGATGCCTCGAGAAAGAAGAGAAAGGGAGGTTCGACTACAAAGCCGCAAACACTCCAAACAAAAGGACTTACACCCCGTCTGGGTCGGGGAGTCTTTTAACACCCTAGGCGTATTAGACAACCACCTATAAAGGTATCGTCGGGCCGGTCAGTTGGAGAAGCACGGGGACTCCTCCCGGGACATGCAAATATGAATGCAATTATCTAGAGCGGTCCTTAAGTAATGTGGAGGCCCTATTAGTATGACTTGGGTGATAGCCATGCAATGCAACCCATTTAAAATCCGGCCGGAAGGCCATGCAAGAAAGTAAAAGTGCATATTTTAAAATCTTGAATATTTTAATCCTAAAATTCATTTATCTTGAATATTTTATTAGGATTTTTAACATATAAAGTTTACAATTTTAGGGTCCTTAAAGAGCCTAAATTATATCGCAAAATCCCAGATCACAGAAAGAAACAAGAAAAACACATGCAGGCATGCAAATATGCAATAAAAGCAAGAAAGAAAGCACTCCATAATAAAATAAAAGAGGACAAAATGCCGCTGGACCGGCAACATAATCCAGAAAAAGAAAAATGCGGTCGAACTCCGCATATACATGCCCGGTCCTAATTCTATACATCAATATAAAAATGCAGAATTAAGATACGGGACACGGGCATCTGCTCCTAGTCCTCTCCATGTGATTCCCGAGCAAAACGCCTCAGAACTCGTGCCCGTATCTTATTTCTGCTACAGGACTCTCCTAGACTCTAAAAGTACAAAGGAAAATAAAAAGACTCAATCCTGCATGAAAACAAGTGTTAGCGGGAAAGCTCACATGCAAATGATGTATAATGAGCCATGCTTTATAAATGGGGGAGCTAATAGCACCTGCAAGTAAAAGGATTAGAAATCATCACTTGCTCCCCCCATAGTGGTACCTGTGTGTGTGTATAAATAAGCATGGCTCCCTGCAGAAAAGCGCCCTAACACACTACCATACATATGAAGCATGCAATCACATCACAGGCAAAGTGCAGAAGAAAGATACCTGGCTAGGGCAACCAATACATCAAAGAACAATAGCCGAGCATCAAAAAGACTACCTAGCAACCTAAGTCCTAGCCTAGCACACCATCTAACGAAAGTGCACAAACCTAGTGCCTAAGTGCAGGGTAAGTCTGAGTATAGTATGACTTTGACGGGGTCGCCATACCGGCCACGACCTAAAGATCCAAAGGATCTAAAGGGCATCATGAAGAGGGGTGACACAAGTTAGATCCAATGGATCCTTAGCACAATCATACTTGTGTCGATCCCGATGACTTAACTAGCATTGCTCATTGGGATCAACCCAGCAAGCAATGCTCGTTAAGGCATCGCGACCGACACGGGGTCACTCTCCTAATGAGTAGGACGAGCCATCGAGGAATGGGTAAGCAAACAGTCATGCAAGAAGCCCACATTGTGACTGCTCGACCGAAGTACGAAACAATCACAACGGGCACCCAAAAGGGCAAGCACACACATCATGCAAAATGCAAAGATGCTACATGCAAAGAGGATGCACCAAAGTGGTGAGGGTGAGTATACCGTGAAAGCAGTGACTCAGAAAGAGCGGGCATGTCGTAGTGGCAGCGGCCCAAAAGGATGGGTATGCCGGGGAGGCAGTGACCCGAAGGTGGAATAAATCTCACCAGGGAGAATCACAAAAGTACGGTGCAGATGGAAATGCAAACACAGAATATAGTGCAACATGCAAGCAGACCAACATGCACAAACATACAAACATGCAATATAATGCAATAAGTGGTCACATGCAAAATGCGATAAGATGATTCATGCACATGCGATGAAACCCAAATGGTCGACGACACATCGAACTCATCCTAACTACCTCACATAGGTACCTAGGGTTGACGCTCTTGGATGTGCGGCATCGCCGCCTCCAGTTTTGGCGTGGCTATGTAGAGGGTTTCCCGCTCCGATTTCTCGTAGGGGAAACTCTCCACCGTTCGTAGGGCGGACTAGCTACAAAGCTTTTTCCGCTCTACGAACACCCCGATCTTATAGGACGGACTAGCTACAAAGCTTTTCCCGTCCTCTAAGATCGAACTCAACTAGTCCCTCCAAGGGAGATTAGGAGCGCCAAAACCGTGGGAAATTGGGATTCCAACCCAGCAGGATTAAGATCTAAAGCTCAGAACAGGGAATCGCTAGGCTACGAATAGGAATTGGCCAACGCATAAGATTCCTAACCTATGGCTCACTCTAGGTAAATCAACGATCCATCACATAGGAGGCTCGACCGGTCGACACATGTCGTCCGGCGCCTCCACCCCACATGGGCGATCGAACCCACGTGCCTAGACCGGACTAAGCCTATGGCCAGCTAAGGGATCAGAAAATCTCACCACCGTGACGGTTGAAGACG
This sequence comes from Papilionanthe hookeriana x Papilionanthe teres, assembly GCA_022702705.1. Classification (NCBI taxonomy): domain Eukaryota; kingdom Viridiplantae; phylum Streptophyta; class Magnoliopsida; order Asparagales; family Orchidaceae; genus Papilionanthe; species Papilionanthe hookeriana x Papilionanthe teres. Next base: position 2,010,904 of record CM040427.1, read on the forward strand.
CGTTATCTTTATGCTGAAGGAGAACCCACGTTTCCGGCGAACCGCTGGTGTTCGATCCACTTGCCGACACGCCTCGCAATATGTACCTCGTCGAGCATGCAGGGAAGGAGAAAAAGACTCAATGAGGAAAATGCGATGTACCAAAAAAATAATAATAAATAATTTTGGCATAAAATATGACCAAAATATACCTTCACGATGAGAGGTTGAATGGATTTCGATACGCCACGGAGTTGTCGCTGCCCCGACGGCGACAAGGATATCCTACGAGGCGGAGGATGCTCGCGACGGTGACTTCATTGACGAAACTTCGCCGCGAGAGAGGAAACCGAGCGAAGAAAAAGCTTCCCCGCCAAAAGTTAATGGAAGCGCGAGGGTTCCGAAATCTCGATATGGATCTATGCGAGCGAGAGCTAAAACCACCGGGATCTGGATGCTCGTGCCGAGGAAGGCCGACGAGATGTCGCCGAGAAGGCTAGCTGCTCGTGCGAAGAAACGACGCCGGCACGGAGGAAGATCGAAAGCTCAGCCAAAATAAACCCTTCGAAGAAGCTCCGACGTTAGGGCATACGCCGGCAAGGAGCGCCGGCCGGCGATCTCCAAGCCAAAGAGGTGGCTGTTTCGTGAAAAAAAAAAGGCACGCCACAAGACTAAGATTAGGAGGCAAGATCGGCGGAAGACAGACTTTACCGGAGGTTGGAGGGGATGGGACGCCGGCGGCATCGTCGGCCGAGGGAGGGAGGAGGCTCGGCCGGCCCCGAAGAAGCGGCGGCGGTTTTGTCCAGCGGCTGGAGCGGAGGCCGCCCAGAGGGTGTCGTCGGCGCTTGAGGAGTCGCCGGCGTGATGTGGGAGCCCGGCGAGGTTCGCCGGCGGGAGAGGAGGCGGCGCACGCACGGGGTCGGCTAGGGTTCACGAACTGGATGGGCTGGTGGCTGAGTCGCGATGGAATCCAGAGAGGGAGAGGGTGAGTGAGTTTTTTTTAGGATAATTATAATATATAATATATATATATTATATTATAATAATATTATTATTATCATAATTATCCTCCGCGTATTTTTAATCCGTGCACGTACTCGCAGCGAAACAAATGTCCCTCTTAGCTAAAATCGACGTTCCGGATTCAATGGCGCAGTCCGTTTCGTCATCCGGGGTCGTTCGGAGCCGTTCGGGCCACTTTCTGAGTAATTTGGCCAAAAAAGAATAATTCGCATATTTTAAGCCCGCTCGCGATGTCGTAGCAAAATGAACCTCCTCCGTAAGTAAAATTGACGTCCCGGACACCATCGTGTGATCTGTTTCGTCATTCGGAGTCGTTCGGGTGACTTTTTGACGATCGGGCTAAAAACGATAATTTGCACAATTTTTACCCCGCCCGCAAAGCCGTAGCAAAATAAACGTCCTCCCTAGGTAATATCGATGTCCCGGACACACTCGCGTGGTTCCTTTCATCGTTCGAGGTCATCTGAACAAGCTCCCGGGTGGATGAGCCAATTTGAGCTAATTTCTCGCACGACGCATCGAGTAACACCTGTCGACCCTGGTATGCTCGAATGGACATCCCATGCATGTAATATATATAAAAAAAAGTGATGCCAACAAAGGACCCCCAACAAGTGTGGTGCGCCGCTGAGGCACAGTGCACTTGTTGGAAGCATCCTTAAAGGAGAGTATCCCTTGGTAGTCGAGGTGACATCCCAAGAAAAGAGTATAAGAAACCTAGACCAGGCCAGATAAACTGGACATGGTAAGGTCGAGGGTGTGGCTAACCTGTCATGACCGGTCAATCGCCATAAATAGGTCCAGAGGCAGTAAAGGCATAACCTAAAAGGGGTGGTTCAGAAGCCATAAAGGCATAACCACAAAAATAGGTTCAGAGGCCGTAGAGGCATAACCTAGGGGGGTGGTTCAGAGGCCGTAGAGGCATAACCACAAAGAATCCCAACCAGAGCGAAAAGCTAGGCGTGGTATGGTTAGGGGTGGTGGTCGATAGTCGAAGCTAACTGTCCACCGAAGAGCTCAGCCAGGCCAGATAAACTGGACATGGTATGACTGAGAAAAGATTTGTCTGACCTCATTCGAAACGGCAAAATCGATCTGTCTGACCTCATTCGAAATAACATAGTCGATGAAAATCCCGTACCTGACCACATTCGAAACGGTAGGAGAGGAAGGACCCAACCAGGCCAGATAAACTGGACATGTTTGGCTGGGTTTGCCTGACCTTATTCGAAACAGCAATATCGACCTATTTGACCTCATTCGAAACAACAGAATCGATGAAAACCCCGTACCTGACCACATTCGAAATGGTAGGGGAGAAAACCCAGTCATCTCGTGTGACCAAATCTCCTGTTATGTTTCCTCTGAATGAGACCCTGATTGCGAGTCTACTGATCTCCTTGAGGCGAAACACCCATCACTTTAATCAGGTGGCTATAAAGCACAACATATCCTGATCAGAGGTGGCGATCAAACCAATAAGTATAAAGTATGGTTGACCCAAAAGAAGAAAAGAGAGGTGGTGTGGTTTAGAGGCCGTGAAGGCATGACCAAACATAGTGGTTCAGGGGCCATAAAAGCATAACTACATAAATAGGTTCAGAGGCCTTAAAGGCATAACCTAGGGGTGGGTTCAGAGGCCATAGAGGCATGACCCAAGGAAATTCTGAAGAAGAGATACTCTCATAAATGAACCGGCCCAAAAGGGACATATGGCCTGAGAAGTATCGAAAGGCTAATGAGCCGTATATGACAATATATTCTCATAAAAGAGCTGACTAGAACGTCATATAGCTCGAGAGGTGTCGTATCAAATGACTACAGAGCCAAAATGTTAAAGGACGAGATGTCCTCGTAACAGAGCCGACTAAAGTGTCATATGGCTCGAGGAACATGGCTAGAAAGCCGAAAGTGTCCGGAGACGAGATACTCTCGTAAATGAACCGGCCCAAAAGGGACATGTGGTTCGAGAAGTATCGAAAGGCTAATGAGCCGGATATGACAATATATTCTCATAAGAGCTGACTAGAGCGTCATATAGCTCGAGAAATGTCATATCAAACGGCTACGGGGCTAAAACTTCAAAAGACAAGATGTCCTTGTACAGAGCCGACTAAAGTGTCATGTGGCTCAAGAAACATCAAGGTATATGGCTATGTAAAGCCGAAAAAAGCTCTCATAAGAGAACCAGCCAAAATGGGCATGCGGTTCGAGAGACCTAAAAGTCAAATGGCTGTGAAACCCGACGTGCCTCATAATAAGGTCTTATCATCAAGGGTCAGCCAAGTGAAGGCAACAGCTCCATTGATCGGAACATCAAATGATCAGAGAGATATGTATCCCGATCAAAATAGTCCAGGAGGTATGTATCTCGACTGCACATCAAGTAGAGTAGGAGGTATGTATCCTACTTCTCATATCAAACGGCACAGGAAGTATGTACCCTGGCCGAGCATCAGAAAGGACAAGAGTTATGCATCTTGCCTACACATCAAACGAGCAGTCATATGGCGCAACAGCCTGAGGCAACATGCTCAAAGTATAGTCGGATGTCAAAACGCTCCGAAAGAACATGGATCGGTGTTAAAATCGATACGACATGTGACTCGACGTGTTGGATAGAACCAACCGAAGTAGTCAAAAATATCAAATAGGACAGGGGAGGTATCATGCCTATGCACCGAATGAGCGACCATATGGCTAAAATAGCCTGAGGTATCATGCTCGAAGTATATGCTGGATGCATAGAGCGCTCCGACCAAACATAGATCGGCGATAAATCCGATGCAACATGTTCCTCAATGTGGTAGACATAACTAACCAATTACTCGAAAGAATTAACGAGGCTAGGTAACTGAAATGGTCTAACCAATAAAGTGCTTTTATGTAAGCACTAGTAAGACAAATCTCGCAGGGGATTCTCCCATTTAGCAAATAATTATGCTGGGAGGCATCAAATATCCCGGTGTAGACAAGGATCAACTGAGCGACTGATACAACATGTCATTCAATGAGGCGGACCAAACTAACCAAGCCAATCGAAATATCATCGAGGTGGACTTACAAGTCCAAATGTAGAGTGCTTTAAGCAAGCACTAGCGAAATAAGTCTTGCTAAAGTGGCCCTCAAAACTAGTGAAGTAGTTGTCGCTGAGGAGAGCTCAATGGATATTTCCTGCAAGAACTGGCTAAGGCAATTCCTGTCGGGGACAATACCGAGGCGAACGTCCTGCCTCATAAGTGCAACTGACTAGCGACATGGATCGAATATAAAATAGACAAAGTCTAAAATCAATACAACAGGTCTCTCCAACAAGGCAATGAAAATTGACCGAGTCAAGAATATCAAAGAGGGTGGATGGTCAAAACATACCAACCCTATACGATACTGCTACCGGAAATTTGGTCGAATGAATTCCAATGGGGAATTACCACAGTATCTAAGAGTGGTTGGTAAAAAAAAAATATATAGCATTCCAACCGCATGGGTGCATGGATCTCAGACCAACCCAAAAACATCCTCCTAAGAGGGAAAATGTCACACTCATTTGAAATGAGCGGGAGACTCTAATTCGGACCCACACAGGGTGCTCGACCGAATAGAGGAGTCGAGGAAAGAAGTATGACTTTCCCGCACAAAAGAGGCATCAATCGAACTTGACCTCAGTCAGTCGAGACACCTTAGAAAGGTTGGGCAAAATAGAACGAACCAACCAAATGATATTTAGCCGGAAGACCAAAACATATCCCTTAAGAAGGAATACACCACACTCATCTGAAGTGAGTGGGTCCAAGCATATCCGTAAAAAGTTGCTCAGTTCGGACCCTATGTAGAATGGGTAACCAAGCAAGAATGCTAGGAAAGGGCATGACTTTCCTGAATAAGGCAAATATCAATAGAAATTGACTCCTGTCAATAGAGATATTGCGAAGGTTAGCTAAGCAAGATATGATAACCATAATTGCAAGATATGATAACCATAAAGCTATGCTCAAATCCTCCAAAAAGAGGGTATCTTCCACTCTCACTGTGACGAGAGGGACGAATGTATCTACCACACTCATTTATGATGGGTGGGACACACTCGTTCGGGTCCGCTCGAAGCGAGGAACCGAAGAGAAAAGATAAGAGAAGTACTTGGCTTCTCTTACACCGATTACTGGTTGTGCCAGGTATAAGCCGCTTGTAAGACTTCCACTTTATCCGTTTAGCAATTCGAAGATCGGTTTTAAGAGATGCACAAGACCTCTCTTACTTGCAATGAAGCAAAGGAATGGGTGGGTGTACAGTGTCGTACAACATACCCACAAAGAAGGTTAGTCAACTTCCGAAGGAAGGACTGCCAGGAACCCGAAGTTCAACACATAAAGTGTACAAGAAGGTGGGTAAAAAAGCCCACAAGATGGCAAGCCTTTCTTCCGAAGGAAGGGCCACCGGACCCAGAGGGTTGCAACATAGTACGTAAGGGTGGTGAGTGAAAAGTCCACACACAAAAAGAGAGTCAACTTCCAAGGAAGGACTGCCGGACCCGCAGGGTCAACGCATCAAGTGTGATATAATGTGGGTGTACGGTATGTTGTACAACATGCCCACAAATCTATTGAGAGCCTTCCATGCCATTTATATTTTTTCATTGGCATTAAATATTATCTTTTTTATTCCCAACATAAGTCGTTATGGTGAATGATTTGGCGTGACATGCCAACTCAATCTGGTAAGTGGAGCTCTCAAGTAAGCATCCTAGACTCATGACCAGATATACCATGCAAAATATGAGATTTGCAAAATTCAGGTCCAGGTGGGATTTTCCTTATGTACTCTTCCCTAGCCCTTGTCCTTTAATTATTTTCACCCTTAGCCTAGATAGGCCTCATCATTTGTATCCGGATGTAAAGAAATGTTTTCATTTTGGAGATGTCTTTAATCAATTACTAATTTATCAGTCTTCCCAATGTCACTTAAACAATTCTCTGAACCTTAATATTCTAAGGATCTTACCAGGAGAATTTTGAAATCAAAAAGTTCTTTATATCAAATTTTTGATTTCCCACTCACCTCAAGCTTCTTCTCAGGAGTGTTGATCATTTTTTTTTCTTTCAATCTTTTTTCTTTTTTTTTTATTTTGAAGCCTTTCACACTTTTTTTTTCTCCTGAGAATTACTATATCTGGTGAGCTTCTTTTTGTTATAAAGTAATTTATTCTGACTCAAAAATCTCCTGAAGAAACATTCTTAGAATTTTATGGTACATTACTTGTCAAGCTTCCATCGGTCTAGCTGAATAGAAAAGCAAGAGATCTAAATAGTCTCTGAAACTACTCACATCTCAATGACACCCATCTAGTCACTCTGAGGTGTTCTCAGGACTTAGGTGAAAGTTCATTAAAGTAAGGGATTCGGTCATCAAGACATAATTCAAATCCCCCGAACCATGAAGATCGAGCAAATCCTAAGAAGGTGCATACATGGTCCGGCTTAAACCCATCCTCGGGATCTATCATAGATTCAACCTCAAAAAACATCGAAGGAAAATCCAAGATAAGATCAACTAAGGAGCACGAGTTCCTTTCGTAAGCGTCTCAACGGCCTCTGTAAATGGAGCCGAAATATCAAGAGGTACAGGGATAAGAAGCCACTGCCTCTTGGTCAAGGTATATCTCGGTTAGATAAGCAGCGAGGTCTAACTGGTAGTATCGGATATCAAGGTATCCTGACGAGTCATGGACTGATTTATCATGACGAAGTGTTTTGATCCGTTCAACATGACTATTGACAAGGTGATAAGAATCAACCAAGTCAAACAAAATATCAAAAGAGGTTGGATATATGAGATGAATCCATCTCACAGTGATGCTTTCTCACAAAGAACAGACTAAAAAGTCAATAAGATTCTAGATGGGTGAGGCACCAAATCCTAGTCAGGTTTAAAGTAGACTGACTAAGTCAAATGCTTAGACATATAAGTTGGTCTTAGCAAAGAAATGCTCTCGTCAAGAGCTTAGCCAAAAGGCAAACATAGCTTAAATCAAATGAGGCACTCTCAAACAGCCTGGGAGATGTGCATCCCAGCTAAAGATGGATCGACTAAGACTAGCAAAACGGACTAGTCAATACAACATGTTATCAACGAAAGATTTTTTGGGGTGTCCCACAATCGAAGTATAAAACATCCATTATAGCCTTGCTTAATAGGTGGAAAGAGGTAAGATAAAGCACTCTTCAAAGCAAAGGCGAGTAAATCCCTCTCCGTCAAATGTAGAAAGTTATTCAACATGTAGCGTCGGAATATCAAGAGACATGGTGGCAAGAATTTGCCTAACCCAATGAGTATTCGCCGAAGTACGACGATCAACTTATGTCCTCAACTAAGGAGGGAATCGACGAGGTATGCCCCGGATCTCCCTTTATCGACATAGGACAAATTCATCTAGCGCGATGAAGAGGAAGCTGTCGGCATATTTTTAGGTTGTGTTTTATTTAAAAAAGAGGGGGTCGCCTAACAGAAGCTGTCGGCGAATTTTTAATTTAATTAAAATAAATAATTTGAAAAGTAGTATTTGATTTTGAAAATAATTTTAAATTTGAAGGTTTTAAGATATGAGATTGAACCGATCTCACATCCCAAATAGTTTATATAAACGAGCACCGCACCACAAACCGTGTATCTATCCCTAAGGATAGACACACTGCTTGACGGTGGGGCTCGATTAAATAAACTAGAAGATTTGTGACATCCGTTTGGTCCGCGAACCAATTTTATAAGCCGACAAAATTCCCCGCTTAATATGAAAACATTAAACAGGTTTATATTACTCGGGTTCTTTAAAATTCCCTATAAGGGCAAGCCCCTATAGTTAATTACATCTTAAGTGATGGGAATCACCTAAGAAAACTCTCGATAATAATCAATAATTCCGCTCTCAAGAATTTCAAAGTTTAAGATTTTTAAGGGATTGAAATTTGGAATTTCAATAGGGAATGGATCAAATTTGGAACATTTTGTTTTGGGAATCCAAAGGAAGAAAGGTAGGAGAAATCACAGACTCGAAGCGAACTTCGGTAATTTCCCGACTATCCTATTGTTTGGCTTGGATTTAGGGAAGTCCTAATATTTATTTAAATGTTTTGATCCCGCCAATTTAAATTAATTAGGGTTTATATTTATATGACGAAATCATACAAATAGCCTCGAAGATTCGAGGGTTTATGTCGTATCTGACGACTACCTCGAATCCTAAAACCGGTTAGGGCTTAATTTGTAGTGCAAATGCCTAACAAAAGGTTGAGGATTTATGTCGCACTAGTGCAAACTACCTCGAAGTCCTATGGTTTTGTTATTTAATTCTAGGAAAGTTTTGCTGATGTAGATTCAGATTTTGCACGATGACGATGGCCGTGCTGCCCACCATGCTCCGAGCTCCTTGTTGTTGCAGAGGTTTAGTTTTAGAAATCATAAATCAGGGGATGAGAAAAGTGTTTTGGTTTAGAGCAAATCTTAATTTCCAAGTATTTTTCATGTTTTAATTAAAACAAATCTTAAAGTTGATTATAACGACACCGGTTAAGATCCCACGGTTCCATCCTTCCGGCATCATTATTTTTATTGGATTCACTTAGTCCGGATGAATTTGCTAAACTCAACCGAATGAGTTCCACACTTTCATTTAGACCGTGGGAAATCCTCAGTTAGCAACACGTAGGTTACATCATCCGAGGTATTCCCGATCATCCAACAGGACGTTTTAATTTAGTTGTAATTGTAGTTTTGTGTTCCGTTTGTGATTAAATTTTGAGTTGTTTTATATTTTGAAATGTTGTGGCGGTGAATTTTATTTTGCAATGACTTTTAACTTAGTTTTGGTTTCAGTTTTAGGTCTATCCTAAAGGTGTGAGTTTTCATGCAACGAGTTGTTTATCATGCAAAAAAAGTAAGTGCGATGCGATTAATGAAATTGCAAGAAAGTAAATTGCAATAAAGTAGATTGCAATAAAATAAAAGCGTACTTGGAGGGTCTTCCCGTCATCCCAAGCTGCACTTAAAACACAATTAGAATATTTAAGCATGTTCCTAGGTAAAGCTAAGGTAAGGGTTATGGTTTTCTACCAAATTCCTAATCCTATAGCTAGTCATCTCCTATGACGTCTAGGTTCTTTGTGTTTTAGTTTAAGGACGATTTTCTTCATCAAAGAACAATTAAGTCCAATTGTTCTCATAAACATCCTATCATATTGAGAAAGTGTTTAAGAAGAATCTTAAACATCTTTTCAATATTGCTAGAATTGCTTTAAGTCCAAATGAATTTAATTATACAAATGAATTAATCGTCCGAGAATTCAAGTTTCGTTGTTATCTTACTCAGTGAACTAGGACATTTGAATATCCTATAAGTGCAGTAACATTTCATTTAATGTTCTGTTTAGGAGTTATAATAACCAAAGCTTTCGAGGGTAAATTGGTATTCAAATGATTTGATTTAAGTTAATGTGTTTAAATTTGGAATAGTGTTCAAGTTATTTTAGATTTATTTTGAATTCTTTATGTCTTTAGTGATGTTATATTTAATTCAACTTAATTTAATTTAATTTAATTGAGTTTTAATTTAATTTAATTCAATTTAATCCAATTTAGTTTGATTTGATGTTACATTAAATTAATTTAATTTAATTTAATTTTAATTTAATTTGATTTAATTTAATTTAATTTAAATTTAATTTAATTTTATTTAATTTAATTTTATTTAATTTAATTTAATTTAATTTGATTTAACTTAATTTGATTTAATTTGGTTTTATTTATTTAATTTAATTTAATTTAATTGATTTAATTTAATTTAATTTGTTTATTTAATTTAATTTAGTTTAATTTAATTTAATTCAACTTTTAATTTTAATTTAATTTAATTTAATTTAATTTAATTTAATTTACTTAATTTAATTTAATTTTTTAATTTAATTTTATTTTTTATTTTTTTTTTATTTTGATTTAATTTTTTTTTAAAAGAGTTTAATAATTTAATTTTAATTTAATGATTAAGTCTTTTAATGTATTTTAAATTTGAGTTATCATTTTAATTAAGAATTGAATATTAATGAGATAATTAATTTAGGGATTTTTAAATTAAAGAATAAATCTCTTCCTAATAATATCCCTATTTTAATAATTCCAATTTTATTATTCTTCCAAATTTAATCAATTATTTAATTAAGGTTTAATCATTTTAAATTGATTAATGGGTTTCTACCCTTTAATTATTTAAATTTCAATCATCCAAGTCAAAAGAGGATCAAATATTTTACTTGTTGATTTTTTTTATTAAACCTAAAGTTTTAATTAAGGGTTAAAAAAAAATTTAATTACCACTTTACCCTTTAAGCTTAATAATTTCATAACTCACTAAATTAAACTCAAATGAACTTGAAATTTTTATGTAACTTCACTCATATGTCAATAAAGAGATGAGAGGAGAAAATGTGATTTTTCTGTATTTAATTTATTTATATAATTATTTTTGGTAGAAAATAGAGATTTTCAAGGAAAATTTAATAACATGACCAAGGGAAAGTTTCTGTCCTTAAAAACATTAAGGGACATTCCTAATGACTAGAGGATCACTTGGACCAATTTTGGTGATTTTTTGAATTATATTATTTTTATTATAATTATTTTAAGTTTTGGAGTGTTAATTAATTTAAAAATAAAATAAATGTTGAAAAATGAATTTTATATTTTTCAAAAATCTCTCTGATATCAAGGAAACCAGAAAAGCAAATTTTGCAATTTTCTGATTTTTCTATGATTTATTATAATTATTTTAGTGAAAATGCTAGAAAATACATTTTTTTTAATTTTAAAATTACCTTAAAGCTTTAAAATTTAATATCTCACTAAATAGACCTAAGAAAAATGTGGGATTTGTTCCTATGTGATTAAAATTCAAAATGTGACCTTTTGGTGAATTTTATTATTTTTGTGATTTTTATTATTTTTTAATTATTAAAAATATTAAAATATTATTAAAAATAAACTTTTTTAGAAAATTGAAATTTTAATTTTCTTAGGTTCCCCTAATATCAGAGAGGCTCCAAAACCAATTTGGTGAATTTTTGAAAGGTATTTTAAAAGTTATGAATTTTTAAAGTTTAAAATGGCTCAGTGGCTTAATCAACCCAATTAGTGGGGCTAACCAAGTCCAATTGACCTCAAACTTTTATGGTGGATTCCTCTGATCCTAAAGGTCAGTGGAGAATTGATTTCAAGTCAATTTGATGCATGGTTAACTCTAATTAATTAAAGACCTATTTTGGGTGTTTAAGCCAATTAGGGTTGTTTTAAATGAACTAAGTCAAAACCTATTTTTCCTAGGGTTCTGCTGGTCATAAGAAACATCACCAAATTTTCCTAGAATTTATTTCACAACATGCTATTTATTGGAATTAAAATACTCAAAACAGCAACATGAATTTGAAAAATCAATAACTTTTTATAGGGATGGCCTCTGACTTTGGAAAATTCAGGGAATGTTCCCAAATTCAGAGGCTTCAAAAGCCCTATGGTCTCATGCCATGGTGAATTGTATACATTCATGGAGAATTAAAAGTATGCAGAGAGTAAATAAATTATAAAAAATAAAATACTTGATGAAATTAAATGATTTCTTTTCCACATTATTCTCCTCCGTTCACTCGAGCAAGAGGGTATTTTTATTTTATTTTTCTGATTTTTCTACACAGAGTTATGAATTTTTGAAGTTTAGAGAATTAAATAAATCAAAAAATACCCTAATTTTCTATTTATCGACGCGGCGCCAACTCATCCTCGGCATCTCCGAAACGCCGCGTGTCGCGCTCCCATTCGACGCCGCCACCTGAGTCAGCAGCCCGGGCCCCGCGGTTCTCGTACCGTCTCCCGGTCCGACGCCATCTGAGCCGTTCGTCCGCGCGTGTATTGAATGGACGCGCATCCGTTCATCGTCCCCGAGTGTCCTCACCCGAGAGCCGTCCACACTAAATCCCTAAGATCTCACTCGATACTCAATGGATTTTCATGTTCTTATGCTCTATGGATTCGTCTTGAAGAGACGAACACATCTATACGGTTATTATGCATTGAAATTAAGGCATTTAAAATGGAGAATCTCCAGAAGCTCGGGATGAAGAATCAGCTCATACCTTTGCTCAGAGAAGTGTGGCTTCGATCTGAGAGTTGTTGCACCTTCGATTGGATCCCAGCAAGCTCCAGATGTAGTCTCCTGGTCTGGTGAATTGTCTAGATGTGATTTCGACCAAGCCCGATCACAAAGCTTGGAGGTCGGAGCAACCGGGTGGCCCGGAGATGGGGCTTTGCTCGGTGGACACCTTCCTCGGTCCGGTGAAGGTGTAGAACCAATCAATTTGGGGATTGGCTCACCGTGGAGAAGTGTCCTGGTTTTGGGTGGAATTTCAACTCCGAAATTGAGCTCGCAGAGAAGAAATGGCAGGGGGATCTCACTCGGGGATCAAGTGCTCGTGTATGGGGAGGAGTCCGGAACAATTTTGGCAGAGTTTCCTTAAGGTTTGTTTTCAGCACCTCTCATGGCCGAGAGGGGTGGTGTTTAAATAGAGAGAGCGGAGGGCCTCCCGGGGAGAGTTAGGGCTTGGGATCAGCTGCTCTTGGCAAGAGAAGAACATCTCCAATGGCCACCGGAGATGGGGCGGCTCAGCAGGTGAGAATTTCAAGTTGGGCTCACATGTGAGCTCTCGGCCATGGTGTTTTCCGGCGGCTCGGTGGCCGGCCGGCCGGCATTGGTCACCATCCTGTTCGGGTGGATCGTGAGCTGGGGTTTGGTGCATTCAATTGAGGTTTGACATGTGTAAAGTGGTTGAATTAAAGTAGAAAGGGGAAGGGGTCATTTTGGCTCATTTTGGTCAACCCATGCAAATGGGTTGGGTGCACCTTCCCATGGCTAGCTTGGGCTGAAGATAAAGTGGTTTAGGTCAGCTTAATTAGTGGGGAAGGATCACCATCCAAGTATAATTAAGCTTAAGCATGGTTTAGTGGAGTCATGGAAGTGGCTAAATCACCCTTAAGGGAATCATTAAAGGACTCCCTCCTTTTGCCAAAAATGACATGGTGATGTGTAAAGTGGCTGCCATGGCTTGTATATGGCTTGTGCATGGCTTCATGGCTCCATTTGGCTTGGGAAAAGGTTGGGTCAATTTCATAAAAATGGGTTTTAAGAATTTTGGATATTTTGGTGAAAATTTGCATGAAGCTTGATTTGGAATGGTTTAATTGATGATTTTGAAACTTAGGGGTGATTTTGATTAAATGGATGATGAGGGAAAGTGCCATGTGGGCTTTGGATGGATTTGGGCTTTTGAATGTGGTGAAGTGGGCTTTTAGGAAAGTTTAAGGGGAATGGGCTTTTTGATTTTAGGATGGGCATTTGGGTGAAGATTTTTTGAAGGTCTTTGTCAAATAAATGTCATAATTGGTTTAGGGATGTTCTATGAAGGGCTTGGAGTCAATTTGGTGTGATTTGGAGTTGAATTGATCTGAATTTGGGTTTATTTGGTAAGTGGGCCTATATGGGTCAAAGTGGGCCAAGTTGGGCCAATGTTGGGCTAGGGTTGAAATTGATGTAAAATCAATGTTGAGAAATGTTTATGGGAGTGTTTCAAAGAGGTTTTGACTTTGGTTGGGCTTTGATTTTGGGGTTTGGGCTCATTTGGGTTAGGTTTGGGTTTAAGTCAAAAATGAGTCTTTTAGCTTTGGGTTGAATTTAAGTGGGGTTTGGGTCTAAATTTTGGGCAAATCATGTTAGTTTTTTGTTTGTGGGAATGTTAAGGAAGATTTAGAAAAGGTTTGGGGTTAATTGGAGTTGAATTGGATGAGTTTGGGTTAGGTTTGGGTCATGGGTCCAAATTGGGCTTTAAGGCCAAAAGTGAAATTAGATCCAAATTTCAATCAAATTGGACTTGGATTTGACCTAGATTGGTGTTGGGAATGTTGAATTGAAGTTTAGAATTGAATTGGACCAAAATTGGGGTCAATTGGGTAGGTTTGGTTTAACATTGGGTTCACTTTGGGTTAAAATGGGTCAAATTGGGGGTTTTGACAAAAGTAGGGTAAATTGACAAAATTGGCCCATGGTGTAGTTGGACAAAATGAAATTGGGAATATTTGGAATTTTCTGGAATTTTCTGGGATTTTTCTGAATTTTTGGATTTTTTGGCCAAGAAGGGTATTTTGGGTATTTGGAGGGTATTGGGAGGTTTTCTTGGAATTTTTGGTATTTTTGGGTATGGATGATCAATTTGAGTGATGTGGAAATGTTTGGGAATGATTTTGGAGAATTTTGGATAATTTGGAAATTTTGAGAAATTTGGGTAATTTCGGGGGTTTTGGGTAGGCTAAGCGGGTGTAGGGTCCCGGGGGTCAAAAATTGAAAATTTGAGAAATTGAAGATTGGGTGGATGTAAGTGGAAAGAAGTCATTTTGGTTGAGCCATGAAGCCATATCAAGCCCATATGAGCCATGAAGGGACCCATTTGAGGCATTCACTATGTTGTTCCTAACCCTCTGACGCAAGGGCTTAGGGGTTAAGGACCATCCATGTGAATCACCTACATGAGTCGGAGGTCAAGTTGGGTATGGGTGTGGTTTTAGGAGGTATGTGGAAGTGTAGTGTGTAGATGTAGTGTATAAATGTAGTGTGTGTGTAAGCCAGCCCCTTCACCAGACCAGGCCACCCAGGGCAGTCCTAAGGCCAAAGAGTCCTATAGGAACTCATCCTTTAAACTTCCACATTTGATTTCAACCCTCTAGGTGATTAGGGGTCTACAATCAAGTTTGTAGAGTTTGCAGGGAGTTAAGAAGTGGTTTGAATTTCTAAAAGGTGGGTCCCAATTCTAGTCCTCTAAGACAGTCAAAGGAAAAGCCTAAGGCTAGATCCTAAGTACTAAAGAGAAGAAGAGAAGACATCATCAAAAATGAGGTCAACAAATGGACCCCCAATAGGTTTGGTGAGCTGACGAAGCACACCGCGCGTATTGGCGTTGACCGAAGCGATCAACAAAACCAACACAAACATCCAAGTGACAAACTTAGGACGAAATAGAGGAGTTTTCGCTGGGGAGTAGCAAGTATATCTCTGAAACCGGAGATTCCCGAACTCTCGCTAGGGAAAGGAAAAGGAGGTGAATCCCAAATCACATGACCCGGGGAATTTCGATTTAGATTTTATTTTGTTTCAATTTAAGTTTTGATGTGTGAGTTTAGATTTCAATTTGGAATTTCAATTTAGATCGAAGTTCGTCAAGATTAATTTGAAGGGATTTGATTTGAAATGAAAATTGGAATTTTGAGGTTTTAGATGTAACATCTTCAGCCTCGAAAGAAAATTGAATTGATCAGATTAAATCATTGCAATGAGGAGAGATCTCAGAGCAATGCGGTGTTAGATGTAAAATCCTTAACCTCAAGAGTTTGATTTTGATGTATTTCAAGTGCAATAGGAAAAGAATCCTAGCAGAGTGCAGTCTTGGATGTAAAATCCTCGACCCAAAAGGTTGAATTTGATGTATTTCGAGTGCAATAGGAAAAGAATCCTAAAGCAGTGCAGTCTTGGATGTAAAATCCTCGACCCAAAAGTTTGAATTTGATGTATTTCAGTGCAATAGGAAAAGAATCCTAGCAAAGGTGCAGTCTTGGATATAAAATCCTCGACCCAAAAGTTTGAATTTGATGTATTTCAAGTGCAATAGGAAAGAATCCTAAAGCAAAGTGCAGTCTTGGATGTAAAATCCTCGACCCAAAAGGTTGAATTTGATGTACTTCAAGGTGCAATAGGAAAAGAATCCTAAAGCAAGTGCAGTCTTGGATGTAAAATCCTCGACCCAAAAGTTTGAATTTGATGTATTTCAAGTGCAATAGGAAAAGAATCCTAAAGCAAAGGCATCTTGGATGTAAAATCCTCGACCCAAAAGTTTGAATTTGATGTATTTCAAAGGCAATAGGAAAAGAATCCTAGCAAGTGCAGTCTTGGATGTAAAATCCTCGACCCAAAAGTTTGAATTTGATGTATTTCAAAGTGCAACAGAAAAGAATCCTAAAGCAAGGCAGTCTTGGATGTAAAATCCTCGACCCAAAAGTTTGAATTTGATGTATTTCAGTGCAATAGGAAAAGAATCCTAAAGCAGTGCAGTCTTGGATGTAAAATCCTCGACCCAAAAGTTTGAATTTAATGTATTTTAGTGCAATAGGGAAGAATCCTAAAGCGATAGCGGTCTTGGATGTAAAATCCTCGACCCAAAAGTTTGAATTTGATGTATTTCGAGTGCAATAGGGAAGAATCCTAAAGCAAGTGCGATCTTGGATGTAAAATCCTCGACCCAAAGGTTTGAATTTGATGTATTTCAAAGGCAATAGGGAAGAATCCTAGCAAAGGCAGTCTTGGATGTAAAATCCTCGACCCAAAAGTTTGAATTTGATGTATTTCAAGTGCAATAGGGAAGAATCCTAAAGCAATGGCAGTCTTGGATGTAAAATCCTCGACCCAAAGGTTTGAATTTGATGTATTTCAAGGCAATAGGGAAGCATCCTAAAGCAAGGCAGTCTTGGATGTAAAATCCTCGACCCAAAAGTTTGAATTTGATGTATTTCAGTGCAATAGGGAAGAATCCTAGCAAAGGCAGTCTTGGATGTAAAATCCTCGACCCAAAGGTTTGAATTTGATGTATTTCAAAGGCAATAGGGAAGAATCCTAAAGCAATGCAGTCTTGGATGTAAAATCCTTGACCCAAAAGTTTGAATTTGATGTATTTCAGAGGCAATAGGGAAGAATCCTAAAGCAAAGTGCGGTCTTGGATGTAAAATCCTCGACCCAAAGGTTTGAATTTGATGTATTTCAAGGCAATAGGGAAGAATCCTAAAGCAAGGTGATCTTGGATGTAAAATCCTCGACCCAAAAGTTTGAATTTGATTGAGATTTGATTTGAGATCTGGAAGATCGAATTCGAAATTTGGAAGGATGAGTTCGAACTCGATTGAAATTTGATTTAAGATTTGATTTGAAATTTGGAAGATCAAATTTGAAATTTGATCGAGATTGGATTTGGAATTCGGTTGAGAATTTGATTTGAAATTTGGAAAGATCAAATTGGATTTGGAATTTGATTGAGAATTTGATTTGTGATTTGATTAAACATTTATGTTGATTTCGTTTATCTTTTAATGATTCAAATTTTATTTTATCGTTTATTTAATGTTCATGTGAATTTGGTGTTCGTCATTTTTTAGATTTTTTTTTTTTTTTAGAAAGTTTTCTTTTATCCCCTTTTTTTTTATTTCTTTTCTGTTCTTTGTTCGAAGTTCATTTAACTTTAATGGCGTTTCCCAATCAATTTGCACAAAAGAGGTGAAGGCCAAAAATGTGACATGGTCACTTTCATTCCAATCATGTTGAAAATACTTCATACAACTCGATCCGGAATACATCTCATACAATCCATGTAGACTCAAAACGGATCGTGTATGATCTTTGTCGATCCATCAAAAGAAGCATCCGTCAAAAATCCATGTCCGAATAATGGGGTACATGGTTAATAACATCACCTTCCAAGCCATCCTCGGCAAGGATGCCGGTCGGATGTACGTTGGAGGTGTGATATCTCCCATGTAACTCACGACTCGTAAGGCTGGAGGTTCTCTAGCTCCGGGTCCGGTTGGAAATGGTAAGGTGTCTTGCTCGTCGTCCATCCTTCCGAAAGTAACCGAGATTCGCTTCACTGGTACTCCCGGTATGCAATGCTTAGCGATATCCGCTCCGTTGCCCTTCGCATCATGACGGAACCTACCGGTAAAGGTATCTTCACCGGCCCTCGGAACTCACCCGGGCTCGCTTATCCGGAGGTCGGATCCAAACATGATGTCACACTCGTTCGGGAAAGAGACCGTGCGTAAGGGCTCGACAAAGTCGTGGTGATCTATATGTGGGGGTATGCAGTCACCCTCGTTTGTAGATGTTGATAATGCAGCTATTGGGTATGCAATCCGCCGGCAGTACCCTCCATGTTATCAATCTCTTTACCATTCTCTTGATGACTAATGGAATCGGATCTACTTGCCCATGACGGAGTATTCCCGGTGGGTTTCCCTTCCTGTCTTCAGGAAAGTTGTAGCAGCATCCGCATTGTATTGTGATTCTTCCCTTCCCTGGCATCCATCTCCGGGGTTCTGAGTAGGTATTTTCCCTTAGGCGGCCTGCTCGGCCCATTCTTTTCAAATCCAGGATACAATCCACGATTTGTTGTTGTTCATACTCGGAGAATAAGTCGGTATGTAGCTCGAGGCCCTCTAGTATATTGATTCTTCTACCTTTAATTCTCTCGAAGTATTCAAAGGTTTTCTTTTCAACATTCTACATTCTCTCCAGCTCGTATTCCGGAATGATCTGCAGATGGCGAGGCCTTGTGACATATTGTGGGATATACGGTTCAATCCCTTCACGTTCTCCCCGCATACCTCGGCTCCTCGTGGATGATGCCCGTCGGGACATCCCCCGAGGTTGCTTCCGCAACAAGGTCATGCATCACTTGTGGTTCTATCCAGATGGCGTGGTAGCCTTCTTTCTTCCGATCTTCCGGGGATTTCCCCGGCCCTTTCCGTTATCCTAGAGCCGGCCTCCTTTCTTCAAGTTCCCGGTGAACCGGTGTCCTCGAAGTGTATGTACGTGCATTAGCAACTCGTCTCATCGCGCCGGTCCGCGCCTAGTTTTGTTAACATCTTACGGATACGGTGATTCTTATTTCTTCGTTGCGTTGTTGTGAGAGTAGCTCTTCGAACTTCTTGAATCTCTGTGGGCGCGGCGCTGACAAGCTTGCCCTCCGCTGTAGCGACTACGGACTTCATTTTCTTATCTTCTTCGGTGTTTGCTTTTCTTTTCTTGTTGTTGGATTGGTGGCTTGGGCCACCCACTTTCATCACTCGTCTCGCCCGGGTAGTTCTTCTCGGTTAATCGGGACCCAGCTCACTTTCCTCGTATCGTAGGCCCGTCGGTGCGAAATCCGAGTCAATCTCGATTATCGCTCCATATTTCACCCTCTTTTCATAGAGTGCAAGGCTTACGCCATTCTTAAAGTTCGGGACCAACCGCCCGTTCGACATTTCCCCGCGAAAAGACAAGGAAAAGGATCGAGGGTCAGTACTTAAGAACAAGAACATTAAGAAAATGTTTATTAAAGATACTTTTTTTTTTTACTTCTTGTATTTTAAAATTTAACAGGAATGAAGCGGGATAAGATCAGGGAAGAGATTTTGATTTGGAAAAGAAAACAAGGAAAACATATTATCATGACTTTATTTATTTTAACACATTTTATTATTTTTGGGTTCGGACCCAATCATAAGTAATTACTTCGCCCGTGTTTCTTAGGGATGAAGAATTCATTCCTTCGAAACATCGGGTAGCGTAATACTTTTTCAAGTATCGTCCGTTGATCGGAAGCATATGTCGTTCTCCCCGGCAATTCACTAGCCGGTAGGAACCTCCCGAGTATACCGCTTCAACCACAAACGGTCCTTCCCAAGTGGGTTCAAATTTTCCTCCTATCTTGCGGTGTGCAAGAATATGTCTCGAGAACGAGAACTAAGTCACCAACTTTGAAGGTTCTTGGGCGGACCGGCTTGTCATGGGCTTGAACCATCTTAGCTTGGTATAGTTCTAAATTCTGTTGCGCTGCAAGTATTTTCCCTTCCAAGCCTTTGTTGACCTCATTTTTGATGAGGTCTTCCCTTCTTTTTAGTGCTTAGGATCTAGCCTTAGGCTTTTCCTTTGACTATCTTAGAGGACTAGAATTGGGACCCACATTTTAAAAATTTAAACCACTTCTAAACTCCCTGCAAACTCCACAAACTTGACTATAGACCCCTAATCACCTAGAGGGTTGAAATCAAATGTAGAAGTTTAAAGGATGAGTTCCTATAGGACTCTTTGGCCTTAGGACTGCCCTTGGTGGCCTGGTCCAGTGAAGGGGCCGACTTACACATACACTTACATACACACTACACTTACACACTACATTTCCACACACTTCCTAAAACCACACCCATACCCAACTTAACCTCCCGACTCATGTAGGTGATTCACATGGATGGTCCTTAACCCCTAAGCCCTCAGCAAGAGGGTTAGGAACAACATAGTGAATGCCTCAAATGAGTCCTTCCATGGCTCATATGGGCTTGAAATGGCTTCATGGCTCAACCAAAATGATTTCTTTCCACCTAGATTCACCCAATTTTTTAATTTCCCAAATTTTCAATTTTTGACCCCCGGGACCCTACACCTACTAAACCTACCCAAAACCCTTGAAATTACCCAAATTTTTGAAAAATTTCCAAATTACCCAAAATTTTCAAAAATCACTCTCAAACATCTCCACATCACTCAAATTGATCATCCATACCCAAAAATACCAAAAATTCCAAAAATACCTCCCAATACCCTCTAAATACCCAAAATACCCTTCTTGGCCTAAAAATCCAAAAATTCAGAAAATTCCCAGAAAATTCCAGAAAATCCTAAATATTCCCAACATCATTTTGTCCAACTAAACCATGGGCCAATTTTGTCAATTTACCTTACTTTTGTCAAAACCCCAATTTCACCCATTTTAACCCAAAGTGAACCCAATGTCAAACCAAACCTATCCAATTGACCCAAATTCTGGTCCAATTCAATTCTAAACTTTAATTCAACATTCCCAATACCAATCTAAACCAAATCCAAGTCCAATTTGATTGACATTTGGATCCAATCTCACTTTTGGCCTTAAAGCCCAATTTAGACCCATGACCCAAACTTAACCCAAACTCACCCAATTCAACTCCAATTAACCTCAAATCTTTTCTAAATCTTCCTTAACATCCCCACAAATAAAACCCTAGCATGATTTGCCCAAAATTTAAACCCAAACCCCACTCAAACTCAACCCAAGGTTAAAAGGCCCATTTTTGACCTAAGCCCAAACCTAACCCAAATTCAACCCAATTCAAATCCAAATCACCCCCAATTTGTTTCAAATCACTCATGACACATCTATGAGCTAAACCCAACAATTATTTGGCCCAACCTCTTTACAAAATTTCATCCCAAAATCCATTTTAAACTTCAAAAGCCCACTTTCCTAATCCATCTTAAAAGCCCATCTAAAACCCTTTCAAAAAGCCCAAAATTCTTCCAAAGCCCATATGACATTTCCCCTCATCATACTTTCAATTAAAATCATCCCTAAGTCCTAAATTCATCATCAAATAATTCCAAATCAAGCCTCATGCCAAATCACCCCTAAATACCAAAATTTTCCTTAAATCCATTTCCATGAAATTGACTTCACTTTTCCCAAGCCAAATGGAGCCATGGAGCCATGCATAAGCCATATGCAAGCCATGAGAGCCTCTTTACATGTCACCATGCCATTTTGGGCAAAAGGAGGAGGCTCTTTCCTTAATTCCTAAAGGTGATTAACCACTTCCATGACTCCACTAAACCATGCTTAAGCCTAATTGTACTTGGATTGTGACTTGACCTCACTAATCAAGCTGATCCAAATCACTTTCTCCTCAGCCTAAACAAGGCCTTGGGTGGTGCACCTAGCCCAAATGGGTGGGTTGACCCATTTAGACTCAAAACTAGCCATGCCCCATTCTACTTTGGATCAAAGCCTTTACACATGTCCATGGCCAATTGATTGCACAAACCTCCAGCCCTGACCCACCTGACCAAGATGGTGACCATTGTCTGGCCGGCCGGCCACCAGGCCGCCGGAAAACACCATGGCCGAGAGCTCACATGTGAGCCAACATTGAAATTCTCACTTGCTGAGCTGCCCCATGCCTAATGGTCACCATGGTTGTTCTTCTCCTCACCAGAGCAATCGATCCCAAGCCCTAACTCCCCCGGGAGACCCCCAGCCAGCTCTATTTAAACTCCACCCCTCTCGACCATGAGAGGGAGAGAAGCAGAAACCTTGCCAAAACTCTATCAAAATTGTTCCAGACCCTCCTCCACCCTTAGAGCACTTGATCCCCAGTGAAATTTCCTTG
Organism: Papilionanthe hookeriana x Papilionanthe teres; assembly: GCA_022702705.1. Classification (NCBI taxonomy): domain Eukaryota; kingdom Viridiplantae; phylum Streptophyta; class Magnoliopsida; order Asparagales; family Orchidaceae; genus Papilionanthe; species Papilionanthe hookeriana x Papilionanthe teres. Next base: position 2,032,987 of record CM040427.1, read on the forward strand.
CCATTTCTCCTCTGAAAGCTCAATTTCAGAGTTGAAATTCCACCCAAAACCAGGACACTTCTCCACGGTGAGCCAATTCCCAAATTGATTGGCTCTACACCTTCACCGAGACCAAGGGAAGGTGTCCACCATCAAAAGCCCCATCTCCAGAGCCACCCGGTTGCTCCAGCTCTCCAAGCTTTGTGATCGGGCTTGGTCGAAATCATATCCGGACAATTCACCGGACTAGGAGACTTCATCCGGAGCTTGCGGGACCCAATCGAAGGTGCGACAACTCTCGGATTGAAGCCACACTTCTCCGAGCCAAGGTATGAGCTAACTCTTCATCCCGAGCTTTGGAGATTCTCCATTTTAAATGCTTTAGTTTCAATGCATGTTAACCATATAGATGTGTTCGTCTCTTCAAGACGAATCCATAGAGTATAAGAACGTAAAAATCCATTGAGAATCGAGTGAGATCTTAGGGATTTAGTGTGGACGGCTCTCGGGTGAGAACACTTGGGGACGATGAACGGATGCCGTCCATTCAATACACGCGCGCACGGATGGTCGGGATCGCGTCGGACCGGGAGACGGTACGAGGACCGCGGGGCCCGGGCTGCCGACTCGAGTGGCGGCGTCGAATGGGAGCGCGCCGCGTGGCCTTCGGAGCCGCCGAGGATGCGCCGGCGCCGACTCGGATAAGTAGAAAATTAGGGATTTTCGATTTATTTAATTCCCTAAACTTCAAAAATTCATATCTCTATGTAGAAAAATCGGAAAAATAAAATAAAAATACCCTCTTGCTCGGTGAAGAGAGGAGAATAATTTGGAAAAGAAATCACTTAATTTCATCAAATATTTTATTTTTTATGATTTATTTACTCTCTGCATTGTTTTAATTCTCCATGCATGCATACAATTCACCATGGCATGAGACCATAGGGCTTTTGAAGCCTCCGAATTTGGGAACATTCTCCGAATTTTCCAAAGTCGGAGGCCATCCCTATAAAGAGTTCTTGATTTTTCAAGTTCAGGTCACTCGTTTTGAGTATTTTAATTCCAGTAAATAGCATGTTGTGAAATAAATTCTAGGAAAATTTGGTGATGTTCCTTATGACCAGAGAACCCTAGGAAAAATAGATTTTGGCTTAGTTCATTCAAAACAACCCTAACCGGCTTAAACACCCAAAATAGGTCTTTAATTAATTAGAGTTAACCAGTGCATCAAATTGACTTGAAATCAATTCTCCACTGATCTTTAGGATCAGAGGAATCCACCATAAAAATTTGAGGTCAATTGGACTTGGTTAGCCCCACTAATTGGGTTGATTAAGTCACTTAGCCATTTTAAACTTTAAAAATTCATAACTTTTAAAATACTTTTTAAAAATCCATCAAATTGGTTTTGGAGCCTCTCTGATATCAGGGGAATCTAAGAAAATTAAAATTTCAATTTTCTAAAAAAGTTGATTTTTAATAATATTTTAATATTTTTAATAATTAAAAAATAATAAAAATCACAAAAATAATAAAATTCACCAAAATGTCACATTTTGAATTTTAATCACTTAGGAACAAATCCACATTTTTCTTAGGTCTATTTAGTGAGATATTGAATTTTAAAGTTTTAAGGTAATTTTAAAATTAAAAAATGTATTTTCTAGCATTTTCACTAAAATAATTATAATAAATCATAGAAAAATCAGAAAATTGCAAAATTTGCTTCTCTGGTTTCCTTGATATCAGAGAGATTTTTGAAAAATATAAAACCCATTTTTCAACATCTATTTTATTTTTAAATTAATTAACACTCCAAAACTCAAAATAATTATAATAAAAATAATATAATTCAAAAAATCACCAAAATTGGTCCAAGTGCTTCTCTAGTCATTAGGAATGTCCCCTAATTTTCTTAAGGACAGAAACTTTCCTTTGGTCATGTTATCAAATTTTCCTTGGAAATCTCTATTTTCCACCAAAAATAATTATATAAATAAATTAAATACAGAAAAATCACATTTTCTCCTCTCATGTCTTTATTGACATATGAGTGAAGTCACATAAAAATTTCAAGTTCATTTGGGTTCAATTTAGTGAGTTATGAAATTATTAAGCTTGAAGGGCAAAATGGTAATTAAAATTTTAACCCTTAATTAAAACTTTAGGTTTAATAAAATTAACAAGTAAAATATTTTATCTTAATCTGGTTTGGATGATTGAAATTTAAATAATTAAAGGGTAGAAACCCATTAAATAATTTTAAAATGATTAAACTTTAATTAAATAATAGATTAAATTTGGAGGAATAATAAATTGGAATTATTAAAATAAGGGATATTTATTAGGAAGAGATTTATTCTTTAATTTAAAAATCCCTAAACTAATTATATCATTAATACTCAATTCTTAATTAAAATGATAACTCAAATTTAAAATATTAAAAGACTTAATTAAATCATTAAACTCTTTTAAAATCTCAATTAAAATTATAAATTAAATTAAATTAAAATTAAATTAAATAAAATTAAATTAAATTAAACTAAATTGAAATTAGATTAAATAAAATTAAATTAAATTAAATTAAATAATTAAATTAAATTAAATTAAACAATTAAATTAAATTAAATTAAATTAAATAATTAAATTAAATAAAATTAAATTAAATTAAATTAAATTAAATAATTAAATTAAATTAAATCAAATCAAATTAATTAAACATCAAATCAAATTAAATTAAATTAAATTAAATTAAAACTCAATTAAATTAAATTGAATTAAATATAACATCACCTAAGACATAAAAGAAATTAAATATAAAGCAACTTGAACACTATTCCAAATTTAAACCCTTTAACTTAAATCAAATCATTTGAATACTAATTTACCCTTGAAAGCTTTGATTATTATAACTCCTAAATGAAACATTAAATGAAGTGCTACTTCACTCATAAGATATTCAAATGTCTTAATTCACCGAGCAAGTTAACAAAACTTGAAAACCTCGGACGATCGATTCATTTATATGATTAAATTCATTTGGACTTAAAACAATCCTAAAAATATTGAAAAGATGTTTAAGATTCTTCTTAAGCACTTCCTTAATATGATAGGATATTTATAAGAACAATTGGATTTAATTGTTCTTTGATGAAGAAAATCGTCCTCAAACAAAAACACAAAGAACCTAGACGTCATAGGGGATGACTAGCTATAGGATTAGGAATTTGGTAGAAAACCATAACCTTTCCCTTAGCTTTACCTAGGAACTTGCTTAAATATTCTAATTGTGTTTTAAGTGTAGCTTGGGATGACGGGGAGACCCTCCAGGTACGCTTTTATTTTATTGCAATTTACTTTCTTGCAATTTACTTCCATGCAATTTACTTTATTGCAGATGCACTTCACTTTTCTTGCATGATAAAACAATTGTTGCATGAAAACCCACACCTTTAGGATAGTCCCTAAAACTGAAACCAAAACTAAGTTAAAAGTCATTGCAAGATAAAATTCACCGCCACAACATTTCAAAATATAAAACAACTCAAAATTTAATCACAAACAGAACACAAAACTACAATTGCAACTAAATTAAAACGTTCTATTGGATGATCGGGAATACCTCGGATGATGTAACCTACGTGTTGCTAACGGGATTTCCTACGGTCTAAATGAAAGTGTGGAACTCATTCAGTTGAGTTTAGCAAATTCATCTGGACTAAGTGAATCCGATAAAAATAATGATGTCGGAAGGATGGAACCGTGGGATCTTAACCGGTGTCGTTATAATCAACTTTAAGATTTGTTTTAATCAAAATACAAGAACACTTGGAAAATTAAGACTTCTCTAAACCAAAACACTTTCCTCATCCCCCGATTTATGATTTCTAAAACTAAACCTCTGCAACAACAAGGAGCTTGGAGCATGGTGGGCAGCACGGCCATCGTCGTCGGCAAAACTCGAACCTACTTGACAGAAACCTTCTTAGAATTAAACAACAAAGCCATAGGACTTCGAGGTAGCTTCGCCTAGTGCAACATAAATCCTCAACCTCTTCGTTAGGCATTTGCATTGCAAATTAAGCCCTAACCGGTCTTAGGATTCCGAGGTAGTCGTCCGATACGACAATAAACCCTCACATCTTCTAGGCTATTTGTTTGATTTTATCATACAAATATAAGCCCTAATTAATTAAAATTAGCAAGATCAAAACATTTAAATAAACATTAGGACTTTCCTAAATTCAAACCAAACAATAGGATAGTCGGGAAATTACCGAAGTTCACTTCGAATCGGTGATTTCTCCTCGCCTTTCTTCCTTTGGATTCACAAAACAAAATGTTCCAAATTTGATCCATTCCCTATTGAAATTCCAAAATTCAATCTTTGAAAACCTTAAACTTTGAAATTCTTGAGAGCAGAATTATTGGTTATTATCGAGAGTTTTCTTAGGTGATTCCCGTCACTTAAGATGTAATTAACTATAGGGGCTTGCCCTTATAGGGAATTTTAAAGAACCTGTGTAATATAAACCCTGTTTAATACTTTCATATTAAGCGAGGGAATTTGTCGGCTTATAAAATTGGTTCGCAGACCAAACGGATGTCACAAAACTTCTAGTTTATTTGATCGAGCCCCACCCTCGAGCAGTGTATCTATCCTTAGGGATAGATACACGGTTTGTGGTGCGGTGCTCGTTTATATAAACTATTTGGGATGTGACATCGGTTTAATCTCATATCTTAAAACTTTCAAATTTAAAATTATTTTCAAAGTCAAATACTACTTTCTAAATTATATATATATTTAAATCAAATTTAAAATTTAAATTCGCCGACAACTTCGTTAGGCGCCCCTTTTCAAAATATCACACAACCTAAAAATAGTGCCGACTGACCTTCTAATTCTTCGAGTCGTAATTTGGCGTTCTCTTCGTCGTGATCTTGTTTGCAACTCGCAATTCGAGTGAAGGAAGCCGAACCTCTAAAGGTAACACTTGCCTCGGACCCATACACCGGAGCGTAAGGTGTAGCTTGAGTAGGAGTTCGAAGGTTGTCCGGTAGGCCCATAAGGCTTCTAACAATTTCTCGTGCCAACTTCTCTTATTATCGTCCAAGGTTTTCTTTAAGATTTGAACGAGAGTTTTATTAAAAGCCTCGCCGAGACCGTTTGCTCTTGGGTAGTAAATTGTTGAGTATCGCCGGTCGATTCCGTGTCTCCCGACAAAATTGTTGATTTGTGTGCTTCGAATGCCGACCCATTATCCGAGATGATCTCGCGCGGCACTGCGAAACGGTAGACAACTTGGTTCTTGAAAAGCCGTAGCACGTGGTGTGCTTTCACTTCTCTAAGTGGAACCGCCTCCGCCCACTTGGAAAAGTAATCCGTAGCCGCAAGAATGAAACGATGTCCTTTTGAAGATGGTGGTTCTATTGGACCCACTATATCCGTGCCCCAACATCCAAATGGCTACGACGCAATTGTCGGGTGCAGCACATTTGGAGGTTGGTGTAGAACCACTCGTGCACTTGGCATTGATGACCGGCTCTTGGCGATTTTCATGCGATCGGTCATCATCGAGGGCCGATAGTACCCTAGTCTTTTAATTTTCATTTTCATCTTTGGACCCGACCGGTGAGCGCCACGAGTCCTGAATGCACCTCTTTAACGATTTCACGGGCCTCGGACCCGCTTAAGCACCTTAGCCACATTTGATCAAAAGACCTTCGTACAATGTGTTGTTTATTAATGCGTAAGACGAGTTCTTTTCTTGATTTGATGGGCTAGCGACCTATCGTCCGGTAGCTTTCCTGTTTGCGGTGTAGTTCATCAATGGCCGTCGCCAATCTTCCGTGTTTTCCGTCACTGCTCGCAACCGATTCTTTTTCTTTTTCGATTTGTGTATTGTGTCCATGTCGAGCCGTGATAGGACCCGACGTCCGTGAACCGACACTTCCATCGATTCATCTTGCAAACGTGCGAATTCTTTTGCGAGACGGGCTAAAGCATCTGCTAAAGCATTTTCTTTTACGGGAATTTTGTAGATTGTCACATTTGGAATCTGTTCCAATCGCCGTATGGCATACTCGGAAGTATTGTTCGAGTCTTGGCTTTAAAATTCCGTATTGTCCGTCGATCTGTTGAATGATTAACTGCGAATCCCCGTAGATGTTGATGTCTCGTTATCCCCATTCGAATAGCTAATTCCGAGTCCCGTTATGAGGGCTTCGTATTCGCTTCATTGTTTGTACACGGTTCCGTCAAGTGGTAGGAGTATCTTAACATCCCCCGCTCCGGTGTTATAAAGATTAGCCCGATTCCCGCCTTACCGGGCACTATCACTTGCGATTCTTCGTCTTTGTGTGCTGAAGATGCTCCGTCGAAATATAATTCCCAACGTCGATCATCAAGGTCTTCTAGGTTCATTATTTGTTCATCTGGCAAATCATCATTGAGAGGAGATTCTGCTGGCAAAGGGTGCGCTGCGAGGAAGTCTGCTAAGACTTGTCCCTTTACGGCACGCAGAGGCACGAAAGTTATATTGAATTGCAATAATATCATTGACCATCTGGCAAGTCTGTCGGAAAGTGTTGGACGAGTCATCAAGTATTGCAGTGGATTAAACTTTGAGATGAGGTTGACCTTATGAGAAAGCATGTAGTGCCTGAGCTTTTGAGCGGCGAAGATCAGGGCCAAACAATGCTTTTCAATTGCGGGATACCTTATTTCCGTCGGAAGTAAATGACGGCTTAAGTAGTAAAGAGCATTTTCTTTACCCTCATCATTGACTCGGAGTCTAGCGGGGCTCCGAGAGAGTCGTCTAGAGCCACGGTGTAAAGTATCGCCGGTCTACCCGAGGCTGGGGCTGCTAAGACGGGAGGTGTCATTAAATATTGTTTAATGTCCTCGAAGGCCTTCCGGCATTTCCCTTCCCAAATAAATTTGGCGTCCTTTTTAACTAGTGCCGAGAAAGGCCGACACCTACCCGACGGAGTTTGAGATAAAGCGTCGAAGATATGCCAGCTTCCCTTGAAAAGATCGTAGTTGTTTTAAGGTTTGGGGAGGCGGCATTTCTAAGATAGCTTTAATCTTTTCCGGGTCGATTTCAATTCCACGATGTCGGACAACGAACCCTAAGAATTTCCCGGAGGTGACGCCGAAGGTGCATTTTAAGGGATTCATCTTAAGGTTAAATTGTCTTAATCGTTCGAAAACAATTCTCAAATCATACAGTGTGGTTTTCCTTTACTTTGCTTTTGATGACCACATCGTCCACATAGCATTCGACTTGATTATGGATGAGATCATCAAAAATTCTTGTCATTGCTCTCCGGTAGGTTGCTCCCGCGTTCTTCGGTCCGAATGGCATCACTTTGTGTAGCAAAATACTCCGATCGGCATTCGAATGCCGTAAGCTTTTCATCTTCTGGAGCCATTTTTATCCGGTTGTATCCCGAAGATCCATCCATGAACGAGAATATTTTATGTGTTGAAGCAATGTCGATCATTAATTCGGGATCGGTAGAGGGAATTCATCCTTTGGACATGCCTTGTTTAAATCTCCGAAGTCTACACAAATTCCGATCCGACCATTCTTCTTTACGACTGGCACCACATTGGCTAACCAAGTCGGGTATTGTTCTTCACGGACAAATCTGGCATCTATTAGCTTTTTAACTTCGGCTATGACTTGTTGTTCGATTTCTAGACGCATTCTTCTGGGACCTTGTCTGACTGGGACAGAAGTAGGATCCACTCCTAGCTTATGAACTGCAACCTCTGGAGCCAATCCTGGCATTTCATCGTAGTTCCAAGCAAAACAGTCCTTAAATTCCATTAATAATTTGATTATTTCTTCGGAGTCTTCTTTGTTGAGTAAGGAGCTAACAAAGGTAGGTCTAGGCTCTTCGCTAGTACCTAAGTTAACTTCCGTTAACTCATCTATTGTAGATTTGATTTCTTCTTCGAATTCGGTGGAGCGTCTCCAATTTATAAATCTTCGAGTTCGTCCGTAGTTTCCATGCGGCTTTTATTGGACTCGCAAGTGACAACCAAGCAAAATCCGGTATCGTCAGTCGACCCTACTCGTGTCGAATGCGAGACCATACTTTGAATTGGGAGGACGACCGGAGTTATTCCATAATTTTTCAAAATGTTGTGATTGGCCTTTTGTCCATTGTCGAGGTAATAAACCATGTTGAATTAAATTTTGAACACGGGGAGAGTACCACTCAAAAGGTAATTCCATTAATTCGATGAAGTGACATCTTCGAATTGTACATTATTTTCAGTTTTGGAGGTAGAAGCACCACGGTAGAATTTGATTGGCCTTGCACCATCGTTACGTACCTCTTTGACCACCATACCCTCGATCTTACTAGACTGGATCGGGGTTAGGGTCATAGTATGTACGTAGTGGTTAATCTTCTCGTACATTGATTTATATTCTTCATTCTTTTCATCTTCGAGGGAGATCTTGAATTGCGGCTTCTTCCGACTTATTGCCGCCGCTTCTTGTTTGATTTCTTTTTCTTCTTCGAACTATCTTCCCAATTAACATTGATGGCTGGTTTCCTTCGTCCAGCTGTCCTAACGTCTCTACCACGGCCTCGTCCCCGGCCTCGACCTCGGATGCGAGTTGTGGAGAAACCTTCACCATCTCGCCGGAAGGGAGTGGTGAGTGATCGTTGGACTAGAACTTCAGGTTCTTCGTCGTCCTGAACTTTCTTTGCTTGATTTGTTACGGTATCTCTGGAGAAGATTGTTTTCTTTGGCGGTGCATAATAAGCTGCATCTTCATGGATTCCAATCTCATGTATGGAGAATGGTTGCAAGTCACCTTTGATGCACTGTTCCCCTCCATCGTAGTATTTGATGCACTGATGCAGAGACGATGGTACCATCCCGTTTTCATGTATCCATGGTCGGCCCGAGTAGAGCATTGAACGATGTTTCGAATCGATTATGTGAAATTTTGCGATTGTCTTTGCTAAGTCACCGGTCTTCATCGGTAGTGTTATCGACCCGAGGGCTCTTTCTCCTTTCCGGTTGAATCCTCTTAATAACATTTTGTACGCTTCGAGATCGCGAGCATCAATTTCCAAGTATGCTAGTGTTCGAAGACTCATTATATTGATTGATGCTCCTGGATCCACCAATACTCCGGAGAGCGTAAACTTCCCAATTGTAACCGAAATGTATAACGGTCGGTTGTGATCTCGTCGTCCCAAGTAGTAGATCATTGTCCGTGAAGGTAACGCCTCGTTGTTCCTTTAACGAGCAAACCTCATCTAAGGAATCTCCGGCCATTTGAGCTAAGCGAATTTCCGGATCAAGTAAGGCCTTGATCGAGCTTCTCTCATCTCCTTTGATAAGATGAGAGCATCGTAAATGCTCAGCTTGGCCGGTAGTTTCCTAAGATGGGCTAGCACGTTGTAGTCCACTTTGTTCTCATGCATCTCGACTTCTTCTCAAATGGGTATTTCTTCTGCTGGGGTTGGTTCTTCTTGAACAACCACCGCTTTCCTTTGTCTTTTGGACCCATTCTTGGAGGTAAAACTTTTCCACTTCTCAAGTTGACTTCGTAATTTCTTCGAATCTAGTGTTGAACTTGTCGGTGTCTCCTCCTGAATCGGAATGACAGGCTCTTCCGGATTATCTTCAAAATCTGAAGGTTCTAACTCTATCGTGACTGGAGCTCCTCGAAACTCACAAATAGATCTGTTGCTTGTTGAACTCTCGTAGCCTCCTTGATGGCTGCCTTCTTCGTTATTTTGCTCGTCGAGATCGTGTATGATTTGAGAATTGTTGTTGGTATCGAAGTCGATGTCCGGATTGTCGCTAGTTACGTAATCGTTAGAAACAGTCAAAACGTAGCCAACGCCATCACCCTTATCATTATATGATCCCACCGAAGTGAGCGAGATAATCATACAAAATCGAGAGGTTCGAGGGATTTCTCCCCGAATCGAAACAACTATCCTAGGATAAGCGGCCCCTAGCCTAGCCTTAGGAGTCTCGGTCCCCTCTTCTTCGTCAATTTTCTTCTTTTCTTCAATCGTCTCCTGTCGAGGTGGTTCTTCTATCGCAAGTGATAGTACCGGTTTAACGAGTCTCGAACTCTGAATTGAAGCTCGCACCGAAGCGGTTCGGATGTTGTCTAAAATCTTCTTCGAAGACCTCGTCCAGGCGGTAGTCCATCCATCGTCAGTTGCATAGGGATCTATCGGAATGATGGGATCGGTTGAGATAACATTGACGGAACCTCCTTTCTGGGGTTCCTTCATGTACTCCTTCGGGATTGTTATATTTCCTTTCCGAAGGTTGTCGTTGAGCCAACTTTTAAAGGTAATGCAATCTTCATCTTGTGCCCAAGCATCCGATGGTAGGGACAAAAGTTGGGATCACCGTTCTTGTTGACTTCCTCTCGGTCTTTTAGGTTCCGGCAGCTGGAAATCCGGAGTCTTCATTAGGCTACGGAACATTTTCGGTCATCGCTTCATTTTGAACGGATATTCTCTCGCTCGAAGCTCCCTTAATGTACGTTGCGGACGAGGCGGTTGTTCATACCGCGGAGACAACCGATAGCTAGGTCGGGGTTGTTGATAATTCCGTTGGGGTTGCTTGCGGCCGTTCGGTGGTATTTGCATCGGTTGCTTGCCTTTGTCAACTCGCTGCAACGATCCCGGATTTCTTTTCGAAGGTCTTCACCGGCTTCGCTCGTCCGTCTTGTCAGCGAAACTTAATTGCTTCGCCTCTTCTTGCAAGCTTCCGGCCTTGCTTAACAACTTCTCGAAAGTCTTAATAGTGAATCCATTGAGGAGAAGTGCTATCGGGCCGTGAATGCTTTTAAGCAAGATGCCGACTGCATGTTGTTCTTGCAGTTGTGGTTCACACTTCATGCTTAAGTTCCTCCATCGAAGTATGTAATCCACCAAAGTTTCATTCGGCCTTTGTTTCTCTACCACTAAATCACCTATAGTGATGTGGTGCTGAGCTCCGGTGAATCGCTTGATGAAGAGGCTCTCTAGCTCTGAGAATGTCTTCACCGAGCCATTGGGTAATTCCGCATACCGGTCGAAGGCGACTCCCGACGGACTCGCCGACGAACCGTCGGAAGAGTAACGCATCGCTCCCGCCGGCATTGCAACAACCGACACGAAAGTGTGCAACATGCCTGTCGGGGGTTCCCGGTTCCGTCGAAGGTCTTGAACGGAGGTGGTACGAAGCCTTTCGGGTATTGGACGCGTCGAATTCTTCCGGGTAAGGTCTACCCGTCCGAATAGATGTCCCGTTCTTCGATTGTGCTAAGGCTTCTCGCACTCGCTCGTTCTACCAAGTTCTTGATATCCTTTTCGGGGATCATACTTTGTGTTGTATCCTTTTCAGCTGGTCATCCCCATTGACGGATGTAATCTCCTTTCCTCCATCTACAATGTGAATGACCTCCGGGGGTGTCTCTCTATGTGGTTGTACTTCGACTGCGGAGAGTGGCCGAGCTACGGCCATCTCTTCCATCCTTTTCGCCATTTGAGCGATCGTGTCGTCCTTTTCCCGAAGCCGTCTTCTCATCGGTTCCGGCTCCTCTCTTCTGCGGCTGCGGGAGCACCTTGCAAAGCCGATGAAGCTCGTGTCTCAACCATATTGATTTCCGCATATTCGTCGTCCATGAACTCCGATGAATCGATCTCATCTCCGAACTTTTCTTCTCTTTCTTTTGCCAACCGTCGGATATCGGTTCTCAACTTTTCCATGGCATCTTCCGGCGGGGCTTTACGTGTGTCTTTGCGGTTGTCATGCGATAGCTGCCGGGTCCCTTTTCACGAGTCCCCTTTATCGCGGTAGCACTTTCTTCGCATTCCGGCCTCCTGGCGAGACTTTCTTTCTCGGGCCGTCGTTTCAATCTCAATCGCCCGTAGTGGGATGCCATACCATCCTTCTAGCGACGGAAGGTCTAGGACCAAATGGTCCGTCGGCCAAATGTCGGAAGGTGGTATCCTCCCTAATCTGCAATCCCGAGACTACGACGGGCGGACTAGCCTTCATTCTCTTGCTTGGCTTTTCCGTCATGACGGCGGGCTCTACTCGGGGCCCAAGATGGGATTTCTATCGGCACCCGCCCTATCCTTCGTAGAATCTCCGATACGGGGCGGTTTTCCTTCCTTGCTAACTTTTCTACCAAAGTTTGCGATCGAGCAAACGGCGTAGTTCTAGTTCTTTTCTTGCGGCTATCGTTGTAGTATGCGGGCCGAGGTAATGTGGCGAGCAATCTTGCGAACATTCTCCTCATCCTCTGCGGCGGAGAGGGGATGGAACCTGCTTCCTCCCAAAAGTGGTATGTAGTCGGCGGCGGTGTATATTCCGGTAGCGGTGTATATTCGGCGGCTACGGAATTTCCTCCGGAAAGCAATCTCGGCAGCCTCCGGCTTCTCCGGCGATCCTTCTACTTCGTTTCTTCTTTGGGTCCTTGTCGATGACGGAATCTTTGAACCGGACCCGATTTCGAAAACGAAGGTCTTACGAGAAGATCCGTACCCTCCACGGTAACGAGTTTACCATAGTTCCGGATTTCTTTCCCCTTTGATTTGGCGAGAAGTCGGGGTAGGTGCGAAACAACTAGACCGAGTGGGGGTAGTAAGAACGAGTCCTCTCGCGGACGGAAGTACTCCTCCTAGTCGGGATCCTTTGCGGGGAGGAAACTCTTGGGTCGACCTAAGGTTGAACTCGAGCGGCGGCTCCTCATCTTCGGATACCTTGTTCGTCGGTGCAAAGAGGAGACGTCGGTGACCTCGACGTTCGTGTTTTCAAATCCTCGTCCAAATCGGATGATCCCATTGTCGGGCAGCTCATCCTTATAGACGGCGAAGTCCGGTCCGTTGGTGAAGGAGAAAATCGGCTTCGGGGCTTCCATTTCTGGAGGTAGATTCCGGTTGTCAGTCCCAAGTTATGCTTCTTTTCTTTAGGACGAAAAGAAAGGAATTGAAAAGAGTCCGAACACATTCTTGTTCATGTATTTATAAGAAGGAATCACTTATTAAAAGAATCACTTATTAGAGGGTTTGTTTATTTAGAACGGGATGTTCGAAAGGTGTAGAGAAGGTAAGGAATCCGATTCGGAGTTGGAAAGGAAAAGAAAGTCTTATGCCGGACTTCTCGACTCGAAGGATCACTCCTAAACTAACACCTATTGGGGTCCACCCCACCTCGAAAATGAGGTAAAAGGATCTCGGAACCTCTCTGTTTAGGGGTGTCTAAACAGTGGCTCCTAAATCCGAGAGAATGTTGGCTATACTCATTCAAGATAGAAATGAACATAGTATTCCAACGGAAAGAAGGGTAGTTTGATCCACTAAAGACATGGATGCACTACCGATTTTTGAAAGCAGAATTATCTGATTATAATGGAGAGAGGAATTTTCCCCAGCGGAGTCGCCAGAAATCTTGTCGGCATATTTTTAGGTTGTGTTTTATTTAAAAAAGAGGGGGTCGCCTAACAGAAGCTGTCGGCGAATTTTTAATTTAATTAAAATAAATAATTTGAAAAGTAGTATTTGATTTTGAAAATAATTTTAAATTTGAAGGTTTTAAGATATGAGATTGAACCGATCTCACATCCCAAATAGTTTATATAAACGAGCACCGCACCACAAGCCGTGTATCTATCCCTAAGGATAGACACACCGCTTGACGGTGGGGCTCGATTAAATAAACTAGAAGATTTGTGACATCCGTTTGGTCCGCGAACCAATTTTATAAGCCGACAAAATTCCCCGCTTAATATGAAAACATTAAACGGGGTTTATATTACACAGGTTCTTTAAAATTCCCTATAAGGGCAAGCCCCTATAGTTAATTACATCTTAAGTGATGGGAATCACCCAAGAAAACTCTCGATAATAATCAATAATTCTGCTCTCAAGAATTTCAAAGTTTAAGATTTTCGAGGATTGAAATTTGGAATTTCAATAGGGAATGGATCAAATTTGGAACATTTTGTTTTGGGAATCCAAAGGAAGAAAGGTAGGAGAAATCACAGACTCGAAGCGAACTTCGGTAATTTCCCGACTATCCTATTGTTTGGCTTGGATTTAGGGAAGTCCTAATATTTATTTAAATGTTTTGATCCTCGCCAATTTTAATTAATTAGGGTTTATATTTATATGACAGAATCATACAAATAGCCTCGAAGACGTGAGGGTTTATGTCGTATCGGACGACTACCTCGGAATCCTAAAACTGGTTAGGGCTTAATTTGCAGTGCAAATGCCTAACAAAAGGTTGAGGATTTATGTTGCACTAGGCAAACTACCTCGAAGTCCTATGGTTTTGTTATTTAATTCTAGGAAAGTTTTGCTGATGTAAATTCAGATTTTGCTGATGACGATGGCCGTGCTGCCCAACATGCTCCGAGCTCCTTGTTGCAAAGGTTTAGTTTTAGAAATCATAAATCAGGGGATGAGAAAAGTGTTTTGGTTTAGAGCAAATCTTAATTTCCAAGTATTTTTCATGTTTTAATTAAAACAAATCTTAAAGTTGATTATAACGACACCGGTTAAGATCACAAGGTTCCATCCTTCCGGCATCATTATTTTTATCGGATTCACTTAGTCTAGATGAATTTGCTAAACTCAATCGAATGAGTTCCACACTTTCATTTAGACCGTGGGAAATCCCGTTAGCAACACGTAGGTTACATCATCCGAGGTATTCCCGATCATCCAACAGGACGTTTTAATTTAGTTGTAATTGTAGTTTTGTGTTCTGTTTGTGATTAAATTTTGAGTTGTTTTATATTTTGAAATGTTGTGGAGTTGAATTTTATTTTGTAATGACTTTTAACTTAGTTTTGGTTTCAGTTTTAGGGTCTATCCTAAAGGTGTGAGTTTTCATGCAACAGTTGTTTATCATGCAAGAAAAGTATGTGCGATGCGATTAATGAAATTGCAAGAAAGTAAATTGCAATAAAGTAGATTGCAATAAAATAAAAGCGTACTTGGAGGGTCTTCCTGTCATCCCAAGCTGCACTTAAAACACAATTAGAATATTTAAGCATGTTCCTAGGTAAAGCTAAGGTAAGGGTTATGGTTTTCTACCAAATTCCTAATCCTATAGCTTAGTCATCTCCTATGACGTCTAGGTTCTTTGTGTTTTGGTTTAAGGACGATTTTCTTCATCAAAGAACAATTAAGTCCAATTGTTCTCATAAACATCCTATCATATTGAGAAAGTGTTTAAGAAGAATCTTAAACATCTTTTCAATATTGCTAGAATTGCTTTAAGTCCAAATGAATTTAATTATACAAATGAATTAATCGTCCGAGAATTCAAGTTTCGTTGTTATCTTACTCGAGTGAACTAGGACATTCGAATATCCTATAAGTGCGGTAACATTTCATTTAATGTTCCGTTTAGGAGTTATAATAACCAAAGCTTTCGAGGGTAAATTAGTATTCAAATGATTTGATTTAAGTTAATGTGTTTAAATTTGGAATAAGTGTTCGAGTTATTTTAGATTTATTTTGAATTCTTTATGTCTTTAGTGATGTTATATTTAATTCAACTTAATTTAATTTAATTTAATTGAGTTTTAATTTAATTTAATTCAATTTAATCCAATTTAGTTTGATTTGATGTTACATTAAATTAATTTAATTTAATTTAATTTTAATTTAATTTGATTTAATTTAATTTAATTTAAATTTAATTTAATTTTATTTAATTTAATTTAATTTAATTTAATTTGATTTAACTTAATTTGATTTAATTTGGTTTTATTTATTTAATTTAATTTAATTTAATTCATTTAATTTAATTTAATTTGTTTATTTAATTTAATTTAGTTTAATATAATTTAATTCAACTTTTAATTCTAATTTAATTTAATTTAATTTAATTTAATTTACTTAATTTAATTTAATTTTTTAATTTAATTTTATTTTTTATTTTTTTTTATTTTGATTTAATTTTTTTTAAAGAGTTTAATAATTTAATTTTAGTTTAATGATTAAGTCTTTTAATGTATTTTAAATTTGAGTTATCATTTTAATTAAGAATTGAATATTAATGAGATAATTAATTTAGGGATTTTTAAATTAAAGAATAAATCTCTTCCTAATAATATCCCTATTTTAATAATTCCAATTTTATTATTCTTCCAAATTTAATCAATTATTTAATTAAGGTTTAATCATTTTAAATTGATTAATGGGTTTCTACCCTTTAATTATTTAAATTTTAATCATCCAAGTCAAAAGAGGATCAAATATTTTACTTGTTGATTTTTTTTATTAAACCTAAAGTTTTAATTAAGGGTTAAAAAAAGTTTAATTACCACTTTACCCTTTAAGCTTAATAATTTCATAACTCACTAAATTAACCTCAAATGAACTTAAATCTTTTATGTAACTTCACTCATATGTCAATAAAGACATGAGAGGAGAAAATGTGATTTTTCTGTATTTAATTTATTTATATAATTATTTTTGGTAGAAAATAGAGATTTTCAAGGAAAATTTAATAACATGACCAAGGAAAAGTTTCTGTCCTTAAGAAAATTAGGGGACATTCCTAATGACCAAAGGATCACTTGGACCAATTTTGGTGATTTTTTGAATTATATTTATTTTATTATAATTATTTTAAGTTTTGGAGTGTTAATTAATTTAAAAATAAAATAAATGTTGAAAAATGAATTTTATATTTTTCAAAAATCTCTCTGATATCAAGGAAACCAGAGAAGTAAATTTTGCAATTTTCTGATTTTTCTATGATTTATTATAATTATTTTAGTGAAAATGCTAGAAAATACATTTTTTAATTTTAAAATTACCTTAAAGCTTTAAAATTTAATATCTCACTAAATAGACCTAAGAAAAATGTGGGATTTGTTCCTATGTGATTAAAATTCAAAATGTGACCTTTTGGTGAATTTTATTATTTTTGTGATTTTTATTATTTTTTAATTATTAAAAATATTAAAATATTATTAAAAATCAACTTTTTTAGAAAATTAAAATTTTAATTTTCTTAGGTTCCCCTGATATCAGAGAGGCTCCAAAACCAATTTGGTGAATTTTTTAAAGGTATTTTAAAAGTTATGAATTTTTAAAGTTTAAAATGGCTAAGTGGCTTAATCAACCCAATGAGTGGGGCTAACCAAGTCCAATTGACCTCAAACTTTTATGGTGGATTCCTCTGATCCTAAAGGTCAGTGGAGAATTGATTTCAAGTCAATTTGATGCATGGTTAACTCTAATTAATTAAAGACCTATTTTGGGTGTTTAAGCCAATTAGGGTTGTTTTAAAAGAACTAAGTCAAAACCTATTTTTCCTAGGGTTCTCTGGTCATAAGAAACATCACCAAATTTTCCTAGAATTTATTTCACAACATGCTATTTATTGGAATTAAAATACTCAAAACAGCAACATGAATTTGAAAAATCAATAACTTTTTATAGGGATGGCCTGCGACTTTGGAAAATTCAGGGAATGTTCCCAAATTCAGAGGCTTCAAAAGCCCTATGGTCTCATGCCATGGTGAATTGTATACATGCATGGAGAATTAAAAGTATGCAGAGAGAAAATAAATTATAAAAAATAAAATACTTAGTGAAATTAAATGATTTCTTTTCTACATTATTCTCCTCTGTTCACTGAGCAAGAGGGTATTTTTATTTTATTTTTCTGATTTTTCTACACAGAGTTATGAATTTTTGAAGTTTAGGGAATTAAATAAATCAAAAAATACCCTAATTTTCTATTTATCCACGCGGCGCCAACTCATCCTCGGCATCTCCGAAACGCCGCGTGTCGCGCTCCCATTCGACGCCGCCACCTGAGTCAGCAGCCCGGGCCCCGCGGTTCTCGTATCGTCTCCTGGTCCGATGCCATCTGAGCCGTTCGTTTGCGCGTGTATTGAATGGATGGCATCCGTTCATCATCCCCGAGTGTCCTCACCCGAGAGCCGTCCACACTAAATCCCTAAGATCTCACTCGATACTCAATGGATTTTCATGTTCTTATGCTTCTATGGATTCGTCTCGAAGAGACGAACACATCTATACGGTTATCATGCATTGAAATTAAGGCATTTGAAATGGAGAATCTCCGAAGCTCGGGATGAAGAATCGGCTCATACCTTTGCTCGGAGAAGTGTGGCTTCGATCCGAGAGTTGTTGCACCTTCGATTGGATCCCGGCAAGCTCCGGATGAAGTCTCCTGGTCCAGTGAATTGTCTCAGATGTGATTTCGACCAAGCCCGATCACAAAGCTTGGAGGCTGGAGCAACCTGGGTGGCCCTGGAGATGGGGCTTTTGCTTGGTGGACACCTTCCCTTGGTCCGGTGAAGGTGTAGAACCAATCCATTTGGGGATTGGCTCACTTGTGGAGAAGTGTCCTGGTTTTGGGTGGAATTTCGACTACGAATTTGAGCTCGCAGAGAAGAAATGGCAGGGGGATCTCACTTGGGGATCAAGTGCTCTGTGTATGGGGAGGAGTACGGAACAATTTTGGCGAGTTTCCTTAAGGTTTGTTTTCGGCACCTCTCATGGCCGAGAGGGGTGGTGTTTAAATAGGAGAGGGTGGAGGGCCTCCCGGGGAGAGTTAGGGCTTGGGATCAGCTTGCTCTTGGCAAGAGAAGAACGGCTCCAATGGCCACGTGGGGATGGGGCGACTCGGCGGGTGAGAATTTCAAGTTGGGCTCACATGTGAGCTCTCGGCCATGGTGTTTTCCGGCGGCCTGGTGGCTGGCCGGCCAGGCATTGGTCACCATCCTGTTCAGGTGGGTCAGGGCTGGGGTTTGGTGCATTCAATTGAGGTTTGACATGTGTAAAGTGGTTGAATTAAAGTAGAAAGGGGAAGGGGTCATTTTGGCTCATTTTGGTCAACCCATGCAAATGGGTTGGGTGCACCTTCCCATGGCTAGCTTGGGCTGAAGATAAAGTGGTTTAGGTCGGCTTAATTAGTGGGGAAGGGTCGCCATCCAAGTACAATTAAGCTTAAGCATGGTTTAGTGGAGTCATGGAAGTGGCTAAATCACCCTTAAGGGAATCATTAAAGGACTCCCTCCTTTTGCCAAAAATGACATGGTGATGTGTAAAGTGGCTGCCATGGCTTGCATATGGCTTGTGCATGGCTTCATGGCTCCATTTGGCTTGAGAAAAGGTTGGGCCAATTTCATAAAAATGGGTTTTAAGAATTTTGGATATTTTGGTGAAAATTTGCATGAAGCTTGATTTGGAATGGTTTAATTGATGATTTTGAAACTTAGGGGTGATTTTGATTAAATGGATGATGAGGGAAAGTGCCATGTGGGCTTTGGATGGATTTGGGCTTTTGAATGTGGTGAAGTGGGCTTTTAGGAAAGTTTAAGGGGAATGGGCTTTTTGATTTTAGGATGGGCATTTGGGTGAATATTTTATGAAGTACTTTGTCAAATAAATGTCATAATTGGTTCAGGGATGTTCTATGAAGGGCTTGGAGTCAATTTGGTGTGATTTGGAGTTGAATTGATTTGAATTTGGGTTTATTTGGTAAGTGGGCCTATATGGGTCAAAGTGGGCCAAGTTGGGCCAATGTTGGGCTAGGGTTGAAATTGATGTAAAATCAATGTTGAGAAATGTTTATGGGAGTGTTTCAAAGAGGTTTTGAATTTGGTTGGGCTTTGATTTTGGGGTTTGGGCTCATTTGGGCTAGGTTTGAGTTTAGGTCAAAAATGAGCCTTTTAGCTTTGGGTTGAATTTAAGTGGGGTTTGGGTCTAAATTTTGGGCAAATCATGTTAGTGTTTTGTTTGTGGGAATGTTAAGGAAGATTTAGAAAAGGTTTGGGGTTAATTGGAGTTGAATTGGGTGAGTTTGGGTTAGGTTTGGGTCATGGGTTCAAATTGGGCTTTAAGGCCAAAAGTGAAATTGGATCCAAATGTCAATCAAATTGGACTTGGATTTGACCTAGATTGGTGTTGTGAATGTTAAATTGAAGTTTAGAATTGAATTGGACCAAAATTGGGGTCAATTGGGTAGGTTTGGTTTAACATTGGGTTCACTTTGGGTTAAAATGGGTCAAATTGGGGGTTTTGACAAAAGTAGGGTAAATTGACAAAATTGGCCCATGGTGTAGTTAGACAAAATGAAATTGAGAATATTTGGGATTTTCTGGAATTTTCTGGGAATTTTCTGAATTTTTGGATTTTTTGGCCAAGAAGGGTATTTTGGGTATTTGGAGGGTATTGGGAGGTTTTCTTGGAATTTTTGGTATTTTTGGGTATGGATGATCAATTTGAGTGATGTGGAAATGTTTGGGAATGAGTTTGGAGAATTTTGGATAATTTGGAAATTTTGAGAAATTTGGGTAATTTCGGGGGTTTGGGTAAGTTAAGCGGGTGTAGGGTCCCGGGGTCAAAATTGAAAATTTGGGAAATTGAAGATTGGGTGGATGTAAGTGGAAAGAAGTCATTTTGGTTGAGCCATGAAGCCATATCAAGCCCATATGAGCCATGAAGGGACCCATTTGAGGCATTCACTATGTTGTTCCTAACCCTCTTAGCCGAGGGCTTAGGGGTTAAGGACCATCCATGTGAATCACCTACATGAGTCGGGAGGTCAAGTTAGGTATGGGTGTGGTTTTAGGAGGTATGTGGAAGTGTAGTGTGTAGGTGTAGTGTATAAATGTAGTGTGTGTGTCAGCCAGCCCCTTCACCGAAACCGAGGCCGCTGAGGCGATCCTAAGGCCAAAGAGTCCTATAGGAACTCATCCTTTAAACTTCCACATTTGATTTCAACCCTCTAGGTGATTAGGGGTCTACAGTCAAGTTTGTAGAGTTTGCAGGGAGTTAAGAAGTGGTTTGAATTTCTAAAAGGTAGGTCCCAATTCTAGTCCTCTAAGACGAGTCGAAAGGAAAAGCTTAAGGCTAGATCCTAAGTACTAAAGAGAAGAAGAGAAGACCTCATCAAAAATGAGGTCAACAGAAGCCACAAAATTTTCCTCATGATTTCAGGAAAGAGTTAGCACATCAAATATGGGCAAAAGCCACTCCAACATGATCATCAGTGATACCCGGCACAACATCTGGCAAGTGGCACTAAATACCACGCCAGAGGTTCCATGCAACACATTGGCGGGTCTCATGGCCTGCACAACAGATGACAAACATCCAGATCTTGTAGTGGACTGAGAGGTATATCTCGGTCTCCTACTATGAGAATCATGGGAGTATGGTAAGTAGAGGAGTTCTCATATAACATGCTTAGATATTTCAGAGATCTAAGCAAATAACTCATCTCTAGAAATAGGACCATGTCCTCTCAAAGAGGAAACTAGAGTCTCAACAGGTAAAGAGACATGTGGTCGAGTCGACTGCTTATAATTGTAGCAATATGTTCCTATCCTTCTGGACGCCCTTGCCTAATGTAGGGACAGACGAGACCTCAGAGAAACCAGAATAACTGGGGCTGGGACAGTCGTCAAACCAGCAAAAACATTTCCCCTCAAAGAGAAGGATACTCCTAGATCTTCTAAGTCAGAGAACTCGTAATAGCAACAACAGTACGTACTGCAAGGTGAGAATGACTTGCATACGGAGGAGGGAAGAATCCCAAGCAAACCTGACTGGAGTGTAGTCCACATAACCGACAGAGGAGAGAAAATGATTCTCAACTGACGGGATATTAGCGTCATCTCATGCTATAACCGAAATAAGTCATGGCGGGGACATACCACACCGCCAGGGGACGGAAAAATAGATTCTCAGCCGACGGGATTTAGCACCGTCCCGGGCCAGAACCAAAACAAGCCATGACGTCGACATGGTCCACAACGTCGGAGGACGAGAAATGTGATTCTCAACCTTCAAGATTTAAGTATAAATCTTGGGCCAGAACCAAAATAAATCACGGGGGGGACCCAGTCCACACCGTCAGAAGACAGTACCATAACTGGTAACTCTAGCACTCTTACATAATGCAACATCCATGAGGATGGAAATCCTAAACATATGGAAGGACTAAAATAGAGGCTAGTAAGCAGGAAAGAGCGTTGTAGCGCATCGTCATCTGGTACTAGTCCTTTCCTCGAGGGAAAAGTAAAACTGATACGAGTTGCTACGATGAAAGTAGTACTACATGCACAACTCCTTTTCAAAGGAGTGCATGTAGCAAATGTCCAACGAGGACGTGGTCCGTTCAATGGGGACAATAACGAAAATGACTCAAAACGGGGGCCAAAGGCACCTCCTAAATGGGAGTCAAAATAGGTATAGAAACCTGATACAAGCAATGCTGCTAAATTTGCAACAATCTATTCCTAGTCCTCATGGCCTTCCTGCCTAATCGAGGGACAGGTGGATCCTCAGGGAAAACTGGAACAGAAAGAGAGTCGGGACAAAAGTCACAACGACGACAGTAGTGACGAACCTACTGCTAAAAGAAAACTCACCTGCCTATGGCAAGGAGACACGTGGGAACACGGAGAGACAAGTACTAGAAAAGGCGTCGGGTGCGGCGGCACATCACTATCGAGCGTCGTCCTCTTTTTGCAAAAGAAGCGAACGCGACGCGAGCCACCACAGCAAAAACAGCTAAATGTGTACGACTCCCCTTTTAATGAGGAGGACACAGAGGAAAATGCCTCAGAGGGCGTAGGAATAACTCAATATGCACGTCTCCCTTTTAAAGGGGAGGGCATAGAGAAAATGCCTCAAAGGGCGTAAGAAAGACTCAATGTGCACGTCTCACCTTTTAAGGGGGAGGGCACAGAGCAAAATGTCTCAAAGGGCGTAGGATTACGTAAGGTAACCCCACAGGGGTGCTCGAAAGACTGAAAGTTATGACACCCTCAGGAGCACAGAAATGCTTGAGGAGAGGGGAAAGAGCTCTCCCTGGCGGCAACAATCATATCCATCTTTCTGCTCTTCCGCGTAGCGGGGCAAAAAGGGACAATGATCAAAAATAAGGAAAGGTCAAGAAACCAATCACAAAACTACAAAGACATCGATGCATGCGATAATGCTGCAACCGAAATGTCGAGGGTGAGAGAAGGGACAAAATGCATCAAGTTGCTACCCCTAGCAACTGACACATGGGTTGAAAATCAAGGTCTCACAAAGGCTCAACTGTGACTCGAAGGAAGAGAACCAGGTCACGATAATATGAGCGAAACTCCAAGTATGGAGAGAGGCTATAATCCCAGAAAAAGCAAAGCTCCAAGTAAGGAGAGAGAAACTCCTCCCCAGCGGAGTCGCCAGTTTTGCGAATACGCTGGGATCCACAAGACTCATAAGCGAAAACTCCAAGTATGGAGAGAGAGACTCATCCCCAGCGGAGTCGCCAGTTTTGTTTTTGCCGTTCTTTTCTCTTTTTTATTTTAAAAGGAGTCGCCAGTTTGTCAGTCGTCGTATACTTCCATTATTCGAATAAATCTCCCTCCCGAATCAAATAAATGATTCGAAGAGGAGAAGAACCGAATAAGGATGGACATACGACAAAAATGACAAACAAGAGAAAAGAAAAACATGGAGAGTCTACGTGCGATAAACCTCGCAAGGATAAGTCAAGCATGTCCGCCCAAACAAGATCGGGCAGAGGCACCTTGAACCAATATCCGAGAAAGAAGTATCTACGTAGACTACCCATAACCAGAGAGTCGAGTGTATGTACCGTTGCAGGGTCGAGAGCACTCCCGGAGGAACGTATTCTACTCGGTTAATTACATCTTGGAGGATACCCAAGAATACTCTCGATAAAAGGAGTTTCGCTTTATATTATCATAGACCTGGGGTATAGGCAATCAAAGGGAAGATTATTCCGTGTGGGAAAGTCTCGAGACTTCAAAGCTCTTGCTAAGCCATCAGGCAGAGAGTGAGTCTCTCACATCCCAAATGGTGCCGCGGCTCATTAGCATACGAAACCCACAGAATAACATAAATCATCTTGACGAGGGTATCCCAACACGTCAAAGCACATCCGGGCCATAAGGGCAGAGGACAAATCGTCGTATCCCAAATGGGCGGCAGCTCATCGGCATCGGGCCGTCAAAATGATATCAACAAAGTCGAGGAGCGAAAGGGCTCGATAGGGGTAGTCGAAAGGAAGGAAGGAGTAATCCTAAAGGGGTAGAGGTAGCCAAGTAGGGGTATCACAAACCCGTCATCCAAAGCAGTATGACCCTAAGTCTACCGAACGTGAAGGTAGTCGACCCGACACGTCCCGAGATCCCCGGTCGACAATCCGAGAATTGCGATATCCACGGGGACCTCGGTAGCCCTAAGGTCGAAAGGAAGGAAACTCTATCCTATGACTATAAGCTGGAGCTCCAAGAGGTGGGTCTCACACTCGCCAAAGTGGCAAGGAAGCCTCAGGAAAGAAGAGAAAGGGAGGTTCAGCTACAAAGCTGCAAACGCTCCAAACAAAAGGACTTACACCCCGTCTGGGCCGGGGAGCCTTTTAACACCCTAGGCGTACTAGACAACCACCTATAAAGGTATCGTCGGGCCGGTCGAGTTGGAGAAGCACGGGGACTCCTCCTCGGGACATGCAAATATGAATGCGAGTTATCTAGAGCGGTCCTTAAGTAATGTGGAGGCCCTATTAGTATGACTTGGGTGATAGCCATGCAATACGACCCATTTAAAATCCGGCCCGAAGGCCATGCAAGAAAGTAAAAGTGCATATTTTAAAATCTTGAATATTTTAATCCTAAAATTCATTTATCTTGAATATTTTATTAGGATTTTTAACATATAAAGTTTACAATTTTAGGGTCCTTAAAGAGCACTAAATTATATCGCAAAATCCCGGATCACGAAAAGAAACAAGAAAAACACATGCGGGCATGCAAATATGCGATAAAAGCAAGAAAGAAAGCACTCCATAATAAAATAAAAGAGGCCAAAATGCCGCTGGACCGGCAACATAATCCAGAAAAAGAAAAATGCGGCCGAACTCCGCATATACATGCCTGGTCCTAATTCTATACATCAATATAAAAATGCAGAATTAAGATACGAGGCATGAGCATCTGCTCCTAGTCCTCTCCACGTGGTTCCCGAGCAAAACACCTCGGAACTCGTGCCCGTATCTTATTTCTGCTACAGGACTCTCCTAGACTCTAAAAGTACAAAGGAAAATAAAAAGACTCAATCCTGCATGAAAACAAGTGTTAGCGGGAAAGCTCACATGCAAATGACGTATAATAAGCCATGCTTTATAAATAGGGGAGCTAATAGCACCTGCAAGTAAAAGGATTAGAAATCATCACTTGCTCCCCCCATAGTGGTACCTTTGTGTGTGTATAAATAAGCATGGCTCCCTGCAAAAAAGTGCCGTAACACACTACCATACACATGAAGCATGCAATCACATCACAGGCAAAGTGCAGAAGAAAGATACCTGGCTAGGGCAACCAATCCATCAAAGAACAATAGCCAGGCATCAAAAAGACTACCTAGCAACCTAAGTCCTAGCCTAGCACACCATCTAACGAAAGTGCACAAACCTAGTGCCTAAGTGCGGGGTAAGTCCGAGTATAGTATGACTTTGACGGGGTCACCATACCGGCCCCGACCTAAAGATCGAAGGATCTAAAGGGCGTCACGAAGAGGGTGACACAAGTTAGATCCAATGGATCCTTAGCACAATCATACTTGTGTCGATCCCGATGACTTAACTAGCATTGCTCATTGGGATCAACCCAGCAAGCAATGCTCGTTAAGGCATCGCGACCGACACGGGGTCACTCTCCTAATGAGTAGGACGAGCCATCGAGGAATGGGTAAGCAAACGATCATGCAAGAAGCCCACATTGTGACTCGCTCGACCGAAGTACGAAACAATCACAACGAGGCACCCAAAAGGGCAAGCACACACATCATGCAAAATGCAAAGATGCTACATGCAAAGAGGATGCACCAAAGTGGTGAGGGTGAGTATACGCGTGAAAGCGAGTGACTCGAAAGAGCGGGCATGTCGTAGTGGAAGCGGCCCGAAAGGATGGGTATGCCTGGGGAGGCGATGACCCGAAGGTGGAATAAATCTCACCGGGGAGAATCAGAAAAGTGCGGTGCAGATGGAAATGCAAACACAGAATATAGTGCAACATGCAACCAGACCAACTTGCACAAACATACAAACATGCAATATAATGCAATAAGTGGTCACATGCAAAATGCGACAAGATGATCCATGCACATGCAATGAAACCCAAATGGTCGACGACACATCGAACTGTCCTAACTACCTCACATAGGTACCTAGGGTTGACGCTCTTGGATGTGCGGTATCGCCGCCTCCAGTTTTGGCGTGGCTATGTAGAGGGATTCCCGCTCCGATTTCTTGTAGGGGAAACTCTCCACCGTTCGTAGGGCGGACTAGCTACAAAGCTTTTTCCGCTCTACGAACACCCCGATCTTATAGGACGGACTAGCTACAAAGCTTTTCCCGTCCTCTAAGATCGAACTCAACTAGTCCCTCCAAGAAAGATTAGGAGCACCAAAACCGTGGGAAATTGGGATTCCAACCCAGCAGGATTAAGATCTAAAGCTCAGAACAGGGAATCGCTAGGCTACGAATAGGAATTGGCCAACGCATAAGATTCCTAACCTATGGCTCACTCTAGGTAAATCAACGATCCATCACATAGGCGGCTCGACCGGTCGACACATGTCGTCCGACACCTCCATCCCACGTGGGCGATCGAACCCACGTGCCTAGACCGGACTAAGCCTATGGCCAGCTAAGGGATCAGAAAATCTCACCACCGTGACGGTTGAAGACGCGTTATCTTTATGCTGAAGGAGAGCCCACGTTTCCGGCGAACCGCTGGTGTTCGATCCACGTGCCGACACGCCTCGCAATATGTACCTCGTCGAGCATGCAGGGAACGAGAAAAAGACTCAATGAGAAAAATGCGATGTACCAAAAAAATAATAATAAATAATTTTGGCATAAAAATATGACCAAAATATACCTTCACGATGAGAGGTTGAATGGATTTCGATACGCCACGGTGTTGTCGCTGCCCCGACGGCGACAAGGATATCTCGCGAGGCGGAGGATGCTCGCGACGGTGACTTCATTGACGAAACTTCGCCACGGGAGAGGAAGCAGAGCGAAGAAAAAGCTTCCCCTCCAAAAGTTAATGGAAGCGCGAGGGTTCCGAAATCTCGATATGGATCTATGCGAGGGAGAGCTAAAACCACCGGGATCTGGATGCCCGTGCCGAGGAAGGCCGGCGAGATGTCGCCGAGAAGGCTAGCTGCTCGTGCGAAGAAACGACGCCGGCATGGAGGAAGATCGAAAGCTCAGCCAAAATAAACCCTTCGTAGAAGCTCCGACGGTAGGGCATACACAGGCGAGGAGCGCCGGCCGGCGATCTCCGAGCCAAAGAGGTGGCTGTTTCCTGAAAAAAAAAGGCATGCCACAAGACTAAGATTAGGAGGCATGATCGGCGGAAGACAGACTTTACCGGAGGCTGGAGGGGAAGGGACGCCGACGAGGTTGCCGGCGGCATCGTCGGCCGAGGGAGGGAGGAGGCTCGGCCGGCCCCAAAGAAGCGGCGGCGATTTTGTCCAGCGGCTGGAGCGGAGGCTGCCCAAAGGGTGTCGTCGGCGCTTGAGGAGTCGCCGGCGTGATGAGGGAGCCCGGCGAGGTTGGCCGGCGGGAGAGGAGGCGGCGCACGCACGGGGTCGGCTAGGGTTCGCGAACAGGATGGGCTGGCGGCTGAGTCGCTATGGAATCCGGAGAGGGAGAGGGTGCGTGAGTTTTTTTATGATAATTATAATATATAATATATATATATTATATTATAATAATATTATTATTATCATAATTATCCTCCACGTATTTTTAATCCGTGCACGTACTCGCAGCGAAACAAATGTCCCTCTTAGCTAAAATCGACGTTCCGGATTCAATGGCGCAGTCCGTTTCGTCATCCGGGGTCGTTCGGAGCCGGTCGGGCTACTTTCTGAGTAATTTGGCCAAAAAAGAATAATTCGCATATTTTAAGCCCGCTCGCGATGTCGTAGCAAAATGAACCTCCTCCGTAAGTAAAATTGATGTCCCGGACACCATCGTGTGATCTGTTTTGTCATTCGGAGTCGTTCGGGTGAATTTTTGACGATCGGGCTAAAAACGATAATTTGCACAATTTTTACCCCGCCCGCAAAGCCGTAGCAAAATAAACGTCCTCCCTAGGTAATATCGATGTCCCGGACACACTCGCGTGGTCCGTTTCATCGTTCGAGGTCATCTGAACAAGCTCGCAGGTGGATGAGCCAATTTGAGCTAATTTCTCGCACGACGCATCGAGTAACACCTGTCGACCCTGGTATGCTCGAATGGACATCCCATGCATGTAATATATATATAAAAAAGTGATGCCAACAGCTAGTAAACAGGAAAGAGCGTTGTAGCGTATCGCCATCTGGCACTAGTCCTTTCCTCGAGGGAAAAGTAACACGTATATGAGTTGCTACCATGAAAGTAGTACTACATGCATAACTCATTTTCAAAGGAGGGCATTTGGCAAATGTCCAATGAGGACGTGATCCGCTCAACGGGGACAGTAGCAAACATGACTCAAAATGGGGGTCGAAGGCACCTCCTAAACGGGAGTCAAAATGGTTATAGAAACATGATACAAGCGATGCTGCTAAATTTGCTACAATTTATTCCTAGTCCTCCTAGCCTTCTTGCCTAATCGAGGGACAGGTGGATCCTCAGGGGAAAACAGAACAGAAAGAAAGTCGGGACAAATGTCACAACAATGACAGTAGTGACAAATCTACTACTAGCAAAAGACTCACCCACCAATGGCAGGTAGATATATGAGAACACAAAAGGACAAGTCTAGAAAAGACTGTCAAGTGCTGCGATGCATCGCTATCGAGCGACGGCCTCTCTTTACAAAAGAAACAGACGCAATCCGAGCCACTGCAGCAAAAATAGCTAAATATGTATGACTCCCCTTTTAACGAGGAGGACACACAGGGGAAAATGCCTCATAGTGCGTAGAAATAACTCAATATGCATGTCTCCCCTTTTAAGGGGGAGGGCATAGACAAAGTTCCTGAGAGGGCATAGGAAAAAAAACTCAATATGCACGTCTCCCCTTTTAAGGGGGAGGGCATAGAGAAAATGCCTCAAAGGGCGTATGAACGAATTAATGTGCACGTCTCCCCTTTTAAGGGGGAGGGCACGGAGTGAATGCCTCAAAGGGCGTATAAACGACTCAATATGCACATCTCTCCTTTTAAGGGGAGGGCATAAAGCAAATGCTTCGAAGGGCGTAGGATTACATAAGGTAACCCTACAGGGGTGCTCTAAGGAACTGAAGGTTATGACACCCTCAGGAGCACAAAAAATGCTCGGGGAGAGGGGAAAGACTTCTCCCTAGCAGCAGCGATCATGTCCATCTTTCTGCTCTTCCACATAGCGGGGTAAAAAGGGACAACGATCAAAAAAATAAGGAAAGGTCAAGAAACCAATCAAAAAACTACAACGACATCGATGCATGCGATAATGCAACAACCTAACTGTCGATGGTGAGAGAAGGGACAGAATGCATCGAGTTGCTACCCCTAGCAACTGACACGTGGACTGAAAAACCAAGGTCTCACAAAAGGCTCAACTGTGACTCGAATGAAGAGAACTAAGTCACGATAATATAAGCGAAACTCCAAGTATGGAGAGAGGCTATAACCCCAGAAAAAGCGAAGCTCCAAGTATGGAGAGAGAGACTCTCCCCAGCGGCCAGTTTTGTTTTCGCCATTCTTTTCTCTTTTTTTATTTTAAAAAGAGTCGCCAGCTTGTCAGTCGTCGTATACTTCCCCTTATTCGAATAAATCTCCCTCCCAAATCAAATAAGTGATTCGAAGAGGAGAGGAACCGATTAAGAAGGGACATACGACAAAGTGACAAACAAGAGAAAAGAAAAACATGGAGAGTCTACGTGCGATAAACCCGCAAGGATAAATCAAGCATGTCCGCCCAAACAAGATCAGGCAGAGGCACCTTGAACCAATATCCGCGAAAGAAGTATCTACATAGACTACCCATAACCAGAGAGTCAACCGTATGTACCGTTGCGGGGTCGAGAGCACTCCGGAGGAACGTATTCCTACTGGTTAATTACATCTTGGGGGATACCTAAGAATACTCTCGATAAAAGGAGTTTCGCTTTATATTATCATAGACATGGGGTATAGGCAATCAAAGGGAGATTATTCCTTGTGGGAAAGTCTCGACGCTTCAAAGCACTCTCTAAGCCATCAGGCAGAGAGTGAGTCTCTCACATCCCAAATGGGATAACGGCTCATCAGCATACGAAACCCACAAAATAACCTAAATCATCTTGACGGGGATATCCCAACACGTCAAAGAGCGTCCTGGCCATAAGGGTAGAGGACAAATAGTCGTATCCCAAACGGGCGGTAGCTCATCGGCATCGGGCCGTCAAAATGATATCAATAAAGTTAAGGAGTGAAAGGACTCAACAGGGGTAGTCAAAGCAAGGAAGGAGTAATCCTAGAGGGGTAGAGGTAACCAAGTCGGGGTACACAAGCCCGTCATCCCAAGCAGTAGGACCCTAAGTCTACCCTAACGTGAAGGTAGTCGACCCAACACATCCTGAGATCCCCGGTTAGCAATCCATGAATTGCATTATCCACGGGGACCTCGGTAGCCCTAAGATCAAAGGAAGGAAACTCTATCCTATGACTATAAGCTGGAGCTCCAAGAGGTGGGTCTCACACCTGCCAAAGTGGCAAGGATACCTCAGGAAGGAAGAGAAAGGGAGGTTCAGCTACAAAGCTACAAATGCTCCAAACAAAAGGACTTACACCCCGTCTGGGTTTGGGAGCCTTCTAACACCCTAGGCGCACTAGACAACCACCTATAAAGGTATGCTAGGCCAATCTGATTGGAGAAGCACGGGGAATCCTCCTCGGGACATGCAAATATGAATGCAGTTTCTCTAGAGCGGTCCTTAAATAATGTGGAGGCCCTATTAGTATGACTTGGGTGATAGCCATGCAATGCAACCCATTTAAAATCTGGCCCGGAGGCCATGCAAGAAAGTAAAAGTGCATATTTTAAGATCTTGAATATTTTAATCCTAAAATTCATTTATCTTGAATATTTTATTAGGACTTTTAACATATAAAGTTTACAATTTTAGGGTCCTTAAAGAGCCTAAATGATATCACGAAATCCCATATCACAAAAAAAGAAACAAGGAAAACACATGCAGGCATGCAAATATGCAATAGAAGCAAGAAAGAAAGCACTCCATAATAAAATAAAAGAGGCCAAAATACCGCTGGACCGACAACATAATCCAGAAAAAGAAAAATGTGGCCGGACTCCGCATATACATGCCCGGTTCTAATTCTATACATCAATATAAAAATGCAGAATTAAGATACGGGTCACGAGCATCTGCTCCTAGTCCTCTCCACGTGGTTCCCGGGCATAACGCCTCGGAACCCGTGCCCGTATCTTATTTCTGCTACAGGACTCTCCTAGACTCTAAAAGTATAAAGGAAAAGAAAAAAGACTCAATCATGCATGAAAATAAGTGTTAGCGGTAAAGCTCACATGCAAATAACATATGATGAGCCATGCTTTATAAGCGGGGGAGCTAATAGCACATGCAAATAAAAATGTAAGAAATCATCGCATGCTACCCCCATAGCGGTACCTGTGTGTGTGTATAAATAAGCATGGCTCCCTGCAGAAAAGCGTCCTAACACACTACCACACATATGAAGCATGCAATCACACAACAAGCACAATGCAAAAGAAATATGTTTTTCTAGGGCAACCAATCCAACAAAGAACAATAGCCAGACATCAAAAAGACTACCTAGCAACCTAAGTCCTAGCCTAGCACACCATCTAACGAAAGTGCACAAACCTAGTGCCTAAGTGTGGGGTAAGTCAGGTATAGTATGACTTTGACGGGGTCGTCATACAGGCCCCGACCTAAACATCCGAAGGATCTAAAGGGCGTCACAAAGAGGGGTGACACAAGTTAGATCCAATGGATCCTTAGCACAGTCATACTTGTGCCGATCCTGATGACTTAACTCGCATTGCTCATTGGGATCAACCCAGCAAGCAATGCTCGTTAAGGCATCGCGACCGACACGAGGTCACTCTCATAACGAGTAGGACAAGCCATCGAGGAATGAGAAAACAAACAGTCACGTAAGAAGCCCACATTATGACTGCTCGACTAAAGTACGGAATAATCACAACGGGCGCCCAAAAAGGGCAAGCATACACATCATGCAAAATGCAAGGATGCTACATGTAAAGGGGATGCACCAAAGTGGTGAGGGTGAGTATACCGTGAAGGCAGTGAATCAGAAAGAGCGGGCATGCCGTAGTGATAATGCTTATGCAGGTAAACATGCACATTATATGATGCAACATGCAAGCATACCAACATGCACATGCATACAAACATGCAAAATGATGCAATAAGTGGTCAGATGCAAAAGAATGCAACAAGGTGGACCATGCACATGCAACACAGCCCCGACACTCAACGGCATGTCGAACTCGTCCTAACGACCTCACATAGGAACCTATGGTTGACTCACTTGGATCTGCGGCATCGCCGCCTCCAGTTTTGGCGTGGCTATGTAGAGGGTTTCCCCCTCCGATTTTCTCATAGGGGAAACTCGCCACCGTTCGCAGGGCGGACTAGCTACAAAGCTTTTTCCACTCTACGAACACCCACGATCTTATAGGACGGACTAGCTACAATGCTTTTCCCGTCCTCTAAGATCAAACTCAACTAATCCCTCCAAGGGAGATTAGGATCGCCAAAACTGTGGGAAATTGGGATTCCAACCCAGTAGGATTAAGATCTAAAGCTCTTAACAGGGAATCGCTAGGCTACGAATAGGGATTGGCCAATGCATAGGATTCCTAACCTACGGCTCACTCTAGGTAAATCAAGGATCCATCACATAGGCGGCTCGACCGGTAGACACATGTCGTCGGCACCTCCACCCCACGTGGACGATCGAACCCACGTGCCCAGACCGGACTAAACCTAGGGCTAGCTAAGGGATAGGAAAATCTCACCGCCGCGAATGTTGAAGACGCGTTCTCTTTATGCTGAAGAAGAGCCCTCGATTCCGGCGAACCGCCGGTGTTCGGTCCGTGCTCCGACGCACCTCGCAATAAATCATGCAACGAGGGAAATACGACGCAATGAGGTGAGCGGCCGACGCACCTCCCAACAAATCCATGCAAATAAAGGGGCAAAATGTGAGATATGCGATCTATCAAAATAAATAATTCGAGCATAATAAAAATGCATCGAAACATATACCTTAGCGGTAGGGGTCACCGACGACGGCGACAGAGAGGAAACCACGAGGTGAAAGACCCTCGCACCTCCTCGAACAGCGACGACGTCCGCTGTCCCGCGACGTCGAGGTGCTTTGGTGAAGTATCTGGTCGCCGGGAAGGTACGACGGTGACGCGTAGAGACTAGCTCGTCAGCGGCGAGCACCGTGAACGGAGGAAATGCAAAGGATAACCCAAAATCTGGAGTTTCACCTCGCTGATTTTCTCCAGCGTAGATGTGATTCCTGCGAGGCAAAAATCCGGGGAGGAAGAGGTGGTGGCGGCCTTATTTTCCGGCGAGGAAGTAGCAGACCGAGGGAGGAGCTAAAGTCGTCGGCGTCTGGAGGAGAAGCTCAATGCATGGCCGGCGGCGTCGGGCTTCGCCGGTGAGGAGGATGCCGGCGAAATGGACCGGCGAGGGAGCACGACGTGTGGCCGACCGAGAAGAAGAAAAAGGCAGAGGAGAGAGACTCGGACGGCCCTGAAGAAGGAGCTGTCGCCGTTCGTCGGTGAGGACCGCCTACCAGTTTCGAGTGCGAGCGAGTCGGACGGCGGTGTCACGAGCTAGGTTTCGCGAAAAATGGGCTGCGTGCGATTTTTTGCTTGGCCGGCGGCTGGAGATAAGGAGGAGGTCAGAGGGGAGGCCGACGAGCTTGCTGGCGTCGTCGCCGGTGCGAGATCGGCGACAAGGAGCTAGGGTTTTCGCGAATTGGGGGTTGCGGTTGGGTCGCGTGCGAGAGATCAGGAGAGAGGGGAGGGTTTAGCGTAGGTTTTATGAAAGGGATAATATAATATTATTTATATATATTATATAATAATATTATTATTATTATAATTATCATTCGCGAAATTTTATCCCGTGCACATCCTCGCAGCGAAGTTGATGTCCCTCTTAACTAAAATCGATGTTCTGGACGCACTGGCGCAGTCCGTTTCTTCATCCGGGGCCGTTCGGGACCATTGGGGCCACTTTTTGAGTAATTAGGCCAAAAAGAATAATCCACATATTTTAAGCCCGCTCGCGATGTCGTAGCAAAATGAACATCCTCCGTAGGTAAAATCGACGTCCCAGACACATTCGTGTGATCCGTTTCTTCATCAGGTGTCGTTCGAGTAACTCTCTGACGATCGTGCTAAAAACGATAATTTGCACAATTTTTACCCCGCCCTCGAAGCTGTGGCAAAATAGACGTCCTTTCTAGGTAATATCGATGTCCCGGACACACTCGCGTAGTCCGTTTCATCGTTCGAGGTCATCTGAACAAGCTCGCCGGTGGATGGCCCAATTTAAGTTAATTTTGCCCGCAACGTGTCAAGTAACACTTGTCGGCACAACCAAAACCCTCTGACGTAGTCGACCGGCCTTCGCCTAAGTGAAAGCCAAAGTCTAACAGAATGACCCGGTTGTGTGCCCTTCAACACACACTGAAAGGTCACAAATGGATGTCTGGAGCTACGGGTGACTTATTTGCATAAAGTATGATCCCGATGCGCTCGAGCGGACCTCCCACACATGTGATATATAAAATAATAAAAAAAATGATGCCAACATTGTCGTCCCCAGTCCTCTGGACACTTTTTAGTAAATAGAATCTCTACATGTTTTTCTCTCTTTTGGGGCAGCTGGGAGCTCTCTGTTTTCTGCTTCTCACCACCTGAAGGTTGGATTTTTGAAGTTGAAAGCTAAAAGGACCTCATCAGTGCTTTTTCACGTGTAGGTTTTTTACCACTAGAATTCCTCATCCTCTATTAAAATCGGCTGAAAGACAATAACTTCGTAAATGAAGAGGGAAAATGTGAATCATGAGGATTCCTGGCATGCAAATCTAAAGACTAAAATTAGTAGAAGCGCTAATAAATAAATAATTTTCATTTAATTCTCTTATCCTTATTGCATTTGTCTCTTTCAAACAAATAAAAGAATCAGAGAACTAAATATGTAAATAAAAAATCTAGCTACGTGAATCTCAAAGACAACCGATGATCCAGACAAGGAGGATACAAAAGGATTGTGTTATCAACCAAAATAACCAAACCATCTTTGGCTGACTAAACGAAAGAAAATATGAATCTAAACCAGCAAACGTTGTACGACAGAAACAAATATGACCTTGTAAAATTGGCTCCTCAATCGATTCTATGTCACTTGCTAAAAAGGTCAACGATCACTCCATCTCTCGCTAGGGACCAATCCCATTAACGAAGGTTTTCAGTCAGATTATCGTTATACAACCTCTTTATGACAGAATAAACCTTCATAATGGATAAGGTTTCTATTCAGGCTTTCCCTACAGAAGCTGACCGAACTAATCTCAGTCGACTGTGTGACGACGAGTTGACGAGTTGAGTAGTTACAAATATGAAGCGACACCAACAACATTTACCAATACGAATAAGTGCCAATAACGGTTAGTAAGGGCAAAAGATCCAAAAGGCAGTTATGAATACATGAAGATATAATGGCTCTTAAAGGTCTAATAACGTCCTTTTAATCAGGGATAAACATGTAACTTATTAGACACCCCCTATGATATAAATAGGGGAGTCATTGGTTTAGGAAGACTACTGAATCTGTTCAAAAAGATTTAGAACTATTTATTACTTATTCTCTTATTCTCTCTCACTCTCCTCACTATTCTTTCTTATTCCTCTCATCCGACCAATGCTCTATCCCTTAGGAGTGACCCGACGGATATTTTTGGATTCAACAATTTTCTTCTTCAATAACTTCAAATGAGCACTCAAATTGCCTTTAATAAAGATTCTGAAGACACCATCTTTCTAACAACCATTCTGTAACTTGTTGCTAAAAGGTTGTCTTAAAATCATTTCCAAAGGCTCTTCAGCCATAATTTCATCACCATTTTAGTCAACATGATATTAGAAACAACAATTCTCTAAAAATTTACTTCTATGCACACATTAAAAAGTGTTTTATGTAACAAATTATTTATATATCTAAGCATTAACGACTAAGCTATTCCAACTAATGTTTTTTATTACCTATAAATTTAGGCTCAACTTGTACAATCAATGTTAAATATTATTGCTCGTTCGATTTGATAAGCTCAATGTGTAATTTTGCTACTTCCGTGTGTTGATTCCGGATACAATGCATGCTCGTCTTCCAAGCTCTTTGTTGGTATAGACGTTCAACCTCAATTAAAACACACATCAGAAGATAGAAAATTATTTTGTAGAAGGAACTATCATTCTTTCCTTTAAATGGCTTTTAAAAGGTGCTTCTAAGCAACCCTGACAAATTAAGTCAATAGAAGGCTATCCACCAAATTTACTTCATGCCATCACAAAGTTAGAAACATTTGCATACATAACACTTGATCCATATAAATTTTCATATTTCATGACAAAACTTTATAATCAACTTTCACAACAGTCACATAATTCACATCTCATAAGAAAAAGTTCACTTTTTCAACTTTCAAAAATTGAAATATATATTATCATGTATAGAAAATGTGGTGTGTGTATATATGTATATACACATGTAAAATTGAAGTTTAGGATCTTGAGATGTATTTACATCGGCATTTGAGTTGTATGCACATAATTTTCTAAACTCACTTTTTCATAGCGCCCATGGCTAAACAAACATTGTTGGCGGTGGTTCCATACAAACGACTCGCTTTTTCAACGTTTGCCTCTTAGGGTGCTCAACTTATCCAACATTAGTTCGTCTACTTAAAATCGACACGATCACACTTCTATATCAGCGGTCCAATGTTTAATCAACAACTCTCGTTAACTTTATTATACATTTTACATAATTTAAACGTTGTTAAAGATGTGTTTTAATCAAATCTAATAGGTTACGTAGTAAATTCTAAGGCCTAATTTGTGCGATAAGACACGAGATTTG
Source organism: Papilionanthe hookeriana x Papilionanthe teres (assembly GCA_022702705.1). Classification (NCBI taxonomy): domain Eukaryota; kingdom Viridiplantae; phylum Streptophyta; class Magnoliopsida; order Asparagales; family Orchidaceae; genus Papilionanthe; species Papilionanthe hookeriana x Papilionanthe teres. The sequence goes on from CM040427.1 coordinate 2,070,198, forward strand.
TTTTTTTAAGGCCTACAAGACATTTGGACTCTTTTTTTCGATTAATTTCATATCTTTTAACAACCTTCTAGATATATATTGTTTTCAAAATAGAGAAACAAATCATCAAGACCCTTCAACTATATATCATACAACATTTGTTTTCTTTTGGGAGGATAACTTCTTCAACTTTTGCGGCTGAGTGAAGCCCAGTCACCATCATAGCCGTGAAACCCACATTCTATTTCGACAACACCTGCTAAATTTTCTATATTATTATCTCTTCTTCTTTGTTTTTTATTTTTTTTTTCTTTGTGTATTCTAAACTGCCCTAGTTTATATAAAAGAAACAACGGAAGTCTTCTGCAGATGAAAAATACAAAAAAAGGGTGGAAAAACGAACCTAAACGCAAAAATATTCCTGTTCTTTGAAAATAAAACTATTATTAATAGTTCACTATATTGTTTGTTTCTTATTTTTTATATTTATTTCACAATTACAAATGTCATTTTCTTAATTCCATTCTCATCAATGTTAGATTGTCAACCCCATTTTCTTTCTGTTCCACAGCCATCTCCAAGCAATACAACAAACAAACAATATAACATTTTAAGTAACTTTTTTGAAAAAATATATGGGAGATCGATATTTATGGGTACCGTCGACGTAAGTCCCTTCTGCACGGGTTCAAATCCGAGTTGTGTCAAATTAGGACATATGGGAGATCGCTATTTAGGGTACTTGATAGTTCTTCCTAAATATTGATTCCTTTTTTTAAATGTATATATATACATCCTACACCATTTCAATTTCTACACCTACAATCATAACATCAAACCTGTGTAAAATAATACAACATAATTTACCAATTCAAGCATTTGTTAAACTAAAATAACGATAATATATGTAGAATGAAATACAAAAATAGAAGAAATGCATTGAACCAACAATAAAAAATATATAAATATGTATAGAAAACAAATTATTTGAACAAAACAAAAAATATCAAATCCTCCCGAGCCTTCCACTCATCATCGTTCTCATAAACATTCACTACCAGCTGCTTGTTTCTCAACTCTATCCGTCTATCCCTTCAGCAACTCTGGTTTTAATTTCCACCGTGAATGGGGCAATCTACCTATGATTCTCCTCCTCCCAAGCGGTAGAAGTAGATGCGTCGAATGTGTTGGACGAGGGATGACTGTCTTAAACCTATGACTTTGACCCCGACTTGTAAACCCTACCTTTCTTCTTGCCCTTAGCAGGCTCCCTTCACAGCTCGTACTCGGACGAATAAAGACATAGGATCATAATACTGTACGACAGCTTGGTTTGGCTCTTCTCCGGTCTTTGGAAGATCACCTACAAAAAAGTATTCAAGGAAAATTTGAGATTACATAAACTTTACTATTTCTTTGAATTTTATACTAAATGTTCTTGACAAAAATTACCTAGGTCACCTGAAATTTAGGTTTGGTCCAACTGTCACTTTTGGGGGTGCATGTGTAACTTAGCAGTGCTAGACTTTCGTGCGAACTCTGGTGTCTATCAGTGTAATGAAACATTTAGCATATATTTTGTTAACAGTAAGATTTAATGCATAAATAAACTCTTACATGTCTTCTTTTCAAACTACGAATGTAGGAGCGCCCCACTAATATGCTTGGAGACCCATGCCTCTCGCAGTCAGAGCACCAATTTTGTTTGACTTGCTCCCTCTTTCTCCGGTACTCCGAAGAATTGCATGTTGTTAGTAGTGAGCCAAACGCATCCTCACCAAACCACAAAATTGACAATAAGAGAAAGAAAAAATAATTAGTGCACATTACTTTAAACAAAATTATGATCATAATAATAAGTGCAAATTTATAAACTACTTAAGGTGAAAACGCAAGACTATGCAATGAATAGAAAGACAAATTATGTCAATCCCATAGGCTCGAGCTGATACACATTGCTACTACTTTTTGAAGCCTCTCGATCAACTGTACTACACTTCCCACCACCGAACTAGATGAAGCTACAGTCGTAGCTGGTGATGGTGCCAGTATGGTATGTGGAAAAGGCGATTGAAATCATTTTTTAGAAGTGTGACACTAACATATTGTGATAAAGCTAAGCTTTTCAAATCGCAATTAGCAAACCAGCAAAATAACTAAAAGTTGGTCACACTTCTCATGTGCTAAACATATGTCATTACACTTCAAGAAAAATAAAGGTGGAAACTCTAACATATAATACCAAGGTTCTCTCATTTCACCCTGTTCATCAAAATCCTCTACTAAGCTACCTAAAAATAAGTTATCATATATAAATATCTTTTTATTTCAATTACATGCATAACATTCCATTCTTTCATATCAAAGGCATTAAACTCATTAAAAACTGGCTATTCTACCATTGGTTAATACAAAATAGCTAGTCATCGGTTTGTAACCTAGAAAATCTAACGGTTGAATTTCCAATGAAATGAGTCCGTCTGTTTAAAATTCGACATGAACCAATGAGTTAGACCGTCGGTTCAACCTTAAGAACAATCAAAAATATATTCATCAGAGAGCAACAATTTATTCCATAAAAAAGTTATATGAATTTATTCTAATAATGTACAGTCGCTAAGCCGTCAGATACCAGTTCTAAATTTCTGACATAATATATGTTGTCAGATTTACCGTCTGTTTTAACTACTTTTCTTATTGTATGCGTTACCACGTTAAACGTAAATCAAAATTTGAAGTAAGAATATCATAAAGAACAAATTAATCTTAGTTAATTAATTCGAGGTCTACCAGGCATTTGATAACTCTTTCTTCGCTCAATTTCATCATTTTTTTTAAACAACCTTTTATATATATATATATATATATATATATATATATATATATATATATATATATATTTGAAAATAGAGAAACAAATCATCAAGACCCTTCAACTATATATTATATAACATTTCCTTTGGGAGGATAACTTCTTCAACTTCTGCGGCTGAATCAAGCCCAGTCAACATCATGGCCGTGAAACCCAGAGTCTATTTCGACAATACTTTGCTAAATTTTCTATGTTATTATTTCTTCTTCTTTGTGGTTTATTATTATTATTATTATTATTTTTTGTTTTTATTCTAAACTGTCCCCATTTATTTAAAAGAATCACCGGAAGTCTTCTCAAGATGAAAAATACAACTGAAGGGTGGAAAAAAGAACCTAAACGCAAAAATATTCCTGTTCTTTGAAAACAAAACCATTATTAATAACTTCCTATATAGTTTATTTCTTATTTTTTAGATTTACTTCAGAATTTCAAATGTCATTTTCTTAAGTTCATTCTCATCAATGTCAGAATGTCAACCCAATTTTCTTCCTGTTCAAAAGCCATCTCCAAACAAACGTTAAAAACAACCAAACAATCAAACATTTTAAGTAACTTTTTCCAAAGCTTAGAAAGTTTTAAAAATATATTTTTTTTAAAACTATATTTTTTTTGTCCAAAGAGATTAATCACAAGAACTTCAAACGTAACTGCTGCCTGCTTGCCTCTCAAATCTATCCAACTATCTAACTCGGATTTCCTTTTTTGTTTCATCTAAACAAACCTCATCTCCGACCTTGTCTAGGTGAGATGAGCAGCAACTCTGGTCTTAATGTCCACCATGAGTGTGGCAACCTACCTGTGAGTCTCCTCCTTCTGTGCGGTAGAAGTGGATGCGTCAAATGTGTTGGAGGAGGGATGGCTGTCTTAAACCTATGACTTTGACCGCGACTCGTAGACCCAACCTTATCTATTGACTCTAGCAGGCTCCCTTCACAGCTCGTACTTGGATGAATCACGACCTAGGATCGTAATGCTATACGACTGCTTGGTTTGATTCTTCTATAGTCTTTGGAAGGTCTTCAACAAAAAAATGGTGAAGGAAAATTAGAGATTACATAAACATTAATATTTCTTTGAATTTTATACTAATTTCTCTTGAGAAAAATTACCTGGGTGGCCTGGAATTTACTGTCGATCATGGTCTGATCCAACAGCCACTTATGGGTGTGCACGTCTAACCTAGCAGTGCTAGGCTTTCGTGCCAACTCTAGCGTCTGTCAGTGTAATGAAATAGTTTCCATATATTTTGTTTATAATAAGATTTAATGCATAAATTAACTCTTACATGTCTTCTTTTCATATACGCATTTCGGAGTGCCTGACTAATATGCTTGGAGGCTCATGCCTCCGTATTAAGAGCACCTATTTTGTTTAGTTTGCTCCCTCTTTCTCTAGTACTCCGAACCACAAAATTGCATGTTGTTAGTTGTGAGTCAAATACATCCTCACCGAACCACAAAATTGACAAGAAGAGAAAGAAAAAATAATTAGTGCACATTACTTTAAACAAATGTATGATCATAATATTAATTGCAAATTTATAAACTACTAAAGGTTAAGACGCAAGAATACATAATGAACAGAAAGAGAATTTATGTCAATTCGATAGGCTTAAGCTGATATGTATTGCTACTACTATCTGAAGCCTCTCGATTGGCAGAACAACACTACCCTCTACCGAACTAGATGAAGCTACAGTCATAGCTGGTGATAGTGCTAGTATGATACGGGAAAGGGTGATTGAAATCATTTTTTAGAAGTGTGACACTAATATTTTGTGATAAAGCTAAGCTTTTCAAATCACAATTAACAAACCAGCAAACTAGCTAAAAGATGGAGTCTCGAGCGCTAAACATATGTCATCACACTTAAAGAAAAATAAAGAATGTGGAAACTCTAATAAATAATATAAAGGTTCACTCATTTCACCCTGTTCATCAAAATCTTTTACTGAGCCACCTAAAATTTAGTTATCATATATAAATTTTTTTTCTCTCAATTACACGCATAGCATTCCATTTTTTGATATGACAAAAAAAAATAGCACTATTATCACCTTTTAAAAGTAAAAACACCATCTCGTGCATATAATTAAAGCAATATTCGTAATTATGAAAGTTTAGATGTGAGATATATAAATACATATGAATTGTGCGCTGCATATGTTAATTCTCCTTAAAATTTAGTATAAAAAAGAGGAAGACATAAGTGTGAAGCCCTAAGCATGTAAAAGCATAAAAAACCTAATAAAAAGCTTGAATGTCTCAAAATCACGTAATCTGAAAATGCAAAAAATAACATTTCATGTTGGAAAAACACAGAGAAATGATTGAATCGAGACTGCTTTCAGTTTGACTGTAAGAAATCGAGGAATTGTGGACTGTTGAGGAAACGCAATTGGAGGGGGCTAACACTAATTTCGAAACTTAAGAGCGAGTAGGAGAAAGAAATAAGAAATTTGGCGTTGGTTCATTAATATTAAACTTTTTCGACTTCTTGCTGAAGGTATTAAACTCATTAATAACTGACAATTCTACCATCGATTAATAGCAAATTGCTAGCCATCGGGATGTAACCTAGAAAATCCGACGTGTTAAATTTCCGACTAAATGAGTCCGTCATTTAAAATTCGACATGAATCAATGAGTTAGACCGTCGGTTCAACCTTAATAACAATCAGAAATATTTTTCATTAGAAAGCTACTATTTATTTCATGGGAAAGCTGGATGAATTGATTCTATCAATGTATAGTCGCAAAGCCGATAGAAACCAATTCTAAATTTCCGACATAATAAATTTTGTCACTTCTACTGTTGGTTTTAACTATTTGTGCGTTATCACCTTAAACATATATCAAAATTTGAAGTAGGAATATCATAAAGTACAAACTAATCTTAGTTGATTAAAAATAACACTAATTTAAAAATTATAAACATTTGCCCTAATTTCAGGATTAAAGTTATAACTTCATCGTCAAAATACTCGTAGAGTCTTTCAAATTGATAAGAACAAAATATATAATTACAAGAAGAAATTTTAAGTTCACTATTAAAAATTTTGTTGTTGAAAGACCCAATATTAGGATTTAAATCCTGCTATCACATGTTCAATTTTTTTTGTTTTCTTCATAATTTTTTTTTTCTTTTTGTGATTCCAGAAAAAAAAAAAAGATTAGATATAGACTCAAAAAATAAAATTTAATCATGAAGAATCTTTTTTTCATTAATCAAAACAAAGATTTATTCAATTTTATGATCATGAACTTCAATTTAAGATGAATAAAATTATATTTTATGAGATTTAATAGTGATTATGATAATCTTAAAGATTCCAACATTAATTTAAATTAATTTAATCGAATACCTTTTCATTTTAATTCACCTCTTACTCCTGTTAATTTTATACTTACCTAACAGTTTATTTATACGTGGCTTAACGCGTTTACTTTCATTTTGTTATGGCTTGCCTTAATTAATTTGTCAGCCTTTATTCTTTCTTTTTCAAAGCCTCCACTCCTTGGAATCCATGCAACTCACGTTTGCCATCAAGGTCCGAGTGCCAAAAGCCAACGCAGACATTATTTTAATTAACAACAAAACTGTTGTGATTACTGTTTATTCGTTAATATATTTAGAACGTGGCTATCTTTGAGAGAACTTTTTCTCTCCGTTGCGGCAGGACAAAAGCTGAGAAAACAGGAGAGATGAGCCGGCCATTTCATCTACCATAACTTCAATAATTTGTGATTCTGAAACGCGAGTGCCCCCCTCAAGTCCAAACGTCACGTTTGAAGGAGCTTCGCCAAACAACAAAGTCTATAATTCATAAATTCTCTTACTTAAATCAATTTTCTTTATTTCTAGAAGTTAAAAGGGCAAATTCATTGCTTTATAGATAGTTTAATTGCCCATTTCTCCAAGATAGGAAGTATTTATATAATACAAAAAACTACTGAGACACATGCACTATCTATTAACAGTTAACACACCTAAAGCTAGCTACAAATTATACTGATTTAAGAACTAATCCACGTAAACTGTTGCAATTATCTATCAGTATCCAGCCCATCAAAATCAACATTGCCCTCGAGATCGATCATTAATAAATGAATAAATAAAAGATTCAAGCGTTATAGGATAAATCCAAATATGAAATGTCCTTTGGTTGTCAAAGAATGTAGGTGAAAAGGTAGGCAAAGCTGTAGGAAATGGGCAACCATTTTGCCTCCCCTCCTTTCGACAATCCGCTTATAGCAATAACGGTTGAAACTTTTCATTACTCATTCCCTGATGCACAGAATTTCTTCGATTAGAAATCTCTTTAATAGGATATTTTTATTTATTTATTTATTTTGGGGTAATATGCATGTTAGTGGTGGAGCTGAACAGGAAACAATGCTAGACCTTAAACGGGCGCGTCTAATTTATTAATGGCTTGAATGTATAATAAGGCTTTTTAAATTCATCATTAAACTAAAACAGAATGCTGAAAAAGACAACCAAAAATAACCAATTCACGTTTGCTAACTCCGACATTGAAGTGATACACCAATATTCTTTTATCATCTTGGAATTGGGATCTCTACCATCAATATTATAAGAGTTTGGCTGGCAAAGATAATTTACCAAATATTAAATCTTTTATATGCTCTCATAAATTGTTTATTAAACCTAGATGAGCTGGGACCCCATACTCATAACATTTACATTTTGGATGGCAAGCAATAGAAGCTCTTGGCATGGTCAGCCTTTCCATGGATGAATCACTAATGTAATCGACTCATCTGTCCAAATCGTGGCAACAGATAATAGCTTAATCTATAATCCATTATTCAATCAGCCCTGTTTCTTCAACTTCATCTCAATCGTATACGATATATATATGGCAGGTGACCCATACTACACCCCCGTACAACGAAAAAATATTACATCAGGACTCCGCACGTAGAGCTACGTGCGGAGTCCAAATAGAATCCGCGCCACCGCGAGCAGCGAGTAAAAAAAAAATAGAATAACACGGGAATATTCCACTCGTGTTATTCATGTGTTATTACATGTGTTATTCGTATGTTATTGTGTGTTATTCGTATGTTATTACGTTCGAGAATATTCAAATATTATAATAACACGTAGCTACATGAATAACACATGAATAACACATAATAACACATGAATAACACGGGAATAACACATGAATAACTTACGGAATATTACGTGTTATTCTGAATTTTTTCTTTTTTTTTTCTCATGCGCGCCAGGTGGCGCGATCCTACTGGACTCCGCACGTAGCTCTACGTGCAGAGTCCTGATGTAATATTTTTTCCCGTACAACACATGCAAAACAAAGTATGCCTAAGGGAGCAAGCCACCTTTAACAAACATAAACACTAAACTCACTCTCTATGAGGATGGAGTGTTGACCGCACTTTTTAAGTCAATCCCCTTGGCTTATTTCCATGTTAAACCACACTTTAATTAAAACATGAGGTAAACCTTAGTATAGTCTAATTTAAAATCCAACTAAGTAAAAATTGAAATTAGACATTTCAAAATAACCACTATAACCAACTTCAGCAAAGTTATAAGTTAATCAAAAAATGCAACCTTATATCCTGAAATTATTATTCTTTCTTGAGATTATCATAGGGATTGAAACTTTATTTTGAAAGTTGTATGGTGTTTATTATCACATATAAAGACTATGTAAATAAGTTTAACAATCATATGATACAAATTCTTATGGAATACTTCTCATTAAAAGTTTTTATGTATGAATACGACTCCACAACTCCAAAATTATTGTTTTCTGTAAACACAAACCCGGTGATCTGAATTATATTCTGAAAATTGGATGATGTTCCTAAAAACATATGATGAGCAAGCAAACCAGTTTGATTGTCATCTAGTACAATTTTTACATAAAATCCTACATTTCGAAATTTAATGCATGAAAAACAGTTCATGTAACAATTTTCTAGCAAATCATTATTTTTAAAATGAACTTTCCGAATGTGTCCATAACATTAAAATCTTTCATATGAATTATAACCTCATTAAACCCTTCGTCTTTTCTTTCCTAGCTAGCGTTAGGTTCTAGTTGTGTTAGGTGTGTGGGTTCGATCGCCCACTCAGGATGCGTGCGCTGGTGTGAGCCGGCGCAGTTACGCGCCTATTGCTCTGTCAAATCCGTTACCATTTTCGGGCCCGTTAAATCAATAATGATTTGCATGATAACATCCTAATTTAATAAAATAATCATTATAACCAATTCAAAATGAAATTGAACTGAAACCAAACTTCAATCAAACTAAATATAAGCTAAAAATATTTTATTTAACCCATTAAAACCTACAAAAAGCTCCACCTTTAAATTCACTACAATTTAATCTCCTAGAGTTGGCCCACGCTTTGACCTGAAACATCTTGAAATGGAGTTTACTTTGAGCAAAACCAATTATACAAATAATTTCCTTGTAAAAACAGGTTTCTCTCTTCCTCCTTGAAGGGAGAAAGCTTCTAGTGGGTTTTCTTTATGCTTTTTGCTTTTTTTGAGGAGTTTGTAAGAGATGTATTGTAGCGCGTCAACGAGAGAGAGAGAGAGAGAGAGAGAGAGAGAGAGAGAGAGAGAGAGAGAGAGAGAGATATGGAGAGAGAGCTTGGCACACTTTCGTTGTATGTTGAGGCTCATGCGTGTGAGATGGAAAAACTAGTTGTGAAGTTTTTGTTTTTTATACATATATTGGTTTTCATTAATTTCCATGACTTGCTTTTGGTTTTCACTTCTATCTCTTATATATCTTATAGTTATATTTCATTCATACTTCTCTGATGTTAGGATAGTTTGTTTTCTTGATTTTATTATATGTGATTCTCCATAATGTTTTCTATGCTTCATGTATGCAAGTTGTTGGGTTAACTTTCTAAACTTCATTTACTCCTATTTTGCCCATTAGAAAATTAAGACTATTTGTGATCTAAGAATTTTGCCTGACCATGCGGAATAAATTAGTAAACTCACAAAAACCTAAGGAAATAGGCTTATTATCATTACGTTTTTGCAACCAAGATTAGGGATCTAAATAGTCTTGAGAAATATTGCATAGTTAAGCCCAACTTAACTTTAATATAGTTCTCAACTCTTCTTATGACCTAGCAAAAGACTAAGAAGAACTTTTATCCCTAATCGACAACTATAACATGGTGAAGCTCATAGGAAAACTATGCAATTACACCACACCTAAATCATAGAAATACAAACATGTTCCTCACTAAAGAACACTCCAACTTCGTGCTTCAAATGCTTCGGGATCATTGATACACCTAAAATTTATAGTGTTTTTATATACATTTTTATACCTACTTTTGATGATATTGCACTTTAATAGAATGTATTTTGTGTTTTTCTTGCAGATACGATGAATATGATTAATTCTGATGAAAGGATCAAAAAAAGATTAAATTTGGAGCAAAATTATGAAGTTTGAGAAATTTGGCCTCTGGCGCCTAAAGTGTCAAAGTCCCGGCGCTTAAGCGCCATAATTAAAAATTGAATTTTAATCAAATTTGGTGTCATTTTCAAGGGGTGTTTGAAGTAAATTTTGGTGGTGACTTCCTTAACTTCCTTTGGGTGGCAAATGTGATTGAAGGGATGCAACTTTTTGTGGATACATTGAATTTGGATATTATTTAAAGAGACACCAAGGCTTCTTTTGGAAAAATATAAAAATGAAGCCTCATAATTTGCAAGTGGGTGTTGAAAGTGTGTTAAGAGTTAGGGGTTTTGGAGTTCTTCTGTTTTTAGAGAGTTTCTTAGTGTAGTTCTATAGTTGTTAGTAGAGAGTAAAGAGTAAGAAAGGAAAAATGGTTGGTGTGAAGCCTTCTTCTCACCAATTTTCTTTCATCCTTGTATCTAGTTTTTATTGAAGTTTACAGTTTTTTATTTGAGTCATTAGAGTTGGGCGCCAACCTCTATAGAGTTGTATTGTAGAAAGCAAAATTTTAAAGAAACTTCTAGAGTCAAAACATTTAGAGTTGTATTGTGAAACCTCTGTAGAGTTGTATTGTGGATTGATAAAACTGCATATAAAATTTTACAAGCTAGATTTTATTGACCTACTCTTTTTAGAGATGTTTACAGATATATCAAAACGTGTGATAGATGCCAACGAGTAGGTAATATATCTAGAAGAAATGAAATGCCTCTAAATTTCATATTAGAAGTTGAGATTTTTTATATTTGGGGATTAGATTTTATGGTACCATTTATTCCTTCATATAAGAACTTATATATTTTGATTGCGGTTGATTATGTATCAAAGTGGATTGAAGCAAAAGCTTTACCTCGTTGTGATGCTAAAAGTGTTTCAAAATTCTTAAAGAAAAACATTTTCACAAGATACGAAATGACGAGAGTGATTATCACTGACGGAGGATCCCATTTTAGGAATAAATACATTCAAAGATTGGTAGAAAAGTTTAATATTGTTCATAAATTTTTTACTGCCTATCATCCTCAAACTAGTGGTTTGGTTAAAGTTTTTAATCGTGAGATTAAATAAATTATAGAAAAGACTGTAAATTCTAATAGAGTGGATTGGTTTACAGGACTGGATACTGCATTATGGGCATACAAAACTGCTTATAAAACTCCTATTGGTATGACTCCTTACTGCTTATATATGGAAAAAATTGTCACTTACCAGTAGAATTGGAGCATAAAGCATATTGAGCGATTAAAGAATTTAATTATACTTTGAATCTTACAATAAAATTTATAAAGAAAAACTGAAGTTAAGACATGATCGGAAGATTAGCCGAAAGAACTTCAAACTAGGGCAAGAAGTTTTTCTTTACAATACAAGGCTAAAATATTTCTTGGAAAATTGAAGTCTCGTTGGTTAGGACCCTTTACTGTGACTCAAGTTTATACTTATAGAGCTATTGAAATTGAAGATCTGAAAACTGGGAATAGATTTAAAGTAAATGGACATAGATTAAAACCATATTTTGAGGGTAAAAGATCAAATTTTAAAGAGGTTTTAATGCTCAGTCAATCTGAATAACACCTGAATAGGTAGGGCTGACGATGTTAAACCAAGCATTTTATGGGAGGCAACCCATAGTTATCTTTAATAGTTGTGTGTTTGTCTAAAATTATTATTAATTTGTAGTCATATTAAGTTTTACTACTTATATTTACCCTTTGATTATCATAGAATTTTAATCCACAGAGAAAATTTGGAACGTATTAGCCCAACAAATCAAGAAAAGAACTTTGTCTTACGCATTAATAAACAATACATTATACAGAAGGTCTTTTGATCAGATGTGGCTAAGATGCGTGAGCGGGTCCGAGGCTCTTGAAATCATTAAAGAAGTGCATTCAAGACTTTGTGGCGCTCATCAGTCGGGTCCGAAAAAGAAAATGAAGATTAAAAGACTAGGGTTCTACACCAAAAGCCTACCCTCAATGATGACCGACTGTATGAAAGTTGCCAAAAGCTGTCACCAGTGCCAAGTGCACGGAGTGGTTCTACACCAACCTTCAAATGTGCTTCATCCGACAATCGCGTTGTGGCCGTTTGAGTGTTGGGGCACAGATATAGTGGGTCCGATAGAACCGCCTACTTCAAGAGGACATCGCTTCATTCTTGCAGCTACATACTACTTTTCTAAATGGGCAGAAGCTATACCACTCAGAGAAGTGAAGGCACACCACGTGCTACAATTTTTCAAGAACCAAGTCGTCTACCTTTTTGGGGTATCGCGCAGGATCATTTCAGATAATGGGTCTGCATTCAAAAGTACAAAGATTAACAATTTTGTCGAGAAGACACGGGATCGATTGGTGATACTCAACGATCTACTTGCCGAAGCGAAACGGCTTGGCCGAGGCTTTTAATAAAACTCTCGTTCAAATTTTAAAGAAAACTTTGGACGACAACAAGAGAAATTGGCACGAGAAGTTGTTAGAAGCCTTATAGGCCTAAAGGACAACTTTTAGGACTCCTACTCAGTCTACGCCTTACACCTTAGTGTATGGGTCCGAGGCCGTCTTGCCCTTGGAAGTTCAGCTTCCGTCACTCCGAATTGCAATTGTAGAAAAGATCACCACAGAAGAAAATGCCAGACTACGACTGGAAGAATTGGAAAGCTTGGAAGGGAAAAGTCTTTCCGCGCAGCAGAATTTTGAACTGTATCAAGCCAAGATGATCCGACCCAGGACATTCAAATTCTGTGACTTGGTTTTGGTTCTCAGAAGACCTATTCTTGCACATCGCAAGATAGGTGGTAAATTTGAACCAACATGGGAAGAGCCGTTCGTGGTCGAGACAGTCTACTCAGGAGGTTCATACCAACTGGTGAATTGCCGTGGAGAATGACCCATGCTTCCAATCAATGGACGGTATTTAAAGAAGTATTACGCAACCTGATGTTTCGAAGGGTGGCCTCTAAAGTAGAATCTTATCTCTAGAAACACGGGTGAAGTAATCACTTTGTGACTAGGTCCGAACCCAAAACAAAATAAAATGGATGATAAAAAAATTTCATCAATGAAAATGTTAAAAAGAAAACATGGGAAATCGTAATAATAAAATGTCAATCTTTCCTTTTAAATCCATTCATTTCTGATATTTTCTCATCTCTTCCTACTTCCTTTAAATTTAAAAGAAGTAAATGAGAATTTTTAAATGTTTTTTCTTATTATTCTTGTTCTTAGTACAGCCCATGATCCTTTCCTTATTTTTTCACAGAGAAATGTCGAACGGGCGGTTGGTTCTAAACTTTAGAAATGGCGTGAGTCTAGCACTTGATGAAAGAGGGTGAGGGATGGAGCAGTGATAGAGATTGACTCAGACTTCACACCAGCCAGCTTACAATACGAAGAAAATGATTGGATCACGAGTTGATCGAGAAGAACTTCACGACGGACGGTGATGAAAATGGGTGGCCCGAGCCACCAATCCGGCAGCAAGAAAAGAAAAGCAAACGCCACGCATGTAACCAGAGAAGATAAGAAAGTTAAGTCCGTGGTTTCCACAGCAGAGGGTAGGCTTATCAGCGCCGCGCCCGCAGAAATTCAAGGGGTAAGGAGAGCTACTCTCACTGCTACACAACAAAGAAATAAGAATCATCGCATTCGCAAAATGTTGACCAAGTTAGCAGAAGATGAACATAAACAGACAGTGGACACCGTTAGTGCAAATGCTCCAAGGAGACTGGTTCGTCAGGAACCAGAAAGAAGAAAGTCAACTCCAAGAAAGTTGGAATAGATAAAAGAAGTACCAAGAAAGACAGAAATAGAGTCAGTACCTCGACGCCGAGCAGATGTACCGGATCTGAAGAGCCTTGTTGTGAAAGCAACCCCGGAGGATGTCCCTACAGAGACTATCCCCGAGGAGCCGAGATATGTGAAGAACGTCTTTGGGGTTGAGCCATACGACTGCGGTATGTTACTAGACAACGAGGACTTCGAGATAATCCTGGAATACGAGCTAGAGAAAATGCAACTAGTTGAGAAGAAAACCTTTGAATACTTTGAAAGAATTGGAGACAAGAGGGTCAACATTTTAGACGGCCTCGAGCTGCATACAGATGTATTCTCAGATTACGAGCAACAACAAATTGTAGATTGCATCCTCGAATTACAGAAAATGGGCGAGGCGGCCTTACGAGAGAAAAGACCTATTCTGAACCCCGAAGATGGATGCCAGGAAAAGGAAGAGTTACAATCCAATGCGGATGTTGCTACAATTTTGCCATAGACAGAAAAGGAAATCCAACAGGGATACTCCATCGTAGTGAGGTGGATTCGATGCCAAGAATCATTAAGAGAATTATGAAAAGGATGATAACATCGAGAGTATTGCCTACAGATTGCATACCCAACAGCTGCATTATTAACATCTACAAGAACGGCGACTGCATACCTCCACATATAGATCATCATGACTTTGTTAGACTCTTCTGCACAGTGTCATTCGTCAACCAGTGAAACATCATGTTTGGATCTAACCTCCGGATTGCAGGCCCCGGTGAGTTCCGAGGGCCGGGGGAGATACCACTACCGGTAGGTTCTGTCCTGGTGTTAAAAGGAAACGGAGCGAGAAGTTGTGAAGCATTGCATTCCGGGAGTGCACGTGGAGCGGATCTCGGTTACTTTTAGAAGAATGGACGACGAAATATGTCTTACCACTTTCGATCGAATCCGAATTGGAGAGTCTCCGGCCCTACGAGCTGTGAGTTACATGGAAAATAGCACACCTCCAATACACGTCCATGCGGCATTCTTGCCAAGGGTGGCTTGGAAGGTGATGTTATTGCCCATGTTTCTTACTATTCAGACATGGATTTTTGACAGACACTTTTGGATGGATCAATAAGAAGCTTACACAATCCGTTTTGGATTTACATGGATTGTATGAGACATTAAATTTCCGAGGAAAATGTCATCATGATTAGATCAAGTTGTATGATGTATTTTTAGCAAGTTGGAATGAAAACGACTACGTCATATTTTGCCTTCACCTCTTTTTGTGCATATTGACTGGGAAACGCCATTAGAGTTAAAAGAACTTTGAACGAAGAACAGAAAAGAAAAGAAAATAAATGAGAACTTTTCCTAAAGATCTGAATATTAAAATGAACTTCAAATTCACATGAACACTAAATAAACAGCAAAAAAAAACAAAATGGGATCATTAAAGGACAAACAAAATGAATCTAAACTCCTAATTGAATTTCGATCTCAAAACTCTGATTCGAACTTTTCAGTTCTTCTCTTAATCGAAATCTGTTTGAAACTCTTTTGAAATTTGAATATTCTCTTCGACTTGTTGTTAAGTCAAATCTTTCAGCTTGGTATGCTTACCAGTTCCTTTCAGTTCTCTTTCCTCTGTGTTTTAGAGGATCGACTAGATCTGTTGACACGGAGCCACGAACTTTGTTAGATTTAGTTCTGATGGCATAAGACTGGGTCCCTCTTCATACAGATAAATTCCCGAGACTGGTACAAAATTCCAGTTCTCTTCCTTTTGAGGTCGGTACCAAATTCCGACTCTCTTTCGAATTGATACCAAATTTCAATTCTAAATTCCCGAGACTGGTACCAAATTCCAGTTCTCTTCATTCGAGGTCGGTACCAAATTCCGAATCTCTTTCGAATTGATACCAAATTTCAATTCTAAATTCTGAGACTGGTACCAAATTCTAGTTCTCTCCTTTCGAGGTCGGTACTAATTTCCGACTATCTTTCGAGGTTGATACCAAATTTTAATCCTCTCTTCCGAGACTGGTACCAAATTCCAGTTCTCTTCCTTCGAGGTAGGTACCAAATTCCGACTCTCTTTCGAATTGATATCAAATTTCTAAATTTCTGAGACTGATACCAAATTCCAGTTCTCTTCCTTTCGAGGTCGGTACCAAATTCCGACTCTCTTTCGAATTGATACAAAATTTCAATTCTAAATTTCCGAGACTGGTACCAAATTCCAGTTCTCTTCCTTTTGAGGTCGGTACCAAATTCCGACTCTCTTTCGAATTGATACCAAATTTCAATTATAAATTTCCGAGACTGGTACCAAATTCCAGTTCTCTTCCTTCGAGGTCGGTACCAAATTCCGACTCTCTTTCCGAGATCGATACCTAAATTTCGATTCTCTTTCGAGGTTGATACCAAATTTCAATCCTCTCTTTTGGGACTGGTACCAAATTTCAGTTCTCTCCTTTCGAGCTCGGTACCAAATTTCGACTCTCATTCGAATTGATACCTAAATTTCGATTCACAACTTTTGAGACTGGTACCTAAATTCCAGTTCTCTCATTTCAAGGTCGGTACCTAAATTTCGACTCTCTTTCTGAGATCGATACCTAAATTTCGATTCTCTTTTAGGATTGATACTTAAATTTCAAATCTCACTCTCTCGAGATCAGTACCTAAATTCTGATTCTCATCCTTTTTCTGTCGATACTTAAACTCTGATTCTCACTCCGTGGCTGGTACCTAAATTCGAGTTCTCTTCGCAATCCCGAGGTTGAAACTCAGGTTTCAATTCTCATTTCAAATCCAAATTTCAAATTCAAAATTTCCTTAAATTGATTTTAAATTAAACTTGATCGAAATTGAAACTCAGAACAAATCGAAATCTAAACTCACACATTGAAACTTGAAATTTAAAACTAAAATGAAATCTAAATCGAATTCCCCAGATCTTGTGATTTGGAGTTCACCTCCTTTTCCATTCCCTAGTGAGACTTCAGAAATCTTCAGTCTTGGAAATATACCTGATACTCCACAGCAGAAATTCTTCTACTTTGTCCTAAGTTTGTCACTTGGACATCTGTGTTGGTTTTGTTGATCTCTTTGGTCAACGCCAATACGTGCGGTGTGCTTGGTTAGCACACCACACCTATTGGGGGTCCATTTGTTGACCTCAATTTTGGTGAGGTCTTTTGCTTCTCTCTTTAGTACTTAGGATCTAGGCTTAGGCTTTTCCTTTGACTAATCTTAGAGAACTAGAAATGGAACCCACCATTTAGAAATTCAAACTACTTCTTAACCTCCTGCAAATCCCACAAGCTTGATTGTAGACCCCTAATCACCTAGAGGGTTGAAATCAAATGTGAAGGTTTAAAGGATGAGTTCCCTATAGGACATTTTGGCCTTAGAAATACCTCGGATGGCACAGTGCAGTGAGGGTTGACTTGCACATACACTACACTCTCACACACATTCCAAGTTCTAAAACCACACTCTCACCCAACTTGACTTCTGACTCATTTAGGTAATTCATATGGATGGTCCTTAACCCCTAAGCCTGCGGTAAGAGGGTTAGTAACAACATAGTGAATGCCTCAAATGAGTCCTCTCATGGCTCATATGGGCTTAATATGGCTTCATGACTCAACCAAAATAATTCCATTTCACTCACACTTGATCAATCTTCCTTTTTTCAAAATTTCAATTTTTGACCCCCGGGGCACCGGGGCCCCGGACCCACCAAACCTACCAAATACCCTTGAAATGACCCAAAATTTGTAAAATTACCTAAATTACCCAAGATCCATCAAAATTAATCCTAAACACTTCCCACCACTCAAATTGACCATCTTTGGCCAAAAATACCAAAATTTCCAAAAATACCCCTAAACCCCCCCAAAAATACCAAAATACCCTTTTACCCCAAAAATCCAAAAATTCTACAAATTCCCAGAAAATTATAGAAAATCCCAAATATTCTCAATTTCATTTTGTTCAACTACACCATGGGCCAATTTTTCCAATTTACCCCACTTTTACCAAAACCCCCAATTTGACCCATTTTTTAACCCAGTGAACCTAATGTCAAACCGAGCCACCCCGATTGACCTCGATTTTGGTCCGATTCGATTCTAAACTTCAATTCAATATCCCTAATATCAATTTAGACCAAATCCAACTCCAATTTGATTGACATTTGGGCCGAATTTCAATTTGAAGCCTAAGGCCCAATTTTGGCCCATGATTTAGACCTAGCCCAAACCAACCCAACTCAACCCCAATTGGCCCCAAATCTTTTCTAAAACCTTCCTAACATCCCCACAAACAAAACCCTAGCTTGATTTGCCCCAAATTTAAACCAAACCTCCACCCATACCTAACCCAAAACCAAAATCCCTTAAATTGACCTAAGCCCAAACCTAACCTAAATAGGCCCAAATCCCAAAATTAGAGCCCAACCAAAGTTGAAAACTCTTTGTAACACTCCCATAAACATTTCTCAACATTAATTTTATACCAAATTCAATCTTAACCCAACCTTAGCCCATGTTAGCCCAATTTTGTCCCACCTTGGCCCCTTTACCAAAAAAACCCAAATTCAACCTAATTCTACTCCAAATCACACCAAATCTCTTCCAAAATCTTCATGAAACATCCCTAAACTAAATGCAACATTTATTTGGTACAATCTTTTACAAATTTTGCATCCAAAAGTCCATCTTGAAATCTAAAAGCCCATTTCATTAAAACATTTTAAAAGCCCATCCAAAACCATTTCAAAAGCCCAAGTTTTCAATCCAAAACCCACATGACATTCCTTTCCATCATCCATTTAATCAAAATCACCCATAAGTTTCAAAACCATCATTAAACCATTCCAAATCAAGCTTCATGAAAATTTTCCACCAAAATGCTAAAATTTCTAAAACCACTTCCATGAAACTAAAGCTAAGCCACCCCTAAGCCAAATGGAGCCATTGAACCATGCACAAGCCACATACGAAGCCTTGGGAGCCCCTTTACACATCACCATGCCATTAATTTCAAAAGGAGGAGCCTCTTTTAAACCCCCTTAAAAAAGTTTTAACCCTTTTAATGATACACCCTAACCCATCATTAATCTAAATATTCATGGATGGGGACTTCACCACCTTCTCTTGGTTGAACTCATCGATTTCCCTCGGCCCAAAATCGAGGCCTTGGGGAGGTGCACCAAGCACTAAAGCATGCATTTGACCCATTTAAACCCAAAATAGCCACTTCCCCATTCCATTTGAATCGAGTCCTTTACACATGGCCAATGCTAATTGCTTAGCACCATTGCTCGACCCACGACCTCCCGAGCCGGATGGTGACCTCAACCTGCTAGGCCGGCACTGGTCGCCGGAAAACCCCATGGCCGAGAGCTCCATGTGAGCCAAAAAATTTAAAACTAACCTGCTGAGCTGTTCCAGTCCAATTGAACACCATGGCTGTTCTTCTCTTACATAGAGCAGCTGATCCCAAGCATCAAACCCACCTGGGAAGCCCTCCAGCCCTGTCTATTTAAACGTCACCCCTCTCGGCCAAAGAAAGTGTTGAACCAAACCTTACCAAAACTATGCCAAAATCATTCCAAATCCCTCTCCAGACATAGAGAACTTGATCCCCACTGAAATCTAGCCCTAAAGCCCTCTATGTGAGCCCGATTTTGGAGTTGAAACTCAAGCCCAAAACCAGGACACTTCACCACAGTGAGCCAATCTTCAAATTGATTGACTCTACACCTTCTCCAGACCAAGAGGAGAAGTTCCCCAGCAAAAGCCCCCTCACCAGGCCAGCCATTGCTCCCAGCCTCTAAGCTTTGTGATCGGCCTTGGTCGCTTTTGTACTTAGGCATTTCCCCAGAGCAAGAGACTTCATCTGGAGCTTTCTTGGACTCAATCGAAGGTGACACAACCCTCAGATCGAAGCTTCACTTCTGCGAGCAAAGGTATGAACTCACTCTTCCTCCTGAGCTCCTGGAGATTCTCCATTTAGTTTGAGTTGATTTCAATGCACCTTAACTGTATAGATTTGTTCGTCTCTTCAAGACGAATCGATAGAGTATAAGAACACAAAAATCCATGGAGAATCGAGTGAGATCTTAGGGTTTCAGGGTGGACGGTCATGGGTGCACACCAGTCAGAGACGACGACCAGGAGCCGTTGGATCACGATTGTATCGAGAGGACGGTCGAGATCAAGCCGGACAGCGCAATGGTACATGAATGGTGGGCCCCCGTACCTTTGACTCAGATGGCAGGGCCGAATTACTGAGCGACGCGTAGGCTTTCGATCCGGACGAGGATGACGTGGTGCCGAGTCGGATAAGTAGAAAATTAGGATTTTTTTTGGATTTATTTAAATACCAGAACTTCAAAAATTCATATCTTTGCATAGAAAAATCACAAAAATAAAATAAAAATACCCTCTTTCTCAGTGAATAGAGGAGAATAATGTGGAAAAGAAATCAAGTTAATTAGATGAGTATTTTTTTTAATAATTTATTTACTGTTTCCAATGTTTTGATTCTCCGTTTGCATATACAATTCACCATGGCATGAGACCATAGGGCTTTTGAAGCCTCTGATCTTGGGAACATTGCCATAATTTTTCAAGGTCTGAGGCCATCTCTGTGAAGAGTTATTGATTTTTCAAGTTCATGTCATTGTTTTAGGTATTTTAATTCCAATAATTAGCATGTTGTAAAATAAATTCTAGGAAAATTTGGTGGTATTTCTTAGGACCAGGGGACCCAATGAAAAATATATTTTGAATTAATTCATTCATGATAACCTTAATTGGTCTAAACTCCCAAAATTGAATTTGAATTAATTAGGGTTAACCACACACCAAATTGACTTGAAAACAATTCTCCATTGCTCTTTAGGGTCAGAGGAACCTTACATAAAATTTTGAAATCAATTGGACTTAATTAACCACAGCAAATGGATTGATTAAGCCTCACGAAGTAAAATGAAACTTTAAAAATTCATAACTCTAAAAATACTTTTCAAAAATTCACAAAAATGGTTTCGGAGCTTCTGCGATATCGAGGCGTTCGGGAAAATTAAAATTGGAATTTTCTAAAAAGTTGATTTTTCACGATATTTTAATATTTTAATAATTAAAAAATAATAAAAAATCACAAAAATATTAAAAATCATAAAAAAGTCACATTTTGACTCCTAATCACTTAGGAACAAACCAAATATTTTTCCTAAGTCCGTAGGATAAGATATTGAATTTTAAAGGCTTAATGTAATTTTTAATATTAAAACAATGAATATTCAACCTTTTTCACTAAAATAATTCTAATAAATCAAAGAAAAATCAGAAAATTATAAAATTTATTTCTCTGGACTCCTTGAGGTCAGACAAATTTAAAAAAAATATAAAAATCTATTTTTCAATTTTTATTTTATTTTAAATTAATTATTACTCTAAAACTCAAAATAATTATAATAAATAAAATATAATTCAAAAAATCACAAACATTGGTCCAAGTGGTTCTCTGGTCATTAGAAACATCTCATAATTTTCTTAAGGACATAAACTTTACCTTGGTCATGTTGTTGAATTTTCTTTAAAAACCTCTATTTTCTACTAAAAATAATTATATAAATAAATTAAAGTAAAAAAAATCACATTTTCTCTTCTAATGTCTTAATTGACATGTGAGTGAGGTGACATAAAAATTTCAAATTTATTTGAGCTCAATTTAGTGAGTTATGAAATAAGTAAGCCTAAAAGGGCATAAAGGTAATTAAAAATTTTAACCCTTAATTAAAACTTTAGGTTTAATCAAAATAGAGGGTAAAATATTTGATTTTAACTTTCTCTTGGATGATTGAAACTTAGGGAAATAAAAGGGTAGAAACCAATTAAGAACTTTGAAAATATCAAAATGAAACTCTAAGTAATTAAATAATTTAAATTTTGGAAAGAATATATTTAAAATTTGGATTATTAAAATATGAATATTATTAAGAGGATATTTATTCTTTAATTTAAAAATCTCTAAATAAGTCACTTCAATAATATTTAGTTCTTAAAAGAAGATAACCCTTAAATGAATTAATGCTTAAAATGTTAAATGGTCCAATAATTAAAATCAAATTTAAAATCTTGGAGTTAAATTAAATTAAATTAAATTAAATTAAGTCAAGTCAAAGTTTAAATTAAATTAAATTAACACCTTAACAATTAAATTAAATTAAATTAAAAATATTGAAACTAAAAATTAAATTAAATAAAAATTAAATTAAAACTAAAATTAAATTAAATTAAAATTAAATTAAAATTAAATTAAATTAAAATTAAATTAAATTAAATTAAATTAAATTAAATTACATTAAAGTCAAATTAAATTAAATTAAATTAAAATCATTTAACAACAAACCTAAATGAAATCATTAAGAGTTAAATCGAAAACATATCGATAATTTCAACACCTCTTTCTATCTAAATAAATTTAAAACATAAACATCGATCCGAAATACTTAAGATAATTGAAAGTGTAAAGATTTAAATTAAATCTAAAATAATTTGAACACTTATTCAAACTTAAAATTATTAATTAAAACCTCATAATTAAATTAAAACACTTTAAATCATTAACTCGAACTTTAAATTAAGAATGATTAAAATTCTCAGCAACCGACTTGCCACTTAAAGGCATTAATTATTATAACTCTTAAACAGAGTATTAAGTGAGATATCACTTCATTCATCGAGTAACCGAATACACGAGTTCAGCGAGCGAAGACAAAGCTTAACTAAACTCCTGGATGATTAATTCACATGTGCGACTAAATTTACTTGGACTCGAAATAATCCAGAAGTATTGAAAAGATATTTAGGACTCGTCCTAAGCACTTCCTCAATATGACGGGATGTTTTAGAAGAACAAT
Source organism: Papilionanthe hookeriana x Papilionanthe teres (assembly GCA_022702705.1). Classification (NCBI taxonomy): domain Eukaryota; kingdom Viridiplantae; phylum Streptophyta; class Magnoliopsida; order Asparagales; family Orchidaceae; genus Papilionanthe; species Papilionanthe hookeriana x Papilionanthe teres. The sequence continues at coordinate 2,093,244 of CM040427.1, forward strand.
TGAATTTAATTGTTCTTTGATGAAGAAAATCATCCTTAAACCAAACGAACAACCTAGACGTCATAGGAAATGACTAGTAATAGGATTAGGATTCTGGTAGACAACCAAAACCCTTCCCTTAGCTTTACCTAGGTATTTGTTGAAATATTTAAATGTCTTAACACGTGTTTTAAGTGCAGCTTGGGATGACGGGAAGACCCTCCAGGTACACTTTTATTTTATTGCAATTTACTTTATTGTAATTTACTTACATGCACTGTACTTTACTTTTTCTTGCATGTTAAACAAGACTGTTGCATGAAAACCAAAACCTTTAGGATAGTCCTACGAGCTGAAACCAAAACTAAATTAAAAGTCGATGCAAGATAAAATTCACCGCCATAACATTCCAAAATATAAAACAACTCAAAATTTAATCACGAAACGAACAACAAAACTACGATTGTAACTAAATTAAAATGTCTCGTTGAATGATCGAGAATACCTCGGATGATGTAACCCGCGTGTTGCTTAACGGGATTTCCACGCGATCTAAATGAAAGTGTGGAACTCATTCATTTGAGTTTAGCAAATTCATCTGGACTAAGTGAATTCGATGAAAATAACGGTGCCGGGATGACGAAACCGTGGGATCTTAATAGATTCTGTTTAAACAACTTTAAGATTTGTTTTAATTAAAATATTAAGAACACTTGGATTTTAAGATTTTCTCTAAACCAAAACACTTCTCTCATCTCCTGATTTATGACTTCTAAAACTAAACCTCTGGAACAAAAAAGAGCTTGGAGCTTAGTGGGCAGCACGGCCATCGTCGTCAGCAAAACTCAGATCTACTTCAACAAAACATTTCTTAGTTTTAAATAACCAAGCCATAGGACTTCGAGGTAATTTGCTTAGTGCAACATAATTCCTCAACTTTTTGTTAGGCACTTGCATAAGCATGTTATGCAAACTAAGCTCTAACCGGTCTTAGGACTCCGAGGTGGTCGTTTGGAACGACATAAACCCTCACATCTTCGAGGCTATTTGTATGATTATGTCATATTAATATAAGTCCTAATTAATTAAAATTGGCAGGATTGTAACATTAAATAATTTTCTCAAATTGAAGCAAAACGATAAAAGAGTTTGGGAAGTTACCAAGATTCTTTTTGTATCCTCAGCTTCTCCTACTTCTCTTCCTTTGGATTCTTGAAATAAACTGTTCCAAATTTGATCTATTCCCTTTTGAAATTTCCAAAATTTAATCCTTGGAAAACCTTAAGCTTTGAAATTCTTGAGAGCAAAACCACTGATCATTATCGAGAGTTTTCTTAAATGATTCTCGTCATTTAAGATGTAATTAACTATAGGGGCTTGCCCTTATAGGGAACTTTAAGAACCCAGATAATATAAACCCTGTTTAATTTCTTTATATTAAACGAGGGAACTTGTCGGCTTATAAAATTGGTTCGCGGACCAAACGAATGTCACAAATCTTCTAGTTTATTTAATCGAGCCCCATCGTCAAGCAGTGTGTCTATTCTTCGGGATAGATATACGGTTTGTGATGTGATGCTCGTTTATATAAACTATTTGGGATGTAAGATCGGTTTAATTTCATATCTTAAAATTTTCAAACTTAAAATTATTTTCAAAATCAAATGCTACTTTCAAAATTATATATATTTAAATTAATTTAAAATCTAAAATTCGCCGACAATTTATGTAGGCGACCCCTTTTCAAAATACAACACACTTAACCTAAAAATATGCTGACACCTAGGTACTTGTTGCAAATATTTAAATGCCCTAACGTATGTTCAAGTGCAGCTTGGAATGACGAGAAGACCCTACCAGGTACGCTTTTATGTTATTGCAATTTACTTATATGTACTGCGCTTTACTTTTCTTGCATGATAAACAAGAATGTCACCCTGCATGAAAACTAAAATCTTTAGGATAACCATAAAACTGAAACCCAAAACTAAATTAAAAGTAACAACAAGATAAAATTTACCGCTGCAACATTCAAAATATAAAACAACTTAAAATTTAATCACAAACAGAACAACAAAACTACAACTACAACTAAATTAAAACGTCTCCTTGGATGATCGGGAATACCTCGGATGATGTAACCCACGTGTTGCTAACAGGATTTTCCATGATCTAAATGAAAGTGTAGAACTCATTCAGTTGAGTTCAGCAAATTCATCTGGACTAAATGAATCCGATGAAAATAATAGGGATGACGGAACCGTGGGATCTTTATCGATTCTGTTTAACAAACTTTAAGATTTCTTTTAATGAAAACATTAAAAATATTTGGACTTTAAGACTTTTCTAAACCAAAACACTTCTCTCATCTCTTGATTTTCACTTTCTAAAACTAAACCTTTACAACAACAAGGAGCCTGGAGCATAGTGGGCAGCACGACCATCTTCGTCAGCAAAACTCGGGTCTACATCAGCAAAAACTTCCTTAGAAATAAATAATAAAGCCATAGGATTTCGAGGTAGTTTGCTTAGTGCAACATAAATTCTGAACTCTTCGTTAGACATTTGCATAATCATGTTATGTAAATTAAGCTCTAAACGGTCTTAGGACTCCGAGGTAGTCATTTGGTACGACATAAACCCTCATATCTTTAAGGCTATTTGTATCATTATGTCATATAAATATAAGTCCTAATTAATTAAAATTGGCAGGATTACAACATTAAATAAACTCTCAAATTGAAGCCAAACAATAGGATAGTTGTGAAGTCATCGAAGTTCACTTCGGGTCCCTGACATCTCCTACTTCTCTTCTTTTGGATCCTTAAAATAAACTGTTCCAAATTTGAGCTATTCCCTATTGAAATTTCCAGAGTCTAATTGTTTGAAAATCTTAAACTTTGAAATTCTTGAGAGCAAAACCATTGATCATTATAGAGAGTTTTCTTAAATGATTCTCGTCATTTAAGATGTAATTAACTATAGGGACTTGCCCTTATAGGGAACTTTAAGAACCTAGGTAATATAAACCATACTTAATTCTCGTCATTTATATTAAGCAGGGGAACTTGTCGGCTAAAATTGGTTCGCAGACCAAACGGATGTCACAAATCTTCTAGTTTATTTAATCGAGCCCCATCATCAAGTAGTGTGTCTATTCTTCGGGATAGATACACGGTTTGTGGTGCGGTGCTCGATTATATAAACTATTAGTGATGTAAGATCGGTTTGATTTCATATCTTAAAATTTTCAAACTTAAAATTATTTTCAAAATCAAATAGTACTTTCAAATTATATAATTAAAATCTAAAATTCACCGATAATTTTTGTAGGCGACCCCCTTTTCAAAACACAACCTAAAAAAATAAGCCGTACAATTTATGGCGACTCCACTGGGGATTAGTTCCTCTCTCCATTTTGATCAGATGGTTTTGCTTTCATAAATCGGTAGTGATTCCATACCCCCAGTGGACCAAGCTACCATTCTTCTGTTGAAATACCACGTTCATTTCTGTCTTGAGCAGGTATAATCAACTCCCTTGGATTTTGGAGCCACTGTTTAGACATCCCTAAACAGAGAGGTTCTGAAATCCTCCTTTTTTGTTACCTCTCCAAAGAGGCGAGGTAAACCCCAATAGGTGTTAGCTTAGGAGCGGTCCTTCGAGTTGAGAAGTCTTATGAGACTTTCTCTTCCTTTCCAAGTTTTGGATTGGGTCCTTTACCTTTCCTAAACCTCTTCCTTTAATTATCTCATTCTTAACAAGTCAATCCTCTAATGAACTCTTTTTCACAAATGCACGAATAAAGACAGAATCTAAAATACATTGTAAATAAAATTAAGGATAAGAAAAGATAAATAGTATTGTGTTCAGACTCTTTTTTTAAGAATTTCCTTTCTTTCTTCATCCCGTCGAAAGGAAGCATAAATCGAAATTGATGCTTAGAATCTACCCTGCAGAAAATGTCTGCACCAAAGTTGATTTTCTCCTTCACCAACGAACTAGACTTGGCTGTCTACGAGGATTCGACAATACAGACGTTAAGTTCGCAGATGTTACTCTGTTCACCCTAATGAACAAAGTATCAGAAACTGAGGAGCCTGTAATTGAGTTTAACCTGAAGTTGACTTAAGAATTCCCTCCCTTGCAATGGGTCCCAACTGAAAGAAATACTGTTGTTCATAGGAGGACTGTTGTCTCTATCTCCAATGGTCTAGTCATCTCTGCACCTACCCTGGCTCCTCCCAAACTAAAGGGGAAGGAAATCCAAATCTGTGATGAGCTTATCACCGTGGAGGGTACAGATTTTGCTACAATACCTTCTGTCTTTGAGATAGGGTCCAGTTTAAGAATTGCACCCTTAATTCGGACTCAAAGAAGAAATAGAAGCAGAAAGATCGCCAGGATCGAGAAGGCCAAGGATACTGAAGTGGCCTTTCTGGAAAAGATTTCTGAGAAGGAGGAAGAACTACCCGAGTATTCACCTCTGTTGGAAGGAAGTAGGTTTCACCTCCTCTCTGCTGCATCAGATGAGGAAGATGTGTTGACCTCATTTATAATGGGTCAATACCTTTTGACCTAAAAAGTCAACATTGGTTAGTATGGTCAAACTAGACCCAATGACCAACCCAGCTGACCCCATAGGTCATCCTTTGACCAAAAAAGTCAACATTGGTCAAAATGGTCAAACTAGACCCAATGACCAACCCTGTTGACCCCATAGGTCAACCTTTTGACCTAAAAAGTTAACATTGGTCAAAATGGTCAAACCAGACCCAATGACCAACCCTATTGACCCCATAGGTCAACCTTTTTACCTAAAATGATAATCTTGGTCAAAATGGTCAATCCTGACCCAATGACCAACCCTGTTGACCCCACAGGTCAACCTTTTGGCCCAAAATGACAACTTTGGTCAAAATGGTCAAATCAGACCCAATGTCCAACTATGTTGACCCAATAGGTTACCCTTTTGACCTAAAAAGTCAATTTTGGTCAAAATGGTCAAACCAGACCCAATGACCAACCCTGTTGAGCCCAATCGAGCCAATTTGAGAAAAACTCAAAAACAACCCAAACCAACAACTTCTTCAAAATTCTCCTTTAAGCCCAACTTCTGGATCAAATTGCTGCAGCAATAATCTTCCATTGGGGTCCTAGAAGACAACTACAAGGTCTGATCTAGCTTGATTTGCTTGTGGCAAATGTATGGAATTATTTTTCACAAAATAATTCATATTTTCAAAATATCATGGGTTATATTAGCCCAGAAATGTATCATTCTACACATTTAGATGATTCCATAGGTTCAAAAATCACTCAATTTCGTTGAGAAATGAGTGAGATATTGACCCTAGAAGTTGGACGGTTCAGAAATTTTCTGAATTATCTGGATTAATCCAGCCGTCTAATCCCGTGTTTCGGAGCAGACAGCCTAGATCAAACAGCGCAGTGTTCGGTGTTCAGATCCGCGCAGCGAATCTTCCCTCCCATCGATCGTACGAGGACACGTGGCGGCGCATGGATTTTTACGAGTCTGGATTAATTCGGGGAAACCTTAAAAACTTCGAATATTCATATCTTTTGATCCGGAGGTCATAAAAATAAAATAAAAATACCTCTAGAAAGCTCTTGAAGAGGAGAAAATTATGAGAACAAAATCATAATTTTATTCTTAGTATTTAATTTTTAATTAATTAAATACTCTCCGGAGTATTTTAATTATTAAAAATTATTTACAAGTCAGAAAAAAATGAAATTTTTAGGGAATTACCTTTAAGTCCTTAGGCACATCTTTTGATTTTTCTAAGGCTAGGATAGCTCTCTAGGATATGATTTCCTAATTTCCATGATATTTTGTAATTATTTTTAAAACTAATTATAAAATTTGGAAAATTGGAAAATTTAAATGTAAAATGATTAAGAACATTAGGATAACAGACACAAATCTTAAAACAATAATTCTCAAGTCATCAAAACAATCTAAAAGATATTTTGAAATAAGGTTAAGATTTATTAATTTTAAAATTAATAATTCAAAACCTTCTCCTCACATATTTAATCTATCTCATCATGGATTAAGCAAGTGATGAATCCAACTCATATCAAATAATAATTAGGTTTAAAAGACAACTTAAACTTAGCTAAACCATTAAACCTTAGGGTTTAATATAAAAATCAAACTCTTTAATTAAGTTTAAGGATATATTAAACTTAATTAAACAAAATAAAATCTTTAATGAAGTTTAAGGACATATTAAACTTAATTAACCCATTAAACCTTACCTAAATTAGGTTTAATATAAATCAAATCTTTAATTAAGTTTAAAGACATATTAAACTTAATTAACCCATTAAACCTTACCTAAATTAGGTTTGATATAAATCAAACTTTTTAATTATGTTTAAAGACATATTAGACTTAATTAATCAAAATCAAATCTTTTAATTAAGTTTAATGACATATTAAACTTAATTAACCCATTAAACCTTACCTAAATTAAGTTTGATATAAATCAAACTCTTTAATTAAGTTTAAGGACATATTAAACTTAATTAACCAAAATAAAATATTTAATTAAGTTTAAGGACATATTAGACTTAATTAATCAAAATCAAATCTTTTAATTAAGTTTAAAGACATATTAAACTTAATTAACCCATTAAACCTTACCTAAATCAGGTTTAATATAAATCAAACTCTTTAATTAAGTTTAAAGACATATTAGACTTAATTAATCAAAATGAAATCTTTTAATTAAGTTTAAAGATATATTAAACTTAATTAACCCATTAAACCTTACCTAAATTAGGTTTAATATAAAAATCAAACTCTTTAATTAAGTTTAAGGACATATTAAACTTAATTAACCAAAATCAAACCTTTGATTAAGTTTAAGGACATATTAAACTTAATTAACCCATTAAACCTTAACTAAATTAGGTTTAATACAAATCAAATCTTTAATTAAGAGTAAGGACATATTAAACTTAATTAACCCATTAAACCTTACCTAAATTAGGTTTAATATAAATCAAATCTTTAATTAAATTTAAGGACATATTAAACTTTATTAACCCATTAAACCTTACCTAAATTAGGTTTAATATAAATCAAATCTTTAATTAAGTTTTAGGACATATTAAACTTAATTAACCTCCTTAAACGTTAGGTTTAAGGTAAACATAAACCCTAATTAGGTCTAACCCATTAAACCTAATTAAGCCATTAAACCTTAACTAACTATGGTTTAATCAAACCTAAACCCTAATTAGGTCTAACCCATTAAACCTAATTAAACCATTAAACCTTAACTAACTAAGGTTTAATCAAGCACAAACCCTAATTAGGTCTAACCTATTAGACCTAATTAAACCATTAAACTTTAACTAACTAAGGTTTAATCAAACCTAAACCCTAATTAGGTCTAACCCATTAGACCTAATTAAACAATTAAACCTGAACGAACTAAGGTTTAATCAAGCACAAACCCTAATTAATAGTTCCTTCAGGTTTGTGCTTGATTAAACCTGATAAAACTAAGGTTTAAACTATTAAGTCTTAACTAAATTAGACTTAATCAAACTTAAACTCTATTTAAGTCTATTATATTATACTTAATTAATTATTAAACCTTAACCAACTAAGGTTTAACCAAACCCAAACCCAAAATAAACTTTCAATCTTTAACTTAGGTTCAACCCGACATGAACCTAAATCAAACCTAAACCTAACTTAAGTCCAACCCACATCGGACTTAAGTTAAACCATACTTAGGTTCAACCCGACTTGAACCTAAGTCTAATCCAAACCTAACTTAAAGTCTAGCATATTAGACTTAAGTCGAACCATACTTAGAGTTCGACCGACATGAACCTAACCCAAACATAACTTAAGTCTAACCCATATTAGACTTGGAGTCAAACCAAACTTAGAGTTCAACCTAACTCGAGCCTAACTTAAGCTCGAACCTTAACTTAAGTTCGACCCTTATTGAACTTAAGTTGACCTTAAGTCTAGGTTCGACTCGACTTGAACCTAACTTAACCTAAACTCAAAACCTTAACTTAAGTTCAACCCATATGGAACTTAAGTCGACCTTATGTCTAGGTTCAACATGACTTGAACCTAACTTAACCTAAACTCAAAACTTAACTTAAGTTCAACCCATATTGAACTTAAGTCGACCTTAAATCTAGATACAACCTAACTTGAACTCAAGTTAACCTAAACCTTAGGTTCAACTTACATTGAATCTAACATAACCTAAACCTAACTTAAGTCTAACCCATATTAGACTTAAGTCAAAACTTAGGTTCAACCCAACATGAACCTAAGTCAAACCTAAACTTAAGTCTGACCTACATTAGACTTAAGCCAAACCAAACTTAGGTTCAACCTGACATGGATCTAAGTCAAACCCAAAATAAACTTTCAATCTTTAACTTAGGTTCAACCCGACATGAACCTAAATCAAACCTAAACTTAACGTAAGTCTAACCCATATTAGACTTAAGTCAAATCAAACTTAGGTTCAACCCGACATGAACCTAAGTCAAACCTAAACTTAAGTCTGACCTACATTAGACTTAAGCCAAACCAAACTTAGGTTCAATCTGACATGAATCCAAGTCAAACCTAAAATAAACTTAACTTAGGTTCAACACAACATGAACTTAAGTTCAACTTTTAACTTAGGTTCAACACAACATGAACCCAAGTTCAACCTATACTCGAGGTTCGACCCCGACTTGAAATTAAGTCGAACATCGAACCTTAGAGTTCGACTCGACATGAACCTAAGTCTAACTTAAACCTAACTTAAGTCTAACCCATATTAGACTTAAGTCAAATCATACTTAGGTTCAACCTGACATGAACCTAAGTCTAACCTAAACCAACTTAAGTCTAGCCCATATTAGACTTAAGTCAAACCATACTTAGGTTCAACCTGACATTAACCTATGTCTAACTTAAACCCAACTTAAGTCTAACCTATATTAGACTTAAGTGAAACCATACTTAGGTTCAACCTGACATGAACCTAAGTCTAACCTAAACCAACTCAAGTCTAGCCCATATTAGACTTAAGTCAAGCCATACATAGGTTCAACCTGACATGAACCTAAGTTTAACACAAACCTAACTTAAGTCTAACCCATATTAGACTTAAGTCAAATCATACTTAGATTTAACATGACATGAACCTAAGTCTAACCTAAACCTAACTTAAGTTCAACTCATATTGAAACCTTAGGTTCAACTGACAGTGAACCTAACTCAACTTAGCTTGACATAAACCTTAGGTTCAACATACATGAACCTAATCTTAACATAACTTAAGTTCAACCTACATCGAACTTAAGACCAAACCTAAACCTTAGGTTCAACTCAACTTGAACCTAAACCAAAACCTAACTTATGTTCAACCTACATTGAACTTAAATCCAAATCTAAACCTTAGGTTCAACTAACAATGAACCTAACTCTACTAAACTGAACATAAACTTTAGGTTCAACCCAAATTGAATCTAAATCGACATAAACCTTAGATTCAACTCAAATTGAACCTAAATTGACATAAATCTTAGGTTCAACCCAAATTGAACTTAAATCGACAAAATTGAACTCAAATCGACATAATCAACATAAATTTGACATTTCAAACATAAATCGACATGATCAACATAAATTTGACATTAAAAAAAAATCGACAAAACTGACATAAATTCGACATTTTAAACATAACTGACATAAAATCGACATTCTAAACCAAAATCGACATAATCGACATAAATTCTACATTTTAAACAATTAATCGACATAAATTTGACATTTCAAATAAAAATCGATATAATCGACATAAATTTGACATTTCAAACGTAACCGACATAAAATTGACATTTTAAACCAAAATCGACATAATCGACATAAATTTGACATTTCAAACATAAATCGACATAACCGATATAAATTTGACATTTCAAACATAAATCAACATAAATCCGACATTCCAAACAAAACTCAACAAATTCGACATAAATCCAACATTCCAAACAAAACTCAACAAATTCGACATAAATCCAATATTTCAAACGAAACTCAACATAATTCGACATTAATCAACATTCCAAACATAATCAAACATAATTTAACATTAACCGACATTTTAAATCAAATTCAACAAACACTGTCATTAATCGACGTTAATTGACATTTCAAACGAAATTCGACAAACACCGACATTAACCAACTATAATCGACATTTTAAACCAAATTTAATAAACACTGACATTAAATGACATTAATCGAAATTTCAAACCAAACTCAATGTATCTCGACATAAAACGACATAATTCTTAAAGTTCGACCCACATTAAACTTAACTCGACATAAAATTAAAAATCGACAATCTAACCCAAATCAATATTCAAGACAAATAAAAATTTAAACATAAACTGACATAAACCTAAATCGACATTTCAACCAAACTCAGACATCTGACAACACCTGGATCAGCAGTACACTTTGACCGAGTAATCTAAATTTCTTGATATGACATTATTTCTAACTTTATTTTCCTTGCAGGATGAAGACATGAAGTTTCGTTTAGATTTTCTTTGCATATTATAGGGTGTGCTAACTCTGTTTTGCAGGACGTCGACAATGGAACATTGACAACAAAATCAGGACTTTTAGGATAGTCATAAAACCTAAACTTTCTACAAACAACAAAACAAAAATGACATAACAACAAAGACAACTGAACTTTTAGGTTAGCCACGAAACCTGAAATAAAACGACAAAATCATTAACATTCACATCGACATGACATCAACATACAACAACATTTCTATACCACAACAATGACATGACACTAAACCAAAACAAAATAAATGACAAAATGACATTGAGATGGCCATAAAACCAAAATTAAAAAAAATGGAATCATAAACAAAATAACAAAAATAAATAAGTAATGATATCTTCTTGACATCATTGAAGGTATCTCATGAAATAATAACGACATAGGAGATAAAATATCTCATGACAAATCAAGATATTAATCACGATATCCTATGAAATTACGACATCACATTAAGACATGACACAACAAAACTAAAATTTAGGACAAAAGGGAATCATAAACAAAATAACAAAAATAAATAAATAATGACATCTTCTTGACATCATAGAAGGTATCTCATGATATAATAACGACATCTTCTTATAGGAGACAAAATATCTCATGACAAATCTAGATATTAATCACGACATCTTATGACATTACGACATCACACGACATAAAATGACATGACATTACGATTCACATAAAATGACATGACATTATGACATCACATTATGACATGACACGACATACAAACTACGACATCCCGACATGAAATATGACATGATTTGACAAAAATGACATTACAAAACAAAACACCACAAAGCAACGACATACACCTAACATAAACAAAACTCTCTGGTAGTATCGATTCTTCAGAAACAAACTGTCACGACAACACTTACACTTTTTCGAGGATAAATGTTAACCTTAATCGAGAGTTTTCCTAGGCAATATTAATTGCTCAGGATGTAATTAACTATAGGAGCTTGCTCCTATAGGAGATTAAAAAATTCAGGATAGGTATTTCACCTATAAGATCTCTCTGCTAACCCAAGATCTTCATGTGATTTTCTTATACGAAAAACTTCAGTAATCACACAATCTGAAGATTTATTCTATGAGATTATCATTCAATCTCTTTTTCTCTCAATCTCTATCATGATTAATCATTCTTCAATTTCTCCAAAGACTTCTGACAAAAAGTCTAAGTAGAATAAGAATTATGGTAATGGGTAGAGAAAGAGAGTGGCGACTCCTTGACATTGACATGATACAAGAATTGACGGCGACGACATGTGATCCATATGTATTTCATCGCCATCAAGATGTCCGGAGGATTGTCGCCGCATTACCTCGACCTGCATACTATAGTGACTACAAGAGGAAGAGGGTCAAGACTAGGCCATTTGACCAGCTGCAAGCTGTGATAAAGAAACTAGCTAAGAAAGAAAGATGCCCCATATCAGAGATCCTAAGAAAAATGGGATGAGTGCCAGCTAGATCCCGCCTCGGACCGCGAGTAGGCCCCGTTACTGCCCCATAGAGACCAAGGAAGAAGGTGCGAGCTAGTGAAAGAAGTTCTCCTGTTGTCATATCAGGTCACCATATTAGGGAGGACACCACCTACCGACGCACAGCCGACAGACCATCTGGTCCTAGGCCTTCTACTACAAGAAGGATGGTGTGGCAACCTATTATTGTTGAACCGATAACGGCGCAGTGTTCTAGGAAGAAGAATATCGTCAGGAGACCTGAATCAGAAGAAAGTGCTACTGCATTAAAGGAAACTCTTGAAAAGGAAATTCAACAGTCATCACGTAACAACCACGAAACCATTTGGAAGAGACCGCTTGAGGATGTTATAAGAAAGCTAAGAACGGACATCCGACAGTTAGCAAGAGAAAGAGGAGAAAATTTAGGAACTGAAGTTGATTCATCAGAATTTATGGATGAAGAGTATGCCGAGATCAACATGATTGAGACCCGAGCATAGTCAGCTTTGCAAGGAGTTCCGCCAACTTCAGAAAGAGATGAGCCAGAAGTAATGAGAGCACTTCTTCAAGAGAAAGATGATATGATTTCTCAGATGGCAAATAAAATGGAAGAGATGGCTACCGCCTTAGCCACTCGCCAGAGTCAGCTTCAACCACAAAAGTAGACACCCCCAGATATCATTCACATTACAGATGGAGGGAAAGAGATTACGTCTATCAATGGAGATGAACAGCCGAAGAAGGATTCTGCACAGAGCATGATTCCCGAGAAGGATATAAAGAACATGGTAGAACAACAGGTGCGAGAAGCCTTAGCACAGTCTAAGAGCGGAGCATCTATTTAGATGGGTAGACCTTACCCTGAAGAATTTGATGCAGTCCAATACCCGAAGGGCTTTGTACCACCTCTGTTCAAGGCTTTTGATGGTACGGGAAACCCCCGACATCATGTCGCACATTTTCATGCTAGTTGCTGCAACACCGATGGAAGCGATACTTTACTCTTCCGTCAGTTCGTCAGCAGTTTATCAGAGATTGCCTTCGACTGGTACGCAGAATTGTCCAACAGTTCAGTTAAAACCTTCTCAGAGTTAGAAAACCTCTTCGTTAAGTGGTTTGCTGGGGCTCGGCACCACATCACTATCTGTGATCTAGTGGTGGAGCAACAGAAACCGAACGAATCTTTAGTGGATTACATACTTCGATGGAGGAATTTAAGCATGAAATGTGAACCACAGCTACAGGAATAACATGCAGTTGTTATCCTTCTTAAGAGTATCCATGGCACTATTACACTTCTCCTTAAAGGATTTACAATTAAGACTTTCGAGAAGTTGCTTAGCAAGGCCGGGAGCTTGCAGGAGGAAGCAAAACAGCTTAGCTTCATCGAAAAGACCGATAAGTAAAAGCCCGTGAAAGCATTCGAAAAGAAATCCGGGATCGTCGCGGCAGTCGATAAAGGTAAGAAGCGGTGCAAATATAGTCAAAGCGGCCACAGCCTAGTTTTCAACCACCGCAACGGACTTATCAACAACCACAATAGATTTATCAACAGCCTCGACCAAGCTATCCTCCATGGCAGCATGATCAACCACTGCCTCGTCCGTCACATCCCCTGAAGGAACTTCTGAACGAGGATTACCCCTTCAAAACTTAAGCAGTGGCTAAAATGTTTCGCAGTTTGATGAAGACACCCGATTTTCAGTTGCCAGAGCCCAGGAGGCCAAAAGAAGTCGACAAGAAAGATCATCCGAACTACTGCCCTTACCATAGGATACTTGGACATAAGATTGAAGACTGCTTCACTTTTAAGAATTGGCTCGAAGATAATCTCCAGAGAGGGAACATAACGATCCCGAAGGAATACATGGAAGAACCCCAAAAAGGAGGTTCTATCAATGTTATTTCAACGTATTTTATTGTTTCGATAGACCCGTACACGACCAACGATGGATGGAGTACTGTCTGGAAAAAGCCTTCAAAGAAAATTTTGGGTCACATCCAGACTGCTTCGGTGCGCGCTTCAACTCAAAGTTTGAAACCTGTCGAGCCGGCACTATCGCTTGCGATTGAAAAACCGCCTAAGAAGGGGGAGAAGATCATGAAAAAAGAGAAGACCGAGGCTCCAAAGGCTAGACTAGGGGCTAATTTTCCTAGGATGGTTGTTTCTGATTCAGGGGAGAAATTCCTCGGACCTCTGACTCTGTATGACTATTTGCTCGCCTTGGCGGGATCTTACTCTGGAGAGCGTAAACATTCCAATAGTGACTGAAATTTAATTCAACGTGGTATCTTACCTAAATGGTGGACAAAAGGTCAATCACAGTGCTTTGAGAAATTATGGAACAATGCCAGTCGGCCTCCCAATTTCAAAGCATAGTCTTGGATTCAGCACAGTAGGATCAGTTGATGATACAAGATTTTGCTTGTTTGTCATTTGCAAGCCTAATGAAGTCTGCTTAGAAGCCTCAGATGATCTCGAAGATCTGCAAATTGGAAATGCTCTGCCAGAATTTGAAGAAGAAATTAAATCTACAATCGACGATTTAATGGAAGTTAACTTAGGTAATAGCGAAGAGCCTAGGCTGACCTTTATTAGCTCCTTACTCAATAAAGAAGATTCTGAAGAGATGATCAAGCTATTAATAAAATTCAAGGACTGTTTTTCTTGGAGTTACGATGAAATGCCAGGATTGGCTCCAGAAGTCGCATTTCACAAGCTAGGAGTGGATCACACTGCCGTTCCAGTCAGACAAGCTCCCAGAAGAATGCGTCGAGAGATTGAACAACAAGTAATAGCTGAAGTTAAGAAGCTAATAGACGCTAAATTTTTCCATGAAGAGCAATATTCGACTTGTTTAGCCAATGTGGTACCGGTTAGAAAGAAGAATGGTCAGATCAGAACCTGCATGGATTTCAGGGATTTGAACAAAGCATGTCCAAAGGATGAATTCCCGCTACCTATTCAGGAATTGATGATTGACATCGCTTCGACACATGAAATATTCTCTTTCATGGATGAATCATCAGGATACAATCAGATAAAAATGGCACCAGAAGATGAGAAGCTCACAGCATTCAGAACGTCAATCGGAGTATACTGCTACACAGTCATGCCTTTTGGATTGAAGAAAGCAGGAGTAACTTACCAAAGAGCAATGACGAGGATTTTTTATGATCTCATTTACAACCAAGTCGAGTGCTACGTAGATGATGTGGTCATCAAAAGCAAGCGAAGGAAGATCACACGTATGATTTGAGAATTATTTTCAAGCGACTAAGACAATTTAACTTTAAGATGAATCCCCTGAAATGCACCTTCGGCGTCTCCTCTGGGAAATTCTTAGGATTTGTTGTCCGACATCGCAGAATTGAAATTGATCCAGAGAAGATTAAAGCTATCTTAGAAATGCCTCCTCCCAAAACCTTAAAAAAACTACGATCCTTTCAAGGGAAGTTGGCATATCTTCGACGCTTTATCTCGAACTTGTCGGGTAGGTGTCAGCCCTTCTCGGCATTGTTTAAAAAGGACGCCAAATTAATTTGGGAAGAAAAATGCCAGTAGGCCTTCGAGGACATTAAACGATATTTAATGACACCTCCTGGTCTTAGCAGCCCCAGTCTCGAGTAGACCGTTAATACTTTATGCCGCGGCTTTAGACGACTCCCTTGGAGCCCTGCTAGCCCAGGTCAATGACGAGGGAAAAGAAAATGCTCTCTACTATTTAAGTTGTCGTCTGATTTCGATGGAAGTAAAGTACCCTCCAATAGAGAAGCATTGTTTGGCCCTGATCTTCGCCGCTCAAAAGCTCAGGCACTACATGCTTTCTCATAAGGTCAACCTTATTTCGAAGTTTAATCCGTTGCAATATTTGATAACCCGACCGACGCTTTCCGACAGACTTGCCAGGTGTTAGATGATACTATTGCAATTCGATATAACTTTCGTTCCTCTTCATGCCATAAAGGGACAAGTCCTAGCAGACTTCCTCGCAGCACACCCTTTACCGGTAGAATCGCCTCTTAACGAAGACTTACCTGACGAGCAGATAATGAGTCTAGAAGACCCCGATGATCAACGTTGGGAGCTGTACTTCGATGGAGCATCTTCAGCACAGAAAGATAAAGAATCGCAAACGATAGTGCCTGGTAAGGCAGGAATCAGACGAATATTTATAACACCGGAGCAGGGAATGTTAAGGTATTCTTACCATTTAACTGAGCAGTGTACGAACAACGAAGCAGAATACGAAGCCCTTATAACCGGATTAGAGTTAACTATTCAGATGGGGATAATGGATATCAACATCTACGGGGATTCTCAGATGACCATTCAATAGGTCACCGGACAGTATAGAATTCTGAAGCCAAGGCTCGAGCAGTATTTTCAGTATGCGATGAAATTGTTAGAGCAGATTCTGAATGTAACGATCTATAAGATCCCTAGAAGAGAAAATGCTCTCGCAGATGCGTTAGCCCGCCTTGCAAAGGAATTTGCTTGCTTACAAGATGAATCAGTTGAAATGATAGTTCAGGGACGACAGGTCCTATTACAACTTGATGTGGATGTAATACACCGATCAGAAAAAGAAGAAGAATCAATTGCGGCAGTAACAGAAAATGCAGAAGACTGGCGTCAACCGCCAATAGACTACCTGCAAACAGGAAACCTACCAGAAAATAAGTCATTAGCCCATCAAATCAAGAAAAGAACTTTGTCTTACGCATTAATAAATAATATGTTATATAGAAGATCTTTTGATCAGATGTGGCTAAGGTGCCTGAGCGGGTCCGAGGCTCGTGAGATCATTAAAGAGGTACACTCAGAACTTTGTGGCCCTCATCAGTCAGGTTCGAAAATGAAAATAAAGATTAAAAGACTAGGGTACTACTGGCCCTCAATGATAACCGACTGCATGAATGTCGCCAAAAGTTGTCACCAGTGCCAAGTGCATGGAGTGGTTCTACATCAACCTCCAAATGTACTACATCCGACAATCACATCATGGCCATTTGAGTGTTGGGTCACAGATATAGTGGGTCCGATAGAACCGCCTTCTTCAAGAGGACATCTCTTCATTCTTGCAACTACATATTACATTTCCAAATGGGCAGAAGCAGTACTGCTCAGAGAAGTGAAAGCACACCACGTGCTACAATTCTTCAAGAATCAAGTCGTCTACCGTTTTGGGGTACCGCTCAGAATTATCTCAGATAATGGGTTCTCGTTCAGAAGTACGAAGATCAACAATTTCATCAGAAGGCACGGGATAGACTGGTGCTATTCGACGATTTACTACCCAAGAGTGAATGACTTGGCCGATGCTTTTAATAAAACTCTCGTCCAAATTCTAAAGAAAACCTTGGACGATAATAAAAGAATTTGGCATGAGAAGTTGTTAGAAGCCTTATCGGCCTACAGGACAACTTTCAGAACTCCTACTCAGTCTACACCCTACACTCTAGTGTACAGGTTTGAGGCCGTCTTTCTCTTGGAGGTACATCTTCCCTCACACAGAATTACTGTTGCGAACAAGATCACTATAGAAGAAAATGCCAAATTATGACTAGATGAATTGGAAAGCTTAGAAGGAAAGCGACTTTCAGCACAGCAGAATTTGGAGCCGTATCAAGCCAAGATAATCCGAGCCGATGATAAGCCGGTGTCGCACGAGGATGTTCAAAGTTGGTGACTTGGTTCTAGTTCTCAAGAGGCCTATTCTTGCACACCGCAAGATAGGAGGTAAATTTCAACCGACTTAGGAGGGGCCATTCGTGGTCTAGACAGTCTACTCTGGGGGTTCCTACCAACTGGTAGATTGCCGTGGAGAACGACCTATGCTTCCAATTAATTGATGATATTTGAAGAAATATTACGTAGCTTGATGTTTCGAAGGATGAACTTTAAAAATGAGGTCTCATTCCTAGAAGCACGGGTAGAGTAATCATTTGTGACTGGGTCCGAACCCAAAAAATAAAATGGATGATCAAAATCATTAACAAAAATGTGTTAAAAAAATATGTGAAATCATAATAATAAAATGTTGATCCTTCCTTTTAAATCAGCTCATTCCTAATCGTTCCTCATCTTTTCCTACTCTTATTAAAATTTAAAAGAAATGAATAAAATTTTTCATTGATAAATGATTTTCTCCTATTTGTTCTTGTTCTTAGTACAGCCCCTGATCCTTTCCTTATTTTTTGCAGGGAAATGTCGAACAGGCGGTTGGTTCTGAACTTTAAAAATGGCGTGAGTCTAGCACTCGATGAAAAGAGGGTAAAATATGGAGTCTTGATTGAGATCGACTCTGATTTCACACTAGCTGGGCTACAATATGAAGAAACTGATTGGACTCAGGTTGACCGGGAGGAATTCCGTAGCCAGGCAGTGATGAAATTGGGTGGCCCTAGTCAGCAGTCCACCAACAAGAAGAGAAAAGCAAACACCGCTTATGCAACAGGAGAAAACAAGAAGGTTATGTCCATGGTTGCTACAGCAGAGGGAAGACTTGTCAGCGCCGTGCCCACAGGAGTTCAAGAGGTGAGGAGAGCTACTCTCACTCTTAACCAAAGAAGAAACAAGAACCGTCGCATTCGTAAGATGCTAACCAAGCTAGCAGCAGATCAGTATGAAGAGACAGTTGTTACCGTCAATGTAAATATCCCGAGAAAACCGGTTCATCAGGAACCAGAAAAGAGGAAATCAACTCCAAGAACAATAGAAAAGATGAAAGAAATTCCGAGAAGGTCAGAGACAGAATTGGTGCTACGACGCCAGACGGATGCACCAATTCTGAAGAGTCCTGTTGCGAAAGCAACCCCGGAGGATGTCCTGACAGAAACTATCCTCGAGGAGCGAAGACATGCAGGAGAGTGTGCTGGAGTTGAACCATACATTCCCCTGTACGTCACCAGGCCTCGCCGATTGCAAATAATTCCGGAATATGAGCTGGAGAGGATGCAGAATGTTGAAAAGAAAACTTTTGAATATTTTGAAAGTATTCCAGGCAGAAGGATCAACATCTAGGAAGGCCTTGAGTTGCACACAGACGAGCAGCAGCAGATTGTGGACTGTGTCATCGAGCTCCAGAAAATGGGCCGAGCTGGTCTCTTAAGGGAGAAGACCTGCTCCGAACCCCGAAAATGGATGAAAGTGAAAGGAAGAATTACGATTTAATGCGGGTGTTGCTACAACTTCGTAGATGACAGAAAAGGAAATCCACCAGGGATACTCCATCTTAGTGAGGTGGATCTAATGCCAAGAATCATCAAGAGAATGGTAAAAAGGATGGTGACATGGAGGGTATTGCCTGCAGATTGCATACCCAACAGCTGCATCATTAACATATACAAAGAGGGCGACTGCATGCCACCACACATAGATCATCACGACTTCGTCAGACCCTTTTGCACGGTGTCTTTCGTTAACTAGTGTAAAATCATGTTTGGATATGACCTGCGAATAGCAGGCCCCAGAGAATTCCGAGCGCCAATGGAGATACCACTACCAGTAGGTTCCGTCTTGGTGTTGAAGGGACATGGAGCGGACATAACAAAACATTGTATTCCAGGAGTGCTTGTGGAGCAGATCTCCGTCACTTTTAGGAGGATAGACGACAAAAAATGACTTTCCACTTCCAACCAGATCCAGAACTAGAGAGTCTCCGGCCTTATGAGCTGTGAGTTACATGGGAGATAGCACACCTCTAATGCACATCCGAACGACATTTCCTGCCAAGGATGGCTTGGAAGGTAATGTTATTGTCCATGTATCATACTATTTAGACATGGATTTTGACAGATGATTTTTGGAAGAAACTTAGAAGAATCTTACACAATCCTCTTTGGATTTATGTGGATTGTATGAGATGCTTAGTTTTCAAAGAAAATATTATCATGTTTTGGATCAGACTATATGATGTATTTTCAACAAACTGAAATGGAAATGACTGTGTCGTGTTTTTCTTTCACCTCTTTTGTGCAAATTGACTGGAAAACGCCATTAAGTTAAATGAACTTCGAACAAAGAACGGAGAGAAAAGGAAATAAAAAAATAGAATAAAAGAAAAATGAAAAAGAAAATAAAAAGAAAATGAAAACGAAAGAGGAAGAGAGAAAGAAAAAGAATAAGAATTCTTCTTAAGAATCTGAATGTCGAAACTAATTCCAAATTAACATGAACTCTAATCGAACAAAAATGAAATCGAGTCACTAAGAACAAAAAAAATGAATCTAAATCTCGAATTGAATTCCGATCTGAATCCTCCAATTTGAATCTTTCAACTCTCCTTCAAATCGAAATCTGTTTGAAAGTCTTTTGAAATCTGAATTCCCTCCTCGACCTTTTTTTGCTAGGTCGAGTCTTTTCAGCTTGATACGCTTACCTGCCTCCTTCAATTCTCTTTCTTCTATGTGTTAGAGGATCGACTAGTTCTAGTTGACACGGAGCCACGAACTCCATTAGATTTGGTTCTAATGGCATGGGACTGGGTCCCTGTTCATACAGATAATTTTCAAGGCTGGAGCATAACTTCCAGTTCTCTTCGAGGCTAGAGCCTAACTTCTAGTTCTCTTTCAGATTTTTGAGGCTGGAGCTTAACTTCCAGTTCTCTTCAAGACTAGAGCCTAACTTCTAGTTCTCTCTCAAATCTCCGAGGCTGGTGCCTAACTTCCAGTTCTCTTCGAAGCTAGAGCTTAACTTCTAGTTCTCTTTCAAATTTTCGAGGCTGGAGCTTAACTTCCAGTTCTCTTCGAGGCTAGAGCCTAACTTCTAGTTCTCTTTAAAATTTTCAAGGCTGGAGCCTAACTTCCAGTTCTCTTGGAGGCTAGAGCCTAACTTCTAGTTCTCTTTCAAATTTTCGAGGTTGGAGCCTAACTTCCAGTTCTCTTGGAGGCTAGAGCTTAACTTCTAGTTCTCTTTCAAATTTTCGAGGCTGGAGCCTAACTTCCAGTTCTCTTCGAGGCTAGAGCCTAACTTCTAGTTCTCTTTCAAATTTTCGAGGCTGGAGCCTAACTTCCAGTTCTCTTCGAGGCTAGAGCCTAACTTCTAGTCCTCTTTCAAATCTTCGAGGCTGGAGCCTAACTTCCAGTTCTCTTCGAGGCTAGAGCCTAACTTCTAGTCCTCTTTCAAATTTTCGATGCTGGAGCCTAACTTCCAGTTCTCTTCGAGGCTAGAGCCTAACTTCTAGTCCTCTTTCAAATCTTCGAGGTTGGAGCCTAACTTCCAGTTCTCTTCGAGGCTAGAGCCTAACTTCTAGTTCTCTTTCAAATTTTCGAGGCTGGAGCCTAACTTCCAGTTCTCTTCGAGGCTAGAGCCTAACTTCTAGTTCTCTTTCAAATTTTTGAAGCTGGAGCCTAAATTCCTGTTCTCTTCAAGGCTAGAGCCTAACTTCTAGATCTCTTTCAGATTTTTGAGGCTGGAGCCTAACTTCCAGTTCTCTTCAAGACTAGAGCCTAACTTCTAGTTCTCTCTCAAATCTTTGAGGCTGGTGCCTAACTTCCAGTTCTCTTCAAAGCTAGAGCCTAACTTCTAGTTCTCTTTCAAATTTTCGAGGCTGGAGCTTAACTTCCAGTTCTCTTTGAGGCTAGAGCCGAACTTCTAGTTCTCTTTCAAATTTTCGAGGCTGGAGCCAAACTTCCAGTTCTCTTTGAGGCTAGAGCCGAACTTCTAGTTCTCTTTCAAATCTTCGAGGTCGGAGCCTAACTTCCAGTTCTCTTCGAGGCTAGAGCCTAACTTCTAGTTCTCTTTCAAATCTTCGAGGTCGGAGCCTAACTTCGATTCTCTTTGAGGCTAGAGCCTAACTTCTAGTTCTCTCTCAAACTTTCGAGCTGGAGCCTAACTTCAGTTCTCTCCGAAGCTAGAGCCTAACTTCTATTTCTCATTCAAATTTTCGAAGCTGGAGCCTAACTTCCAGTTCTCTTCGAGGCTAGAGCCTAACTTCTAGTTCTCATTCAAATTTTCGAGGCTGGAGCCTAACTTCCAGTTCTCTTCGAGGTTAGAACCTAACTTGTAGTTCTCTTTCAAATTTTTGAGGATGGAGCCTAACTTCCAGTTCTCTTCGAGGCTAGAGCCTAACTTCTAGTTCTCATTCAAATTTTTGAGGCTGGAGCCTAACTTCCAGTTCTCTTCAAGGCTAGAGCCTAACTTCTAGTTCTCTTTCAAATTTTTGAGGCTGGAGCCTAACTTCCAGTTCTCTTCAAGGCTAGAGCCTAACTTCTAGTTCTCTTTCAAATTTTTGAGGCTGGAGCCTAACTTCCAGTTCTCTTTTTGAGGCTAGAGCCTAAATTCTAGTCTCTTTCAAACTTACGAGGCTGGAGCCTAAATTTCTGATCCTCTTTACAATCCCAAGATTGAAACCTTGGTTCCAATTCTCATTCCAAATTCTGAATCTCAACGAGATCCACCTTGAAATTAATCATAAATCGAACTTCAATCGGAATTGGAACTCTGATTAAATCAAAACTCAGACTCCAAAGTTAAAACTTGAAATTGAAACTTGAAAAAAAAAACAAATCTAAAATCAAATCTCCCCAGATTTTGTGATTTGGAATCCACCTCTTTTCCCCAGTGAAAGTTCTGGAATCTTCAGTCTTGAAGATTTACCTGATACTCCCCAGCGAAAATTTTCTATGCTTTGTTCTAAGTGTGTCACTTAGACATCTGTGTTGGTGTTTGTTGATCTCTTTAGTCAACGCCAATACACGCGGTGTGCTTGGTTAGCCCACCACACCTATTGGGGGTCCTTTTGTTGACCTCATTTTTTGTGAGATCTTCTCTCTCCTTAGTGCTTAGGATCTAGCCATAGGTTTTCCCTTTGACTATCCTAAAGGACTAGAAATGGAATCCACCACCACTTAGAAATTCAAACCACTTCTTGACTCCCTTCAAACCCCACAAGTTTGATTGTAAACCCCTAAACTACTTGGAGGGTTAAGATCAAATGTGGAGGTTTAAAGGATGAGTTTCCTATAGGACTCTTTGGCCTTAGGATTACCCTGGGTGGTCTGGTCCTGGTGAGGGTAAGCTTGCACACACCACTCTCTCACACACATTCCAAAACCCTAAAACCACACCTATACCCAATTTGACTTCCTGACTCATGTAGGTAATTCATATGGATGGACCTTAACCCCTAAGCCCCTAGCTAAGAGGTTTAGGAACAACATAGAATGAGTCCTCTCATGGCTCTTGTGAGCTTAACATAGCTTCATGGCTCAACCAAAATGATTTCATTTCACTCACACTTGATCAACCTTCGTTTTTCCAAAATTTCAATTTTTGACCCCTGGGACCCTAAACCCACAAAGCCTACCAAATGCCCTTGAAATTGCCAAAAATTTGCGAAATTGACAAAAATTTGCAAAATTGCTCAAAATCAGTCCTATACATTTCCCAACACTCAAATTGATCATCCTTGGTCAAATATACCAAAATTTTCAAAATACCCCCTAATACCCTCCAAATATCCAAAATACCCTTTTAACCCAAAAATTCCAAAAAATCAGAAAATCCCAAATATTACCAATTTCATTTTGTTCAACTACACCATAAGCCATTTTTGTCAATTTAGCCCACTTTTACCAAAACCCCCAATTTGACCTATTTTTAAACTAAGAGAGCCCAATGTCCAACCAAACCACTCCAATTGACCTCAATTTTGATCCAATTCAATCCTAAACTTCAATAATATCCCTAATATCAATTTAAACCAAATCCAAACTCAATTTTATCAACATGTGGATATAATTTTAATTTAAAGCTTAAAGCCCAATTTTGGTCCATGACCTAAACTTAGGCCAAACCAACCCAACTTAACTCCAATTAGCCCCAAATCTTTTCTGAAACCTTCCTAATATCCCCACAAACATAACACTAACATGATTTTCCCCAAATTTGAAACCAAACTCCACCCAAGCCTAATCCAAACCAAAAATCCCTAATTTGGCCTAAACTAATCATGAACCAAAACAAGCCCAAATCCCAAGATCAAAACCCAAGCAAAGTTTAAAAAACTCTTTGTCACACCCCCATAAACATTTTTCAACATTAATTTTACATCAAAGCCAACACTAGCCCAACCTTAGCCCAAGTTAACCTAATATGACCCACTTTGGCCCCATTACCAAAAAAGACCAAAATTAAATCTAATTCAACTCAAAATCATCCAAAACTTGTTCCAAATTACTCATGGCACATTCTTAAACCAATTGCAACATTTATTTGACACAACCCTTCCCCAAATTTTCATCCATCAATTTGTTTTAAAAACCTAAAAGCCCACCTTCCTAAAGCATTTTAAAAGCCCATCTTCACCAAATTTAAAAAGCCCAAAAATCCTTTCTAAAATCCATATGACACTCTTCTTCATCATGCATTCAATTAAAACCATCCCTAAGTTCCAATTAATCATCAAATTATTCTAAATTAAGACACATGTCAATCTCCCCTAAATTCATCAAAAATGCCAAAACCCATTTTTATGAAAATAAGCCAACCTTTTCCCCAGCCATGGGCAAGCCAAATGAAGCCATTCACAAGCCATATGAAGCCATGAGAGCCTTGACACCTCACCAAGTCATTAATGGCAAGAAGAGGGGGTTCTTTATTAATCTTTCACTAAACCTTTTTAACCCCATTTATGCTACACTCTAAACCAAGCTTAGCCACCTCACCATGGATAGAGACCTCACCACCTCCTCTTAGCTGACCCAAATGATTCCTTTCAGCCCCAAATCAGGCCTTGATGGGTGCACCAAGCCCATTTCCATGGGTTGACCAAATCAAGCTCAAAATAGCCCCACCCCCTTTCCATTTTAATCAAACCACTTTACACATGGCCAAAGCCAATTGAACTCACAAACATCAAGCCCTGACCTCCCTGACCCTGAGGGTGACCTGACCCTGCCGGCCAGCTGCCTGGGTCGCCGGAAAATGCCATGGCCGAGAGCTCCATGTGAGCCAAAATTTCAAATTCTTCCTTGTTGAGTTGTCCCAACTCAATTGGACTCCATGGCTGTTCTTCCCTTGCATAGAGCAGCTGATCCCAAGCCCTAACTCCCCCTGGGAAGCCCTCCAGCCATGTCTATTTAAACACCACCACCTCTCGGCCAAAGAAGGTGCTGAACTAAACCATACCAAAACTCTTCCAAAATCATTCCAGACCCTTCTCCTAGCATAAAGCAATTGATCCCCACTGAAATCCAGCCTTAATTTCCCCTCTCTGAGCTCAATTTCTGAGTTCAATTTCAAGCCTAAAACCAAGACACTTCACCACAGTGAGCCAATCCCTAAATTGATTGACTCTGCACCTTCAGCAGACCAAGAGAAGAAGTTCCCTAGCAAAAGCCCCCTCTCTAGGCTAGTCATTCTCTCTATCGGCCAAGCTTTGAAATCGAGCTTGGTGGAAATCAGGTCTAGGCAATTCACCAGAGCCAGAGACTTAATCTAGAGCTTCCTTGGGTTCAATCGAAGGTGCCACAACTATCTGATTGAAGCTTCACTTCTCAGAGCAAAGGTATGGATCTCTTCTTCCTCCCGAGCTTCTGTGAATTCTCCATTTTTTAGCTCAATTTAATAGCATGTTAGCTGTATAGATGTGTGCATCTTGTTAAGACGAATCCATAGAGCATAAGAACATGAAATTTGGTGGAGAAATGAGGGAGATCTAAAGGTTTTAGTGTGGACGGCTCACGGGTTAGGGCGCTCGGGGATGATGAACAGATGTCGTCCATTAGCGCGTGTATCGAATGAACGATCCAGATTGTGTCGGACCAGGGAATGGGACAGGAACCACAGGCCATGTGGCGCTGAGTCAGATGGCAGCGCCGAATGGGAATGCGCCATGTGGAGCTTCAGAGCTGCCGAGGTTGACGCGGCGCTGACTGGTTTAAATAGAAAAATATGATATTTTTTATTTATTTAAACACCAGAAACTTCAAAAATTCATATCTTTCTATAAAAAAATCACAAAAATAAAATAAAAATACCCTCTTGCTCAGTGAACAGAGGAGAAAAATGTGGAAAAAGAATTAAGTTATTTTGATGAGTATTTTATTTTTAATTAATTATTTACTGATTTCATGGTTTTAATTCTCCATGCATGCATACAATTCACTATGATATGATACCATAGGGCTTTTGTAGTCTCTATCTTTAGGAAAATTCCCTAAATTTTCCAAGGCCAGAGGCCATATCTATGGTAAGTTATTGATTTTCCAAATTTATGTGCTTGTTTTGATATTTTAATTCCAATAATTAGCATGTTGCTTAATAAATTCTAAGAAAATTAGAGGAAGTATCTTAGGACCAGAGGACCCTAGGAAAATTATGGTTTGGTTTAATTCCTTAAGAATAACCCTAATTAGCCTAAACACCTAAAATTGAATTCTAATTAATTAGGATTAACCACACATTAAAATCTATTGAAATCAACACTACACTATCATTTAGGATACAGAGAACCTCACATAAAAATTTGAAGTCAATTGGAAGTAACTTAACCCACTAAATAGATCATTTAGGTTGTATGGCCATTTTTAAACTTTAAAAATTCATAAAACCTAAAATACACTTCAAAAATTCACCAAAATGGTTTTGTGGGCTCTCTGATATCAGAGGAGCCTAAGAAAACTAAAATTGAAATTTTCTAAAAAATTTCAATTTTAATCATATTTCTAATATTTTAATAACTAAAAAATAATAAAAATTACAAAAATATTAAAAAATCACAAAAATGTCACATTTTACCTCCTAATCACTTAGAAATAAACCAAATATTTTTCTCAAATCTCTAGTTTAAGAAATTGAATTTTAAAGACTTAAGACAATTTTTAATATTAAAAAATTAATTTCCCAATATTTTCACTAAATTAATTCTAATAAATCAAATAAAAATAAAATAAATCCAAAATTTGCTTCTATGGACTCCTTGAGGTGAGAAGGATTTAAGAAAAATATAAAACTTAATTTTTAACTTTAATTTTATTTTATAATTAATTAATACCATAAAATTCAAAATAATTATAATTAATAAAATATAATTCAAAAAATCACCAAAATTGGCCTAGGTGGTTCTCTAGTTAGTAGAAACATTCCATAATTTTCTTAAGAACAGAAACTTTACCTTAGCCATGTTGTTGATTTAATTGAAAATCTTTATTTTCCACTAAAATAAATATATAAATTAAATTAAAAACAGAAAAATCACATTTTTCTCCTCTAATGTCTTAATTGACATGTGAGTGAAGTGATATAAAAATCTCAAGTTCATTTGAGCTCAATTTAGTGAGTTATGATTGAATAAGCTTAAATGGCATAAATGTAATTAAGGATTTCAACCCTAATTAATAGTTAGGCCTAATCAAAAGGGAGGGTAAAATATCTAATTTTAACTTTCTCTTGGATGATTGAAACTTAGGGAATAAAGGGGTAGAAATCCATTAGTCACTTTGAAAATATCAAAATGGAACTTTAATTAATTAAATCATTTAAATTTTGGGAGGGTAATTAAAATTTTGGATTATTAGGGATGTGACTTAAGAAGATACCAATTCTTTAATTTAAAATCCCTAAATGAATCACTTTAATAACATTTCAATTATTAATTAAACTTAAAATGATAATTGATATTAATGATTAAAAAGAAAATAATCCTTAATTAAATTAAAGCTTAAATAATTAAGTGATTTAATAACCTAATTAAATTATATTGAGAACATTAAAATTAATTTATCATTTGAAAACAAACCTAAAATAAATTCGAAACATTAAAAATCAATATCAAAACAATTTATAATAAAAATGTACAAAAAAAATTAAACTAATTAAAATCAACCTAAAATATTACAATTAATCCAAATAAAGAAACTAAAATTTAATAAGAATAAATGATTTAAACACCTCTTTCAACTTAAACAAGTTTAAAACATTAACTAATTTGAAATATTAAGATCATTAAAATATAAAGATTTAATTGAATTGAAACAACTTGAACACTATTCCAAACTTAAAATCATTAATTAAAATTTTATAACTAAACCAAATCATTTCAAATCATCAATTCCAATTTTCTAATTAAGAATTCTTAAAATCTTCAATAAATTAATTTGCCCCTAAAGGCTTTCATTATCATAACTCTTAAATAAAGCATTAAGTGAAATGTCACTTCACTCATAGGATAGTAAAACACCCTAGTTCACTGAGCAAGAAATAAAACTTAACTAAATTCTTGGATGATCAATTTACCAATACAATAAAATTCATTTGGACTCAAAATAATCTCAGAAGTATTGAAAAGATGTTTAGGATTTGTCCTAAGCACTTTCTCAATATGATGAAATGTTTTAGAAGAACAACAAAATTTAATTATTCTTTGGTAAAGAAAATCATCCATAAAACACAAAGAATCTAGACGTCATAAGGATTGACTAGCAATAGGATTAGGATCTTGGTAGACAACCAGAACCTTCCCTTAGCTTTACTTAGGTACTTGTTGCAAATATTTAAATGCCCTAACATATGTTCAAGTGCAGATTGGAATGACGAGAAGACCCTACCAGGTACGCTTTTATGTTATTGTAATTTTCTTACTTGTACTGTGCTTTACTTTTCTTGCATGATAAACAAGAATTTCACCCTACATGAAAACTGAAACATTTAGGATAGCCACAAAACTGAAACCCAAAACTAAATTAAAAGTCACAACAAGATAAAATTCACCGCCGCAAAATTCAAAATATAAAATAACTCAAAATTTAATCACAAACAGAACAATAAAACTACAACTACAACTAAATTAAAACATCTCGTTGGATGATCGGGAATACCTCAGATGATGTAACCCACGTGTTGCTAACAGGATTTCCCGCGGTCTAAATGAAAGTGTGGAACTCATTCAGTTGAGTTTAGCAAATTCATCTGGACTAAGTGAATCCGATGAAAATAATAGTGCCGGGACGATGGAACCGTGGGATCTTAATCGGTTCTGTTTAACCAACTTTAAGAGTTTTTTTAATTTAAACATTAAAAACATTTGGAATTTAAGACTTTTCTAACCTAAAACACTTCTCTCATCTCTTGATTTTCACTTTCTAAAACTAAACCTCTACAACAACAAGAAGCTTGGAGCATAGTGGGCAGCACGACCATCTTCGTCAGCAAAACTTGGGTCTACATCAACAAAACCTTCCTTAGAAATAAAAAACAAAGCCATAGGATTTTGAGGTAGTTTTCTTAGTGCAACATAAATCCTCAACACTTCGTTAGGCATTTGCATAATCATGTTATGTAAATTAAGCCCTAACCAGTCTTAGGACTCCGAGGTAGTCATTTGGTACGACATAAACCCTCATATCTTCAAGGCTATTTGTATGATTATGTCATATAAATATAAGTCCTAATTAATTAAAATTGACAGGATTACAACATTAAATAAACTCACAAATTGAAGCCAAACAATAGGATAGTTGGGAAGTCACCGAAGTTCATTTCAGGTCCGTGACATCCCCTACTTCTCTTCCTTTGGATCCTTAAAATAAACTGTTCCAAATTTGAGCTATTCCCTATTGAAATTTTTAGAGTCCAATTGTTTGAAAACTTTAAACATTGAAATTCTTGAGAGCAAAACCACTGATCATTATCGAGAGTTTTCTTAAATGATTCCCGTCATTTAAGATGTAATTAACTATAGGAACTTGCCCTTATAGGGAATATTAAGAACCCAGGTAATATAAACCCTGCTTAATTCATTTATATTAAGCAGGGGAACTTGTCAGCTTATAAAATTGGTTCGCAGACCAAACAAATGTCACAAATCTTCTAGTTTATTTAATCGAGACCCATCATCAAGCAGTGTGTCTATTCTTAGGGATAGATACACGGTTTGTGGTGCGGTGCTCGTTTATATAAACTATTTGGGATGTGAGATCGGTTTGATTTCATATCTTAAAATTTTCAAACTTAAAATTATTTTCAAAATCAAATAGTACTTTCAAATTATATAATTAAAACCTAAAATTCGCTGATAATTTCTGTAGGTGACCCCCTTCTCAAAACACAACCTAAAAAAATAAGTCGTACAACACCCATTCTTCATCATCTCTAGCTTCCACTCCAGATAATTGGCAAAGTGCATAAATGAGGTCAGGATGTTCTAATCCTCCCCTTGATTCACTCTTTGTTGTGGCCAAAATATTCTTATAAATTATACTCCCCACATTTATACTTATATTATTCTGAATACAGAAATTCAGAATAGCTCTATCTCTCAATAGTTCACTATGGTGATAGGTAGTTAGCAGAGTAGAACAAATGAAATACTGTCATGCTTTAGCTGTGGAATTCATAATAGAAAGAGGAATATTAATCCTTTCAAGTTGCTTAATTTTCTAAGTTCCTTTCCCATTAGTGAAAAAATCAATAACATCGTCTAACAGACCTTCCATGGTTCCAAATGTTTCATACTCGCTACAATAAAAATTGTGAAGTTCATACAAAGAATTAATGCGGGTAGCATTAAAATCAACAGAAAATTCTCTTAATTTTATAGGCTCATCCTCAAGCTGAGTCAGATTGGCATAGAACTCTTTCACAACTTCAACAACAACTTTGTTCGTAGAGTAACAGAAGTTTTCCCACTTCCTTTCTCTAATAACTCGTTCCACTTCTCCCCCGAGATTATCAAAAACTCGATCTTGTATACACTTCATTTCTTGGTAGATTGAAGTATATCTTAATTGGGCTTTAGCATTTATAAATTGATCCTCGTCAAATTCAAGTCACCTCTTTTATCGAGGAGCCATTTTTCTATCTATCAAATTTATAAAAATCCAAACTTAACTCCAAAATAATGAATAAATGGCTTCCAAAGGTGACTTTAAGTAATCTAAATTAAGTTCAATGAATTTCTTCCAAGTATTTTCTCCAAATTTTTCATTTTTTCTGAAATTCCTCAATGTGGAAGAAATTCATTATGAAAATAAAAAATTTTTACATAGGAGGGAAGCTGTTACCGAGAGTTGATCAAATCTGGTGTCAAAATGAGTTGAAATTCCCCCAAATCCAAAATCTCTCAAGCCCTAGGTCAAAATTTTTGGTAAATAAGGGAAGAAGACGATGAATAATGGCGATTGACTGGTCAAAATCGTGGTTAAAAGGTGATTTTTGGAATCTCACTGTCGGTGGGGTCATTCATGTTGTCAGTGGGCTCGATTGAATTAATTTCAGTAGTCTCGGGAAAAACATGTCGTCGGTGGCCTCGATCACGCCGTCAGCGAGATTCTTAAATTTTGATCATTTTTCAAATGTTTGCGATTTCAATCAATTTTAAGCTTCATCGTCATCTGTTCGATCATTTTAAACATAAATTTTTAGTGATTAAGTGATGTATTAACACAAATAAACATACACAACACAAAACTTCACAATTATACATTAAGTCCAAGTGTTACAATACACATTACATAACACACAAATCAAGTATTTTCTTAACCTAAATTCTTCAATTTAGCATCACAATCTAAGCCACAACACTCTAAACGCTGAAAACAAACATTCCAAACATAATCTCAACTATAAGGAGATCAAAAATCAAACTAAGAAAGCAAACAAACAAATATAGTTCAAATCAAGTTCAACATAAAGAAACATACAAAGTAAAATAATTCTACTATTCCTTTGATTCAGTGCTAGTTTCACCTCTGATATCACCCATCGCTTGCACATGGACGAACAGGTTATAGAAAGGTCGGAATGGAAATTCTTCAGTTGTATCTTCTTCAATCCATCACATTCTTCTCATTAAGTGTATCAAACTTACTTCATAACGTCCAGTACGATCAAAGTGTTCTTTCATACTCCAATCGATATGATCAAAGAAATCAAAGATATTGTTAATTGAATTCATTAAATTTTGTACCTCTTTCTCCAGTTTCTTGATTATGTGTAAGATCATCGGTGTGTTGTCCACTACTAGAGGTCGAATTGGAATAGAGTTCTGTGATGCTTGATCCATAATCACGTCCATATCATTCTCTTCATCATTAGCTAGGAACACTCTGGTTAGACTTAAAGCTTTCCATGGCAGAAGTACCTTTTCCCAAATTGCGTATGATACTTGAAATAGACTACATAATGAGAAAATTTTTAAAGGTGTCCAAGCCCTTGAGATGATCCTTAAACGATCAAACCCATAATAGACTTCACAATAATTGACCCAATATCAATTGGCCATCCCATTTGAATGCAGTAATACAATATAACACTCTCTTTGGTAACTTTACCGATCTTCATCTTCGATAATAACTTTGCAGAAATGAAAAAGTGCCAATGTTTCAAAACAGGATTTAAAAGTGTAGCAGAAAAATTAACATACGCGTTTTCTCTAACTTCCCAGTCTTCAGTTTTGTCCGTTAAATATTGGTAGATTTCATTCATCTGATTTCTCGTTGGAATGAAAGTGGAATAATGGCTGATAGGAACATTCTAAAGCATATACAATTCATTAATTCATCCAGAATTAAAAGTTATCCACCTACCTCGCACATAGACGCTTCCTTGGTTGATTCCATGCAAATTGGCGTAAAACTACTTTACCACATGAACAACTACTACGGCAGTAGTGTAGCAAAATACTTCCTATCTTCGCTGCATGATCTATAAAAAAAAATACTTATTTCTTTATGTCTTAATTCTTATCAATTAAGGATATTATGCTTTAATGAAAGGTATTTTTTCTGTGTTTTTAGATGTAGGTGATGTAAAAGGTCCAAAAAGGAAAAAGAAGCAAAAAGGAGCAAAAATGGAGCAAAATACAAAAAATATAAAAAAATTATGTCCTGGGCGCCAGAAGCTGGCGCCTAGGCGCCAGAAGCTGGCGCCTAGGCGCCAGAAGCTGGCGCCTAAGCGCCAAACTCGATAAAAAAACTGTCAAGATTTTTACAACGTTTGATCAGTTATTTTGACGGAGTGAGCGGTTATTGGACATTCTAGAAGGTCAGCGATTGTTCCTGGATAATAGGACATGTGATACATTGCATTTGGATGCTCCAAAACGGTTTTAAACGTGAAGAGGTGCGAGCCAAAGTGAAGAGGTGCGAAGAACTGGACGCGGTGTCCGGCGCCTAGGCGCCAGATTCAGGCGCCTAGGCTCCAGACCGACCTTCTAGAAGATTCATTGAATGTGGACATGTTTTGAAGAGGTGCCTCAAGGCAACCCTTAAAGCCTATAAATAGGGTCCATTTCTTTAGAAAACATGCCCCTCCCATTGTAACCCTTTCTCTTATCCACTTTAGGATCTCTCATCCATAGAGAGAGAAATAGAGAGAGAAATTTAGGGCCAACTTTTGTTTAGTTTAGTGAGTTTATTTTCAGGTTGTTGCATCTGGAGTTCATTACACTGTGGAGTCAATAGGAATCAGAAGATCTGTAGAAGAAATATTTGAGATAAGTATTTTACATTTGATTCAAAGTTTATTTATTATGTTTTGTTGTTTATTTTCAATGTGTTCTGAGTAGTTAGTTTACTTTCTTCCTTCGATTATGAAGAGATAGATAAGATAATATAGAGATTCGATGGAGAATTGAAATTCAAAATATTTTCAAAACATTGTGATGACATTAATACCTGATCTTACTTTACTTTTTAAATTGGCCAGTTGAATTGTTAAAACTTGTTGAAGAGTTTTGAGACCTTGAAGGAGAAGAACTCTTAACTTGTAAATATCACATGAATCCTTGGGTAGTCGAAGGCCATGTGCGGGCTATTCAAGGTGAAGTGCAAATAAATAGGAAGATAAGATTTAAAGGGCGTAGAATTGATAAGTTTTTAGAGTGACAGACTAAATTCTTATAATTTGATTTATAGATTAGGAAAGGGTCACTAGTAGGGCCGACCATAGCCACCCTTAGACATCTAGAAGTGTGAGTCTAGATTAACCCATTCTACTAACAATACATCCGGACCTATTCTGTAAATTAGCCAATGTTTTTTGCGCCTGGATCAAAGGGTAAAGAATATGAATGCTTCTATTTGGCACAATACCATAAATCAAATTCTCCAACGAATATCAAATGATCTTATAAATCTTAGATTAATTGAAGGAAAGAAATTTGTTTATTTTATAGTTTTCATAAACCATTTTATTATTGTTTTCTTTATTTGCATCTAGTAAATTAATAGTAATTTATAGTTAATTTAGAGGATAAAAAGATATTTTAGAAATATAATATTTAGAAAATTTATTACTATAATTTTTCCCTGTGGGATCGATATTGGGGTTATTAAAGAAAACCCTATATTACTTGAAACGATATGTATACTTGCGTAATACCCCTAGTGTGTAAAAAAATATTATCTAAAAATTTACATCATTTTGATTTTATACACTAGCCGCTATTTATAAATTGGGTCAAGCTTTTGACCATCTTTTGGAAGCGAATATTACTGCGTTATTTGAGGTCGGGTCACTGCACAATAATTTCTTCAATTGTTATCAAAGGATTGTTTGAACCTCGATTCACAAAACCTCTTTCATTGATTAGCCTCCTCTTTGACATCACCTTGTTGAAGAGTCGTTGTGCCTCGGTACTGACAAACTTTCTCCGGTTGAACACTAGAAATCTAGGTGAACTATTGAATTGGAAGCCATTAGAGAAGAAAGCAAGGGAGTTTCCATTCGTTTTTTTAGAAATGTAGAGTTTAGGAACCATCCGTAGAAGTTTATAGAGGATAAATTTGCCTAAAACCACCAGAAACTGTCAATTCAAACTCAAAAACTGTCCACTCGCTGATCTCGTTGTCAGCGGTCTCGATGGCACTGTCGGCAAGCTTTGTGCATTTAAATGTCAGGGCCCTTGGGAAAAACCCATCGGCGGCAGGGTCAAGGGCGTCGTCGGCGCCCTAGGCAAAATTTTGCACAAAAACGTCGTGATCAAATACTTTCCAAATTTTCTCTATGGATCCAAATTTCATGATGATCAAAGGGTAAATACAAGTACTAAAATTCAATACTTCCACAAAAAAAATGATAAATTCAAACACACACTCAAAAAATAATGATAACTATGGGTTGCGTCCCATAAAGAGTTTGGTTTAATGTCGTCAGCCCGACCTATTCAGGTGTTATTCAGGTTGACTGAGCATTAAAACTTCTTTAAAGTTCAGTCTTTTACCCTCAAAATATGGTTTTAATATTGTTCCAATTACTTTAAATCTATTCCCAGTCTTTGGATCTTAAATTTCAACAACTCAATAAGTATAAACTTGAGTCACAGTAAAGGTTCCTAACCAAAGAGACTTCAATTTACCAGGAAATAACTTCAACCTTATATTGTAAAGCAAAACTTCTTGTCCTGGTTCAAGATTCTTTTGGTTAATCTTCTGATCATGTCTTAGCTTCAGTTTTTACTTATAAATTATGTCGTTATCATAAGATTCGTTTCTTAATTCTTCTAATTCATTCAATTGTAATAATCTCTTCTCATCAGCATTTTTCAAATTATAATTGAATTTTTTAATGGCCCAATATGCTTTATGCTCCAATTCTGCTGATAAGTGGCAAGTCTTTCCAAAAATGAGTCTGTAAGGAGTCATTCCAATAGGAGTTTTATAAGCAGTCCCGTATGCCCATAATGTAATATCCAGCCTCGTAGACCAATCTACTCTACTAGGATTTACAATCTTTTCTAAAATTTGTTTAATCTCACGATTAGAAACTTCAACTAATCCACTGGTTTGAGGATGATAAGCAGTAGAGAATCTATTAACAATATTAAACTATTATGTCAATCTCTGAATGTATTTATTCTTAAAATGGGATCCTCCGTCAGTGATAATTAGTCTCCGCATACCGTATCTTGTGAAAATGTTTTTCATTAAAAATCTTGAAACACTTTTAGCATCACAATGAGGTAAAGCTTGTGATTCAATCAACTTTGATATATAATCAATCGCAATCAAAATATATAAGTTTCCAAATGAAGGAATAAATGGTCTCATGAAATCTAATCCTCAAACATCAAAAATCTCAACTTCTAACATGAAATTCAGAGGCATTTCATTTCTTTTAGATATATTACCTATTTGTTGGCATGAATCATAAGTTTTGATATATCTATAAACATATCTAAAGAGAGTAGGCCAATAAAATCCAGCTTGCAAAATTTTTTGTGCAATTTTGTTAATCCGAAGATGTCCTCCAAATTCAGAATCGTGGCATTTTTGAATAATCAGTTCAGTTTCTTCATAAGACACACATCTCCTAATAATAAGATCGTTACATTGCTTATATAAATATTGTTCATCCCAAAAAATATGTTTTTGCATCATGAATGAATTTTTTCTGTTGCTGCAGTGTTACCATAGGTGGCATAATATCACTTCCTATATAGTTAACTATATCAGCATACCAAGGTATTTTCGCTTATTAACATTATAAAGTTGTTCATCAAGGAAACTGTCTATAATTTCATTGTCAGTGTAAGATGATTCATGATTTTTTAATCTCAACAAATGATCAGCAATTTAATTGTTAGTTTCCTTTCTATCAATTACCACAAAATCAAATTCTTGCATCAAAAGTATCCATCTGATTAATCTTGGTTTAGTATCCTTCTTTTGCATCAGATATTTAATAGCAAAGTGATCAGTATGCACAATATATTTAGTCCCAATTAAATAAGATATGAATTTGTCAAAAGCATAAACAATAGCCAGTAACTCTTTTTCAGTCACTGTATAGTTAATTTGAACATCATTAAGAGTTATGCTAGCGTAGTATATAACCTTAAAAATCTCATCATATATTTGTCCAAGAACAGCTCCAATAGCATAATCACTAGCATCACACATTAATTCAAATGGTTTCTCCCAGTCAGGTGAAACTATTACAGGTGTTGTGATTAGTTTTTCCTTTAATAACTCAAAGGCATTTAAGCAGTCTTCAGTAAAATCAAATTTCTTGTCCTTTTCAAAAAGTTGGCTTAG
Organism: Papilionanthe hookeriana x Papilionanthe teres; assembly: GCA_022702705.1. NCBI lineage: Eukaryota > Viridiplantae > Streptophyta > Magnoliopsida > Asparagales > Orchidaceae > Papilionanthe > Papilionanthe hookeriana x Papilionanthe teres. The sequence goes on from CM040427.1 coordinate 2,130,328, forward strand.
AGGTTTGGTAATTTTGAAAAAATTTTAATATAACGCCTATAAAAACCAGCTTGTCCAAGAAAAAGTCTTACCCATCTCACTGTAGTAGGAGGTGGTAATTTAGTTATAACTTGAATTTTTGCAGAGTCTACTTCCATGCCATTTTTCGAAATTTTATGCCCTAATACAATTACTCCTACAATCATAAATTCACATTTCTCCCAATTTAGAACTAAATTAGTTCTTTCACATAACTCTAAAACTATTTCAAGATGATTTAACCATGCGTCAAATGACTTTTCAAATAGAGAGAAATCATCCATAAATACTTCTATTCCATTATCAATTAATTTACTAAATATAGACATCATACATCTCTGGAATGTTGCAGGAGCATTACATAATCTTAAAGGCATTCTTCGAAAAGCAAAAGTTCCATAAGGACTAGTGAATGTTGTTTTCTCTTGATCCTCAGGAATAATAGAAATTTGATGGTAACCGGTATATCCATCCAGAAAACAGTAGTACTTATGTCCAGCAAGCCTATCCAAGACTTGGTCTAGAAAAGGAAGAGAAAAATGATCTTTTCGAGTGGCGGCATTTAATTTTCTATAATCAATACAAATACGTCATCCAGTAACTTTTCTGATAGGTATTAATTCATTATTCTCATTTGCTTCAACAGTTACTCCTCCTTTCTTATGAACACAATGAATTGGACTTACCCAAGTACTATCCAAAAAAGGATATATAATTCCAGCATCTAACCATTTTAAAATCTCTTTCTTAACTACTTCTTTCATAATAGGGTTCAGTCTCCTTTGTGGATCAATTCTTGGTTTATGTTCATCGTTAATAAAATTTTGCGCATACAAAGCGAAGGACTAATTTCCTTTATATCAGCTAGAGTCCATCCAAAAACTTTTTTGTATTTTTTTAATGTATCCATTAATTTTTGTTCTTGAATTTCATTTAAGCCTGAGGATACAATTACTGGTAATGTTGAAAATTCTCCTAAAAATACATATTTTTAATGATTTAGAAGATTCTTTAATTCAAGTTCAGGGTGTTTTACAATTGATGGAATTAAAATTTCATTCTCTGGTGCTGTTGAATCGAGCGTTTTAAATTGTTCTTGAATATAATCATCTTCTTCGTTATCAATTTCATCATATTTATCATTTTCCATATCTTCATTTTCTTTTTCTTTAAAATATTCTTTTCTCAAATAGTTACATATATCCGTTCTAAAACATTCATCATCTATTTCTGTTAAAGGATATTTCATTGACTTTGAAATGTTAAAGGTCACTTCCTGATCATTTACTCTCATGTCAACTCTCTTTTTTGAACATCTATCATGGCTCTTCCTGTAGCTAAGAATGGTCTTCCTAAAATAATAGGAATTTCCTTATCTTCTTCAATATCTAAAATAATAAAGTCTACAGGAAAGATAAATTTATTAACCTTAACTAAAACATCTTCTACAACTCCTTTAGGATGTGTAATAGATCCATCAAGTCGCTGTAGAGTTACAGAAGTTGGTGAAATCTCTCCAATTCCTAACCTTTTAAAAGTTGATAGAGGCATCAGATTTATGCTAGCTCCTAAATCACATAATGTTCATCCATAAAATTTTTCACCAATAGCACGTGAGATAGTAAAACTACCAGGATCTTTAAGTTTTTCAGAAAGCTTTTTCTGATTTATATCACTACACTCTTCACTGAGTGTAACAGTCTCATGATCTAGTAACTTCCTTTTTTTGTTGAGTATATCCTTCATAAATTTAACATAATCAGGCATTTGTTCCAAATCTTCAACAAAAGGAATATTTATTGACATTTTTTTTAAAATGTCTAAGAATTTAGCAAATCTTTTTCCCTTATCTTTTTGCTTTAGTATTTGAGGAAATTGTGGTGGTGGTCTTTCAATAGTAATTTTCATAGGTTTCAGAGGAAAATCAGAATAAAAACTCTTATTTTCTCCTTCGGTTTCCACTTTTTCCTTTTCAACTACAGTTTCTTTTTGGACTCATGTTTCCAACTCTTTTCCACTTCTTAATTGAATATCTTGATCTATTCTTTTCTTTGATCTTTAGGATTTACTTCAAAATTGCTAGGTAAAGTTCCAACAGGTCTATTGCTCAGTGCAGTAGCAATATGCCCTAATTGGTTTTCTATGTTTTTAATAGTAGCTCTTTGACTTTGTAATTGATTTCCCATATTCAAAACTAATTCTTCCATAGATAACTTCTTTTCTTTGAATTGTAAATTATTATAAAAACCTGGTGGATTAGAAGGTCTATAATTTGAATTACCCTGATTGTTTACATCTACTAATGGGTTTACAGGATTTTTCCCCCACTGAGGATTAACAGGATTAGCATTACCTTTGTTATTCCAATTAAAGTTTGGATAATTCTTCCAACCTGGATTTTAATAGTTTGAATAAGATTTATTATGTCTATTGTTTATCAAACTTATATTTTCATATGAAGATTGAGCATCTACAATTTTTCTCAATGAATTTTTTCTAACACTACAGGTGTTTGAGAATGATTCATTCTGTATTGATTTATTTTCTTTGAAAGAGCAGCAATTTGAGAAACTCTCATAGTTAAAGCATCTGAATCATGAATATTGGCTAATCTCTTAGGATTTACCCTTTTAGCAGGCCATTGAAAATTATTGGTAGTAATTTCTTTGATTAAAGCATAAGCTTCTCCAAAAGGTTTAGACATTAGTGATCCACCAGCAGCAACATCAATGATGGTTCTAAGAGATCCTACTAATCCATTATAAAAAGTTTGAATTATTAACAAATCTGGTTAAGCATGATGTGGACATCTCCTAAGAAGTTTTTTAAATCTTTCTCAAGATTCATATATCGATTCTCCCTCATACTGACTGAAAGATGTGATATCATTTTTATGCTTAGCAGTCTTAGATGGTGGAAAATATTTTGATAAGAATTTTTTTGAAAGTTCCCCCCAAGTTCTAATAGATCCAGGTGCTAACGAATTTAACCAAGCATTAGCCTTGTCCCTTAGTGAAAAAGGAAAAATTCTAAGTTTGACAGCATTATCAGACACTCTTTCATATTTAAACATAGCACAAAGTTATAAAAAACTAGCAATATGTAAATTAGGATCTTCGTTAGAAGTTCCGCCAAATTGATTGTTTTTGAACCATTTGAATAATTGCAGGTTTAAGCTCAAATGAATTAGCAGCTACATCTGGATTTTGGATGGTTAAGTGAGTTTCATCAAATTTAGGGTTAGCGTAATCTCTTAGTGGTCTAGATTGATGTTCATTTTCTATTCTTTGGTTGTTGTTTTCCATCGTGTTAAGATTATCAGGATTTCTAGGTTCTTTTCTCAAGTTTCTAATTCTCCTAATAGTGCGTTCTAATTCGGAATCGTAGGGTATAAGATTTTCAGATCCAAATTTACGCATATAATCAAAATCAGTACACAGAAAAGTAATTGACTAAATATAATAATAAGTTGCAAATTCTCTTAAAAAGTTTTCTATTTGTCATAAATCGTCTGTTACTCTAATTATGTTATATATATACATATATATATCTATTCTATCTATTCTATCACTGGCAACGGTGCCAAAAACTTGAACCACTCTGCTCACTTTGCTTAAACTTAATACTACTAGTATTTGATATAGATTTGTATAAAGATATTGAATAATCACAGAGTTAATCTTTCAACGAAAGTATATGTATCGTTCAAGTAATACAGGGCTCTATTGGAGTCCTGGATATCGATCCCATAGGGATAGTACAGAGGCTACAGACTAGCATTATGGAAACCAATTCAGAATCACAACTTAGTAAATCTATTTATCTATCTATCACTAATATGCAATCATAATTAATATGAAATTTAAATAAACTAATTTTACTAACAATTAACTAAGTTACTAATAAAGTGAAGTTCAATATATAAGCAAGAATCCTCCTCCTTGCTAAAAAGTTTAATTGAATGGATAATTAGAATTAGTTTAAAACTGTGTTGTACCAAATAGGAGCTACCTATTATTTACCTTTTGGTCCAGGCATAAAAAACATTGACTAATCCTATGCTTAGTTCTCGAATGCAGGCTAAGTTGAGAGGATACAGGCTCTCACTTCGGAGCTCCCACGTTGCCCTCGCCTGAGGGCTAACATCTACACTTTAACACCCAAATGATAGGACCGAATTGAGAATTTTAGTCTCTCATTCTAGAATCTCCAATTCTACACCTGATAAATAATATTTCCCTATTTATTTGCACCCTACTTTCAAGGACTTTGACCTCCCTGAATCTCGGATGTAATCTTCACTTAAGTTGTAAAAATCAACATATTTTAAAAAATCAATTGACCAGATTGAAAGTAAATTAAGATTTAAGTGAAAAGATTATCACAACTTCATTAAAATTCTCTTGGCACACTAATTCAAATCATCATTTCACAACAATCTCAAAACAAGGAGAAAGACAGAAAAACTACTCAGAAAAACTACTCAAATTTCATGGAGAAGATATGAAAAAACTTGGATTTCATATATAAAAGCAAAGTTATACAAACTAAAATAAGTGAATACAACTTATCCTGAATTCCTCCCCATGCAAATTCCTTGAAGTTCCTCTGAATCTCTTCCTTTCTTTACAACACACATAATTCTCCTTCGAAACGGTAAGGAGGAATAAATCTCTCACTTTCCTTCCACTCTCACAATCTCTCGAAGAATTCCTCACAAATAACACTAATTGAACTCACCATCTATAACTATTAAGGAAAACAAGACTCTAACACACACACAACATACACACACTGACACTGGATAATCCCTGGACAACAACTGACAACAATCAGACACTAGTAGACACTATTTTCAACCCCAATTTGTTTTTTTTTAAGTAGTTGAAGAGCTTCAAAGAGTTCCCTAAGTGTCCCTTCAAAAATCATCCACATTCAATGCAGCTCGTGAGAGAACCGACTTTCTCGCCGTCGGCGGCCTCGATCTCGCCATCGGCGGCCTTCTAGAATACTTGGCTTTCAACTCTCTCTCATAAGGCCCGCTGTCGGCGGCCTCGATCTCGCCGTCGGCGACCTTTTTTGTAATATATTTTCTGAACTCTCAAGAAAAATCCACCGTCGATCTCGCCGTCGGTGCCCAAGATCAAATCTTCATATTTTTGGTCCTTTTTGCTCCAAATTCGGTCCTTTTTGTATTTTTTTTCACTCCAATGTCCATAAATCAACATATCTGCAACAAAACATCACAAATACCTTTCTTTAAAGTGCAATATCGTCAAAATCAATATAAAATAGACTTGAAAACCTCAACACATTTTCAGTGGTTCACTTGCCCTCTCCTCGTTTCTCTTCCAAAAGGTGGATAAGGCAAGCTTAACCTTGCTGAATTCACCTCCCCTAGGTAAACTATTAGTTCACTTGGTGAATTATAAGAGAAGATGACACATTAGCCCTCTTACTCACTTCATGCATGGCTTGGCTATGATTGCACTTAACCATGATATGGGATGGGTTTAAGCTTTGTTCTTTTTCTATTGTGTAGCCTAGGAGGTGTGTGATAAGACATTAGGATGGCTAGCCACCTCACCTTAAGGAGGACGGTGAGTCATGCTTTAAAATGGGGCAAATGGGGGAGAATGCCACTTCACTTTTCTCACCATGATGAAGTTTAACTATTATTAATATAATGTGGCATGGGTTGAATTTATTTGTAATGGGTCATATGGGTTGTGTCTAACCCATATTAGGTCACTCATGATGTCATAAAGGGGTTTAGAATTCTGAAAACTATTTATTGTGTCATGTGTGATGTCATGTGTCCAAATTTTATTTTATGGATTTTTTAATTATAATTCCATTTTTAATTAATTATGTAATTTATCAAAAATGTTGTAAATTATTTTATTAGCCAATAAATTAATCAAAATAATTTTGGAATTAATTATTGATTAATTTTATCATTTTTGGTCCAAAATTGGGTATTTTGACCAAATTTGATACATGTTGACTAGGGTTGACCAATGTTGACCCACGTTGACCTAGGTTGCTCATATATGGTCTCAGAGCGACTTATTTGGACTTTTCTAAACTTTTCATTGTTTTATTAGTCATAAAGTCCAAGGTTTTTGTCCTTAAAAGCTTGATTTGGTTATGTTGACCAATTTTATGGTTTAAGTTAATCCAAAGGTCAATATGGTGACTTAAGGATTAAATTTTGGTCACTTTGATCAATGTCAAATTGATCATGTCAATGTTTGTCTTTAAAGTTAATTTTGTGGTCAAAGGGGCATGGATTAGTCATTTTGACCAATTTTTACACTTTTAGGTCAAGAGTTGACCAATGGGACTAGGGTGGTTATCTTTACGCCATGTAATGATTGCTTTGATCAAATTTTAATTATTTATGTCAAAGAGTGACCAATAAGGTCAATGCAATAGTCTTTGGGTCATGCTTTGATCATTTTGACCATAATTGACTTTTTGCTCAAAGGTGACCAATGAGGTGAATGTAGTGGTTTTTAGGTATTGGGTTGATGATTTTGGTCAGTTTTGACTTTTTGGGTCAAAAGTTGACAATTTGGGTCAATGGAGTGGTCATTGGGTCAAGGATTAACCATTTTGACCAAAGTTGACTTTTTGGTCAAAAGTTGACATGTTGGGTCAATGGGGTAGTCATTGGGTCAAAAATTCACTATATTGACCAAAATTGACTTTTTGGTCAAAAGTTAACCTATTTGTTCAATGAGGTGGTCATTGGGTTAGAATTTGACCATTTTGACCAAAGTTGACTTTTTGGTCAAAAATTGACCTATTGGGTCAATGGGTTGGTCATTGGGTCAGAAATTGACCATTTTGACCAAAGTTGACTTTTTGGTCAAAAGTTGACCTATTGGGTCAATAATTGATTAAATCAGGGTTTGTCATTATTGATTTAGTCATTTTGGTTTAAAAAATGATTTATGGGGTTTTACCTTAGTCATTAGGGTTTAATGACTATCATTGAGATTTAGGAAACTACTATTGGTTTAATTCCTATCTCAAATTGACTTTGAAGTGATCCTTACAGAAGTGAGGTAAAAAATTATTAACTCATTATGATTTGGAGTTACACCAAATGGATGTGAAAACTGTTATTTTGAATGGCAATTTTGATGAAGAGGTCTACATGAGTCAACTTGAACGATTTTTGGTTGAGGGAAAGGAACACATGGTGTGTAAACTTAAGAAATCAATATAAGGACTTAACAAAGCTTTTTGATAATGGTACCTTAAGTTCAATGATACCATCACTTCCTTTGGATTTAAAGAAAACACTATTGATCAGTGTATATATCTGAAGGCCAGTGAAAGCAAGATCATATTTCTCATTTTGTATGTTGATGATATCTTGTTCACTACTAATGATCTTGGCTTATTATATGAAACCAAGAATTTTCTCTCTAATAACTTTGAAATGAAAGATTTGGGTGAGGCATCCAATGTGCTTGGAATTGAAATATTTCATGAAAGATCACATGGATTGTTAGGATTGTCTCAAAAAGCATATATCGATAAAGTTCTCAGGAGATTCGATAAGAAAGGATGCACTGCAAGTGTTACTCAAATTCAAAAAGGAGATAAATTCAGCCTTATGCAATGTCCAAAAAATGATTTGGAACATAAACAAATGGAAGAAATGTCTTATGCATCTATTGTTTGAAGCTTAATGCATGCTCCGACTTGTACGAGACCAAACATTAGCTTTGTTGTCGGGATGCTGGGCAGGTACCAAAGTAATCCAAGAATAGATCACTAGTATACTGCAAAAAAAAGTTTTGATGTACTTGCAAAGAACAAAGGACCTTATGCTCACTTATAGAAGATCTAATGATCTTAAAGTGATAAGATATTCAGATTCAGATTTTGTTGGATGTGTTGATACCAGAAAATCAACATTTGGATATTTGTTCCTTTTGGCTGAAATGAGCAATCTCATGGAAAAGTACGAAGCAGACTATCATTGCTGTCTTCCACTATGGAAGCTGAATTTGTGGCATGCTTCGAAGCTACATTTCAGAGCTTATGGATGCGAAATTTAATTTTAAGACTTGGAATTGTCAACACAAGTCGCTGAAATTTTTCTGCGATGAATCCGTAATAGTCTTTTTTTCTAAAAAAGATAGATATTCCAAAGGTGCTAAACACATGGAATTAATGTACCTTGTCATTAAAGAAGAAGTTCAGAAACATAGAGTATCAATTGAGCATATTAGCACCAGTCTTATGATTGCGGATCTATTAACGAAAGGGTCCCACCGCAAACATTTAACGAACATGTCGTGATAATGGGCATTACCGAAACCCTTTATTAGTTTTATGTTTAGTTTCCTTTATGTTTGATACTTTGAGCTCGGTCTATTATTGTTTTTGATATTTATGTATCTTGTATTTATCATTAGTGAACACTTTATGTTGTGAGATGCTTAACCAAATTTGTCTTTTAATGGACATTATGAAACCATAATGTTATTTCTCATTATGTTAAGTATGTAATTAATATTGTGATACATGAAAGTGGTTATCAATAAATTGATACACAACCGCCATGATCCATATTAATTCCATACTTATCGCTGATTTATGATTTGACCAATATAAAGAATGATTTTAGCTTACATTTTGTGCAGTATATTATGTACTATTAAATATTACGTAGGCCAGGTAGGAGAATGTTAGTTTACATTATTTTATTAGTGTAGCCCACCGTTATTTAATTTTATTTTTAATTAATTAATTAAAGAGAGAAGGGTCGTGTCACTTCCCAAGAGACACCGTATCTTTTCACTTTAATTAATTAATTAAATTATCCTAAATTCTATTGGTCAGGAACCACCCTGATGATGGTGGTTAATAATGGATAATTAAGAGAAAGGTTGTGTCTCTTCTCAACGGACACTTATCTTTTATCTGATAAATAAGAGAAGAATCATCTCTCTTACAAAAAAAAAATATATTTTTTCTCCATCAGAAAGTACAGAAAGTAATAAGGATTAGAGAGAGACATTTAATCTCTTCAGATCTAATTCTACAATCATGAATACATGTAAGTTTATCTTATTTATGGGTATGTGAAAATCATGAATTCAAATATCTTGGTTCTTATGAATTTTATGAATTTTGGGTTATGAAATTGGAGTTTATAGAACTAAAAATCCTAACATATAAAATTTAAAATAGTAGTATTTTGATTCGATAAGAATAATTTTGGTAGTATAAATGTAGAAAGTAAACTTTAGGGGGTAGATATGTAAAAACATAGAAATTCGATGAAATGAATGCAAATGCCCCAATTTAAAATCATCATAACAAATAGAGTTAAGAAAATGCTATACTTTATCATTTTCAAGATCTTCATTCTTGAAGAGAGCAGCTTTATCACGAAGGAACTACTTCAATTTTAGCTTTAGTTCCCTGGTGTTTTCAAGGGCCTAACAAATCATAGCAAACGAGATGAAGAGAATTATAACTAAATCTATACGACTCTTACTAAAATAAAAAATATCATACCTTAATAAAAATTTAAAAAGGCTACAATCCTTTGAATTTGCATATGAAACAGCTATACTTCAAAATTATTCATATATGACTTGTTACCTATGCATGTAAAGGTGTATTATACTTTTTAAAGTGACCGGAGAATTAGGCATATCCTAGTTGATCAAGATGTTTACATGCTCGATGTCAATTCCCGTCCCAACCAAATTGGTAGCAACAAGAATCCTTTTGAATCTTTCTTTGAAGCCCTTGTATCTTGTTAATCTATAAATAACCAAAAAGAAATATATCTAAATCTAAATGTTAGCATTAGATATCAAATAAAGTTTTAAACGGAACCACCAACCTCAACCTTATAAGACAATGCTTTGAATCCAACTTTTTGCTCTTTAAAGGAGTTTGTGAAAAAAAAAATAGCATGAATTATTGAAATCCAGAGTTTAAGTTGGAGATCTATTTTTCAATAAAAAAAAGTTCATGTCAGATGAATCAAAACGAAATAGAGGGGTCCGCAAATGCCTTAGAATGAAATAGAAAAGAAGAAAATTTTACATACTTTGATAAACCACTTTGTTCCACTTGCCTTCAAATTAACACTTGAGTTAATAGACCAAATTGAACACTTGAAAATTTTGAGGCTAAATGAACGACCATACCCATTTTGTTAACAAACATGCATGAATAGACAACACATAAAACTTTGTTACTTCAAATCTTTGAGTGAAAATACGAATTTCACTTTTTAAAAATGGAAGTAGTGCTATTTTTAATGTTATATTAAAGATTTGAGTGTTTTGTATGTATATATTGAAGTATAGGTTTGAGACACAAAAATACCAAAGTGTGATATGAATATAGATGCCCCTAAACATATAATTAGATGAAATAATTTTAGTGGCCTCAAGCCAGACCCAACAAGGGAATAGACTACATATAAACAAGGTGTCTTCTTCTTATATGAAATGCTAAAGACTAATTAAAGAGGACTTCAACCTTAAAAAAGTATTACATTGGTCAGTTAAAAAGAATAATTTGGACAAAACAGTTGCCCCTAATTTTTTTACCCCTATTTAGATGGGAAGAAACTCATCAAACCCTACTCGTAAAAGTAAACAGTGAGAAAACAGTATAAATTATAGCAGTGAAAATGGTAAAAATGAGTGTCAATATTATAGAAAAAACTTCTGAAAGAAGATATAATAAACACATCACATATTTTTCTTGTGTATATTCTACACAAATATTATGTTTTGCTACTAGTGCCAATCTTATCAACACAGTACACATTCTACATCTGCATGATGTTTTTCAGAAATAATACATAGTAAAAATATAATAAAATACTTTCATGACATTATTAAGCATTATGCAACTTTGAAAAGCATAACTAATATTATATGAGCTGAACAACTGATGTAAGTTGTTCTGTCATCGACATAAACCAAAAGAAGAAAATAAAATTTTTCAATGGAAGAACAATGATGAAACAAGAAACACTTGCAAGTACTACAATCAATAATTAAAATAAAAATGCAACCTGTCAAACACCAAGAACATTCTATGTCTCACTGGACCTCTTCCATCATTAAGGCCTTCTCTATCCAAATGTTCAACATACACAAAGAAAAATTGCTTGTTGCACAAAAACCATATCTTTAGTTGAATATCTTGAAACTGTAATGTTGAAGGATTTATACCGTGAGATTGATCGTCTTAAAAAAGGTGTGTGAATTTGAAATCTTCTCACTCGCACAATCACTCGATTAGCTTCTATGTTTAAAGAATTCTTGTCTCAACTATTAAGAAAACGGACATTTACATACATAACACTCAATTCCCATACATTACATATCTAAAAACTAAGCTTTCCTTTTTACATTTATACCACCCAAAATTTTTACATCACATAAAAAATGCCACTATTTTAACTTCTAAAAAGTGGTACAACTTTTCATACATATATGTAAGGTGGCATCGCATATATACGTAAAAATTAAGTTTAATGTTAGATATGTAAATACATAAGAATTGTGTGGTATATATGTAAATTTTTTTTAAGAAAGATATCTAAAGCAAAGGGAGGGGAATTGCAGCAAAGTTGCCTCCATCGTGACTCAAGGTCATGATTTAGTGAGCGAAAACTATAGGCGGATTCCCAACTCCTAAGCTCTCAAACCCGGTCCTCTGCAAGCAAAAAGCAAATTTGATAAGGTTCAAAGAATTAAGTTAAAGAGCTAAAAGGAAGTCTAAGAGAATGCAAAGACATGTTTATCACAATATTAGAGATACAACTAAAATCATTTAGTCTTTCTAAACTTTAAGAAGACTAGAGGAGCATCACAACAAAAAATAGAAGAGGCATTTGCATATATATCACCCGTCTTATCTATTTACATATCCAACTCTACAATTTTCGTTTTCTTTACATTTATACAACCAAAATCTTTTATATCACATCAAAATTAACACCATTTTAACTACTAAAATGTAAGATACAACTGTTCATGCATAGGTAACTGAAGTATTGGTGATAAATATTAATAACATGAGAATTGAGTGATATGTATAAAATTCTGCCAAATAGAAATGAAGTGAAGAGGTAAAATGCAGAATTATTTGTGATAGATATACAACCTTCTGTGCAGAAGCACATCTTATAAGAGAGAAAAAGGGCATATACATCCCTGGGAATATCTTCATACAGAAAGTTGAGAAAAAGGTTGTGAAGTAATGTAACTTTTACGTATGAATACATTATTTCATCAACATTTACAAAACTTGGTAGCTTTCTTGTACTAATTCATGCCATGGAAAAGAAAATGGAGCACATACAAGAAAGTTAGCGTCCAAAGATAAAGAATTTGCCTTTCCTTGTTCAATTCTCAAAGCTTGCTTTCATAACTATTCGAACTTTAAAATGATACTAATGCCAGTAAATAACTATGCTTCAAGAGCTTCATGGTTTTCAACAACAATTAAGTGCAGAATTAACTGAAAAACTTATTTATACGTAGGTATATTATATGTGAAAATTGTCAAAAATCCCCTAACTCATTTTAGGGGGCCATTTTAGTCTTAGAAGTTATAAAAGTGCCAATTTAATCCCAGGTTGGTTTAATGAGGGTTTAAATAGTTTTCTATGAGGACTATTTTGGCCCAGATTAAAATAGTCTAGGGACTTATTTAGCATTTTATAAACTCTGGAACTAAAATGACCCAATTTAAATGATTACTTTGGCCCTTTATTATATATTCTGCTTTTGTATCTCTTTCCAGCCATTGAGAAAAAATAATTTTCTTGTTATATATATGCCTCTGGCTCAGACTAAATTGAAAGGAACTCAAAAGGTGTTAATAGATCAAGATGAACTATATCAAAAGGCAAAGTGTACAGTAAGGGAAAAAGAGTATTTAATAATGGAGCTTCTTCATTCAGGTTAGCAAATTGAAATAGCCCTCTTTTTTGAAGTCTTCGAGATCTGAGTGAGTTTTCTATGTAATGCCGTCTAGAGAGAGTACTTGCCGAGCAAGTGAATTTTCATTGATCTGAGCTAGACCTTGCTGTTGCTGATATGTCTGGACTATCCTGTAAAATTGGTTAGTATTGCAGTATTTGTATTGTTTCTAATTATTACATTTACTTTGAGGACACTTGGAATCAAAGCGGTTTTATATTTTCTATTTATTTATTTTTTATTTTGTTTTGTTTATGTTTTTATTTTAAGGAAATCATGCATAGCATACTTGATTAAAATATGATTATTTTAAAAACAATCAAAACACCTAAAACTTGTTTGGAGGGTATACAAAAAAATGTTAATTTGTTCTAGAAACAAATGATAAACACAGATATAAAAAAATAAACAAACATGTTTTCAAAATAAAATAAAAATAAAAATGAAAACAAAAAACAAAATTGGTCCTAAACAAGCACTTCATGTTACTCATTTACAAAAAGCAAAGCAACCATTTCATATTGATATAATCAAGTGTTGTTGATTTTCAGAACGCAAAGAAAATATTACAGAGATGAACCAAACCAATGTGCAGAAGTTTCAATCAGAGTTGAATAAAAAGGTTCATATTTTTCATAAAATTTTCTCAATTAATGTGAAGCAGTAGGAGAACCAATTGAAACAAATAATAAAAAGACATGAAATCATTTCAATCTATCAGGACTGTGGTAAACAAATAATAAAATGATGAAACTTGCTATTCTATCAAAATTGAAATTATATATTTGAATGTTGCTATCAATATCAATGTATTCAATCTATTAAAGTTTTATGATAAGTAACATGGCATAAGTCCTTCATTAGTTGAATAACTTGAAGCTTCCATTGTTTATGAGCATGCTTCACAGCCCACGCAATTTTTTCTTAAAGCAACTTATTCCTTGCAAATTTACAAAATGTATAAAAACCAAAGTTAGCATAAATGCAAACCAACATATCACGATAATAAAAATTGCTATCCAATCAAGGATAAATTTTGATAAACACAAAAATATCAAGATGATACAAAATAACTAAACCAAATTTAACAAACCATGTTCAACCACCTTCACAGTAACAAAACAAGCGTTCCATAGTAAACACTAGGTGTTTGTGAGCTTCACAAATATTGGTTTAGATATTAAAATAAGGTTTCAAAGAAAAAAGGGAAAAGGAATTTGGCTCAGATTCGTTATCATTCAATCAACAGGCAGATCCAACCACCAATTCTCAATCAGTGACAAAGGAAGTAGCAGTTACCCACGATAGATGTGCAGGCCATCCAAGCTACTCCGTTACAACTAGATGAGAATAGCACACATCACTGCATCAGCATCATATGAAGTTCTGCTCCACCATACGGTTAGTAAAATTGTCTTTCATGATATATTTCATCATCAACCAATCTATAGTCACCAATGGATTGCATGGAGTTGTTGATAAGGCGAGCATCAACACCATACAATAAATATAGGATTACAAAAATTTTGAGTAATTATCATGATGACACAATCCCTGAAATCTAAAAGGCAAAAGAAGGATTTAATAAAGTATATATTCCTTCTTAAACAAGCATTTCAACAATCATTGAATAAGAATTTCATTAATTTTAACTGGCTATGCAACTCACTTCCTATTTTCTTCCTCCAAAAGTCTTCACTTATAGTTAAAGTAATGAGAGCAAAATAAACAGATAATCGCCATTATGAGTTCCTTCAAATTCTCAAGAACAAATCACAATCTTCTTATGTCATAAACCTTGTCATGAAAGTTCATATCAAATAAAGTCAATAAGCTAACTTAAATGTCATATTAAATAAAATTTATAAATTTATATCCCCATACCACTAAAGTAACAAGCAAATCATGCCAATGCTTCTCTCATGAAGTACTAAGGAAAAAAGAGTCAGCAGGACTATTTTCGATAATAAACAGGTAACTGAAACCACCAACATTACAAATGCCATGTAAAGGGGCATTTACATGCATACCACCCAATTCATATGTATTTACATATCTATGCCGGCCACCAAATTAGAATTTTTTGGTTGCTTTCGAAATATATTTAATTTTTATTTTGAATATAGTTTTTTAATTTTGAAAAATATGAGATCGAACCTATCTCATACATACATTAGTTTAAACAATCGAGCCCGACACCGCAAGCAATACACCTATCTCGAGGAATAGACACATTGCTTGATAGCGAAACTCGATTAAATAAACTGAAGAATTTATCACATCTGTTTTGGTTTGTGAACTTTTATGTTGGCTGTCAGGTTCCTTTATCTAATATAAAGATTAAATAGGGTTTATTATATTTGGGTTCTAAGGTTCCCTATAAGGGCAAGCCTCTATAGTTAATTACATCATAAATAATCGAGTCACTTGAAGAAAACTCTTGATTCAGATCAGAGGTATTTGTATTCATGAATTTAACGTTTAGGGTTTTCACGGTTGGACATGAAAAAGACAAGTGGGAAAGGACCAAAAAAAACAAACAATTACTTTCAGAATCCAAAGAAAGAAAGGTTGGGGAGGTCATAGATCCTGAGGAGAACCTCGATGAATTCCTGGACTATTCTATTATTTGGCTTCGATTTCAAAGAAATAATATTTAATGTTTCATTCTGCAAATTTTATTGTTTAGGACTTACACTTGCATGATACCAATCATGAAAAATAGCCTGAAAGGATAGAAGGGCTTACATCGTACCGAACGACAACCTCGGAGCCTAAAAAGAGTTAGAACTTATAGTGCACAACATAATCTTGCAAAAGCCTAATGATAAGTTGAGAATTTACGTTGTGTTAGACAAACTACCTCAAAATCTTATGGCTTATTGTTTAATTCTAAGGAAAGGTTTAACTAATGTGGATTGGTTTTGTTGTTGTATATCATCGTCCTCCGTCTGCACTAGCTAGTAATTTCAAGGTTTATGATTTATGTGTGTTATGAATTTATGATTGTTATTTATGTATTATGTTTTGGTTACTTTATTCTTATTGTAATATTTGTGGGGAATTTTAGTTTAAGTTGAGCGACAATGTTAAGATCTCGCGGTTCCATTATCTCGGTATCACAATTTTTTTTTTGAGTTTACTTTGTCTGAATAAGTTGTTAAGCTCTTTTAAACTGAAGAACTCTCATTAGCAATTGTAGGTTACATCATGTCAGAAGTCTTCATAAACCCAAAAGGGGTAGATTAAGTGTGATCAAGAACTTTTAAAGTGTGTTAATATTTTCAAAAGTGTATTTTTTTGTTTTTGTTTTGTTTTGTAAGTAATGTAAAACATTCATTGGCTGATGTAAAGGAAATTAGTAAAAATTGCAGTAAATGGATTAAAACATTACGTGGCTGGGCATCTGCTACTACTGCATGGTTAGTGTCATAGAGCATAATATTGTTGCAGGGAACATAAGCAAATTGTGGAAAAAGAATACACGAAAATTTATAACGAAAAAGTAAAAAAAAAATGAGTCGTAAGAAAACATGAGCAAGTAAATGAAAACCCATTGTCACATATGAATGATCTTGATTGGGTGTAAGAATTTGGTGAAGGTGGGGGCTCAGAGATGGACTGTGTATTTCCCAACCTTAAGTAAGAGCTACCAACCCGATAATTTACGGAGGGCAGTTCCTAACCTTGATCGAAGTCATTAATAGTGAACTTTTATAAGTTTTCATTTTAATTTTCATTCATGTAGAATTCACTTTAGCAAGAAAAAGTAGTTACGACATAAAGAAAATTGTTGTTAAAGTATTTTGTAAGGTAATATAGTTCACAGGCTAATTACTCTAATCAAGCTAGGGCTACTGACAACCTAAGGGTGTCGATGGTAACACTTTCTAAGAATTGGGGAATAGTATTATCGGTCTTCTTCACTCCCTTCATTAAAGTCATCGAGGTGAGAGATACCATTCTAATAACCCACATTTAACACACATGAGCATTATCATTATCACCCTAGCCACCTAGACCTTAGACTTACACAGTTTTGATGATCCATTTGTGGCACTAACAAATATTCACATTTATTCACAAGGATTTGAATACCTTATCAAAGACTCACTGAGCATTGGGATATAATTGTAAGATAAATAGTTTTAGTGTATTTCTATTGATTTGTGTGATATAACGGGCCGACGGAAATCTTAATGGGTTTCTAAAGGTTTTAAGGATGATTTTCTTCAACAAAGCATAATAGGTTCAAAAGCCATCCAAAATATCCAAAAGATTGCAAAAGTATTTGAGGCGTAACCCTAAACAACATTTAAAACCATCTGAATCATTTCGAGTTCATTTAATTGTATTTTATTGTTGAATTAATCATCCCCTGCTTGAGTTAAGACTTAGATGTGGTGTTTTAACTTGTGCGCAATGAACTTTAATGTTCTCAATTATCCCATGAGTGGGGTAACTAAGCATTCACTT
The DNA here is from genome assembly GCA_022702705.1 of Papilionanthe hookeriana x Papilionanthe teres. NCBI lineage: Eukaryota > Viridiplantae > Streptophyta > Magnoliopsida > Asparagales > Orchidaceae > Papilionanthe > Papilionanthe hookeriana x Papilionanthe teres. The sequence continues at coordinate 2,147,811 of CM040427.1, forward strand.
GATGTCATATTTAAGAATTATGTGGGTGGATACCCTAAATGGCGAATTGAGTTATCGAAGAATCTTTACTCTTTCAATTGAATTTGGGCTTCTTGTGTATTAAGGACATTCATAATTGGTTATTTACTAACAACATAAGTAGCTTTAGATCAAGCATAGTTCTCTACTAAGTCTCAGAATTCTTTAAGGGTAAATTTGTAATTTTAAGAACTTTTATTATATGTGTTTGATTCTTATGGAAAGAATGAACTATGATTAACCATTAGCTTGGGGCTTCCAATTTGTTAATTATTGTCTTCCTAACTTATGCACCTCAAATTTGGATCATCCAAATTTAATCGACTTTCAATCTTCACTAATTTTAAAGATTACTATTATACCCTTTGATAGAAAATGCTCTTTAGCCCTTTTATTTCAATCATTTCAAAGAATCAACTATAGTCAATATTGACTATTTACCCTTTGTTTTGACCTAAACCTTAACTATGACATAGAATTTTATAATTATCATTTTGCCTCAAGGGCCTTCTACTTCATAATCCTTTAAATTTAACTCAAACGAATTTGAAGCTTTGCTCAGAGGAGTATTGTTGACCTCATTTTTTATAAGGTCTTTTCTCTTCTCCCTCCTTAGTACTTAGGATCTAGCCTAGAGCTTTCCTTTGACTATCTTAGAGGACTAGAAATGGAACCCATGACTTAGAAATTTAAATACCTCTTAACTCCTGCAAACCCATAAGTTTGATTGTAAACCCCAAGTCACTTGGAGGGTTAAGATCAAATGTGGAGGTTTAAAGGATGAGTTCCCTATAGGACTCTTTGGCCTTTGAACTACCTTGGGTGATCTGGTCTGGTGAGGTCTAGCTTGCACACACAACACTCTCACACACATTCTAAACCCCAATGCCCACCAAAATACCCCGATACATACGAATACCGAAAATGCCCTCAACGAAAAAAAATCCATAAATTCCAAAAATTCTCGGAAAATTCCAAAAAATCCCATATATTCTCGATTTCTTTTTGTTCAACTACTGCATGGATTCAATTTTGTCAATTTGACCCAATTTTATCAAAATCCCCATTCCACCTGTTTTTGACATGATCGTCAACGAGGTTGTCCGAACGACCTCGGATGATGAAACAGACAGCGCCGTTGCATCCGAAACTTCGATTTTAGCCAGGTAGGATACCCAATTTGTTAATGTTCCATGCACGAGCAAATTGCACGGAAATCGATGCATGCAATTTAAAATTTAAAAAAAAAGAAAATCTCAACCCTCTCACGAAGCCCTAATTCCTTTTGTTCACGAAACAGCTGCAACTTTCTCTTCCCACTCGATTCTTCGGCCGGAACTCCTAGCTTCATTCGAAGCCCTAGAACCCAGACTCCCCACTCTCTCTTTCTCTTGGTAGCACAGCCGGCCAACTTACCGGCGAAAGCCGATAAGGCTACCTACCTATACTCTCCCTCATCGGCCTCGTCTCCCTCATCGATGTGTCTCCGGCATGCTGGAAAGCTTCATTCCAGAGCAGCCCTCATGCGTCTACAATCTTGTTGCTTCCGGTGATCACTTAACTTACCCTTTGTCGTTTCGGTATTCCCTTGCATATATCTATTTATACAGCATTTATATGAACAATGTGGTGAAATTTAGAGTAGAAATGGAAAGAGTAAAATATTATGTAAATTCATGCTTATGAACATTTATCTGGAGGAAGCTGCGCCTCTAGAATCCGCACTTACAGGTGATTTATATATATATAAAACTGCTAAAATCAGTAGAAGCTAAAGCCATGCCTACAAATGCATTACTATGGTCACTATTTTACTGAAATACTTGCTGAAATTTTGAAGCATGGAGAATGATTCATTTGTTTGTATGCTTTACATGGTAGAAAAGGTGTATGAGGCTATGAAAAACTTCTAAACATCTTCGTCATTCGAATCTTTCTGTGAATCTCACTCAGATGCTGAAATCTCTAAGCAGTCTTTATCGTCTGCAGTTCATAATCTATAAAATGTGGCTTAGGGTTCTTGCTCTGATGATTTATTGCTTGGTGACGTGAGTAATCTTCCCAATCTGCGTCACTTGGGATTGCTCCCAAATGCATTTCCTAGTGTGCCTGGAATTGGGAGATTAAGGTCACGACAGGAACTAATTGAGTTTAATGTGAAAGAATAAAAATGGTTACAGAATTAAGGCGTTGGAACATGTGAGTGAGTGGTGCAAATTAAAAATACATTTTTTGGAAGGTGTGAAGGATGCTAGAAAGACTCACGACATAAAATTATTTGAGAAGAGTAAGCTTACAGATTTATTTTGAATTGAGGCAATTACATTCATGCCACCCTCTCCTTCCATGTTTTTAAAATCCAAAAATGTTGGAGTGGTATTTTAGCAAAATCTGAAAATGTTGGAGTGGTATTTTAGCAAAATCTGAAAATGTTAGTGTGGTATTTTAGCAAAATCTGAGAATGTTGGAATGGTATTTTTGCAAAATCTCAGAGATTGGAGTGGTATGCATGTAAATCTGACACCATTTCTTTGTGGTTGTGCATAGGAGCTTGAAGAAATTATGGGATTTATACTTTTGTTGGTTTCCTTCCTTACTAGCCTTTGAAAGACTCTTACTGGCATTTGCTCTTTCACCCGCTCACTCGACACATATTCTTCGGATAGTCGATTTGTTCATTTGGGTGGTGAGCACACATACTTTCATGTGTTAAAGTTGGAATCCATGACGAGCTCACTTTCAGTTATTGGATTTATTTTTTTATTGCTGGAATTCTATGTTGCTGGAATTATTGAATAATTTACGTATAGAACACCTAAACTTTAATTCTTATATTCATGTTGTTCCACCAAGGCGTGAATATGAAGCAACGGTTGGTTGTGTCATGAAGAGGGTTAATGAAATGATTTTTGAAAATAAAATTTGGGTGCTGAGTATGCAAATTCGTAAGGATCATGTGGTATATATGTAAATCTTTCCACTTACTCGCTATTTGGATGTATCTTTGCACCTTGCTTAGGTTGATTTTTTTTTAATGCTATAGGATTTCGAATCGGCCTTACTTCAGCTTGCTTAAGCTGATTCTCTCGAACTTTATAATTTTGGGAAGTTTGTTTTACTTGTTCTACTGCAACGGGATCTTGGAATTGGGCATTTAAGAGGCATAAACTCTTTATTTTTTTAATTGCTCTAAACTATTTCAAAAGTTGCTGCTAACTTTGTATTATCCTATGATTTAGAATTGGAGAGATGCAACTAGCTTCTTTTAACCCTTTGAGAAATGTTGTGGCAAGTTTTCTTTATTCACATAATTGTGATATACAAAACACTTACGAGTTGGGTAGAGTAGGAACTTGAAACAATCTTTTGCAGTTCAAATCCTTTTGTACCTTTATAATTACAATCGCATGTTTCATGTATTCAAATTGAATGGATCAATTCTCATACGAATTTCTCTGTGCGCCTTTTGCGAGGTGAACTCGATCGCGGTTAAGACATTGGAGGATCGTAAAGCTACGTCGAGGTGGACAAAACGGACAACATCATACTTCATTGGGGTGAGATCCTTCCAAACTTTATTTTATACGAGTAAGGTGACAAAAAATTTTAAATTCATTTGAGCTTAATTTGATGAATTATGGGATGAACAAGCTTAAGAGGGCATTAAGGTAATTAAAAGGTTTTAACCTTAATTAATGTTTAGGCTTAACCAGAGGGAGGGGTGAAATATTTGATCTTAAATTCTTATTGGATGATTGAAACATGGGGCATTTAAGGGGTAGAAACTCATTAATCACTTTGAATATTAAAGAAGAAAATTTTATTAATTAAATCGTATAAACCTTGGAAGTTAATTAAAAGGTGAATTATTAAGATTAGGGATATAATATAGGAGAGTTTTAATTTTTTAAATTGAATCTCTAATTAATAATTTGATCAAATATCACTTAAACATCAATTAATGAGACTCTAAAATGATGATTGGAACTAACAATTTAAAAAAAAGGGAATGATTTTTGAAATTTTATAATTAAATTAAAAGACATTTGAATTAATTTGAAATCATTTGAAAATCAAATTAAAACAAACTCAAGATGTTAAAATTAACCTGAAATTGTTGAAGACTTAAATCAAAACAAATTTAAAACATTAAAGATTAACTTAGAACAAATCATGATTAAAACATCATAAATTGAAAATTAAATCAGTTTAAAACATTAAAATTAATCTAAAATATTAAGATCATTTAAAACATAAAGACTTAACTGAATTAAACAACTTGAACACCTTTCCAACTCAAAATGATTTAAAACATCTAAAAAAATCAACTAAAACTTTATAACTAAATTAAAAATCACTTTAAATCTTCAACTCAAAACTTTGATTAAGAATGGTTAAAATCTTTAATGAACCGATTTGCTTCAAAGACTTCATTATCATAACTCTTAAATGAAGAATTGAATGAAATGTCACTTACTTACAGAGGATGATCGAACATGCGAAACTCAGCTGAGAAGAGTCGAATAAGATCGAACATTAAAGTAGCACTGGGTGATTGATTCATCACCACGATGAATCTAGCGAACTTAAAAAAATCTCTACAATGTTTAAGAAGATGTTCGGAATTCGATTCGAGCACTCTTCTAACTTGATGGGATGTTTTAAAAGAATAGTGAGATTTCATGGATTCTTTGATGAAGAAAATCATCCTTAATAAAACACGAGCACCAGACGTCGTAGGAATTGCCTATGATAGGATTAGGATCCTAGTAGACAACCAAAACCTTCCCTTAGTCTTACCTAAGTATTTGCTCTAACATGTGTTTCAAGTGCATGTAAAAATGACAAGAATGCTCACCATGTACGCATTTAAGTTTATTGCGATTTACATTTAGTAATTCATTAAATGCCTTACTTTCTTATATTTACAAATGCATGAAAATGATCGAACCCAGCATGTTTAAACAAGTCAAAATTTAATCACCAACAAAACAAAACAACAACTTTAACTAAATTAAACGTCTCGTTGAATGATCGGGAGTACCTCGGATGATGTAACCCACGTGTTCTTAACGAGGATTTCACGATGCTAAATGAAAGTGTGGAACTCATTCAGTTGAGTTTAGCAAATTCATCTAGACTAAGTGAATTCGATGAAAATAACGGTGCCGGGATGACGGAACCGTGGGATCTTAATCAGTTCTGTTTAATCAACTTTAAAATTTGTTTTAATTAAAGCACTAAAGACATTTAGACTTTAAAACTTTTACGGACAAACAACACTCTCATCCACCGATTCTAAAAGTAAACCTCAACGATCAACAATGAAGTCAGGAACGAGATGGGCGACACGACCATCTCTGACAATAACTCAGGTCTACTTCGATAAAACCATTCTTAGAATTAAATAACTAAGTCTATAAGATTTCGAGGTAGTTTGCTTAGTGCTAACATAAACCTCAACTTTTTGTAAGGCATTTGCACGATCATATTATGCAAATTAAGCGCTAACAGTCTTAGGACTCGAGGTAGTCATTTGGTATGACATAAACCTACATATCTTACAGTTATTTGTATGATCATGTCATACAAATGTAAGTCTTAATTAATTAAAATTGGCGGGATTGAAACATTAAATAAACTCTCGAATCTAAAGCCGAATAATAGGATAATTTGGGAAGTTGTCGAGATTCTTCTTGGATCCTCGAACTTCTCTACTTATCTTCCTTTGGACTTTTAAAATAAATTGTTCGAATTTGAACTAATCTCTTTTGAAATTTCCAAAATCCGATTGTTGAAAACGCTTAAAGCTTTAAAATTATCGAAAGCAAAACCATCGATCGTTATCGAAGTTTTCTTAAATGATTCACGTCATCTAATATGTAATTAAGCTATGAGAGCTTGCTCTTATAGGGAAGCTTTAAGAACCGGAGTAATATAAACCATAACTAATTTCTTTATATTAAGCGAGGGAATTTGTCGGATTATAAAATTGGTTCGCGAAGTTAAACGGATGTCACAAATCTTGCAGTTTATTTAATCGAGCGCAGTCTCATAGCGATGTGTTTGTCCTTTGAGATAAATACGCGGTTTGTGGTGTAGTGCTTCGTTTATATAAACTATCTAGGATGTGAGATAGATTTAATATCATATCTTAAAATTTTTAAAATTTAAAATTATTTTCAAAACAAAAGTTACTTTCTAAATTATATATATATATATATTTAAATTAAATTTAAAATCTAAAATTCGCTGAAACGATTCACATGTAGCCGACCACTTTTCAAAATACTAACATTGAACCTAAAAATATGCCGACAATCCGAGAAATTGTCGGCATATTTTTAGGTTGAGTGTTGTATTTTGAAAAGGTCATCTACGAAATTGTCGGCGAATTTTAGATTTTAAATTTAATTTAAATAAATATATATATAATTTAGAAAGTAACTTTGGTTTTGAAAATAATTTTAAATTTAAAAAATTTTAAGATATGAAATTAAACCGTTCTCGCATCACAAATAGATTTATATAAACGAGCGACACACTACGAGCCATGTATTTATCTCGAAGGACGAACAGCACTGCTAACGATGAGGCTCGATTAAATAAACTCGAAGATTTGTGACATCACTGTAGTCTGCGAGCCGATTCTATAGCGAGAAATTCCCTACTTAATATAAAGAAATTAGCGAGGTTTATATTACGGGTTCTTAAAGTTTTACATAGGCGGCGCCTATAGTTAATTACATCTTAGATGACGAGAATCGTTTAAGAAAACTCTCGATAATGATCGATGGTTTTGCTTCCAGAAATTTGAAGTTTAAGGTTTTCAAACTGATTAGATTATGGAAATTTCGAAAGTTAGTTGAATTCGAACAATTTATTTTAAGAGTCCGAGGAGGAGAAGTAGGAGATCAGGACGAGAATCTTGCAACTTCCCAAGCTATCCTGTTGTTTGGCTTAGATTTGAGTTTATTTAATGTTTGATCTGTCAATTTTAATTAATTAAGACTTACATTTGTATGACGTGATCATCTAGTAGCTTTAGAGATATGAGGATTTATGTCCTGCCAGACGACTACGCCGAGTCTAAGACCGGTTAGAGCTTAATTTGCATAATATGATTGTGTAAATGCTAACAAAAAGTTGAGGATTTATGTTGCCTTTAGCAAACTACCTCAAAATCCTATGGCTTGGTTATTTAATTCTAAGAATGGTTTTCTTGAAGTAGACCTGAATTTTGCTTGAAGAAGATGGTCGTCGTCACCACCGTGCTCCAGGCTCGCTGTCGTTGTCCGAAGGTTTAGTTTTAGAAAATGAAAATCAGGGGATGAGAGAAGTGTTTTGGTTCAGAAAAGTTTTAAAGTCCAAATGTCTTTAGTATTTTAATTAAAACAAATCTTAAAGTTGATTAAACATAACCGATTAAGATCCCACGGTTCCATCATCCCGACACTGTTATTTTCATCAAATTCACTTAGTACAGATGAATTTGCTAAAGTCAACTGAATGAGTTCACACTTTCATTTAGACCGTGGAAATCCGTTAAGCAACACGTGAGTTACATCATCCGAGGTATTCCCGATCATTCAACGAGACGTTTTAATTTAGTTAAAGTTGTGATTTTGTTTTGTTAGTGATTAAATTTTGAGTTGTTTAAACATGCTGGGTTCGATCATTTTCATGCATTTGTAAATATAAGAAAGTAAGGCATTTAATGAATTACTAAATGTAAATTGTAATAAACTTAAATGCGTACCTGGTGAGCATTCCTGTCATTTTCACCTGCACTTGAAACACATGTCAGAGCAAATACTTAGGTAAGACTAAGGAAAGGTTTTGGTTGTCTATAAGGATCCTAATCCTATTGCTAGTCAATTTCTATGACGTCTAGGTTCTTGTGTTTTATTAAGGATGATTTTCTTCATCAAAGAATAATGAAGTCTCACTATTCTTTTAAAACATCCCATCAAGTTAGAAAAATGCTCGGAATTGAATTCTGAACATCTTATTAAACATTGTAGAGATTTTTTTTAAGTTCAGTTAGTTTCATTGTTGTGATGAATCAATCACCCAGGATACTTTAATGTTCTGATCTTATTTGACTCTTGCTCTGTGAGTTTGGATGTTTGATCATCCTTGTAAGTAAGGTGACATTTCATTCAATGCTTCATTTAAGAGTTATGATAATGAAAGTCTTTAGGGGAAAATTGGTTCATTAAAGATTTTAATCATTCTTAATCAAAGTTTTGAGTTGAAGATTTAAAGTGATTTTTAATTTAGTTATAAAGTTTTAGTTGATCTTTTTTTTAGATGTTTTAAATCATTTTGAGTTGGAAAACTGTTCAAGTTGTTTAATTCAGTTAAGTCTTTATGTTTTAAATGATCTTAATATTTTAGATTAATTTTAATGTTTTAAACTGATTTAATTTTCAATTTATGATCTTTTAATCATGAATTGTTCCAGGTTAATCTTTAATGTTTTAAATTTGGTTTGATTTAAGTCTTAAACAATTTTAGGTTAATTTTAACATCTTGAGTTTGTTTCAATTTGATTTTCAAATGATTTCAAATTAATTCAAATGTCTTTTAATTTAATTATAAAATTTTAAAAATTATTCCCTTTTTTTTTAAAATTGTTAGTTCCAATCAACATTTTAGAGTCTCATTAATTGATGTTTAAGTGATATTTGATCAAATTATTGATTAGGAATTCAATTTAAAGAATTAAAACTCTCCTATATTATATCCCTAATCTTAATAATTCACCTTTTAATTAACTTCCAAGGTTTATACGATTTAATTAATAAAATTTTCTTCTTTAATATTTAAAGTGATTAATGAGTTTCTACCCCTTAAATGCCCCATGTTTCAATCATCCAATAAGAATTTAAGATCAAATATTTCAACCCTCCCTCTGGTTAAGCCTAAACATTAATTAAGATTAAAACCTTTTAATTACCTTAATGCCCTCTTAAACTTGTTCATCCCATAATTCATCAAATTAAGCTCAAATGAATTTAAAATTTTTTATGTCACCTTACTCGCATAAAATAAAGTTTGGAAGGATCTCACCCAAATGAAGTATGATGTTGTCTGTTTTGTCCACCTTGACGTAGCTTTACGATCGTCCAATGCCTTGACCGTGATCGAGTTCACATCGCAAAAGGTACACAGAGAAATTCGTATGAGAATTGATCCATTCAATTTGAATACATGAAACATGCGATTGTAATTATAAAGGTACAAAAGGATTTGAAGTTCAAAAGATTGTTTCAAGTTCCCACTCTACCCAACTCGTAAGTGTTTTGTATATCGGAATTATGTGAATAAAGAAAACTTTCCACAACATTTCTCAAAGGGTTAAAAGAAGCTAGTTGCAGCTCTCCAATTCTAAATCATGGGATAATACAAAGTTAGCTGCAACATTTGAAATAGTTTAGAGCAATTAAAAAAATAGAGAGTTTATGCCTCTTAAATGCCCAATTCCAAGATCCCATTGCAGTTGAACAAGTAAAACAAACTTCCCAAAATTATAAAGTTCGAGAGAATCAGCTTAAGCAAGCTGAAGTAAGACCGATTCGAAATCCTATAGCATTAAAAAAAAAATCAGCCTAAGCAAGGTGCAAAGATACATCCAAATAGCGAGTAAGTGGAAAGATTTACATATATATACCACATGATCCTTACGAATTTACATATTCAGCACCCAAATTTTATTTTCAAAAATCATTTCATTAACCCTCTTCATGATACAACCAACAGTTGCTTCATATTCACGCCTTGGTGGAACAACATGAATATAAGAATTATAGTTTAGGTGTTCTATATGTAAATTATTCAATAATTCCAGCAACATAGAATTCCAGCAATAAAAAAGTGAATCCAATAACTGAAAGTGAGCTCGTTCATGGATTCCAACTTTAACACATGAAAGTTTGTGTGCTCGCCACCCAAATGAACAAATTGACTATCCAAAGAATATTTGTCGAGTGAGCGGGTGAAAGATCAAATGCCAGTAAGAGTCTTTCAAAGGCTAGTAAGGAAGGAAGCCAACAAAAGTATAAATCCAATAATTTCTTCAAGCTCCTATGCACAACCACAAAGAAATGGTGTCAGATTTACATGCATACCACTCCAATCTCTCAGATTTTGCAAAAATACCATTCCAACATTCTCAAATTTTGCTAAAATACCACTGCAACATTTTCAGATTTTGCTAAAATACCACTCCAACATTTTCGGATTTTCAAAACATAGAAGGAGAGGGTGGCATGAATGTAATTGCCTCAATTCAAAATAAATCTGTAAGCTTACTCATCCCAAATAATTTTATCTCGCAAGTCTTTCTAGCATCCTTCACACCTTCCAGAAAATGTATTTTAATTTGCACCACTCACTCACATGTTCCAATGCCTTAATTCTGTAACCATTTTTATTCTTTCACATTAAACTCAATTAGTTCCTGCCGTGACCTTAATCTCCCAATTCCAGGCACACTAGGAAATGCATTTGGGAGCAATCCCAAGTGACGCAGATTGAAAAGATTACTCACGTCGCCAAGCAATAAATCATCAGAGCAAGAACCCCAAGCCACATTTTATAGATTATGAACTGCAGATGATAAAGACTGCTTAGAGATTTCAGCACTGAGTGATATTCACAGAAAGATTCGAATGTCGAAGATGTTTAAAAGTTTATAATAGCCTCATGGTACTTTTCTACAATGTAAAGCATACAAACAAATGAATCCTTCTCTATGCTTCAAAGTTTCAGCAAATATTTCAGTATAATAGTGACCATAGTAATGCATTTGTAGGCATGACTTTAGCTTCTACTGATTTAAGCAGTTATATATATATATAAATCACCTGTAAGTGCGGATTCTAGAGGTGCAGCGTCCTCCAGATAAATGTTCATAAGCATGAATTTACATAATATTTTACACTTTCCATTTCTACTCTAAATTTCACCACATCGTTCATATAAATGCTGTATAAATAGATATATGCAAGTGGATACCGAAACGACAAAGGGTAAGTTAAGTGATCACCGGAAGCAACAAGATTGTAGACGCATGAGGGCTGCTCGGGAATGAAGCTTTCCAGCATGTCGGAGACACATCGTTGAGGGAGACGAGGCCGATGAGGGAGAGTAGAGGCAGGTAGTCTTATCGGCTTTCGCCGGTAAGTTGGCCGGCTGTGCTGCCGAGAGAAAGATAGAGTGGGGAGTCTCGATTCTAGGGCTTCGAATGAAGCTAGGAGTTCCGGCAGAAGAATCGAGTGGGAAGAGAAAGTTGCGGCTGTTTCGCGAACAGAAGGAATTAGGGCTTCGTGAGAGGGTGTCGTGATTTAAATAGGAGATTTTCTTTTTTTTTTAATTTTAAATTGCATGCATCGATTTCTGTGCAATTTGCTCGTGCAAGGAACACTAGCAAAATGGGTATCCTACCCGGCTAAAATCGACGTTCTAGACGCAATGGCGCGGTCCGTTTCATCATCCGAGGTCGTTCGGACAATCTTGTTGACGGTCACGTCAAAAAAGGTGGAATGAGGATTTTGATAAAATTGGGTCAAATTGACAAAATTGACCTATGGTGTAGTTGAACAAAATGAAATTGAGAATATTTAGGATTTTCTAGAATTTTCTGGAAATTTTTAGAATTTATGGATTTTTGGTTAGAAGGGCATTTTGGGTATTTGGAGGGTATTGGGGTATTTTGGTGGGTTTAGGGTTTAGAATGTGTGTGAGAGTGTGGTGTGTACAAGCTAGACCTCACCAGACCATACTACCCAGGGTAGTCCTAAGGCCAAAGAGTCCTATAGGGAACTCATCCTTTAAACCTCTACATTTGATCTTAACCCTCCAAGTGACTTGGGGATTTACAATCAAACTTATGGGGTTTGCAGGGAGTTAAGAGGTGTTTAAATTTCTAAGTGGTGGGTTCCATTTCTAGTCCTCTAAGATAGTCGAAGGAAAGCCTAAGGCTAGATCCTAAGTACTACTGAGAGAAAAGAGAAAAGACCTCATCAAAAATGAGGTCAACAAATGGACCTCCAATATGTGTGTTGTGCTAACCAAGCACACCACGCGTATTGGGGTTGACCGAAGAGATCTACAAAACCAACACAGACGTCTTAGTGACACACTCAGAATAGAATAAAAACAAATTTCCGCTGGGGAGTATCGAGTATATCTCTAAGACTGGAGATCCCTGAACTCTCGGCGGGAAAAGAGAAGGAGGTGAATTCCAGATCATAAGATCTATGAAAATTTGATTTAGATTTCATTTCATTTTTTGTTTAAGTTTTAATGTGTGAGTTTAGATTTTGATTTGTTCTGAGCTTCAATTTCAATTGAGGTTTAATTTAAAATCAATTTAAGGAAATCTGGATTTGAAATGAGAATTGGAACCTAGGTTCCAACCTCGAGATATCAGAGAGAACTGGAATTTAGGTACCAGCCTCAGAGTGAGAATCGAAGTTTAAGTATCGATTGAAAATGATGAGAATCGGAATTTAGGTACTGATCTCGAGAGATTAAAGAGAACTGGGATTTGGTACCAGCCTCGGAAGGAGAAAATTGAAATTTTGGTATCAATCTCGGGAAGAGAGTAGGAATTTGGTACCGACCTCGAAAGGAGAGAACTGAAATTTGGTACCAGTCTCGAAGGTTTAAAGAGAACTGGAATCTGGTTCCAGTCTCGAAGGTTTAAAGAGAACTTAAATCTGGTTCCAATCTCGAAGGTTTAAAGAAAAATGGAAACTGGTTCCAATCCGGAAGGTCTAAAGAGAAATGGAAACTGGTTCCAATCTGGAAGGTCTAAAGAGAAATAGAAACTGGTTCCAATCTCGAAGGTCTAAAGAGAAATGAAAACTGGTTCCAATCTCGAAGGTTTAAAGAGAATTGGGAACTAGTTCCAATCTCGAAAGTCTAAAGAGAATTGGAAACTGGTTCCAATCTCGAAGGTCTAAAGAGAATTGGAAACTGGCTCCAATCTCAAAGGTTTAAAGAGAAATGAAAACTGGTTCCACTCTCGAAGGTTTAAAGAGAAATGGAAACTGGTTCCAGCCTCGAAGGTTTAAATAGATTTGGAATCTGGTTCCAATCTCGAAGGTTTAAAGAGAATTGGAAACTGGTTCCAATCTCGAAGGTTTAAAGAGAATTGGAATCTGGTCCCAATCTCGAAGGTTTAAAGAGAACTGGAATCTGGTCCCAGTCTCGAAGGTTTAAAGAGAATTGTAATCTGGATCCAATATCGAAGGTTTAAAGAGAACTGGAACCTGGTTCTAGTCTCAAAGGTTTAAAGAGAACTAGAAGTTAGGCTCTAGTCTCGAAGAGAACAGGAAGTTTGGCTCCAGCCTCGAAAGTTTATCTATACGAAGAGGGACCCAGTCCCATGCCATTAGAACCAAATCGAACAAAGTTTGTGGCTCCGTGTCAATAGAACTTGTCGATCCTCTAACACGCAGAGAAAAGATTTAAAAAGAACTGGTAAGTGTACCAAGCTGAAAAGACTCGACCCTGTGACAAGTCGAGGAAAGGATTTGAATTTCAGAAGAGTTTCAAACAGATTTTGTTTTGAAGAATAATTGAAGGATTCAGATCGAAAGATTCAGATTGAGATTTAGATTCATTTCGTTCGTTTTGGTGATTCAATTTCAAAAATATTTAGAGCTCATGTCAGTTTAGAATTCATTTTTACATTTAGATTCTTAAAAGAGTTCTCATTTATTTTCTTTTTTTTTCTTTTCATTTTTCTTTCTGTTGTTTTATGTTCATTTTGTTTTGATCTTCAAAAATTTTTAACTCAAGAAGGGAGGAAAGATTCAAGAGATTCAGTGAAAATCTATGAAGGTTTGCTGAGTTTCGTAGGATGTTGGAATCATAAAAAGTTTGAAGTTTGGAATTTAGATTTCGGATTTCCCGTGAGAAAGAATCAATTTAAAGAGGGTACGAGGGTGTCTTGCATCTAACTCGAGGAGCTGATTAAGGAAAAGTAGTTTCCGTGAGAAAGGGTGTGGCTCCACGCCAACAGAACCTACGAGACCTCGTGGCTCCATGTCAATAGAACTAGCTGATCCTCTCTTACACGAATAAAATTGAAAGGGAATTGAGAATAGCCTTAGGCTGATGAAGCTCAACTTGCTACCGATTCAGGAGAAGAATTCAGATTTTTGATTTTTTTTGATGATTTGATTTTCTTTTGATTTAAATTTTGGTTTTGATTTGAATGTTGTTTCACTTTGGTTTGAATTTCATTTTAATTTGTATACACATTTTTACTTTGTTTAATTTTGGTGAATTCTTTATTTTTTTATTATTCATTTATTTGTTATTTCATTCATTGGAAAATTTATTGTTGTTTATTTGTTGTGAAATTTTATTGCATTCTTTTATGTTTTATGACTTTTCTTTTGTTGTATATTTTTTTTTTTAGGATTTGAACCCAGTTACAAGCAAGTGCAGCATCTGTGCTTCTTAGAACAAGACTGCCTTTGAAACATAACGATGCACAGTACTTCTTAAGGTATCGTCCACTGACTAAAGCCACGTTTAGAAAATAACCCGCTCATCAAGGTACTATAAAAATTATTATTATTATTATTTTTTCAAGTACCTACAAAGAGGTGTTACTTCTACAGACACCATAGCTGGAAATGTTGTAACTTTGTAGCTCTGTCGCAACGATCGTCGTTTCTTTGACACTGATTTGCAAGGATTGTCTAAGTTGTCATTGAGAAGTTGCCCTGACGCTCTTCAAATTGATGTTTGAAGTTGTATTTGTTGGGTACTGAATGATATGATTTCAGGGTTGAATTCCATCAATTGCTAACAACAAGACCCTTCTACTTCAATTTTTTCTTTCTGAGCCTAAGCAGATTTCAAAAGTTCTGCTAATATGATAGAAATATTTTTCATTGTCTAAAGATATTTCTGAGTCAATTAATGACTGACCAAAAGACATAAAATCACTTGACTCTCTTCAAAGCATAATAGAAAATGAAACTTCTTAAGGTAGCCTTTCAAGTTTTATTAATCGGGGGAGGATTAAGACACCAATTTTTGATTATATGCTTGCCTCATGCTTCTTCTCAGGGAGCTTATTTGATTTCTGTCTTTTTTTTATTGAGCTTTTCACTTCTTCTTTTTTATCGCAGATTACTATATCTGGTAGAGCACATGTTAAAGATTTTGAATGTCTGGATTGTGACACCAATTTTTGATTATATACTCACCTCAAGCTTCTCCTTAATTAGATCTTCAAAAAGAAACATTTTCCTTCTTTTTTTTTCTTCTTTTTTTGCTCCTTTTGTTTTCTGAGAATTACTGTATCTGGTAAGACATATTTCTGTTAAAGATTTTGAATGTCGAAACTCCCCGAATTAATAAATCTGAAATGTTTCTTAACATGAATCCTGGGATATTATAACTCATCCAAAAGTCTAGACCGAGTCACATGACAGAAAATTAAAAGACTCTTGATATTCCGAGTCAATTACTCGTATTTCAACCACACTTGCTTCATTTCAAGATCTACTTAGGACCCAGTTCGAATTCCTTAAAGTGAAGGACCCAGTTATTAGGGCAATAATTTTATTCTCCCTTGAAGTCATATTCTTATTAAAATGCTGAAATTTTATCGTGTCTCACCCGTTCTTGATTGTCTTTCTGCTAAACTTGGAACGTCCTTGAGCGTATCATTATTATATATATTTTTTGTGGTGGGAGGGTTGGGATCCACGACCTATCATCGAGTTGTTTTGATTGTTTTGTGGTGGGAGGGTCGAGATCCACTACCCATTATCCTTCTCTTATCCTTTTATTTGTCAATCCATAGCATTTAAACTTGCTGGCAGCTTTGTCACGGGACAGTCCTTCGGTGGATGTGTAGATCGTCTTTTGAAGAACATTCAGAAGTCAGTGACGTTCTTTGCCTTGTAATTTCAACGGTAATACTCAAGTTAACGCACGTGTCTTGTAAACTGAGCATCCTTTAAAATTTTTTCATGTGAATTTTTTTTTTATAATTCTGCGTTTTGTTTTATTATTGTGTATTTGATGGGTTTTGAGAATTTTATTTTGATTTGAAATTTTAACAAAATTTTATTTTGTTTAGAGTTTATTGGAAGGTTGTTAGAGCAGAATTTCAGTTTGACATGTTTACAACAAGTCAAACCTAAAGAGGAATGAAGTATCAGACCCAGTCCGAGATTTAGAGGAGGTCGAATTCGCATTGAAATCACATGAATAGATCGCTCCTATTCTAACACACCTATTGGGGATCTACCTCGCCTCTTTAGAGAGGTGGGAGGATTCCGGAACCTCTCTGTTTAGGGGTGTCTAAACAGTGGCTCCAAAATCCAAAAGAGTTAACTATACCCGTTCAAGACAAAAATGAACGTGGTATTTCAACGGAAGAATGATAGCTTGGTCCACTAGGGTCATGGACTTGTTACCGATTTATGAAAGCAAAACCATATGATCAAAATGGAGAGAGGAAATTTTCCCCAGCTGAGTAGCCAGAAATTATCGGCATATTTTTAGGTTGTGTGTTATATTTTGAAAAGGGGTCGCCTATAGAAGTTGTCGGCGAATTTTTTAGATTTTAAATTTAATTTAAATATATATATAATTTAGAAAGTAGTTTTTGATTTTGAAACTAATTTTGAGTTTGAAAATTTTAAGATATGAAATCAAACTGATCTCACGTCCCAAATAGTTTATTTAATCGAGCCTCATCATCAAGTAGTGTGTCTATTCTTCGGGATAGATACATGGTTTGTGGTGTGGTGCTCGTTTATATAAACTATTTAGGACATGCGATCAGTTTGATTTCATATCTTAAAATTTTTAAACTCAAAATTATTTTCAAAATTAAATACTACTTTCTAAATTATATATATATTTAAATTAAATTTAAAATCTAAAAAATTTGCCGACAACTTCTGTAGGCGACCCTTTTTCAAAATATAACACACAACCTAAAAATATGCCGACAAGTATTTGCATTTTTTTAATTTTTATTTAATTTTTAATAATTGTTTTTGTCCAAAAATAGGAATTTTTAATGTTAATTAATTTAATTAAGTAAACATAACTTATGTCCTTTAAATATTTTTAGAAGGTTCACCTTAACCAGAGGACCATTAGGAATAAGTTTTATGAAATTTTTAATTCTACTTTAATTTTAATAATTTTAGTTTATTTTATTAAGTAAATAAATAGAAAATACATTTTTACTTGTAAATTTCCTTTTTATATTTTTTATAAATCCCTCTAACTCCAAGAAACTAAGAGAAACTTTTGTATTTTTATAATTTTTATTTAATCTTTTTATAATAATTTTTTTTAAAAAGTAAGGAAAAAATACATTTAAGTGCTTAAAATAAATTTTTATATTCTAAAATTTAGAAAAAAACATTTTTAAGTGGTTATCTGTGATAGGGATGACATTTGTGACAATTTAGAACATTTCATATTTTTGTGATTTTTTGATATTTTTAATTATTTTAAAATTTGAAATAGCTTAAAAATGAAATTTTTATTTCAATTTTATTTTTCCTAAGTTCCTCTAGTGTCAAAGAACACACCAAACCAATTTTCATAATTTTCTAATTTTTCTTTTAATTTTTATAATTATGTTAAGTCAAAACACCTATTTATTTAGAAAGTTCATTTTTTTGTATTAAAAATAATCTTTATGAGTTTCAAATTTTACAGAGACTTCATAAAAAATTATCTTCAATTTGGCCCACTTTTGTGATTTATTGAATTATTTTTTATTCTTCTAATTCTTAATAATTTTATTGATTCTAAATTAAGTAAATACATTTTTACTAATTTTAAATATGATTTTTATTTTTCCTAAGTTTCTCTTACTACAGTAAACCTGCCTAAAGTGATTTTATATTTTTATGATTTATATTTTATTTTTTATAATTTTTAATTAGAATAAAGGTGATTAATGTTGGAAAATTAAGGCTTTCAATCTTAGGTGTGTTCTCTGACTTTGACAATATCAGAAACATTCTTAAGCACATGAAGATTAATCTCTCAAAATTTCACATTATATTGATTATTATTTAATTATTTATTATTTAAATGAGTTATAATGTATTTAATCAATATAAAACTAGATAGAAGCTAGATAATTATTAGTTTTTATTCCACCTTATTCTCATTTGTTCACTGAGCAAAGGGGTATTTTTCTACACCAAGATATGCATTTTTAAAGTTTTGTGAATTAATTTAAATAAAAAATACCCCTAATTTCCTACTTATTCACGTCGGCACTGACTGGATCCTCGGCATCTTTGAAACACTGTGTGACACATTTTGGTTGGCTGGTGCTTTCCACATAGCTGCCTCGTTAGTTCCCTATTTAAGTACACTTCTCCCGTCTAGCGCGCTCTAAGCCATTCGATCAATGCACATGCAAAATGGATGGCATCCGTTCATTGTCTCTAATCTTTCTAACCCGATAATCCTTCATTTTCTAACCATATGATCTCGCTCGATTCTCAGCCAAATTAGGTGAGTATTATTCCTACACCTTCATCTAAGTGAGATAAACACATCAACATGGCTTGATTTGCATGCAATTAAACTTTGCTCCACAAATCCCCAAACCAAGCACAGTTTTAGGGATTTTGAGCAATAAATTTCCCAAGAGGTGTGGCCTCGATTGGGTTAGTTGGAGATGATTGCCTTGACCTCAGGAAACTCCTCAAAGTGTTTATTTGCTCTGGTGTTAGGTCTATGTATGACTTTGACCAGAATTTCAATCGGGCTTGGTCTAGAGTAGAGGGCTGGGAAGGTTGGGATGAAGTTTTGAGGTTTGGTGCAGACTTTGGGTGAGTCAATTTGGAGTTTGGTTGAGTTTTATAGTATAGCTGTGAAATGACATAGGTTTTGTGCTTGAAATTCAGGCTAGATAGTGGGGATGAGGGTTGGTAAAAGGTGGGAATGGGCTTAGCAAGGTTGCAAATGAGGTCTGGATTGATTTTGGCATGCCTTCACCAAATTTTGTGCACGCCACTTTGTTTGGTTATGAGGGGTGTTGACAATGGAAACTCATTGGGATTCCAGTCATCGTCAATTCCTGGGCGTCGTGACAAATGTCAATGAATCGTTAGTCTATTTATATTGCCCCAATTTTTATTCCCTTTTTGAAAAGGGTAAAAGAAAAGGAAAAGGAGCAAAATAGACAACCAAAGGAAAGGTATTGTGATATCTTTATTGGGAGAACTCTAAAAAGTTCTTATCCTATTAGAAAAATCACAAGTATGATAACCAAAGATTTTTAGGTATCTAGCCTATTCTGAGTTTTTCTTACTTCTCTTATACAAGCAAGCTTCTATAGTTAACTACATCCAAGAAAATTCTAGTTTTGCCTAAGAAAACTCTTGATTAATGTTAAAAACTCATTTTATAAATACTATTTAGGAAAATAAACATATAAATATTTTATTCCTAATGTTTATCTTGTTTTTTCATGAGATATTATGCTAATTATTTATGTCATGAGGTATCTTATAATATCAAGAAGATGATTGTTTTTGTTTGTCAATTATCACGTCACTGTTTCATGTCTTATTTTTATTTTATTTTGTTTTATCATGTCTTGTTATTTTATTTAATACTATTTTGATATCGTTTGCTTTCTTTTGTTTAATTTTGATGTCTATTTTTTTGTCAACGTCCTGCAAAACAGAGTTAGCACACCCTATAACATGTAAAGAAAATCTAAATGAGGTTATTGGGTTAAATTGTTTTTTGTTTATTTTATGTCATGTTGTTTTGTTTATTTTGTTTTATTGTCATCATTTTGCCATCATCATCTACAAAACAAAGTTAATACGCCCTATAACTTGTAATGAAAATCTAAGTGAGGTTTTATATTCAACCCTACAAAGCAAATAGTGTCAGAAAATATTAGTCGGTCGTCATTTTCAGAATTTGTCAGATGTCCAAATTTAGTTATGTTTTATTTACTAATTTACATTTTAATGTTGAGTTTAAATGTCGGTCTGTGTTCGATTATTCTTTTAGAGATTCATTGTTAAATTTTTTTTATTGTTGTTAATATCAATTCGGGTTTGAATTAATTTTGTTCAAAAATTTATGTTGAGTTGGATTTTATTAAGATTTATGTTATATTGATTGCATTCTTATGTTACCTTAAGTTAGAGTCAAGTTAAACTTTATGTCGGTTTATCTTGTTTGAATATGAGTTGAGCTTTATGTTATGTTTGATTTTTAGTTCAATTAAATTCAATTTAGTTTGAACTTAAAATTTTTGTCGCTTTATGTTGTATTAAGTCTTTATGATTTATATTTTGACTTACTTGGATTGAATCAAAGTTAACCTTATATTATCTTTAAGTTGGAGTTAAATTTAGTTTTAGATCAACTTTGGGTTCATGTTAGGTTAAGTCTAAGTTATATGTTTTGACTTAAGTTCAATATAGGTTGAATTTAAGTTTAGGTTCAAGTTAGGTTAAACCTAAGTTATAGGTTTTGACTTGAGTTCAATATTGGTTGAACTTAAGTTTAGGTTCAAGTTAGGTTAAATCTAATTTATAGATTTTGACTTGAGTTCAATATGGGTTGAACTTAAGTTTAGGTTCAAGTTAGGTTAAACCTAAGTTATAGGCTTTGACTTGAGTTCAATATGGGTTAAACTTAAGTTTAGGTTAACTTAGGTTCAAGTTAGGTTAAACCTAAGTTATAATTTTTGTTTGATAAGGGTTTTTAATTAGGGTTAAACCTTATTGATTTAATGATTATTTAAACCTAATTTGGATATAGTTTAATTGGTTAATTAGACTTAGTTAGGGTTAATTCTAATTATTTTAGAGTTAATTAAACCTTGATTGAGTAAGGTTTAATTGATTAATTAACTTAATTAGAGTTAATTTTAATTGTTTTAGAGTTAATTAAACCTAATTTGTGTTAGTTTTAATTGATTAATTAAACTTAATTAGAGTTAAGTTCAATTATTTTAGAGTTAATTAAACCTAACTTGGGTACGGTTTAATTGATTAATTAAACTTAATTAGAGTTAAGTGTAATTGTTTTATAGTTAATTAAACCTAATTTGGGTAAGTTTTAATTGATTAATTAAACTTAATTAGGGTTAAGTTTAATTTTTTTAAAGTTTGTTAAAGTATATTTTAGTTAAGACTTAATGATTTAATTAGGTGTAATGGGTTAGACCTAATGAGGATTTAGGTTTGATTAAGTCTAATTTAATTAAGACTGAATGGTTTAATTAGGTCTAATGGGTTAGACCTAACTAGAGTTTAGGTTTGATTAAGTCAAATTTAATTAAGACTTAATGGTTTATTTTGGTCTAATGGGTTAGACCTAATTAGAGTTTAGGTTAATTTAATATGTCCTTAATTAAAGTTTAATTTTTATATTAAGGTTTAATTAATTATGTTTAATATGTCCTTAAACTTAATTAAAGTTTAATTTTTATATTAAGGATTAATTAATTAAGTTTAATATGTCCTTAAAATTAATTAAAGTTTAAATTTTTATATTAAGGTTTAGTTAATTAAGTTTAATATGTCCTTAAACTTAATTAAAATTCAAATTTTATATTAAGGTTTAATTAATTAATTTTAATATGTCATTAAACTTAATTAAAGTATAATTTTTATATTAAGGTTTAACTAATTAAGTTTAATATGTCCTTGAACTTAATTAAAATTTAATTTTTAAATTAAAGTATAATTAATTAAGTTTAATTAAAGTTAAATATTATTTAATTTTTATATTAAGGTTTAATTAATTAAGTTTAATATGTTCTTAAACTTAATTAAAATTTGATTTTTTTATAATAAAGTTTAATTAATATAGAATATGCCCTTAAACTTAATTAAAAATTAAATTTTTTATTAAGGTTTAATTAATTAAGTTTAATATGTCTTTAAACGTAATTAATATTTGATTTTTATATTAAAATTTAATTAATTAAACTTAATATATCTTTAAACTTAATTAAAATTTGATTTTTATATATTAAAGTATAATTAATTAAGTTTTATATATCCTTAAACTTAATTTAAATTTTATATTGAACCTAATGTAACTAAGTTTAATTAATTAATTAGGTCTAATTTGATGTCTTAGACTTAATTAGGGTTTTATTCTATCCTAAGCCTAATGTAATGAGGGCTAAAGGATAATTAATTAGGTTTAATACATGGTTAAACCTAATTAGGTTTTAATTTTGTTTTCCATAATTTAATTAAAGATTAATAGGGTTAATTAGGGTTAATGTTAAATAATTCCTAATTGTATTCTCATTTGAGTTCATTTGATGTTTGAACTCAAATTTGACCTAACTCATGGTGGATGAGTTAAGTGAAGTGGATATTAAATTTTAAATTTTTTTTAGGGTTTTAAATTTTGGAATTTTTAACCCTAACAAAAAATGTCATTTTAAAATTTTGAAAGGTTAGAATCTGTCATTTCAGGGTTTAAATTTGTTCCCCTAAATTCCTAGTCAATTTCGAATTTAATCATTCTATTTTTTGATTTTTTTGAATTATTATTGAAAATAATTATTAAATCTCATGAAAATTAAGAAATGTTATCCTAGAGATTTTTTCTATCTTTGGAAAAGTAAGATATTGTTCGTAAGGTACTACGAATTATTCCCTCAAATTTTGATATTTTTCTAACTTATAAATATTTTTTTATAATTAAAATACTTCAAGGAGTATTTAATTACTTAAAAATTAAAAATTCCAATTCCACATTGTAGTGCTCACTGTTCTCAATCTAGTGGTACTTTTATTTAATTTTTATGATTTTTCTATAAAAAGTTAGAAATTTTTTATTAGACTAAGGATAATATGTATTTATTAATCCTTAAACTAAACATAAATTATAAAACGGTGACGCGTGTCCTCGTATGGATCGAAAACACACTCGATCCGCTGTGGGGAGTTAAACAGTGGAGCGAGTATGTTTTAATCAGAGCCATCCGTCTTTTAAACAGAAGATCAGAAGGCTCTTGATCATCTTTCTCCTCCCATCTCAACCCAAACACCATGTGTTCTAGGCACAAGATCTCACTCAATCCTTGATGGATTTGAGTAATTCTTATTCCTATAGCTTCATCTGAGGGAGACAAAGATATCCATACGACTTTATTAGGGTTTTGAAAAGGTTTGCTTCGTAATGTCTCAAACTCGAATGCCATTAAAGGAGAAAAGTCATACCTTGGCCACAGTGAGTTTGGCTTCAAATTGATTGGTTTGGAAGCTTCGTGTGGTCCTACGAAGTCTCTCTGTCAGCTCAATTTGATGTCAAATTGGTTGCCTATATGATTTCTCCCAAAAGGGGCTCGATTTGGGCGAAGATGTTCAAACAGTGGCTTAGAGGCTGTGGGGATGGCAATTTTTGATTGGGTTTGTACTCACACAATTCCTAGATGGATTTAGGATGGTTAATTTGAAATTTTTAGAAGTTTGGTTTCACACTTCCATTTTTTCCTGAATTTAGGGTTCTCGGGTTGGCCCAATTAGGAAAGATGAGTGGGCAAGAGGGGCTAATTTCAGTGGGGCTTCATTTTTTAGGTCATAAGGGAGGATTTTGGTGTTCAAACTTTTTGGATTTGGGCAGTGGGATGGATTTTCTAATTTTCTCCTCTCTCCCTCATGTGTCCATGTTTAGCTTTATTTATAGCCATGGGGATGGCTAGGGTTGAGCTTGGCTTGGCTAGGATTCATCTAGGGAAGTTCTTCACTCCCTCATAAATGCTTTGGATAGAATGGTGGCTATTAAGGCAACTAAAAAAATTGAAAATATGCTAGGTTTACCCATGGTTAAATTTCCTTGCTATTTTTTATATAATGTTATAATAAACTTAACCACAGTTTCAAGTGGTGGTTTGGCTAACCCTTTTTCTTTATTGGATGAAAGGAGAGGTTCTTGATGACTCATTAATTCCTTCTGTTAAGTGTATGAAGAGAATATGACACTTAAGTTGGCCTTCTCATCATGGTTATGATGGTTCTTTAAGCATGGTGAAAGATGAGTTTAAATGATGTACTTTTACTATTGGAGAATCCATGAGGTGATCAAAATCTCTTTGTTTATGGTCAGCCAACTCACCTCATGCATGTAGATGAGTCATAGTTGGGGTTTGGGAAGGAATGACACTTCATTTCTTCTTATGATTAAAATATCATCATGGGTTTAACCATGGTTAAAAATATTATATTATAAATTATTAATGGGTCAATTCATTTTTTATAGGTCATATGGGTTGTGTCTAACCTATACGAGGTTATCCACGATGTCATTAATGAGGTTAAAATTTTGAAAACCATTTATTATGTCATAAGAGGTGTCATGAGTCAAAATTTCCTTTCATGGCTTTTTGAATATAATTTCATTCTTAATTAATTATGACATTAATAAAAAATATTGAAAATTATATTATTGGTCAATAAATTAAATATAATTTTAAAATTAATTATTTGATTAATTTATATCATTTTACTTCAAAATTAAGTATGGACTTATTTTATGGCTTTTAATTATATTTCCATTTTTAATAAATTATGTCCTTAATTAAAAATATTGGAAATTGTATTTAGCCAATAAATTAATCAAAAATAATTTTGGAATTAATATTTAATTAATTTTGTCATTTTTATTCAAAATTGGGTATGTTGACCAAATTTGATAAATATTGACTAGAGTTGAACAATTTTAAGGTTTAGGTCAATCTAATGGTCAATGTAGTGATTTTTGATCATTTTGATCATTTTCAAGTTGATCATGTCAATGCCTGTTCTTAAAGTCAATTTTGTGGTCAAGGGGGCATAGGATAGCAATTTTGACCAATATTTCCCCTCTTAGGACAAAAGTTAACCCATGGGGCTAGGGTGGTTATCTTTGTGTCAATTATTTTGATCAAATTTTAATTATTTAAGTCAAAGAATGAACAATAAGGTCAATGCAATAGTCTTTGAATCATGGTTTGATCATTTTGACCAAAATTGTCCTTTTGGTCAAAGATGACCAATGAGGTGAGTGTCATGGTTTTCGGGTATTGGGTTGATGATTTTGGTTAATTTTTAACTTTTTCAGTCAAAAGTTGACTACTTGGGTGAATGGAATAGTTATTAGGTCAAGGATTGACCATTTTGACTAAAGTTAACTTTTTGGTCAAAAACTAATCTATTGGGTCAATGGGCTGGTCATTGGGTCAAGGATTGTCCATTTTGACCAAAGTTGACTTTTTGGTTAAAAGTTGACCTATTCGGTTAATGATTAATTAAATTAGGGTTTGTTATTACTGATTTAATCAATTTGGGCCAAAGAAGGATTTATAGGGTTTTACTATAGTCATTAGGGTTTAGTGACTACCAGTGAGATTTATAAAGTTAATATTGGTATAATTCCTATCTCAAACTGACTTTAAAATGATCTTAACAAAAGTGAGGTCAACAAGGGGGGGGGGGTTAAATTGAGGAGCTTGGGGTAGCTAATTGGGTTAGCCATTGGGTGTGAGATGGAGCTTGTCCAGAGGTGATGTAGAGGCAAGATACAATTGGAATAAGCCACATTGGATGGGCTGAATTTTAGGTTTTAGCCATGGTGGAGCTTTTAGCCATAAGCATCATTAAACTATTTAGACATCAATGAAGCAGCAACTGCAGCATCGATAATAGATTTAAGAGATTCAACTAATCCATGATAAAAAGTTTGAATTATTAACAAATCTGGTATTGAATGATGTGGAGACTTTCTTAGGAGATCTTTAACATGTTCCCATGCTTCATAAATAGATTCCCCTTCAAATTGATAAAAAGTTGTAATGTCATTTCTAAGCATAGCAGTCTTGATGGTAGAAAATGTTTAGTAAAATTTTTTTTTGCTAAATCACCCCATTTTCTGATAGATCCGGGTGCTAAGGAATTTAACCACATCTTAGCTTTATCTCTTAATGAAAAAGGAAAAAGTCTAAGTTTAAAAATATCATCCGAAACACCATCATATTTAAATGTAGCACACAATTCTAGAAAATTAGCAAGATGAAAATTTGGATCTTCAGTTGGTGCTCCTTTAAAATGATTATTAGATACCGTTCAGATAATAACAGATTTAAGTTCAAATGATTAGCCACTACAGTAGGATTTCAAATACTATCATGCAATTCATCTAGTGCAGGGTTAGCATAATCCCTTAAAGGTCTAAATTCTTAATGAATTTCAGCATTTTGATTATTTTGATTTGTCATTTCTTGAATATTTTTATATATATTTAATTTTTTTGATTTTTTATAGTTTTTTCTAATTCAGAATAGTAAGGAAAAAGTCCTTCAGAACCTGAACTATGCATACACAATTATAAAATGCTGATGTCGGTGTCGTCGCCGTGTTGGAGATTTTTTTGGGTGCCGATGTTGATTTGGAGTCGACACTCTGTTTATCTATAATATTACCCTAATCTTCAATAAATCTAATTTCTTTAGATTATGTAAAAGAATTTTTAGATAATAAGAAATTTGAAGAAAATAAGGGCTAACAATAAAGTAAACAGTAGAAAAAGAGATGTCAGTGATAATCCTTAAAATGAAGATTCTAGAATTGTCTTATCTTACAAATTCTATGTAAGGATAATGAAATTTTTGGTAACCAGAGATTTTTAGATATAATATCTATTATGAGTTCTTTAAATCTCCTATAGGAGCAAGTTCTTATTGTAAATTATAACTTAGGTAAATTATAATTGTCTAAGAAAACTTCTGAATAATGTTAATCACTTGTTTTTTGAAATGTTTTTAAGGAAAAATATACCCAGCATAATTCCTAAATGTCATTTTGTTATGTCAATTTTATCTTATTGTCATGTCGTCTTGTTTATCATTTTTTGTTTTGTTGTTTGTCATTTTAGTTTTGTTGTTATTTGTTTAATAACTATCCTAAAAGTCTTGATTTTGTTTTGTCTTGGTTTTATCATTTTAAAGTTATTTATTTTGTTTTGTTTTGTCAATGTTGTTGTTTTGATGTTGTTGTGATTTTTTTTTTGTTTTGTTGTCTTTCATCACATCTTAGGAATGTCATCCTGGCCACAGTGGATGGAATTTTGATCTGATTGGCTCTACACCTTCGTGACAACCTCAACAAGCTTGTCCCAAAGCCAATTTGGAGTGAAATCATATTTGTAAAAGATTTTGATCAAGAGGTGGTTCGGTTTAGGTGAGCTTGATCAATTAATAGCTTACAGGCTATAAGGACAATGAATTTGATTGGGTTCATTTTCTTATGGTACTAGGAAGCTTCAGGGAAGGTAGATTTGAAGTTTTAGGTTATTTGATTTTGAAATACAAAAATGTCCCGTTTATGCCATTTTTGGTGCTCTCGGGTTGGCTAAATTGAGGAGATATGGTGGGTTTGAGGGCCTGGTTTCATTAGGGATCAACTGCTTAGGTTCTAGGTAACAATTTTGGTGTTGAAAGTTTGAGGATTTGGGTAGTGGTTGGGGGTCTCCTATTTTGGTCCTCTCCTCCTTTGTATGCTTGGGTTAGCTCCTTGTATAGCCATGGGAGGTCATGGCTGAGCTTGGATCATTTTAGGAAGGTGTCATCTTGTCTAATGATGGCTGAGAATAAGATTTGAGCTTGGGGAAGAGTTTAATTCCTCATGCTAAGGATTACCCATGTTGAGTTATGGTAAAATTTTGGTTCTTAGTTTGGCTTGCCTCCTTTGGTTCCTTGATGAGGTGGATAAGGCTTGATGAATCTTGCTGAATTCATCTCCCCTACGTGAATTTACAAGTTCATTTAATGAACTTGAAGGAAGCATGACACATAGGCTTCATATTCTTTTCTTATATGGTTTAATCAAGGTGACTTTATAATATTCATGATGAGTTTATCCTTTGGCAAATTTGAGATGGTATTTGTCTATTGGGTGAGGGAGAGGTTTGTGATGACTCAAAGAAGGCAAATTATCCTCCATTCAACATGTCATTTAGGGTTTAGTAGGAGCATGACACATAAACCCTTTTTCTTTAATATTTCATATTTGATATTTATAAGATCATCTCATGATGTAAGGATGATGCAAGTGCTTATTTTTCTTCATTGGATGGAATTTGAGGTGTTTGATGACTCACCAAATATTCCTCCAAGGATTCATGAGAGAATGAAACCTCATTTCCCTTCATGATTAAAGTGTCATCATGTCCTTTTAACCATGGTTAAAGGGCATGTCATGGGTCATTAATGGGTTGAGTTATATTGAATGGGTCATATGGGTTGTGTCTAACCCATATTGAATCATCCATGATATCATAAAGGGTTTTGGACTTTTTGAAAACCAATTATTATGTCATAATTTGTGTCATGAGTTAAAATTCCATTTTATGTGCTTTTTAATTTAATTTCCATTTTAATTAATTATATCATTAATTAAAAAATGTTGAAAATTATTTTATTAATCAATTAATTAACAAAAATAATTTTAAATTAATTATTTGATTAATTTTATATTATTTTTGGTTTAAAATTAAAATTTGACTTATTTCATGACTTATAATTATATTTTCATTTATAATTAATTATTTAATTAAATAAAATATTGAAAGTTGTATTATTAGCCAATTAATTAATCAAAAATAATTTTGGAATAATTATTTGATTAACTTATATTTTTTTTGGTTCACAATTGAGTGTTTTGACCCAATTTGATGAGTGTTGACTAGGGTTAATCAGTATTGACCCAGGTTGACCCAAGTTAACTTGGGTTGATCAATTCTAGTTCAAAAATATTCAATGTGTCTTTCTCAACCTTGTCATGGTTGATTTGGTCATAAAATTAGTGGTTTTGTCATTTTTGGGTCTAAATTTGTCATGTTGACCAAATTTAGGGTTTTGGTAAACCCAATGGTAATGTGGTGAATTCAGGATTATTTTTTGGTAACTTTAATCAATGTCAAGTTGATTATGTTAATGTCTGTTATTGAAGTCAATTTTGTAATCACAGTGGTATGAATTAGCCATTTTGACCAATTTTGACTTATCTAAGTCAAAGGTTTGACCAATGTTTTCTTAATGGTCAGGTAATGTCTTTAGGTGGTTAAATAGGTCATATTTGACTATTTTAGTGTTTTGATTGATTTGGTAGTCAATGGTTGATCTTTGAGTCAAAAATTGACTAATTTGTCCAAAATTGTTTTCTAGGACAAAAGTGGGCTCATTGGGTCAATAATTGGTCATTAGGTCAGGAATTGACCATTTTGACCAAAGTTGACTTTTAGGTCAAAGGGTTGACCTATTGGGTCAGTAGGATTGGTCATTGGGTCAGGATTGACCATTTTGAACAAAGTTGACTTTTTAAGTTATAGGTTGACCTGTTGGGTCAATGGGGTTGATCATATCAGGGTTTGTCATTGTTGATTAGATCTTTTAAGAATTTTCATTAAAATTTGGATTAAAAAGGAGTCATTAAATTTTTACCCATGTTATTAGGGTTTATTAACTATCTTTAAGACCTTTTACAAAAGTGAGGTCAACAAAGGGCCCCCAATATGTGTGGAATACTACATAAGTACGCCGCACATTTTGGCGTTGACCGAAAGAGTCTAAATTTCCATTGCTAGTCTATCGGGAAATGTCTTATAATGATTAGGAAAAAGAATGGAGGTCATATTATTTCTGAAGAATGTCAGATATATGTATCTTGGTTTCAAGAAGGAATGATATGCGACTTATATCCTTTCTCAAAAAGATAGTCATTGGAATGCTATAATTTATGTGTCAGAAAAAAATCAAGTTTTATATCCAATTACTGGAAAGAGAGAGATGTCATATTGTCTCTCAAAGATGTCAAATGTCGGGTTATAGGAATGTCATAATTTCCATGTCAGAAAAGGACTTATATCCAATAACTAAAGAGAAAGATGATATCATATCATCTCTATGAGATACCAAATGTCAAGTTATAGGATAACTATAATTTTCATGTCAGGAAAGGACTTATGTCCAATAAATAAAGAGAGAAGATGTCATATCATCTCTCAGAGATGTCAAATGTCAAGTTATAGGAATGTCATAATTTTTGTGTCAGGAAATGACTTATATCCAATAATTATAGAGAGAGATGTCATATCATCTCTCGTAAGCTGTCAAATGTTGAGTTATAGGAATGTCATAATTTTCATGTCAGGAAAGGACTTATATCCAATAACTATAGAGAGAGAAGATGTCATATCATCTCTCAGAGATGTTAAATGTCAAGTTATAGGAATGTCATGATTTCCGTGTCAGGAAAGGACTTCTATCTAATAACTATAGAGAAAGAAGATGTCATATCGTCTCTCAGAGATGTCAAATGTCAATTTATAGGAATGCTATAACTTCCGTGTTAGGAAAGAACTTATATCCAATAACTATAGAGAGAGAGAAGATGGCATATCGTCTCTTAGAGATTTCAAATGTCAAGTTATAGGAATGTCATAATTTCCATGTCAGGAAAGGACTTATATCCAACAACTATAGAGAGAGAAGATGTCATATCGTCTCTCAGAGATGTCAAATGTCAAGTTATACAGATGCCATATTTTTTATGTCAGGAAAGGACTTATATCCACTAACTATAGAGAGAGAAGATATTATATCATCTCTTAGAGATGTCAAATGTCGAGTTATAGGAATGCCATAATGTTCGTGTCAGTAAAGGACTTATATCGAATAACTATAGAGATAGTAGATTACTCTCAAAGAAGAATATATCCTTTGGGGACTCCAGCTGGGGATTTGACCTATATAGGTTAAATAATAATTCTCATATTAATTATCACAAGTTATTCATCATATCATTTTAGTTCATTTCAGCACTCATGGATCTGACGATGTATTATAGTCAACTGGGAAATATCTCACAAGATTTTATTCCACAACCAATAATGTACATAAGTGGTAGAAGTTAACAGTACATCATGTATTATACAATACACACTACAAACTATTTGTACACTATCATGTCAAAATTTCTCAGATACTGCTAGACCTACCACAAATATCTAACACTCCGAGACATTGTCTATCAGATATGTCTTATATGTTTAGTTATTTATAAGGTCATGACAGCTCTAAGGGTTGTAACCATTCTAGTTCTGGTATCGGCTGGTATACATTAGGACGCTTCTCAAGACACATCCTTCTTAATCTTATCAAAATGCGTTGTCGGCTTACACTTGGTATACAATGTTTAGAAATGTCAGCTACATTGTCTTGTAGGACTAAAACTGATCCACGTGGTAGAAAAATTTAGTAAGATCCCCGAAATTCTCTAGGTCCCACAATTTGCATTTCTCTTCCAAATAGAATAGAACATCTGTTCTTGAGTGACAAAGTGCAAAAAGGTCTTTCAAAATCGTGGCTGTCAATGTGAGGTGGTATGCAATCTCCTTCCTCATATATATATTCATGATGCAGCTGTCTGGAACACAATCTGGGGGCATTTTGTTCTATATTATTAGTCGTCTGATAATCTGAATAATCACTGTCTGTAACAAATCTACTTGTTCATGTAGTAAGATTCCCGGAGGATTGTCATCTTTGTCCACAGCTTAGTTGTAATAGAACCCATATTGGATCATCATCCGGCCCTTGCCACGTATCCATCTATTAGGTTCGGAGTATGTTCTTCTTTTGAAGTGTCCAGCTCGACCGTAATCACTCGCTTCCATTACATGTTCAACAATGGCACCTTGTTCAAGTTTGTTAAAAGCTCCAGTACATAACTGAATTCCTTCCAATATGTTAATAGTTAGACCATTAATATGTTCGAATTGTTCAAATGATTTTCGTTTAATAGCTCGAATATGTCTCACTTCTTCTCGAGAAGCAATCCGTCTATCAGTTAAAGTCTCTGCTGATGTAAGATCTAATATCAGTTCATAAGGAGTGGGAGTGAATGTTGTCCTCTCAATTCTCTCCTCTTTTTCAATCATTTATTCTCCTAAGACATAATATGTCTCTTTAGGAATGTTTTCGAGTACTAGAAACTCGAACTCGTTGTCTTATTCCATCAATTTTATTTTTTTCCTTTCTTTTTTCCATAAGTTTCTTAAGTTTTTTATTGCGATTTCTTCTTTGGGCTCTATTCATTCTGGAAGTTAATTTCTTCACTCCGCTCGTAGATTCCGTTCCATTATCATGAGATGGAGCTACTATTATTGACTTTAATTTTTCATCAACTTTTTCTGTCTCAATAGTTTGTTGACGAAACTTGAATTCTAGTACAGGTGGTTTCCCTTTTTCTTCTTCTTTATTGGCAATGGATAACAAGGGTCCATCATAGAGTAATCCAACTTGAGAAAGATCAAAATCAAAGTGGATTTTAGATCCTTTGTCAATACATCATCGGTCCAAAGCCAGACAAACATCACTTCGGAATGTTAAAAAAAGTCTGTTGTTAGACATTTTCCCTGAAAACAACAAATAATGTAACATATTAGATTCTTTTATTATGTTAAGGAACCATTCTTATAAGCACTTGCTTAATGAGATTTCTATCACAAAGATGATTTGAAGGAATTTATTATTGTCTCAGTTTATAAATAAGTCATCATTTTCATGTTGCATAATATTTTTTTAAGAAATGCCCATTGATCAGAGGCAAAATTCTTTCTCCTTGACAATCTACCAGTTGGTAAGATTATTCAGAATTTGTATTTTCGATGACATATGGGCTCTCACATATTGGTTCAAACTTTCTACCTATTTTTTGATGAGCTAGTATAAGTCTTCGGAGAACTAAAACTAATTCACCGATTCGGAAGGTCATAGGTCGAACCAATTTATCATGGGCCCGTATCATTTTTTCTTGATACAGTTCAAGGTTTTGCTGAGCTTGTAGACGTTTGCCTTCGAAACTCTCAAGTTTTTCAAGTCGTAATTTGGCATTTTCTTCTTCAATTATTTTATTTGCTATTGCAATTCTAAGAGAAGGGATTTGCACTTCGAGCAGTAAAATAACCTCAAAACCATATACTGGAGAAAATTGTGTTGACCGTGTTGGTGTTTGGTATGTAGTTCTATAGGCTCATAAAGATTCTATTAATCGTTCATGCCATTGTCTTGGACTGTTGATTAATGTCTTTTTCAAAATTTGAACCAATATTTTATTGAAGACTTCAGCTAAACCATTGGTTTTTGAATAATAGATTGTGGAATAGCTCCAGTCCATACCATGTCATTGCATAAAATTATTCATTTTTGTATTTTTAAAAGTCAATCCATTGTTTGATATAACCCTTCAAAGAATTCCAAATCTATAGACAATGTGTGTTTTGAAGAAATAAAGAACTTGTTCCGCTTTAACTTCTCTAAGTGGTATTGCTTCTACCCATTTTGAGAAGTAATCAGTGGCTGCTAAAATAAATTTATGACCTTTAGATGATGGAGGCTCTTGTCGGCACATTTTTAGGTTGTGTGTTTTATTTTGAAAAGGGGGTCGCCTAACAGAAATTGTCGGTGAATTTTAGATTTTAAATTTGATTTAAATATATATATATATATATATATATATATATATAATTTAGAAAGTAACATTTGATTTTGAAAATAATTTTAAGTTTGAAAAATTTTAAGATATGAAATCAAACTGATCTCACATCCCAAATAGTTTATATAAACGAGCACCACACCACAAACCGTGTATCTATCCCTAAGGATAGACACACTGCTTGATGGTGGGACTCGATTAAATAAATTAAAAGATTTGTGACATCCGTTTGGTCCACGAACCAATTTTATAAGCCGACAAATTCCCCTGCCTAATATGAAGCATTAAACAGGGTTTATATTACCTGGGTTCTTTAAAATTTCCTATAAGGGCAAGCCCCTATAGTTAATTACATCTTAAGTGACGGGAATCACTTAAGAAAACTCTCGATAATAATCAATAATTCTGCTCTCAAGAATTTCAAAGTTTAAGGTTTTCAAAGGATTGAATTTTGGAATTTCAATAGGGAATGGATCAAATTTGGAAGATTTTGTTTTGGGAATTCAAAGGAAGAAAAGTAGGAGAAATTATAGATTCGAAGCGAACTTCGATAATTTCCCGACCATCCTATTGTTTGGCTTAAATTTAAGAAGGTCCTAATATTTATCTAATATTTTGATCTTGTCAATTTTAGTTAATTAGGACTTATATTTATATGATAGAATCATACAAATAGCCTGGAAGATGTGAGGGTTTATGTCGTATCGGACGACTACCTCGAAATCCTAAGTCCGGTTAGGGCTTAATTAACATGACATGATCATGCAAATGCCTAACGAAGAATTGAGGATTTATGTTGCACTAGGCAAACTACCTCGAGATCCTATGGCTTTGTTATTTAATTCTAAGAAGGTTTTCGTTGAAGTAGACTCGTGGTTTTGCTGATGACGATGGCCGTGCTGCCCACCATGCTCCAAGCTCCTTGTTGTTGCAGAGGTTTGGTTTTAGAAGTCATAAATTAAGAGATGAGAAAAGTGTTTTGGTTTAGAGAAAATCTTAATTTCCAAGTGTTTTTTATGTTTTTATTTAAAACAAATCTTAAAGTTGATTATAACAACACCGGTTAAGATCCCACGGTTCCATCCTTCCGGCATCGTTATTTTTATCGTATTCACTTAGTCCAGATGAATTTGCTAAACTCAACTGAATGAGTTCCACACTTTCATTTAGACCGTGGAAATCCCGTTAGCAACACGTAGGTTACATCATCCGAGGTATTCCCGATCATCCAACGGGACGTTTTAATTTAGTTGTAATTGTAGTTTTGTGTTCGTTTGTGATTAAATTTTGAGTTATTATATATTTTGAAATGTTGTGGCGATGAATTTTATCTTGCAATGACTTTTAATTTAGTTTTGGTTTCAGTTTTAGGGGCTATCCTAAAGGTGTGGGTTTTCATGCAACAGTTGTTTATCATGCAAGAAAAGTAAGTGCGATGCGATTAAATAAATTGCAAAAATGTAAATTGCAATAAAATAAAAGCGTACCTGGAGGGTCTTCCCGTCATCCCAAGCTGCACTTAAAACACAATTAGAATATTTAAACAAGTTCCTAGGTAAGGCTAAGGGAAGGGTTATGGTTTTCTACCAAGTTCCTAATCCTATAGCTAGTCATTTCCTATGACGTCTAGGTTCTTGTGTTTTGGTTTGAGGACGATTTTCTTCATCAAAGAATAATTAAGTTCAATTGTTCTTATAAGTATCCTATCATATTGATGAAGTGCTTAAGACAAATCTTAAACATCTTTTCAATATTGATAGGATTGTTTTAAGTCCAAATGAATTTAATTAATCAGGTGAAGTAATCGTCCGAGAATTCAAGTTTTGTTATCTTGCTCAGTGAACTAGGACATTTGAATGTCCTATGAGGGAAGTAACATTTCATTTATCGTTCTGTTTAGGAGTTATGACACTAAAAGTTTTCGGGGGCAAATTAGTATTCAAATGGTTTGTGATTTAATTTAATTTCAGTTAAAGGGTTTAAATTTGGAATAGTGTTCAAGTTGCTTTATATTTAATTTCTTTCATGTCTTAGGTGATGTTATTTTTAATTTAATTTAACTTTAATTTAATTTAATTTAATTTTAATTTTAATTCAATTTAGTTTGATTTGATATAAAATTAATTTAGTTTAATTTGATTTAATTTCTTTTAATTTAATTTTAATTTGATTTAATTTTATTTTAATTTAATTTAATTTAATTTAATTTAATATGTTTTAATTTAATTTAATTTAATTTAATTTAATTTAATTTAATTTAATTTAATTTAATTTAATTTAATTTAATTTAATTTAATTTATTTAATTTAATTTAAATTTTAATTTAATTTTATTTTTAATTTTAATTGAAATTTTAAAAGAGTTTAATAATTTAACTTTAATTTTATTTAATGATTAAGTCTTTTAATATTTTAAATCTTAAATTTGAATTATCATTTTAATTAGGAATTAAATATTATTGAGATGATTAATTTAGGGATCCTCAGATTAAAGAACAAATCTCTTCCTAATAACATCCCTATTTTAATAATTCCAATTTTATTATCCTTCCAAATTTAATCAATTATTTAATTAAGGTTTATTTCAATTATTTTAAATTATTTAATGGGTTTCTACCCTTTAATTATTTAAATTTCAATCATCCAAATCATATTAGGATCAAATATTTTACTTGTTAATTTTATTAAGCCTAAAGTTTTAATTAAAGGTTAAAATTTTAATTACCATTTTGCCCTTCAAGCTTAATAATTTCATAACTCACTAAATTGAGCTTAAATGAACTTGAAATTTTTATGTGACTTCACTCATATGTCAATAAAGACATGAGAGGAGAAAATGTGATTTTTCTGTATTTAATTTAATTATGTAATTATTTTTTGTGGAAAATAGGAATTTCCAAGGAAAATTTAATAATATGACCAAGGGGAAGTTTCTGTCCTTAAGAAAATTAGGGGACATTTCTAATGACCAGAGGACCACTTGAACCAATTTTGGTGATTTTTTGAATTATATTATTTTTATTATAATTATTTTAAGTTTTGGAGTATTAATTAATTTAAAAATAAAATAAAGGTTGAAAAATGAATTTTATATTTTTCAAAAATCTCTCTGATATCAAGGAAATCAGAGAATCATTTTTTGCAATTTTCTGATTTTTCTTTGATTTATTATAATTATTTTAGTGAAAATGCTAGAAAATACATTTTTTTAATTTTAAAATTACCCTAGGGCTTTAAAATTTAATATCTCATTAAATAGACCTAAGAAAAATATGGGGTTTGTTCCTAAGTGATTAAAATTCAAAATGTGACATTTTGGTAAATTTTATTATCTTTGTGATTTTTATTATTTTTTAAATATTAAAAATATTAAAATAATATTAAAAATCAACTTTTTTAGAAAATTGAAATTTTTATTTTCTTAAATTCCCCTAATATCAGAGAGGCTCCAAAACCAATTTGGTGAATTTTTGAAAGGTATTTTGAAAGTTATGAATTTTTGAAGTTTAAAATGACTAAGTGGCCTAATCAACCCATTTAGTAGGGCTAACCAAGTCCA
The DNA here is from genome assembly GCA_022702705.1 of Papilionanthe hookeriana x Papilionanthe teres. Lineage (NCBI taxonomy): Eukaryota > Viridiplantae > Streptophyta > Magnoliopsida > Asparagales > Orchidaceae > Papilionanthe > Papilionanthe hookeriana x Papilionanthe teres. The sequence goes on from CM040427.1 coordinate 2,184,935, forward strand.
ATTGACTTCAAATTTTTATGGTGTGTTCCTCTGATCCTAAAGGTCAGTGGAGAATTGATTTCAAGTCAATTTGATGTATGGTTAGCTCTAATTAATTAGGAATCTATTTTGGGTATTTAAGCCAATTAGGGTTATTTTAAATGAATTAACTCAAAACCTATTTTTCCTAGGGTCCTCTGGTCATAAGAGACATCACCAAATTTTCCTAGAATTTATTTCACAAGATGCTAATTATTTGAATTAAAATACTTAAAACAGCAACATGAATTTAAAAAATCAATAACTTCTCATAGGGATGGCCTCTGACTTTGGAAAATTCAGGGAATGTTCCCAAATTCAGAGGCTTCAAAAGCCTTATGGTCTCATGCCATGGTGAATTTCCTATATGCATAGAGAATTAAAATAATGCAGACAGTAAATAAATTATTAAAAATAAAATACTTGATGAAATTAAATGATTTCTTTTCCACATTATTCTCCTCTGTTCACTGAGCAAGAGAGTATTTTTATTTTATTTTTCTGATTTTTCTACACAAAGTTATGAATTTTCCAAGTTCAGGGAATTAAATAAATAGGAAAATCCCTAATTTTCTATTTATCCGAGTCGGCGCCGCGTCATCCTCGGCATCTCCGAACGGCCACGCGGCGCGCTCCCATTCGACGCCGCCGCTTGAGTCAGCACCCCGGGTCCCGCCTTCCGCGTATCATCTGCCGGTCCGACCTAATCTGAGCCGTCCGTCTGCGCGTGTATTGAATGAACGACATCCGTTCATCATCCCCAAGCCTCCTAGCCCGAGAACCGTCCATCTTCTAGGCCTAAGATCTCACTCGATACTCGACCAAATTTAACGTTCTTATGCTCTATGGATTCATCTCGAGAAGACGAACACATCTATATGGTTTATGTGGTATGAAATTTACTTAATGAAAATGGAGAATGTTCAGAAGCTCGGGAAGAAGAGTGAGACCATACCTTTGCTCAGAGAAGTGTGGCTTCAATCTGAGGGTTGTTTCACCTTCGATTGGATCCCGTAAGCTCCGGATGAAGTCTCCTGGTCGATGAATTGCCTAGGTAGGATTTCGACCTCGGTAGATCACAAAGCTTGGAGGCTGGAGCAAGCCTGGGTAGCTCGGAGATGGGGCTTTTGTTGGTGGACACCTTATCTTGGTGCGAGTGAGGGTGTAGGACCAATCAATTTGAGGATTGATCCATTGTGGAGAAGTGTCCTGGTTTTGGGTGGAATTTCAGTTGAGAAATTAGATTTTGTCAGTGGGGATTAGGGCAAATTGACACTGGGGATCAACTGCTCTAAGGGTGGAGAAGGGTTTGGGACAATTTTGGCAGAGTTTCGGTAAGGTTTGTGCAACTCTCTTCTCATGGCCGTAAGGGGGTGGTGTTTAAATAGGAGAGGGTGGAGGGCCTCCCGGGGAGAGTTAGGGCTTGGGATCGGCTGCTCGCGGGCATGGGAAGAACAGCCATGGTGGCCATTGGGCATGGGGTAGCTCAGCAAGGTAGAATTCCAAAATTGGCTCACATGTGAGCTCTCGGCTATGGTGTTTTCCGGCGACCTGGTGGCTGGCCGGCCAGGCATTGGTCACCATCTTGTTCAGGTGGGTCAGGGCTGGGGTTTAGTGTAGGCAATTGGCAAATGCCATGTGTAAAAGGCTTGGATTAGAATGGAATGGGAGAGGGCTCATTTTGGCTCAAATTGGTCAACCCCTCCATTTGGGCTAGGTGCACCACCCGAGGCCTGGTTTAGGTCTGAATAGAAAGTGATTTAGGTCGGCTTAATCGGTGGGGAATGGTCACCATCCAAGTACAATTAAGCTTAAGCGAGGTTTAGTGGAATCATGGGAGTGGTTAATCACCTTTAGGAATTAAGGAAAGGGTCTCCTCCTTTTGCGCAAAATGGCATGGTGACATGTAAAGAGGCTCTCATGGCTTCCATGTGGCTCATGCATGGCTTCATGGCTCACCTTTGGCTTGGGAAAAGTCAAGTCAATTTCATGGAAATGGATTTAAGAAAAATTTTGGTATTTAGGGGTGATTTGGCATGAGGCTTGATTTGAAATTATTTGATGATGGGATTATAACTTAGGGAATGGCTTTGATTAAATGGATGGCAAATGGAAATGTCATGTGGGCTTTAGAGCCAATTTTGTGCTTTTGTATTTGGTAGAAATGGGCTTTTAAAATGGTTTAGGGAAGTGGGCTTTTGGATTTTAAAATGGATTTTAGGATGGAATTTTGGCAAAGGTTTGGGCCAAATAATTGTTGGGTTTAGCTCATAGATGTGTCATGAGTGACTTGAAGCAAATTGGGAGTGATTTGGGTTTGAATTGGGTTGAATTTGGGCTCCTTTGTTGAATGGGCCAATGTAGGGCAAATTGGGCTAACTTGGGCCAATGTTGGGCTAGGGTTGAAATTAATGTAAAATAAGTGTTGGGAAATGTTTATGGGAGTGTTTCAAAGAGGTTTTGGCCTTGGTTGGGTTTTGATTTTGGGATTTGGGCTTATTTGGGTTAAGTTTGGGTTTAGGTCAAAATTGGGACTTTTAGCTTTGGGTTGAATTTGAGTGGGGTTTGGGTCTAAATTTTTGGCAAATTATGTTAGTGTTTTGCTTGTGGGAATGTTAAGGAAGATTTAGAAAATATTTGGGGTTAATTGGAGTTGAATTGGGTGAGTTTGGGTTAGGTTTGGGTCATGGGTCCAAATTGGGCTTTAAGGCCAAAAGTGAAATTGGATCCAAATGTTAATCAAAATGGACTTGGATTTGGTCTAGATTGGTGTTGGGAATGTTGAGTTGAAGTTTAGAATTGAATTGGACCAAAATTTGGGTCAATTGGGTAGGCTTGGTTTGACATTGGGTTCACTTAGGGTTAGGATGGGTCAAATTGGGGGTTTTGACAAAAGTAGGGTAAATTGACAAAATTGGCCCATGATGTAGTTGAACAAAATGAAATTGGGAATATTTGGGATTTTATGGAATTTTTTGGGAATTTTCTGAATTTTTAGATTTTTGGGTCAAAAGGGGTATTTTGGGTATTTAGAGGGTATTGGGAGGTATTTTTGGGTATGGATGATCAATTTGAGTAATTTGGAAATGTTTGGGATTGATTTTGGGGAATTTTGGGTGATTTAGGTGATTTTGGAAATTTTGGGTAGTTTCAAGAGCATTTGGTAGGTTAGGCGGGTGTAGGGTCCCAGGGGTCAAAAATTGAAAATTTAGAAAATTGAAGATTGGGTAAATTTGAATTGAATGAAATCATTTTGATTGAGCCATGAAGCCATACCAAGCCCACATGAGCCATGAAGGGACTCATTTGAGGCATTCACTATGTTGTTCCTAACCTCTTACGCGAGGGCTTAGGGGTTAAGCACCATCCATGTGAATCACCTACATGAGTCGGGAGGTGAAGTTGGGTATATGTGTGGTTTTAGGAGGTGTATGAAAGTGCGAGTGTATAAGTGTAGTGTGTGTGTAAGTCGGCCCTTCACCGGACCGGGCCACCCGTGGCGGTCCTAAGGCCAAAGAGTCCCATGTGAACTCATCCTTTAAACTTCCACATTTGATTTCAACCCTCAGGTGATTAGGGGTCTATAGTCGAGTTTGTAGAGTTTGCAGGGAGTTAAGAAGTGGTTTGAAATTCTAGAAGGTGGGTCCCAATTCTAGTCCTCTAAGATAGTCAAAGGAAAAACCTAAGGCTAGATCGTAAGTACTAAAGAGAAGAAGAGAAGACCTCAATAAAAATGAGGTCAACAGCTCTATAAAGCCCACTATGTCAATACCCCAATATTCAAATGGACATGTTGCTATGGTTGGGTGCAATACATTTGGCGATTAGTGTAAGACCACTCCATGTATTTGACATTGATGACATTTCTTCGCGACCTCAAGACAATCAGCCATCATTGTCGGCCAATAATATCCCATCCTTTTTATTTTCATTTTCATTTTAGGTCCAGATTGGTGTGCACCACATACACCTGAGTGAACCTCTTTAACAATCTCTTGAGCTTCAACTTGTTTTAAGCATCTTAATCACATTTGGTCAAAAGATCATTTATAAAGGACATCATTTATTAGAGCATATGATAATGTTGTTTGTTTAATTTCAGTGGCAATAAAAGTGTTTTCAGGTAACCTTCCGATTTGTAGATATTAAATAATTGGTTGTCACCGATCATCTTTTTCTTCTTTAATTATTGTCACCATCATGTTTTCACCAATTTTGTGCAAATTTTCCATGTCAATTTTAGAAAGAACTTGTCATCCTTTTATGGAAATTTGTATATCGTCTTCTTCTGAACAAGCAAATTCTTTTGCAAGTTTTGCCAAAGAATTTACTAAAGAATTGCCTCGTCTTGGATTAAGAAGAATGTCACATCAAGAATTTGCAGAAGTAATTTTAGAGTGTAACGAGAATATTGTTCAAATTGAGGTTTCAGAGTTTTATATTTACCAGCAATTTGATTGATAATCAACTGAGAATCTCCATAGATGTCAATAATTTTAATTTCCATTAGTATTGTCAATTCTAGACCGGTTATGAGCGCTTCATATTCGGCTTCGTTATTTGTGCATGGTTCAGTCAAATGATAGGAAAATGGCATCATTGCTCTGTATGGAGTGGTGAAAATTAATCCTACTCCAGCTTTACCTGCTATAATTATTTGTTTGTCTTTAGATTTTCGTGCAGATGATGCTCCATTAAAATACAGTTGCCATCGTTACACATTTGAACTTTTTATTTCTGATATATTTTCATCAAGTAAATCATCATTGAGTGGTGATCCGGTTGAAATTGGGTGTGCTACTAAGAAATCTGTCATGATTTATCCTTTGACAACACGTAAGGGTACAAATGTTATGTCAAACTGCAGTAGTATCATTGCCCTTCTTGCTAATCTTCCAGAAAGTGTTGGTCATGTCATCAAATATTGTAATGGGTTGATTTTTTGAAATAAGAGTCACTTTGTGAGAAAGCATATAATGCCTCTGTTTCTGAACTGCAAAAATTAAGGCTAAGCAATGTTTCTCAATTGTATGGTATTTTATTTCTGTTGGAACTAGACAACGTCTTAAATAATATAATGCATTTTCTTTTCCCTCATCATTTACTTGTGCTAGTAATGCTCCAAGTGAATTATCTAATGTTGTTGTGTAAATGATTAAATGTCTTCTCAACACAGGGGCTCCTAAGACAGGGGGTGTTGGTAGGTATTTTTTAATGATTTCAAAGGCGTGTTGGAATTTTTAATCCCATATAATTTTGGTATCTTTTCTGAGTTAGAGCAGTAAGAGGCTGACACCTACCTTATAGATTAGAAATGAAACATTGTATATATGCTAATTTTCATTGAAATGATCTCAATTGAGTTAGATTATTAGAATGAGGCATATTTAGTATAGCTTCAATTTTGAGGGGATCAATTTCTATCCCACGATGTCGAACTATGAATCCCAAAATTTCGCTAAAGTAACACCAAAAGCGCTCTTTAAGAGATTTATTTTAAGATTTTATTGTCCTAATCGTTTGAAGAAAATTCCCAAATTGTATACATGATCATCTTTTTGCTTACTATTGACAACTAAATCGTCCACATAAAATTTTACTTGACTGTGTATTAATTCATAAAAAATATGTGTCAAGGCCCTTTGATGAGGTTGCACCGGCATTCTTTAATCTAAATGGCATAACCTTATAACAATATATTCCTATGGGTGTCCTAAAAGCTGTGTTTGCTTCAACTTCTGAAAACATTTTATTTGATTATATCCTGATGACCCATCCATAAAGGAAAGTATTGCATGTGTTGATGATATGACAACCATTAATTCTGGGATTGGTAAAGGGAATTTATGCTTTTGGACATGCTTTATTCAAGTCTTTGAAGTCTATATAGACCCTTATTTGACCATTTTTTTTTTAACTGGTACCACATTGGCTAACCATGACGGATAATTTTCTTTTAGTATGAAATTAGCTTCTATTAATTTTTTAACTTCTGCAATGACTTGTTTCTCTATATCAATATACATTCTTCTTGGAGCTTGTCTAACAGGGATTGCAATTTGATTTATCATAAGTTTATGGACTGCGACTTTTAGAGATTAACCAGGCATTTCGTCATAAGTCCAAGCAAAACAGTCTTTGTATTTTGTCAACGGTTGAATTATATCTTTTGCTTTTATATCATTAAGGAATGAACTAATGAAAGTTGGTTTCAGATTTTCATCAATTTCTAAATTTATCTCTTTTAATTCATCCCCTGTTGATTTAATTTCCTCTTCCAATTTTGGAGGTGCTTCTTTGATTGGAAAATCAGATGTTGGTTTAGAGTTATGTTATTCAGTGATGACTAGGCAAAATTCTTTATCATCTAGAGGTTCTAGAGTACTGAATCAAATACCTTCTTTCGAGTTAGGATTTCATTTATTATTATTCCACATTTGTTCAAAAAAATGTGGTTGTTTTAAAGACCATTGTTTGAGCATTAAACTATTTTGAATAAATTTTTGTGCCCAAGGAGAGTACAGCTCAAAATAAAGTTTCATTGATTTCGGAAGATTTTCATCTTCTATTTTTATATTAGTTTAAGTAGTAGAAGAAGTAGAGCCTTGTCTAAACTTAATTGGTTTTTTATCATCACCACATAATTCTTTGACTACTAAATTCTCAACCATAGCAGTAGAGATTGGAGTAAGAGTCATAGAGTGTATATAATGATTAATTTTATCATACATAGACTCAAATTGTTTCTCTTTATCTTCTTCTTCAAGGGATATTTTGAATTGAGGCTATTTTAGAACTACCGATGTCATTTCTTCTTTTGTATCTTCCTCAGAATCCAAGTGAATTTTGAATTTCAATGGTTTCTTCATTGTGACAATTGGGTTTTCTTTCCCTCGTCCCAGTCTCCGGCCTCGGCCTCGAACATGAGTTTGATCAACATCTTTCATCTTTGAAGAAGGACAATCTTTTTCATTTATTTTTTTCTCTTTATCTTTTACTTTTATATTCACCGTTGTCTCTCTGGAGAATATTATTTTCTTTATAGGAGCATAATATGTTGTATCTTCATGTATATCGATTTCATAGATCGAAAAAGGTTGAAAATCTCCTATAATACAACATTCTTATGAATTTTGCTAATATTTTATACAATGATGCAATGAAGAAGGAACCATTTTATGCTCATGAAGCCATGGTCTGCCAAGTAAAGCATTAAAAGAGGTATCAAAGTCAATGATATGGAATTTTGTCGTTGTCGTCAAGTCATCTATATTTAGGAGCAATGTTATTGATCCAAGAGCTCGTTCTCCTTGTTGATTGAATATTCATAGCATCATTGTATCTCTTGATAGTTGAGATGCATTAATATTCAGACATGCAAGAGTTATCAAATTCATAATGTTAATCGAGGCACCTGGGTCGATAATAACCCTTAAAAGTGTCGTGTCATTTATGTTTACTGTGATAAACAGTGGACGATTATGCTCAGTTATTCCGAGCAACAAATCATTATCATAGAAGGTAATCTTTGTTGATTCTTCTAATGGACATAATTCATTCTGAGTAATACTAGCAAGTTGAGCTAGGCAAATATCTGGATCTAAAAGGGCTTTTATCAATGACTCTCTCATCTCTTTGGAAAGCATAAGAGCGTATGCTCAATTTTGCTCATAATATTCTTAAATGAGCTAATACATTATAATCCACTTTGTTATGAAGATCATCCTCATATCTTCTGGGAGTTGGGGACATATTGGAGGAATGATCTTTTTCGGCATGATTATTTGTTTTTCCTTCTCTTGTGGAGCTATTCTAGGAGGTAGAACCTTTCCACTTCTCAAATTCATCTCAATTATTTCTTCAAGTTTATTATCTGAATCATTTTTTTCTGAGTCTGAAGATTCCAATTCTATGAAAATTGGGGTTCCTTATAATTGAAGTGTAGTAATATAACTTTCATCTTTGTCATTGTCAGAATCATTATCAATGTTACTATCATTTTGGTTGTCTTTAGATTGATTGAGATCATGTACAATTTGAGTATTGTCTATAGGATTAGAATTTAAATGATCATTTTCAAGAGCATCACCAAAAATAGACAAAATGTAAGAAGAACTGGAAGCATTATTATTCATAGTAGTGGTAAACAAAAAGTCGTATAAAGCCAACGGCCTAAGGTACTTTCTCCCTACGTCTGAGACAACTATCCTAGTAGGAGATGGTGACACATAAGAACTAGGAGATACAAAAGGAACTGCAGTCCCTATATCTAGAAGACCTTTAATCATTTTTGGTTCTTTATTTTTTTTTTCACTTTCCTTGAAGATTTTGTAATTTGATATTCAGTAAGGATCTTCTCAGAAGATTTACCCCGAATAGTGCAGAATTAAGTTTATCTACCGAAATCGTATTAATTGAACCTTTGTCAGGTTCTTTAAAATATTCTTTTGGGATTACTATATTTCATTCTTTAAAGTTACGCTCTAACCAGTCTTTGAAGACAAAATATTCTTCAATCTTATGTCCAAGCATTCTATGATAAGGACAATAATTGGGATTGTCCTTCATGTCAACTTATGCTGGCCTTTTAGCTTTTGGTAGCTTAAATTCTAGTATTTTAAGCAAGCTACAAAATATTTTGCCGACGGATTCTGTTTTAAATGGATATTCTTTATTCATTCTTTCGACCATCGTTCTTTTATCTGTCGGTACTGGGATTGGTTTTTAAAGTTGTAATTGAGGAGAAGTTTTTGATGCTGACAGATTCTGTCGTTGTTTATTTTGTTCAGGTTGAACCTGCATCACTTGTTTACCTTTCTCTACAACATTTCTCGGTTCTTTGTCTTTTCAATCTTCTCTGTTACACTCATCTGTTTAGCCTCTTCTTGAAGATTGACAACTTTACTGAGCAATTTTTAAAAAGTTTTTATTGTAAATCCTTTAAGAATGTTATAGGACCATGAATATTTTTAAGCATGATTTCAACACCGTGATGTTCTTGAAGTTGTGGCTCACATTTCATGTTGAGGTTTCTCTAGTGCAAAATGTAATCCACTAACCTTTCACCTGGTTACTGTTATTCTACTACTAGGTCACCAACCGTAGTATGATGTTGTGCTCCAACGAATCGTTGAAAGAAAAGACTCTCAAGCTCTACAAAATTTTTAACCTACCCATTAAGAAGTTATGCATACCATTCAAAGGCAACTCCTGTAAGCCTGTTAATAAATTGATGGAATAAAAGAGCGTCACATCCTCCTGCATTATACCATCTTGCTCTGAGGTGTGCTAAATGTTGTCGGGGATTACTGGTTCCATCGAACATTTTAAAGACAGGAGGAACACAACCTTTAGGGTATTGGACATAATCAAATTCCTCTGGATATGGTCTGCCCTTTGGAATTAATTATCCAGCCTTTACCCGAGCTATTGTTTCTTTTATCTTTTTTTCTACAAGTTGTGTGATATCTTTTTCTGGAATTCCACTGTTATGGGAATCCTTTTTCTTTTGAGTACTTTCTTCAACATCTATTATCTCTCCTTTATTTTCTAAAATGTGGATTGCCTCTGGCCTAACAATTTCAATGGTCGGTGATGGATTTGTTGGTGAATTTTGTAAAGCTGCTACCAACTCTTCCATTTTTTGTTCAAGATGACTGATTTATTCGTCTCGTTGTCATATAATTGCTCGTAATTCATTAGTTGCTTCTTCTTCATTTAATTCTCATGCTAAAGAAGTAAACTGTGTTTCTACCATATTAATATTGGCAACATTTTCATTTGAACTGTCAGAAGAATCTTTCTTTTCTCGCATAAAAAATTGTTTGATGTCATTCTTTAATTTTTTTAGTATTTCTTCAAATGATTTTACAGGACATTCTTTACAAGTTCCTTCTTGTGAACTATTTTCAGGAGAGCTCATAGTATTTGAGTTTCCTTCAGATGATATTCGCTTCCATACATTATTTCTTAGTATGGGACGAGACCCTCTAGGTGGTGTATCATCATATTGTGAATATGAACAATCTGCATTTTGTAACATATGGACCAAATCTATCATTTTGGTAGACGTATCTTCTGCTTTTGATATCAGTTTATCATATCTGGCCTTGTCTTTTGTAACTGTCATATCTTTTACTCTTGTCCCTAGTCGGACCTTTACTGGCACTCGAGTACATTGATCATCTATTGGGTTTTGATAGCATGTTTCTTGATAAACAGAGTTTTCTATTACGAGAATTCTCCTTTTCATTGTTTTAGAGACTGCACATCTCATCTTGTCTAATAATCGGGAAATTGAACATTTATCTTTTCCTGCTAGTCTTTTAAACACTGAATATATAGTGTGCATTGATGGAGAACTTCTAGGTTAAAAGAAATTATCAGTATACTCAATAGGGGGTTGGAATATATCAATTTTTTTGAGAAGGAAGGGTTTTCGAAAACACTTTGTTCAAATTCAGGTGTTTCAAAATTATCATTCTCGTTCCACTTTTTCTTCCTTTTAAGCGAACAAGTTCTATTTTTATTAATATTTTTAGAACAAGATCCAACTTCATATATGGATGTTGGTGGAATATCATCCTTTTCATAGATTTTCTTTCCTTTCCTGTCAATTTATGTTTTCATCTCTTCAAGAGTATAAAGTTCTTCATGTGTATATTCAGGTAAGTCTTCTGTAAAATTTAGGAAATCTTCATAAGGTTGCAGATCAAATTCTTCAAAAGAGTGTATATCAGTTTGGAATGGGTTATGCATTGCAAATTCAGTTTCAGCAAATAATATAAAATCATTCTGATAAAGGGAAACATCTTCTTCCATTTGTGTATTGAAGTCTTGATAATAAGAAAAGATTGAATTTGGAGAATCCATTGCAACTTTTCTGAAATTTTAAGAAATGTGAATGTTATTGACTTATTTATAAACTGGGAATTTGTCTTAAAAGTTTGAAAAGATGTAGCTCTTATTTGTTAAAGAATGAAATGTCAAATGAAAACAAGTGATAACAAAAGATGAGAAGAAAGAAATTCTCCAGCGGAGTCGCCAAATAAAATCTCTTGATGGCGGTGTCGTCGCCGTGTCGGAGATTTTTCTGGGTGTCGATGTCGATTTGGAGTCGCCACTCTGTTTATCTATAATATTACCCTGATCTTCAATAAATCTTATTTCTTTAGATTCTATAAAAGAATCTTTAGATAATAAGAAATTAGAAGAAAATAAGAGCTAATAATATAGAAAACAGTAGAGAAAGAGATGTCAGTGATAATCCTTAAAATGAAGATTCTAGAATTGTCTTATCCCAGAAATTATAAATAAGGACAACAAAATTTTTGGTAACCAGAGATTTTTAGATATAATATCTATTCTGAGTTCTTTAAATCTCGTATAGGAGCAAGTTTCTACTATTAATTACATCTTAGGCAATTTATAATTGTCTAAGAAAACTTCTGATTAATGTTAATCACTTGTTTTCTGAAAAGCTTTTAATGAATGATGTACCCATATCAATCCTAAATGTCATTTTGTTATGTCGATTTTATCTTGTTGTCATGTCATCCTTTTTATCATTTTTTTTTGTTGTTTGTCATTTTGTTTTATTGTTTATTTGTCTAATGGCTTTCCTAAAAGTTTTGGTTTTGTTTTGTCTTGGTTGTGTCATTTTAATGTTGTTTATTTTGTTTTGTTTTGTAAATGTTGTTGTTTTGATGTCATTGTGATTTTGATTTGTTTTGTTATCTTTTGTCACGTCTTAAGAATGTCTTCCTTGGCCACAGTGGATGGAATTTCGATCTGATTGGCTCTACACCTTCGTGATGATCTCAGCAAGCTTGCCCTAAAGCCAATTTGGAGTGAAATCATGTTTGTATATGATTTTGATCAAGAGGTTGTTCGGTTTAGGTGAGCTTAATCAATTAATGGCTTACAGGCTATAAGGACAATGGATTTTGATTGGGTTCATCTCGTATGGTCCTGAGAAACTTCAGGGAAGGTTGATTTGAAGTTTTAGGTAGTTTGGTTTTGAAATTGAAAAATGTCCTGTTTAGGTGATTTTTGGTGCTCTCAGGTTGACTAAATTGAGGAGATATGGTGGGTTTGAGGCTTGGTTTCATTATAGATCAACTGCTTAGGTTCTAGGGAACATTTTTGGTGTTTAAAGTTTGAGGATTTAGGCAGTGGTTGGGGGTCTCCTTTTTTGGTCCTCTCCTCCTCCATGTGCTCAGGTTAGCTCCTTTTATAGCCATGGGAGGTCATGGCTGAGCTTGGATCATTTGGGGAAGGTGTCATATTGTCTAATGATGGCTGAGGATAAGATTTGAGCTTGGGGATTATTTTAATTCCTCATTCCAAGGATTACCCATGTTGAGTTTATTTATGGTAAAAGTTTGGTTCTTAGTTTTGATTGCCTCCATTGGTTCCTTGATGAGATGGATAAGGCTTGGTGAATCTTGCTGAATTCACCTCCCCTAAGTGAATTCATTAGTTCATTTAATGAACTTGAAGGAAGCATGATACATAGGCTTCATATTCTTTTCTTACATGGTTTAGTCATGATGACTTTCAAATATTCATGATGAGTTTATCCTTTGGCAAATTTGAGATGGTATTTGTCTATTGGGTTGGGGAGAGGTTTGTGATGACTCAAAGAAGGCAAGCTATCCTCCATTCAACATGTCATCTAGGGTTTAGTAGGAGCATGAAACATAAACCCTTTTTTCTTTAATCTTTCATATTTAGTATTTATGAGATCATCTCATGATGTAAGGATGATGCAAGTGCTTATTTCTCTTCATTGGATGGAATTTAAGATGTTTAATGACTCACCAAATATTCCACCAAGGATTCATGAGGGAATGACACCTCATTTCCCTTCATGATTAAAGTGTCATCATGTCCTTATGGTTAAACGACATGTCATGGGTCATTAATGGGTTGAGTCATATTGAATGGGTCATATGGGTTGTGTCTAACATATATTGAATCATCTATGATGTCATAAAGGGGTTTAGAATTTTTGAAAAACCAATTATTATGTCATAATTGGTGCCGTGAGCTAAAATTCCATTTTATGCCCTTTTTAATTTAATTTCCATTTTAATTAATTATGTCATTAATTAAAAGTGATGAAAATTATTTTATTAATAAATTAATTAATCAAAATAATTTTAAACTAATTATTTGATTAATTTTATGTTATTTTTGGTTTAAAATTAAATTTTGTCTTATTTCATGGCTTTTAATTGTATTTTCATTTTAATTAATTTTTTAATTAATTAAAATATTAAAATTTATATTATTAGCCAATTAATTAATCAAAATAATTTTAGAATATTTATTTGATTAATTTATTTTATTTTTGGTTCAAAATTGAGTGTTTTGACCCAATTTGATGAGTGTTGACTAGGGTTAATCAGAATTGACCCGGGTTGACCCAAGTTGACTTGGGTTGATCAATTCTAGTTCAAAGATATTCAATGTGACTTTCTTAACCTTTCCATGGTTGTTTTGGTCGTAAAATTAGTGGTTTTGTCATTTTGGGGTCTAAATTGGTCATGTTGACAAAATTTAGGGTTTTGGTAAACCCAAAGGTCAATGTGGTGATTTCTAGATTAAGTTTTGGTAACTTTGATCAATGTCAAGTCGATTATGTCAATGTTTGTTATTGAAGTCAATTTTGTGATCATAGGGATATGGATTAGTCATTTTTGACCAATTTTGACTTATCTAGGTCTAAGGTTTGAGCAAAGTTGTCTTAATGGTCATGTAATGTCTTTAGGTGGTTAAATATGCCATATTTGACTATTTTAGTGTTTTGATTAACTTGGTAGTCAATGATTGATCTTTGAGTCAAAAATTGATTAATTTGTCCAAAATTGTTTTTTAGGTCAAAAGTTGGCTCATTGGGTCAATAATTGGTCATTGGGTCAGGAATTGACCATTTTGACCAAAGTTGACTTTTAAGTCAAAGGATTGACCTATTTGGTTAGTAGGGTTGGTAATTGGGTCAAGATTGACCATTTTGACCAAAGTTGATTTTTTAAGTTATAGGTTAACCTGTTCGGTCAATGGGGTTGATCATATCAGTGTTTGTCATTGCTAATTAGATCTTTTAAGAACTTTCAATAAAATTTGGATTAAAAAGGAGTCATTAAATTTTTATCCTGGTTATTAGGGTTTATTTACTGTCTTTAAGACCTTTTACAAAAGTGAGGTCAACATACACAATAAAATAAAATTACACAACAAAAACAACAACTTCCTAAAATAAATCTAACAAGTATAAATAAGACTTTAAAAAGTAAAAATTAATTTTTCTTAAAATATGTTCCTTTATTAATTTCTATCCCCGACAACGGAGCCAAAAACTTGATCCACCGATAATTATCCTTACGATATATATATATATATATATTAAAAAAACCTACCATAAGTATCCATTTCAGGCACCTAGATAGCAGATTCATTCAAATGTTTAAAGGGTTACAAATTCTAATGAATGGGAGATTTAGATTGTCCCCATGTAACAAAAGAGAAAGAGAGCGGGAAGGAGTTTTATCAATTACAATAGATTTGTTACATCTACCTATTCTAGATAATCAATTAGTAGACATATGCCCTCTCTAGCCACAAACCGATATTGGAGCCGAAGTAGTCGAGACGAGGTTGTTGATTTGTGTGACCCAAGGAAGAATCGCCAAGGGGAGAGCAAAGAACCTTTAGAGAGTTTACTAGGTATTCGAGAATCTGATTTATATATATATATATATATATATATATATATATATTAATAATCCTTTAAATTATTTTATAATGTGGATACTACGCAAGTACACATATCGTTTATGAAGTAATATAGGACTTTCTGATTAAGCCCCAAGATAACGAACTCACAGGGAAAGTGATAGATAAAGAAAATATCTCTGATTTAGAAAAGGAAAATTAACTTTTTACTTTTAGAAAATATTTTACGCAAACTAAAAATAATATTTTATGAAATATAATGTAATTCTTTTTGTAATTTTATAATTTGAAATGAATTTGTAAGATGAAAACCAACGCAAATGAAGTATCTTTTTACTTTTTATGAATCTGTAACAAATTATAAAGAATATTTATTGTGAAAGTATCTAAAATGTGTTGAGCCAAATAGGAACAATTATATTCTTTACCCTTACTAAAAATGCTATAAAGAACATAAGTTAATTAACTATTTTAAAAATCTTGAAGACGAGTTAAGTAGGAATGATACTAGCTCTCACTGTAGAGTTTCCTCGATTCCCTCCACCTGGGGGCTAATATCTCGTATCAAAACATAAAATAATAAATCAAATTGGGGGCTTTAGCCTTCCACTCTAAAGTCATCTATTTCTACACCCATCAAAGGATATCTCCAAATTTATTTGCTCTCAAGCATATGGATTACATTCTCACTCATACAATCTCATATGATTCTTTCCAATTGCTAACTGAGACAATACCGCACTGGATCTTACATATTCTCATAACACATTTTAACATCTTAATTGGCCAAATCAAGAAGTAAATTAAGTGCAAGGTTTTGAATCATCACAACTTCTTCCAACATTTAAATCCTATACTTCACACAACATACTTCCATAACTTAATCATTTCATCACTTAAGGAAAAAGATAAAGAAAACTACTCAAAATTCATGGAGAAAATGCAATCACAACTTGGTTTAAAAGTGTAAATTATAGTGTAAACAAAAGAAGTCCTAATGAAGAACCAAATGTAAGACAAAGATAAAGACTTATCTGTAAATCCTCTCCATAAAACTCCTGAAGTTCCTTTGAAAACTTTGTTTTCCCTTACAATACTCTTTATAGGTTAGCGCCCAACTCCGTGATCGCTAAATCTTAATTCAAGTCCTAATACAAACCATATAAAATTAAGTAAAGATGGTAAAGTGGAGAGGTGTGTTCTAATATAACTTCCTAACATAAACCTCACTCTTAAACACTAACCACACCCTACAACACAACTATATTTTTGATCTTCGTGTCCTCTTTTTATACTTTTCCAAAAGGTGTATTCGTATCTCTTTAAAATGTGTCCATTTTCAACGTATCTTCCAAGAGATGCATCCATTCAAGTGTACTTTGAATTGAATTTGGCGCCAATAGAAACTTACCCACATTCTCACCAAGAGGAGCTTTGAAAACCCCTTCAAAATGGCGCCTAAATAAAAATATCTCCCTTTTTTAAATGACCATGCTTAATCAAGAGGTACTGGAGCTTAGCCGTGAGCCTGCCAGCTCGTAAACTCCAAATCTAGGCGCAAAGCTGTAGGGACTTAGCGCGTAAGCGAGGGTTCTAGCGCTTAGTCGCCACACATCACTTTTCAATTTTCTTCATTTTTGCTCTAAATTGGACCCTTATTCACTCTTTTCATCAAAATCATTGATTTAATCACACATGTAAGAAAAACACAAAAAATACCTTCCTTTAAAGTGCAATATCATCAAAAATAGATATACAAATGTGTATAAAAGCACTATATATTTTAGGTGTATCAATAGGTTCCATCACTATTCCTCTAAGATAATCAACAAGAAGTCCTATGGCTAGATCCTAGGCTTGTAAGAGCAGAAAGACTAGACCTTATAAAAAGTAAGGTCAACAATCTAACACCTCAACCTTCTAAGAATGCCAAAAAGAATGTAAAAGGCAATACATACATGTCACCAACAATCAAAGGATCGATGGTTCCAAAATGAAGTACAGCTTCAAATGTATTAGCTGACATAAATTTAGGGAAAAAAGAATATAAATTACAACAAGGTTTAACCTGCAAAATTTGAGAAGACTGTAAAAACTTATTGCAAACCATCAGGTGCTCACATAAGCAATGTAATGCTTAAGACCATTACCAACTAACGACCTAAGGGTTATGCAAGTAAATATTCTAACTTAAACTTTGAAGGAAGAACCACAGAACAAAACTAAATAAAAAGTTAAAAAAAAAAACACTATAGTTTGGGTGGATGATCTAGCAACATCAGAAGCAACACGAGGCAGAGCAGCCACAACGTTAGGAGCTGTTCTGCCATTTTTAAATATTAGTTGAATCTTCTAGTTTAACATAGACAATTGCATGCCGAACATAGGACCCTATAAAAACAACACAAGTTAACAATCTATCAACTACACTAAGTTGTGGAGCAGTGTTAGAAATCATAAAAAAAAAACATGAATAATCAGGCTGAACCTTAGAAAAAATTATACCCGGTGCAAGTAAAAATCCGCAGAATCAGGCATATCCTAGTTGCTTAGATGCTTGAAGTTGATTCCCCTCCCAACTAAATCAGTAGCAACAAGAATGCTTTTTTGTCCTTTCTTGAAGCCCTTGTACCTTGTTAATCTACAAATAACCAAAAAGAAGTATATCTAAACTTAAATGTTAGCATTAAATATCAATGAAAGCTTGAAACGAAGCCACCATCATCAATCCTATAATACAATGATTTCTAACCATAAATTGAATTCAATTTAATTACGAGGCAATTGCAAACACACCACACAATTCTTTTATATTTACATACGGAACACTTAAATTATATTATTAACCTTCATAGCACTAAAATCTTTAACATCACGTTAAAAATAGAAAAGTTACTAACTTTTAAAAATCAAATGAAAATTTTTTATGCAAAAATGAATAGCAACAAGGTGTATTAAATGCAAAAAGCAAACTTTCTGTTGGATAATATTAATCCATAAGAATTGTGTGGCATCATATATAAATTCCCATTTAATTAACAAAGATTTGAGCTTGTCTTGGAATCTAAATGCTCATTTGATGCTTTTCTTCAAAATGAAAGTTGTGATGGGTCTGTAAAACATAAGCACCTTTGGTTGATACTTTTAGCTCCAGATACTATAATTGCAGCCAATGTTGCAACCGTCTATGTTTCTGCATCATTAAAATTGAAGAAACCTGAAAGGAGGAGACCAAATGAGTGCTTGTGGTGTACGAATTGCTAAATACTGCATCATTAACATGGTGATCATATTCTTCATTAACCATTAATATATGATTCGAGAGTAAAATTGAAATTATTAGCCCGACGAGTATCTCTGTAGTTTTGATGTAGAAAAACAAAAAAGTTGCCTATTTCCTTCTTTCTACAAATATCCCCTTCACCCATCAAGGAAAGGGAAATAAAAATGGTATTGTGCTATATTTATACTATTGTTGCGTTCCCCAACAAAACACGAGAGTATTAACTTCAATATGAGGAGTTTATCACCTTAAGTTTATACTTAAACTAAACTGAGTAACAATTTTTACATGAGACTTTGCATTAGAAAAGCGGGAAAATTGAACCATACCCTATAGT
The DNA here is from genome assembly GCA_022702705.1 of Papilionanthe hookeriana x Papilionanthe teres. Lineage (NCBI taxonomy): Eukaryota > Viridiplantae > Streptophyta > Magnoliopsida > Asparagales > Orchidaceae > Papilionanthe > Papilionanthe hookeriana x Papilionanthe teres. The sequence continues at coordinate 2,203,312 of CM040427.1, forward strand.
GGCCAAAAAAATATACCACCTGATCTCTACAAACATTTCTTAAATAACTGTAGATTGCTCTTTTTCAACAGATTAAGTGGGTAAATCTTCTATAACTATTTTTTTTTATCTTTAAACAGTCTTTATGGAAATCAATTGAAGGAAGACAGTGCAATAAATGAAAATATATTACAGAAAATAATAATAATAATAATAATAATAATAATAATAATAATAATAATAAAATAACAACAACAACAACTACTACTACGATGACGACGACGACCACAATAATAATAATAATATTATTATTAAATTAATTCCATGTTATTATTGTAAATGGTTGCTTGTTTGTGTTGTGAGATCTACATGCTTAAACAAGAAGAAGCTTACAAGAAAAAAAAAGTATAGCAACATCAGTAAAAGTCTCGCAAAGCTATGACCTAGTCTTGCTAGATGAAAAATGATACAAATATGATGTCTCGTTACTTATTCAATGCATACATTTTAAAAAAACAGTGAATTCCATGCACTAATGCACAGACTTCTAAATTCTAGCTCTTAAATTTTGATCTAATTACCACTCATGCTTTTGGGATAGGTTGTGATAGCCTTAAAAGCAATTTAAATGCTAACAATGACAATCAGTGAATTTGATACATTCCTGTTATTTTGACCCCCAATTAATGAACTAAGGTAAAATGACACTTTCATAATATGGTACCGCTCACCTACCACTTCTCACCTACCGCCCACCTATCACTCACTTACCGCCCACCAACCACTTTTTGGTTTGTATAAATAGAGAGGGTGTGAAGCTTAGGAGAGCAAGGGAAGAGGTCTTATGCTAACACAAAGGAGCATAAAATAGCTAGAGAGCTAGAGAGGAGGAGAGCATCCTGAGGCCTTGTATCAAGGTGTCGCTTGAGAGGGAGGCTATAGAAGGAAGATGAGGTCTCATCTCTATGTATAAGCTATGTAATCTACATTTCTTTTGCCTTAGTAAACTATTTGATTGATTCCCTCCCGTGGACGTAGATCCAGTTGGATTGAACCACGTAAACGATCTGTGTTTGCTTGTGTTCTTTGCGTTTCATTTCTTTACCAGGAAATACATATCTCACAAAAATTAGCGCATTCTGTGGGAAGATCCATACTTCTTGGCTAGAGGTGCTCGGGTGAAGGTGTTAGTGGCCAGTGACGAAGAAGAGGAGTTCGGAATTCACGAACAAAGGAGCAGGCGGATCGCGTTGCAGGAAGCCGAATCGAGACTGATTCGGTGAGCAACGAAAGCTTTGATTGACTGGATTCGCACTGCAGGTTGTGCGGTTCGGCGAGACGGAAGAGGAATTGTCCGCGAAGGGGCAGATCTTATGAAGGAAGAGGATTTACGGGACAGCTAGCACACGCCGCGATAGAAGCACGCGGAGCGCGCCACAACAGGAATTTTATATTTAGCCAGGCGCTGCTTTTCTTGACTAAATTAGAAAGCTGGTTCAGAGGAAAAGCTATTAATCTTGCAACGGTGGAGTAATTAATTTGAAAGGGAATCAAAGAATATTCTATACCTACTAAAGGTGGTCAGCTTTTGGAATTCAGCAGGTGCTCAGCGGAGCGGATTTTAGACATTAGTGGGATCAAGCCACAAAAATGGGATCTGGTAGATTTGACATCTAGAAATCCACAAGAAAGAATGATTTCAGCCTGTGGAGAGTCAAGATGAGGGCCTTGCTGGTTCAACGAGGTGTTGTATAAGCCTTGCAAGGGCTGACAACACTGTCGACTGACATGACAGAGAAAGAGAAGATTGGCATGTTGGACAAAGCTCATAGTTTGATAATCTTGAGCTGGGCGACAATGTTCAGCGGGAGTTATCGAGGGAGACAACGGCTCAAGCACTTTCGGCCAAACTCGAGGTACTCTACCTGACCAAGTCCTTGGATAATAGGCTCTTTCTGAAGCAGTGCCTATACTCTTTCAAAATGCAAGAAGATAAATCAGTCTCAGAGCAGATCGATGAGTTCAACAAGATCATAAATGATCTTAAGTACATCGATGTCAAGATGGATGACGAGGACAAGGCAGTATTGTTGTTAAACTCTATTCCTAAGAGCTACGAGCAGTTCAAGGATGCAATACTCTATGGAAGGACACAGAAAATTACTCTGGAAGAGGTTCAATCATTGATCAAAGCCAAAGAGCTTCAGAATAAGCATGACATGAAGGAGGAATCCAGCAGAGATAGTCTAATGGTTAGACGAAGATCAAGCAAGAAAGGTTCTAAAAGTGATCAGAGAAGATCAAGGTCCATAAGAAACGGTAGAAGCCAGTCTTCTAAGAGATCTTACAAGTCCTACCATTACCACAAGGAATGTCATTTTAAGAAGAACTATCCGGATAGAAAGAAAGGATTTCAGGAGAAGCCTAAAGATTTTGGAGAAGCAAGCATATTCTCAAAGGGATATGATTCAGCCAAAGCTCTGGTGATCACAGAATCTAAATCTAGCAAGGAGTTGATCCTTGACTCAGAGTGCTCCTTCCACATGTGTTTTCACAAAGACTGGTTCCAAATACTCCAACTGGCAAATGGTGGATCCGTTATACTTGGAGACAATAAATCTTGTAGGGTAATCTGCAGCGGGACGATCAGAATAAAGATGTTCGATGGAGCTGAATGGATACTGCAGCATGTCAGGTACATCTCAGAACTTAAAAGAAATCTAATTTCTTTAAGGACGTTGGAGTCGAATGGATACTCATTTAAGGCAGAGAATAGTGACCAAAGAAAAATATATTGAGAAATTCATACCATTTTTACATGAAATTGTACTTTAAAGAAAGATATTTTCTATGTTTTATTGCAGGGATAAAGATTTATAGGTAATGGAGAAAAAAGATGGAAAAAAGAGTGAATCATGAACGAAAAGGACTAAAAGAGATGAAAATTGAACTAGCCCGCCAACGGTGAGGGATAGGCCGTCGACGACGTGTTTTTCTAGGGAGATTTGAATATATTATACAGGAGCCCGCCGATAACGAGATCGAACCCGCCGATAGCGAGCCTTAGCAGTTGGCTATTATTCTAGAAGCTCGCCGACGGCGCCAACGAGCCCGTCAACGTTGAGAAGGTCGGTTCAAGCCAAATACATTGAATCTGGATTCTTTTTGAAGAGATGCTTAAGCAACCTTTAGATATATTCTTTCTTCTTTAAACAGAGACAAATTTTGGACCGAATGTATGAAAATCCGTAGTGTGTGGTGAGTCTATTGTGTGTTATTTTGAGTGCAATAGTGTGTTCTAGAGTATATTAGTGAGTATAATAGAGTGTGTTGTACGAGAAGTAAGAGTTAGAGGAACTTGAGGAGTACTGCAGGGAGAAGATTCGAGATAAGTTTTTGTTTATTGTTTTATAGCTTTAAATGAAATCCAAATTTTGTGTTATTCTTCCTATGCATTCTGAATAGTTTTCTCTGTTTTTCTCCTTGTTGTTGAGATTTTGTGAAATGAAAATTTAAATTAGTTGTGCCTTAAAATATCAAATAAAATTTAAATTAATAGAAGATGTGTGCGTTATGAAGAAACTAACAGATCATCAAAAAATGCCACGATTCAGAATTTGGAGGACATTTTGGAACTGATAAAACTGCTTATAAAATTTTACAATCCGGATTTTATTGGCCTACTCTTTTTAAAGATATTTATAGATATATCAAAACTTGTGATAAATGCCTACGAGTAGGTAATATATCTAGAAGAAATGAAATGCCTCTAAATTTTATATTAGAAGTTGAAATTTTTGATGTTTGTGGAGTAGATTTCATGGGACCATTTATTCCTTCATTTGGAAACTCATATATATTAGTCGCTGTTGATTATGTTTCTAAATGGATTGAAGCACAGGGCTTACCTTGTTGTGATGCTAAGAGTGTTTCAAAATTTTTAATGAAAAAAATTTTCACAAGATACGGAATGTCGAGAGTGATTATCACAGACGGAGGATCCTATTTTAGGAACAAATATATTCACAAATTAGTAGAAACTTTTAACATTATTCATAAAATTTCAACTGCTTATCATCCACAAACCAGTGGATTAGCTGAAGTTTCTAATCGAGAAATTAAATGAATTCTAGAAAAAATTGTAAACTCTATTAGATTAGATTGGTCTACCAGACTAGACACTGTTTTATGGGTATACAGGGCTGCTTATAAAACCCTGATTGGAATGACTCCTTACAAACTTATTTTTGGAAAGACTTGTCACTTACCAGTTGAATTAGAGCATAAAGCGTATTGGGCGATTAAAGAATTTAATTATAATTTAATAGATGCTGGCGAGAAGAGATTGTTGTAGATGAATGAATTAGAGGAATTAAGGAATGAATCCTATAATAATGATAAAATTTATAAAAAGAAAATGAAATTATGGTTTGATCTGAAGATTAACCAAAAAAATTTTGAACAATGATAAGAAGTTTTGCTTTATAATACAAGGTTAAAATTATTTCCTAGGAAATTGAAATCGCGATGGTCAGGACCTTTCACTATAACTCAAATATTTACATACGGAGCTGTAGAAATTGAAGATCCAAAGACTGGAAACAGATTTAAAGTAAATGTACACAGATTAAAACCATATTTTGAAGGAAATAGACCAAAATTTAAATAGGTTTTAATTCTTAGTTAACTTGATTAATAACCTGAATAGGACAGGCTGACGATGTTAAAACAAGCGCTTTATGGGAGGCAACCCATAGTAATCTTTATTTATGTATAATGATGGTATATTTATTTGATTTATTATTAATTATAATATTTATTTATGAATTCTACTACTCATATTTATCTTTAAAATCATCACGATATTGGATCCACAGAAAAATTTGGAAAACATTTGGACCAAAGCGACCACAGGCAATTTTTGCCTTAGCCACCTACGGCGAGATCGATGTCATCAACAGCTAGATCTGCGACCAAGATTCAGTTATATTATTTTAAGAATCCTGCCGACGGCAAGATCATTGCCGCCGACGGCGAGATCGGTGTAAGAGAGGTTTAGGGAGTTATTTTGACAGTTTTTGACAATTCTAAGTGTTTTTACTCTTTAAAAACGCCTAGAACTCGAATTTCAAACCATCTACTTCTTAAAAATGATTTGAAACTCCACAAAACTCATCATTATGGCACCCAATCACCTTGAAATTCCTAGATCTCGAGTGTTCAATCAAAGAAAATTTGTTAGTTATGAAGCTCAGCGAATCTTAAATAAAGTTTTGATGAAAAAGAGACTGGTCAAAGAAAGAGGATTCGTGAATAGAGAAATGGAAAATTTGAAAACACCTATTGAAGATATGATTGTGCGATGACATTGAGAGGTATTATGCTATACAACTTCTGCAGTAGTCATCCCTGTAGTAAAAGAATTCTACTCTAATCTTCACGAAATTAACAATGGACACATCTATGTGCGAGGCAGATAGGTAACTTTCACTCCTTCTAAAGTTAATGAATTATATTCAATTGAGATTACACATGTTTGCCACTACTTCAACTTTGTTCCTACGAAATAATATGAATGAGATCTATTGATATTTGTCTGATGAAGCGGAAGATTGGGAACGAGAGAAGACGGGTAAGTTAGCTTTTCTGCATCACTTTTAATCCTCGTCTCTAAACATTGGCACTTCTTTATTTCTTTAAAATTGTTACCCACTATGAGGGCAAATAAAGTTTCTAAGGAGTGTGCAATTCTGAATTACTATATTCAAGCGGGATTACCTATCAATGTTGGTTCAATTATTGTGAAGTCTGCTTTAAGCCTAATTATTCATGGATCAATTTATGGGCTTAGACATCCTTCAACAATTTTTGCACTATGCAGTCAGTACCAAGTTTCATATGAAGCCTGGGAAAAGGTACCTTTTCCTTGAAAGCCTATAGATCAGACTGATATGTTTCCTACTCTGGATAACGATAATGAGACAACCATTATTATGGATCAAGCATCTCAAAATTCTCTTTCAATCAAGACCTTTACTAATAAAACTAATATGATCTTACGAAAACTCAAAGGACTGGAAAAAGAGGTACAAAATGTGATGACTTCAATTAATAACATCTCTGATTTATTTGATCATATTGACTGGAGGATGAAGGAACACTTCGATCATTCTGGACATCTTGAGGCTAGTTTCATACGGCTTTTGAGAAAGAAAGGATGGATAGAAGAAGATTCTACAGAATAATTTCCTTACAGGCCCTTCTACAATCTATTCGTTCACTTACGTTCTATCGGAGATATCAGAGATGAATTTAGTACTGACACTGACGAGTAGAAGACATTCGTATTTGTTTATGTGTTGTGTTAGTTTGAATTTAATTTTATTTGCACTTTTGATTTTTGATATATGATCTCAGTATATATGAGATTATGCATTGTTTGTTTGTTTTCAGCATTTTGAGTATTGTGGTTTGGATTGCGACACTGAGTTTGGTGTGTTAAGGTTGTGAAAATACCTTCTTATTAATATTGTGTACGAATATTGTAACACTTGGATTTCATATAAAATATATGTTGTTTTGTGTTAAGTGAATTTATTTAAGTTTAAATAGTATCTAATCACAATAAAATATATTTAATAGATTGATCAGACGTTAATAAGGCTTAAAATGAATTAAAATTATTACAAAAATATTAAATTTAATATTAAGAAAAATCCCGCCGACAGCGAGATCGACTCCGCCGACGGCAACTTTTTCCAGAAACTTTAGCCTACTTGAATTAATTAGCCTGCCGACAGTAAGATTTTTCCCGCTGACAGTGATATCCCGAAAAAAACTTATATTTGACCGGCCAACCGTCACTATTCATCGTCCCCTTCATTTAAACTTCGAAAAAACCGACCTAGGGCTTGAGAGATCTTGGATTAGAAGCAATTTCAACACATTTTGACACCAGATTTCGTCGTCCCTTGGTAAGAGCTTCACTCCCATGCAAAATTTTTTTATTTTCACCATGTATTTCTTCCACATTTGGAGATTTTGGAAAAAATTGAAAAATGGAGAAAATAGTTGGAAGAAATCCATGGAATTCATTTTAGATTACTTTAAGTCACCTTTGGAAGCCATTCTAGTATTATTTTGGAATTTAGTTGAGATTTTTGTAAATTTAATAGATAGAGAAATGGATCCACGACAGAAAAGACGACTAGATTTTGATGAAACTCGGTTCGTCAATGCTAAAGCTCAATCAAGATATAACTTTAATATCAAAGCAAGAAAATGTATTCAGTACAAAGTCTTTAAGAATCTGCGATCAAAGAGCGAAGATGAGTTGTAAAAGAGTTTTATGCCAATTTGAACCAGATTAAGGATGAACCTATAAAGGTTGAAGGATTTTTAGTCTATTTTAATGCTGCACGTATTAATGCTTTCTATGAAGTAAAAGATCTTCACACCAACGAATATGATACTTTTGGAACAATGGAAGGACTGCTGGAAAAGGTGATTAACTTTCTAACTGATGGGAAAGGGACATGGAAAATTAAGCAGCATGAACGGGTAAACTTCCCTCTCTCTATGTTAAATGCAACCTCTAAAGCCTGACATTATTTTATTTGATCTACTTTATTACCTACCTATCACCATAGTGAAGTTACAAGAGATAGAGCAGTTCTGAATTTTTGTATTCAGAACCAGAAGAGTATAAATGTGGGGAGTATTATTTATAAAAATATATTAGCCATTGCAAGAAGTGAAAGTGGAGGAGGACTAGGACATCCTGTTTTGATTTATGCACTCTACCAATTGTCTGGAGTAGAGGCAAGAGATGATGAGGAATGGGTTGAACCTATGAAACCCATTACCCAGGCTAATATAAAGACTTATGAGTCCCACGAAGGATGGAGATCTGGGACTAGGAGCTATGCACCTTCAACTAGTAGGGATATTCCCTCTACCAGTTATGACCCTCCTACCTATAGTTCTCCTACCTTATATGATTTGATGAATGAAATGTCTCTACAGCAAAAAAGTTTTGAAAAGATTGAAGAAAAATTAGAACATATAGATTAGAGGATTGGAGGATTAGAGCGAAGGCATGATTATGATAACGATTATCTCCAAAGGCATTCTGAATTTGAGATAGCCTACTATGATGCTAAGAATCGTTACAGGAGAGGAGAGCTTGATGTTATATTTCCTGAGTGCCCTCGTTATACTCACTACCAGCCTACTCTACCTGCTGAACAAAGAGATGAAGATATAGTTTGGGATTTTAATGTTGATGATCATATTCTGTGATTAGATATTTATGTTATTTGATTGTTTGTTTATTTCTTAAAATTAGTATTGTTGTTTAGTTTGTGTACTTTGATTATTATGTTATGTAGGACATTTAAACTTAGTTGTATAAGTTAGATTTGTGTGGTTTTTAAAATTTTAACATTTCAAACTGTTATTGTAACCCTGAAACTGGATTTGTGAAATGTATGTACATGTTGTCTTAAATTGTGTTTAGTATTATACTAAGTATAAGTTGTGTTAGTGTTTTGTACTTATTTCAAAACCTCTTTACCCAGCAAAACTCTTTGATATTATACATGAGTCGAAATTTTCTAACAGTACAGGTTAATTAAGTGATGAAAAGAACCTGCAAAACTTCAAAATGAGAAATACCTAAAGCACGAATGTATGATTTAAATTTACCGCTTGTTTTCTTTTCACCCTGTATAAATAGATAAAAAAATTTAAGTTTGGGGGAGGGAAAAACAAAAAATTAATTATTAAATTGTTCTCAATAAATATTTTAAAATTTTTTTATAAAATAATTTTCTATAATGAATTTGATTCAGTAAACTAGAATTAATTTATTTAATTATTATAGAATGTTAAACGAAATATTCCTAGTGATTAAACTAATTTTGTAGATTAAAATATTTGGTTTGAGAGGATAAGAAATATAGTTAACTATTTAAAGTAAGGAAAACTATATTTTAAAATATGAAATTCTTATGTATTTAGTTGAGAAAGAAAAGATTGAAACCCAATGAAGTAAAAACTTTGGAATACATATAAAGTAAAGAAATGTTTCAAGTTTCAAATTTAGGAAGAAGAAAATGAAGTTCAAAATTATTAACAGACTTTCCAGATATAGTAATCCTCACTTGAAAAAATAAAAAAAAGAAAGAAAAAGAAAAAGAAAAAGGATTGAAAATCAATCTAAAATGAAAAGAAAGAAAAGAAAGTAAGTGAGGAGAAGCTTAAGGAAATGTCTTATCAAAAATTGGCTTCATTGAATCAACCTAAAAGGAAACTCAGTTACATTTTTGAACTTATATATATGGATTAGTATTTTACTAAGTAGTGTTTTCATGAATTTCCTATCATCTGATTTTCCCAAGTAATTTAATATTGCAAAATATAGTTATTCTTGAAATAAATAGAAGACTAGAAATCTTAAACTTGATGACTAAATAGTCTTATATCTATAGAGTTAATTTAATTATCTAAAAATCTTTCTAATTAACTTTACTATAACATTTATTTAAACCAAATTCATAGTATTTCTGAATTAAAGCCTTATTATAAATAATTATTACTTTTATATAGTATCAAGATTACTTGAGGACAAGTAATAGTTAAGTTTGGGGGATTTTGACCAGAGAAAAATATATTGAGAAATTCATACCATTTTTACATGAAATTGCACTTTAAAGAAATGTATTTTCTGTGTTTTATTCCAGGAATAAAGATTTATAGGTAATGGAGCAAAAGATGGAAAAAAGAGCGAATCTGGAACGAAAAGGAATAAAAGAGATGAAAACTGAACTAGGCCGCCGACGGCGAGGGATAGGCCGTCGACGATGTGTTTTTCCAGGGAGATTTGAATATATTATACAAGAGCCCGCCGACAATGAGATCGAACCCACCGATAGCGAGCCTTAGCAGTTGGCAATTATTCTAGAAGCTCGCCAACAGCGCCAACGAGCCCGTCGACGGTGAGAAGGTCAGTTCAAGCCAAATACATTGAATCTGGATGCTTTTTAAAGACATGCTTAAGCAACCTTTGGATATATTCCTTCTTCTTTAAATAGAGACAAATTTTGGACCGAATGTATGAAAATTCGTAGTGTGTGGTGAGTCTATTGTGTGTTATTTTGAGTGCAATAGTGTGTTCTAGAGTATATTAGTGAGTATAATTGAGTGTGTTGTACGAGAAGGAAGAGTTAAAGGAACTTCAAGGAGTCTGCTTGGGGAGAAGATTCGAGATAAGTTTTTGTTTATTGTTTTATAGCTTTAAATGAAATCTAAATTTTGTGTTATTCTTCCTATGCATTCTGAGTAGTTTTCTCTGTTTTTCTCCTTGTTATTGAGATTTTGTGAAATGAAAATTTGAATTAGTTGTGCCTTAAAATATCAAATAAAAGTTGTGATAATCTTTTACTTAAAACTTAATTTACTTTTAATCTGGTCAATTGAACTGTTAAAATATGTTGAATTATCAACTGTAGTAAAGATTACATCCAAAATTCAGGGAATTCAAAAGCCTTGAAAGGAGAGTGCAAATAAATAGGGAAATATTAATTATCGGGCGTAGAATTGAATATTTTAGTGTGACAGACTAAAATCTTCAATTTGGTCCTATTGTTTTGGAGCTGAAGTGTAGATGTTAGCCCTCAGGCGAGGGGAACGTGGGAGCTCCGAAGTAGCAGCCGGTATCCTCCCAGCCTAGCCGCAAATTCTGTAACCAAGAATAGGATTAGTCAATGTTCTTTATGCCTGGACCAATAGGTAAAGAATAGGAATGCTCCTATTTGGCACAATATAATTCTAACTAATTTATTTATCTACTCACTTAATTCTCTTAACAAGGAGAAATATACTTTTTCTAAATTGCAATCTTCCATTCAAAAATTAAGTAATATAAGTTAGTACAAGTGTTCTTTATTTCCATATACTTGATAAAAATTGCACCTGCATAAATTAGTTCTTAATCTCTAACTTCCCTGTGGGATCGAAATCTAGGACTCCATTAGAGCCCTTTATTACTTAAGCGATACCTATACTTGTGTAGATACAAGGGGGTACATTTGCTATTTTACCTATTTAAACATTTATATAATTATAAAGCTGCTCAACATATTTACATTGTGCCCCTCAACTGCTGTGTAGGCGGTCAATTAGCTGTATCAAAGTAGTTAAGGGCTCTTTCATGGTCATGAAAGGAGTCAGAAAGAATGAGCTATACTCCCTAGTTAGAAAACTGTGATCGGGAACTTCTCAAACACAGTTCAATTAGAGCATGACAGGTCCATACTATGGCACATGAGGCTGGGGCATGTAAGTCAAAGGGGTTTACAGGAATTATCCAAGCAGAACTTGTCATGTGGACTAGGTCTATTGACACGGGGCCACGAACTTGGTTCGGTCTAGTTCTGATGGCATGAGACTGGGTCCTTCTTCATACATTCTAACTTCCGAGACTGGTACCTAAATTCCAACTCTCATTCCAAGATCAGTACCTAAATTCTGATTCTCATCCTTTTCGAGATCGATACCTAAATTTCGATTCTCATCCGAATTGATACCTAAATTTCAATTCAAAATTTTCGAGACTGGTACCTAAATTCCAGTTCTCATTCCGAGATCGATACCTAAATTTCGATTCTCTTCCGAATTGATACCTAAATTTCAATTCAAAATTTCTGAGACTGGTACCTAAATTCCAGCTCTAATTTCGAGGTCGGTACCTAAATTCCGACTCTCCTTTCGAGATCGATACCTAAATTTCGATTCTCTTTCGAATTGATACATAAATTTCAATTCAAAAATTTTTGAGACTGGTACCTAAATTCCAGTTCTCATTCCGAGATCGATACCTAAATTTCGATTCTCTTCCGAATTGATACCTAAATTTCAATTCAAAATTTCTGAGACTGGTACCTAAATTCCAGCTCTCATTTCGAGGTCGGTACCTAAATTCCGACTCTCCTTTCGAGATCGATACCTAAATTTCGATTCTCATCCGAATTGATACCTAAATTTGAATTCTAATCTTCCGAGACTGGTACCTAAATTCGAGCTCTCATTTCGAGGTCGGTACCTAAATTCTGACTCTCATTCGAGATCGATACCTAAATTTCGATTCTCTTTCGAATTAATACCTAAATTTCAATTCTAAATTTTGAGACGGGTACCTAAATTCCAGTTCACTTCCTTCGAAGTCGGTACCTAAATTCCAACTCTCATTCGAGATCGATACCTAAATTTCGATTCTCTTTCGAATTGATACCTAAATTTCAATTCTAAATTCCGAGATCGGTACCTAAATTCCAGTTCTCTTCCTTCGAGGTCGGTACCTAAATTCCGACTCTCATTCAAGATCGATACCTAAATTTCGATTCTCTTTCGAATTGATACCTAAATTTCAATTCTACATTCCGAGACTGGTACCTAAATTCCAGTTCTCTTCCTTCGAGGTCGGTACCTAAATTCCGACTCTCATCCGAGATCGATACCTAAATTTTGATTCCCTTTCAGGTTTGATGCTTAAATTCCAAATCTCACTCTCTCGAGATCAGTACCTAAATTCTGATTCTCATCCTTTTTCCGTCGATACTTAAACTCTGATTCTCACTCCAAGGCTGGTACCTAAATTCCAGTTCTCTTCGCAATCCCGAGGTTGAAACCTAGGTTTCAATCCTCATTTCAAATTCAAAATTTCCTTAAATCGATTTCAAATTAAACTTCAATCAAAATCTAAACTCACACATTGAAACTTGAAATTTAAGAGTAAACTGAAATCTAAATTGAATTCCTCAGATCTTGTGATTTGGAGTTCACCTTCTTTTCCATTCCCTAGCGAGAGTTCAGGAATCTCCTGTCTTGGAAACATACCTGATACTCCCTAGCGGAAATTCTTCTACTTCGTTCCTAAGTTTGTCACTTGGACATCAGTGTTGGTTTTGTTGATCTCTTCGGTCAATGCCAATACGCGCGGTATGCTCCGTCAGCACATCACACCTATTGGGGGTCCATTTGTTGACCTCATTTTTGATGAGGTCTTCTCTTCCCTCTTTAGTGTTTAGGATCTAGCCTTAGGCATTTCCTTTGACTATCTTAGAGGACTAGAAGTGGAACCCACCCTTTAGAAGTTCAAACACCTCTTGACTCCCTACAAACCCCACAAGCTTGATTGTAGACCCCTAATTACCTAGAGGGTTGAAATCAAATGTGAAGGTTTAAAGGATGAGTTCCCTATAGGACTCTTTGGCCTTAGGACTACCCTGGGTGGCCTGGTCTGGTGAGGATTGAATTACACACTCACTACACTCACACTCTACACTCTCACATACACAATCCAAATCCTAAAACCAGACCTTACCCCAACTTGACTGGTACCAATTTGAGTGGCTGGTAATTCAATTTTTGACCCCTGGGACCCCTACACCCATCAAACCTACAAAATGCCCTTAGAATTACCCAAAATTTGCAAAATCACCTAAATCACCCAAAAGTCCTCAAAAACAATCCTAAACATTTTCCCCCACTCAAATTGACTATCTCCAGCCAAAATACCAAAATTTCTAAAAAATACCCCCAATACCCCCAAATTACCAAAATGCCCCTCTTCACCCAAAATTCCATAAATTCAAAAAATTCCCAGAAAATTCCAGAAAATTTAAAATATTCCCAATTTCATTTTGTCCAACTGTACCATGGGACAATTTTGTCAATTTACCCCCCTTTTACCAAAACCCCCAATTTAGCCCATTTTCAACCCAAATGAACCCATTGTAAAACCTAATCACCCCAATTGGTCTCAATTTTGGTCCAATTTAGTTCTAAACTTCAATTCAATATCCCTAATATCAATCTAGACCAAATCCAAGCCCAATTTGATTGACATTTGAATCCCATTTCACTTTTGACCTTAAAGCCCAATTTGGACCCATGACCCAAACTTAGCCCAAACTAACCCAATTTAACTCCAATTGACCCCAAACCTTTTCTAAACTTTCCCTAACATCCCCACAAACAAAACACTAACATGATTTACCCAAAATTTGAACCTAAACTCCACCCAAATCCAACCCTAAGCCAAAATGCCCACTTTTGACCTAAACCCAAACCTAACCCAAATGGGCCCCAAATCCCAAAATCAAAACCAAAACAAAGTTGAAACCTATTTGTAACAACCCCATAAAAATTTCCCAACATTAATTTTACATCAATTTCAACCCTAGCCCAAAATTGGCCCAAATTAGCCCAATTTGACCTATATTAGCCCCTTTACCAAAGAAGCCCAAATCCAACCCAATTCAAACCCAAACCACCTCAAATTTATTTCAAATCACTCATGACACATCCCTAAACCAAACCCAACAATTATTTGGCCTAACCTTTTACAAAATTCCCATCCATAAACTTATTTTAAAAATCTAAAGCCCACTTCCTTAGGCCTTCCTAAAAAGCCCATCCAAAATGATTTCAAAAAGCCCAAAATCCATCTTAAAGCCCACATGACAATCCCCTATCATCATCCATTTGATAAAACCATCCCCTAAGTTCTAAATTGATAATGAAATAATTCCAAATCAAGCCATATGTCAAATCACATCAAATCACCCCTAAATTACCAAAATTTCTAAAACCCTTTTTCATGAAGTTGACTTAACTTTTCCCAAGCCAAAGGTGAGCCATGAAGCCATGCATGAGCCACATGTGAGCCATGAAAGCCTTGGATACTTCACCATACCCAAAATGGCAAGAAGAGGGGACCTTTAATGGTCCTCTTAAGAGTGATTAACCACTCCCATGTCTCCCCTAAACCTTGCTTAAACTTAACTGTACTTGGATGGTGACCCTTCCCCACTAATTAAGCTGACCTAAACCACTTTATCTTCAGCCCAAACTAGCCATGGGGAGGTGCACCTAGCCCAATCCATGCATTTGACCAAACTTAGCCAAAATACACCCTTACCCCATTCCACTTTGATTCAAACCCTTAGACATGGCAGCAACCAATTGACTTCACAAACATCAAGCCCTGAGCCTCCTGACCCTGAGGGTGACCCATGCCTGCCGGCCAGTCACCTGGGTCACCGAGAAACACCACACCCGAGAGCATCATGTGAGCCCAAGCTTGGAATTCTCACCTGCTGAGTTGCCCCGTGCCCAATGGCCACCATGGCTTTTCTTCTCCTCACCAGAGCAGCTGATCCCAAGCCCTAACTCCCCCTGGGAGGCCCTCCAGCCATGCCTATTTAAACACCACCTCTCTCGGCCATGGAGGAGGTGCTGAAACAAATCACACAGAAACTCTGCCAAAATCATTCCAGACTCTTCCCCACACTTGGAGAACTTGATCCCCACTGAAATCCCCCTGCCATTTCCTCTCTGTGAGCTCAATTTCAGAGTTGAAATTCAAGCCCAAAACCAGGACACTTCACCACAGTGAGCCAATCTCCAAATTGATTGGTCCTACACCTTCACCAGACCAAGAGGAGAAGTTCCCCAGTGAAATCCCTCTCTCCAGGCCACCCAGTTGCTCCAGCCTCCAAGCTTTATGATCGGTTGTGGTCACTTTTGTACCTAGGCAATTCACCAGGCCAAGGGACTTCATCTGGAGCTTGCTTGGATCCAATCAAACGTGACACAACTCTCAGATCGAAATTTCACTTCTCTGAGCAAAGGTATGAGCTCTCTCTTCTTCCCGAGCTTCTGGAGATTCTCCATTTCAAATGCCTTAATTTCAATGCATGTTTACCATATGGATGTGTTCGTCTCTTCAAGACAAATCCATAGAGCATAAGAACACAAAAATCTGTTGAGAATCGAGTGAGTTCTTAAAGTTTTAGTGTGGACGGTCACGGGTGCACACCAGTCGTAGACGATGACCAGGAGCCGTTGGATCGCGCGTGTATCGGATGGACGGCTCGGATTGCATCGAACCAGAAGATGTTACGTGAAAGGCGGGTCCCGGGATGGCTGACTCAGATGGCGGCGCCCAATCACAGCGCGACACGCACCCCTTCGGAGCTGCCGAGGTTGACGAGGCGCCGCTTGGATAAGTAGGAAATTAGGGATTTTTCTTATTTATTAAATACCCAGAACTTCAAAAATGTATAACTTTGTGTAAAAAAATCCTAAAAATAAAATAAAAATACCCACTTGCTCAGTGAACAGAGGAGAATAATGTGGAAAAGAAATCAAGTCATGTCATCAAGTATTTTATTTTTAATAATTTATTTACTCTCTACACTATTTAAATTCTCTATGCATATAAGAAATTCACCATGGCATGAGACCATAGGGCTTTTGAAGCCTCTAAACTTGGGAACATTCTCTGAATTTTCCAAGGTCAGAGGCCATCCCTATGAGAAGTTATTGATTTTTCAATTGCATGTTACTGTTTTGAATATTTTGATTCCAGTAATTAGCATATTGAGAAATAAATTCAAGGAAAATTTGGTGATGTTTCTTATGACCAGAGGAACCTAGGAAAAATAAGTTTTGAGTTAATTCATTTGTAACAACCCTAATTGGTCTAAATACCCAAAATTGACCTTTAATTAATTAGGATTTAATATACATCAAATTGACTTGAAAATAATTCTCTACTATCCTTTAGGGTCAAGAGAGTCTCACATAAAAATTTGAAACTAATTGGACTTGATTAACCCCACCAAATGGGTTGATTAAGCCACTTAAGCAAATGGGTAAAATTAAACTTTAAAACTTCATAACTCACAAAATACTTTTCAAAAATACACAAAAATGGTTTTGGAGCTTCTATGATATCAGAGGAACTTAGGAAAATTAAAATTGTAATTTTCTAAAAAAGTAGATTTTTATCATTATTTTAATATTTTTAATAATTAAAAAATAATAAAAATCATAAAAATATTAAAAATCACCAAAATGTCACATTTTTAATTCTAATTACTTAGGAACAAACCAAATATTTTCTTTAAGTCCCTAGGATAAGATATTGAATTTTAAAGGCTTAATGTAATTTTTAATATTAAAAAATGTATTTTCCAACCTTTTCACTAAAATAATTCTAATAAATCAACGAAAAATCAAAAAAATATAAAATTTATTTCTCTAGACTCCTTGTGTTCAGATAGATTTAAGAAAAATATAAAATCCATTTTTCAACTTTAATTTTATTCTAAAATTAATTAATACTCCAAAACTCAAAATAATTCTAATAAATAAAATATAATTCAAAAAATCACCAAAATTGGTTCAAATGGTCCTCTGGTCATTAGGAACATCTCATAATTTTCTTAAGGACAGATACATTTCCTTGGTCATGTTATTGAATTTTCCTTGAAAACCCCTATTTTCTATCAAAAATAATTAGATAAATAAATTAAATATAGAAAAGTCACATTTTCTCCTCTAATATCTTAATTGATATGTGAGTGACGTTACATAAAAATTTCAAGTTCATTTGAGCTTAATTTAGTGAGTTATAGAATTATTAAGCATGAAAGGGCAAAAGGGTAATTAAAAATTTCAACCCTTAATTAAAATTTTAGGATTAATCAAAAAGGGGAGGGAAAAATATTTGATTTTAAACTGATTTTGGATGATTGAAACTTAAATGATTAGGGTAGAAATCCAAAGCTTTTTTTTTGCTCCCTCTATTGATAGATCAGGTTCCCTCCTGCCGGCCTGAACGAAAGGCTCTTTCAGGAAGTAGTCCCATCACCCTCGGGCCCGGCGCCAACCAAGAGGAGGCGGGTCTCTCTCCAACCATTCCGAAGAGCCGAGATCTCGTAAAGGAAAAATGAGTGAGCTCAGCTGGTTTGGACCTGCGTGAATAAGTTCAGTGAAGTAAGGGAGCCTTCAGGCTTTTCCAAGCCGGCGGCTCATGGCTCGCTCAGTTCGCTCGCGGAGTTCTTTAGATCAGTAGATCTATCTATAGATCTGGATAGAGTCTCGCTCAGAAAGGAAGAGTAGCGCGCTTAGCACTCAGTGCCAGCAAGACCTTGCATGCGTGGACAAATGGTCAGATGGTCAGGAAGAAGGTGAAAGAAAAGTGACATGGGTTGTCAGTCAGCCTTTCTTTCTCAGCTCACTAGACGGGGAATATGCGTACAGTAGAAAAAGCTTGAAGCAACTAGCAATGCTACCATCAATCAAGGAAAGTTTGACCAACCAACCCTGCCATCCTAGAGCATTAGCGTACAATAAGGGCATTTTGAAATTGATTGGCTTTAAGCAGGTTGGATCTCCTATTAATTAAAAATTTCAACCCTTAATTAAAATTTTAGGATGAATAAAAAAAGGGAGGGTAAAATATTTGATTTTAAACTGATTTTGGATGATTGCAACTTAAATGATTAGGGTAGAAATCTACTACTCATTTCAAACATAACTAAAATCAAACTTTAATTAATTAATTAATTGAAATTTTGGAAGAATAATAGAAATTTGAATTATTAATGTAGGGATATTATTTAAGAGGATATTTATTCCTTAATTCAAAAATCCCTAAATAAATCACTTCAATAATACTTGATTCTTAATTAAAAGTTGAAATAATAATCCAAATTAAAATTAAACTAAAATTAAATTAAAATTAAATTGAAATTAAATTAAATTAAACTAAAACTAAATTAAAATTAAATTGAAATTAAATTAAAACTAAATTAAATTAAAATTAAAATTAAATTTAATTAAATCAAATCAAATTAAATTAAATTAAAATTAAATTAAATTAAATTAAATTAAAATTAAATTAAATTAAATTAAATTAAATTAAAACTAAATTAAATTAAAATTAAATTAAATCAAATCAAATTAAATTAAAATTAAATTAAATTAAATTAAAATTAAATTGAATTAAATTAAATTAAAAACATTTAATAACAAACCTAAATGAAATCACTAAGAATCAAATCTAAAATAACTTGAACACTATTCCAAACTTAAACTAACTTTTTATAATTAAGTCAAAATTAAAATTAAATCATTAAGTTTAAATCATTAAAATACTTAATAATTTGATTTGCCCTTTTAAAGCTCTTATTATTATAACTCTTAAATGAGGCATCAAGTGAAGTGTTACTTCACTTATAGGATATTCAAATGTCCCAAGTTCAATCGAGCAAGATAACAAAACTTAAACTCATGGATGATTAATTCACTTGTATAATTAAATTCTCTTGGACTTAAAACAATCCTAGAGATATTGAAATGATGTTTAAGGCTCGTCGTAAGCACTTCCTCAATATGATAGGATGTTTATAAGAACAACTGAATTTAATTGTTCATGGGTAAAGAAAGTCAACCTTAAACCAAAACACAAGAACCTAGACGTCATAGGAGATGACTAGCTATAGGATTAAGAAATTGGTAGACAACCAAAACCTTTCCCTTAGCTTTACCTAGGTACTTGTTAAAATATTTAAATGCCTTAACATGTGTTTTAAGTGCAGCTTGTGGTGACGGGAAGACCCTCCAGGTAGGCTTTTATTTTATTGCAATTTACTTTATTGTAATGCACTTTACTTTTCTTGCATGTTAAATACAACTGTTGCATGAAAACCAAAACCTTTAGGGTAGTCCCTGAACTGAAACCAAAACTAAATTAAAATTCACTGCAAGATAAAAATCACCGCCACAACATTTCAAAATATAAAACAACTCAAAATTTAATCACAAACAGAACAACAAAACTACAATTGCAACTAACTTAAAACGACTCGTTGAATGATCGGGAATACCTAGGATTATGTAACCCACGTGTCGCTAACGGGATTTCCCACTGTCTAAATGAAAGTGTAGAACTCATTCAGTTGAGTTTAGCAAATTCATCTGGACTAAGTGAATTCAATGAAAATAATGGTGTCGGGATGATGGAACCGTGGGATCTTAATCGGTTCTGTTTAAACAACTTTAAGATTTGTTTTAATTAAAATAATAAAAACACTTGGATTTTAAGATTTTCTCTAAACCGAAACTCTTTTCTCATCCCTTAATTTTCACCTTCTACAATTAAACCTCTGCAACAATAAGGAGCTTGGAGCATAGTGGGCAGCATGACCATCTTCATCAGCAAAACTCGGATCTACATCAACTAAACATTTCTAGAATTAAACAACCAAACCATAGGATTTCGAGGTAGTTTTCCTAGTGCAACATAAATCCTCAACCCTTCTGTTAGGCATTTGCATAATAATGTTATGCAAATTAAGCCCTAACCAGTCTTAGGATTCCGAGGTAGTTGTTTGGTACGACATAAACTCTCACATCTTCAAGGCTATTTGTATGATCATGTCATACAAATATATGTCCCAATCAATTAAAATTGGCAGGATTGCAATAATAAATAAACTCCCAAATTGAAACCAAACAATAGGATAGTTTGAGAAGTTGTCAAGATTCTTCTTGGATCCTCAGCTTCTCCTACTTCTCTTTCTTTGGACTCTTAAAATAAACTGTTCCAAATTTGATCCATTCCCTATTGAAATTTCCAAAACTCAAATCCTTTCGAAAACCTTAAACTTTGAAATTCTTGAGAGCAAAATCACTGATCATTATCGAGAGTTTTCTTAAGTGTCTTCGGACATTTAAGATGTAATTAACTATAGGGGCTTGCCCTTATAGGGAACTTTAAGAACCCAGGTAATATAAACCCTGCTTAATTTTTTTATATTAAGCAGGGGAACTTGTCGGCTTATAAAATTAGTTCGCAGACCAAACGGACGTCACAAATCTTCTAGTTTATTCAATCGAGCCCCATCATCAAGTAGCGTGTCTATTCTTAGGGATAGATACAAGGTTTGTGATGCGGCGCTCGTTTATATAAACTATTCGGGATGTGAGATCAATTTGATTTCATATCTTAAAATTTTCAAATTTAAAATTATTTTCAAAATCAAATACTACTTTCTCAATTATATATATATTTAAATTAAATTTAAAATTTAAATTTCACCGACAATTTCTATAGGCGACCCCTTTTTCAAAATACAACACACTGATCTAAAAATATGCCGACAACTTCTGGCGTCTCCGCTAGGGAGTAGTTTCTCTCTCCATTTTGATCAGATGGTTTTGCTTTCATAAATCAGTAGTGAGTCCATGCCCCTAGTGGACCAAACTACCATTCTTCCGTTGGAATACCCCGTTCATTTCTGTCTTGAACGAGTATAGCTAACTCCTCTCGGATTTAGGAGCCACTGTTTAGACACCCTTAAAAGGAGAGATTCCGAGATCCTTTTACCTCTTTTCTGAGATGGGATGGACCCCTAATAGGTGTTAGTTTAGGAGCAGTCCTTCGAGTCGAGAAGTCTTGCATAAGACTTTCTCTTCCTTTCCAATTCTGAATCGGATTCCTTACCTTCTCTACACCTTTGAATATTCCGTTCCTAATAAACAAATCCTCTAAATGAACGACTCTTTTAAAAAATAACTCCTTTTTATAAATACATGAACAAAAATGTGTTTGGACTCTTTTCGATTCCTTTCTTTTCGTCCCGGTGTGAAGAAGCATTACTTGGGACTGACAATCAGAATCTACCTTGCAGAAAATGTCTGCCCCAAAGCTGATTTTCTCCTTTACCAACGGACTTGACCTAGCTGTCTACAAGGAGGAATTTCCCGACAATGGGATCATCCGTTTTGGGCAAGGATTCGAGAATACAGATGTCAGGATCACTGACGTCACCCTTTCACGCTTACAGACAAAATGCCTGAAACTGAAAAGCCTTTGATCGAGTTCAACCTCAAGTCAACTCAAGAGTTCCCTCCTTTACAAAGGGTTCCAGTTGAGAAGAGTACTGTTGTTCGTAGGAGGACTGTTGTTTCTACCCCCGCTGGTCTAGTCATCTCTACACCTACCCCGGCTTCCGCCAAACTGAAGGGGAAGGAAATTCAAATTTGTGATGAGCATGTTACCGTGGAGGGTACAAATCTCCATGCGAGACCTTCTGTTTTCGAAATTGGTTCCAGCTCAAGGGTTCCACCCCTAACACAGACTCAGAGGAGAAACAAGAGTAGAGAGATTGCCTGAAAGGCCAGAGCTGCTGAAGTCGCTTTCTTAGAAGAGATCCCTGAGTACACACCATTGTCTCAGTACATACCATTGCCTGAGTATACGCCGCTTTTGAAAGGAAGTAGATTCCATCCCCTCTCCGCCGTAGCTGATGAGGAAAATGTCCGTAAGATTGCTTCTACATTACCTCAACCCACATACTATAGCAACAGCCGAAAGAAAAGGGCAATGATTACACCATTTGCCCGACTGCAGACTGTGATAGAGAAGTTAGTGAAGAAAGAGAAATGTCCTGTATCAGAGATTTTAAGAAGGATAGGGCGGGTGCCAGCCAAGTCCCGTCTTAGGCCGCGAGGAGAACCCGTGAGCGCCACAGAAAAGCCAAATAAGAAGGTGAAAGCTAGTCCACCTGTTATTGTTTCAGGTTTACAGATCAGGGAGGATACCACTTTCCAACATTCAGCCGACAGACCATCCGGTCCTAGGCCTTCTGCTGCTAGAAGGATGGTATGGCGTCCTACTACTGGCCGACTAAGACCGAAACAACGACCTGAAAAGGAAAGTCTCGTCAGAAGACTCGAGTCCGAAGAAGACGCCACTGCGACGAAGGGGACTCCCAAAAAGGAAATCCAACAGCCATCGCATGATAACTGCGAAACCGTACGAAAAAGACCATTGGAATACGCTATGGAAAAGCTAAGAACCGACATTCAACGATTAGCAAGAGAAAGAGAAGAAAATTTAGGAGACGAAGTCGATTCATCAGAATTCATGGATGACGAATATGTGGAGATCAACATGGTTGAGACCCGAGCATCGTCAGCTTCGCAAGGTGCTCCGGCAGCTACGGAAAGGGATTAACCAGAAATGTTAAGAGCACAACTTCGAGAAAAAGATGATACAATCTCTCAAATGGCGAAAAGGATGGAAGAGATGGCTGCAGCTCTAGCCACTCTTCAGAGTCAGGTTCAACCCCCAAGAGAAACGCCTACAGAAGTTATTCATATTACAGATGGAGGAAAAGAGATTACATCTGTTAATGGAGACGATCAGCCAAAGAAGGATTCTACCCAGACTATGATTCCAGAGAAGGACATCAAGAACATGGTAGAACAACAGGTGCGAGAAGCCTTAGCACAGTCTAAGAGCGGAGCATCTATTCAGACGGGTAGACCTTACCCCGAAGAATTTCATGCAAGCATAATACCCAAAAGGCTTCGTACCACCTCTGTTCAAGACTTTTGATGGTACCGGAAACCCTCGATAGCATGTTGCACATTTTTGCGCTAGTTGTTGCAACGCCGGTGGAAGTGATGCCTTACTCTTCCGACAGTTCGTCAGCAGCCTGTCAGGGATTGCCTTCGATTGGTACGCAGAGTTACCAAACGGTTCGGTAAAGATAATTTTAGAATTAGAGAACCTCTTCGTGAAACGGTTTGTCGGAGCTCAACACCATATCACCATCGGTGATCTTGTGGTGGAGAAACAGAAACCGAACGAAACTTTAGTAGACTACATACTTCGATGGAGGAATCTAAGCATGAAGTGTGAGCCATAACTACAAGAGCAGCATGCAGTCGGTATCTTGCTTAAAAGCATTCACGGCCCAATAGCACTTCTCCTTAAGGGATTTACCATTAAGACTTTCGAGAAGTTGTTAAGCAAGGCCGGAAGCTTGCAAGAGGAAGTGAAACAACTAAGTTTCGTCGATAAGACAGACAAACAGAAACCTGTGAAGACATTTGAAAAGAAATCCGGGATCGTCGCGACAGTCGATAAGGGCAAGCAGTCAATGCAAATACAGCCGGAGCAGCCGCAGCCCAGTTATCAGTAACCTCAGCAGAACTACCAACAACCTCGACCCGGTTATCAACCAGCTCAACAATCCAGCGTACGTTAAAGGAGCTTATAAATAGGGAATATCTGTTCAAGAATGAGGCAGTGCCAAAGAGGTTTCGCAGCTTAATGAAGACACCAGATTTTCAGCTGCCAAAGCCCAAGAAGCCAGATGAAGTTAATAAGAAAGATCATCCCAACTATTGCCCTTATCACCAGATGCTTGGACATAAGATAGAGGATTGTATCACCTTCAAGAGTTGGCTTGACAACAATCTCCGGAAGGGGAACATAACAATTCTGAAGGAATACATGAAAGAACCCCAGAAAGGTGGTTTCGTCAATGTTATTTCAACGGATCCTATTGTTCCTATAGATCCCTACACGACGAATGATGGATGGAGTACCGCTTGGACGAAGCCATCGAAGAAAATTTTGGATCGCATCCAAACCGCTTAGGTGCGTGCTTCGATTCAAAGTTCGAAACCTGTCAAGCCGGCGCTATTGCTTGCGATTGAAGAACCACCCCAGGAAGAAAAGATCGTAGAAAAGGAGGACATCGTAGAAGAAGAAAAGACCGAGGCTCTTAAAGCTAGACTAGGGGTTGCTTATCCTAGGATGGTTGTTTCTGATTCGGGGGAGAAATTCCTCGAACCTCTGACTCTGTATGATTATTTGCTCGCTCCGGTGGGATCTTATAATGATAAGAGTTATGGCGTTGGCTACGTTTTGACTGTTTCTAACGATTACGCAACTAACGACAACCAACCTAATCCGGATCTCGATTCCGATACAAATAACAATTCTCAAATCATACACAACCTCTACAATCACAATGACAAAGAAGACATTCACCAAGAAGGCTACGAAAGTTCAATAAGCAATGAATATATTTGTGAATTTCGAGGAGCTCTAATCACAATAGAGTTAGAGTTTTCAGATTCCAAAGCGACTCCAGAAGAACCTGTCATGCCAATTCAAAAGGAGACACCGAGAAACTCGCACTCGCATTTAGAAGAAATCACGAAGTCAAATTAAGGAGCGGAAGGGTTCTACCTCCAAGAATGGGTCCAAAAGACAAAGGAAAACAGGTGGTTGTTCAGGAAGAATCAACCCCAGCAGAAGAATTGCCCATTCGGGAAGAAACTGGAACACATGAAAACAAAGTGGACTATAACGTGCTAGCCCATCTTAGGAAACTACCAGCCAAACTAAGCATCTACGACGCTCTCATCTTATCAAAAGAGATGAGGGAAGCTCTGATCAAGGCCTTACTTGATCCAGAGATTTGTTTAGCTTAGATGGCCGGAGAATCCTTAGACGAGGTTTGCTCGTTAAAGGAACAGCGAGGTGTTACCTTAACGGACAGTGATCTACTACTTGGGATAGCCGATCACAACCGACCGTTATACATTTCAGTCACAATCGGAAAGTTTACACTCTCCATAGTATTGGTAGATCCAGGAGCATCAATCAACATAATGAATCTTCAGACATTAGCATACATGGAAATTGATGCTCGCGAGCTTGAAGCGGACAAGATGTTACTAAGAGGATTCAACCAGAAAGGAGAAAGAGCCCTCGGATCAATAACGCTGTTGATGAAGACCGGTGATTTAGCAAAGACAACCGCAAAATTCCATATAATTGATTCCGAAAACATCATTCAACGCACTACTGGGTCGACCGTGGATACATGAAAACCGGATGGTACCGTCGCTCTGCATCAGTGCATAAAATACTACGATGGAGGAGAACAGTGCATTAAAGGTGACTTGCAACCTTTCTCCATACATGAAAATGGAATTCATGAAGATGCAGCCTACTACGTGCCTCCAAAGAAAACAATCTTCTCCAGAAATACCATGCCCAATGAAGCAAAAGAAGTTCAAAACGACGAAGAGCCTGAAGTTCTAGTCCAACAGTCACTTACCACGCCCTTACGGCGAGATGGTGAAGGTTTCTCCAGAACTCCCATCAGAGGTCGAGGCCGGGGACGAGGTCGTGGAAGAGACGTTGGGACAATTGGACAAAAGAAACCCTTCATCGATGTTGATTGGGAGAACAGCTCTGAGGAAGAAGAAGAAGTCAAGAAAGAAGCGACTACGATGAAACCAGAAGAAACCACAATTCAAGATCTCCCTCGAAGATGAAAAGAATGATGAATATAAATCAATGTACGAGAAGATTAACTACCATGTATACACTATGGCCCTGACCCCGATCCAGTCTAATAAGATCGAGGGTATGGTGGTCAAGGAAGTGCATGGCGGTGGTGCTAAACCAATCAAATTTTACCGTGGTACTTCTTCCAATAATGAAAAGGGTGTACAATTTGAAGATGTTACTTCTTCCGAATTAATGGAATTACCTTTTGAGTGGTACTCTCCCTGTGTTCAAAATTTAATTCAGCGTGGTGTCTTACCTCGACAATGGACAAAAGGTTAATCACAACACTTCGAAAAATTATGGAATAACGCCGGTCGGCCTCCCAATTCAAAGCATGGTCTCTGATTAGGTACAGTAGGATCAGTTGACGACACGGAATTTTGCTTGGTTGTCACTTGTGAATCTAATGAAGAGTGCTTGGAAACTACAGAAGATCTTGAAGATCTACAAATTGGAGAAGCTCCACCAGAGTTCGAAGAAGAACTCAAATCTACAATAGACGAGTTAATGGAAGTTGACTTAGGTACTAGCGAAAAGCCTAAACCAACCTTTGTTAGCTCCTTACTCAATAAAGAAGATTCCGAGGAAATGATCAAGCTATTAACGGAATTCAAGGACTATTTTGCTTGGAGTTACGACGAAATGCCAGGATTAGCTCCAGAAGTCGCAGTTCACAAGTTAGGAGTAGATCCTACTTCGTTCCGATCGACAAGCTCCCAGAAGAATGCGTCTAGAAATTGAACAACAAGTAATAGCCGAAGTTAAGAAGCTAATCTACGCTAAATTTGTCCGTGAAGAACAATACCCTACTTGGTTAGCCAACGTGGTACCAGTCAGAAATAAATATGGTCAGATAAGGATATGCGTAGACTTCAGGGATTTAAATAAAGCATGTCTAAAGGATGAATTTCCACTGTCAATCCCAGAACTGATGATCGACATTGCTTCAACACATGAAATATTCTCATTCATGGATGGATCATCAGGATACAACCAGATAAAGATGACACCAGAAGACGAAAAGCTCACAGCTTTCAGAACGCCGATCGGAGTGTATTGCTACATAGTAATGCCATTCGGACTAAAGAACGCAGGAGCAACATATCAAAGAGCGATGATAAATATTTTTGATGATCTCATTCACAACCAAGTTGAGTGCTATGTGGATGATGTGGTCATCAAAAGCAAACTGAAGGAAGATCACCTGTATGATTTGAGAATTATTTTCGAGCGACTAAGGCAATACAACCTTAAGATGAATCCCTTAAAATGCGCCTTCGACGTCACCTCCAGGAAATTCTTAGGATTTATTGTCCAACATCGCGGAATCAAAATTGATCCAGAAAAGATTAAAGCTATCTTAGAGATGCCGCCTCCCAAGACCTTAAAACAGCTACGATCCTTTCAAGGGAAGCTGGCATATCTTCGACGCTTTATCTCGAACTTGTCAGGTAGGTGTCAGCCCTTCTTGGCATTAGTTAAAAAGGACGCCAAATTCGTTTGGGAAGAGAAATGCCAACGGGCCTTCGAGGACAATAAGCAATACTTAATGACACCTCCTGTCTTAGCAGCCCCAGTCTCAGGTAGACCGTTGATACTTTATACCGCGGCTCTAGAAGACTCCCTTGGAGCCCTGCTAGCCCAGGTCAATGATGAGGGAAAAGAAAATTCTCTTTATTAATTAAGCCGTCGTCTGATTCCGACAGAAGTAAAGTATCCTCCGATTGAGAAGCATTGTTTGGCCCTGATCTTCGCCGCACAGAAACTCAAGCATTACATGCTTTCTCATAAGATCAACCTCATTTCGAAAGTTAATCCATTGCAATATTTGATGACCCGACCGACACTTTCTGGCAGACTTGCCAGGTGGTCGATGATATTATTGCAATTCGACATAACTTTCGTTCCTCTTCGTACCGTAAAAGGCCAAGTTCTAGTTGACTTCCTTGCAGCACACCCTTTATCGGAAGATTCGCCTCTCGACGACGATTTTCCTGACTAGCAGATAATGAGCCTAGAAGACACTGATGATCGACGTTGGGAACTATACTTCGACGGAGCGTCCTCAGCACAGAAAGACAAAGAATCACAAACGATAGTGCCCGGTAAGGCAGGAATCAGACTAATGTTTATAACACCGGAGCGGGGGATGTTAAGATACTCCTACCACTTAACAGAACCATGCACAAACAACGAGGCAGAATACAAAGCCCTCATAACAGGACTAGAACTAACAATTCAAATGGGAATAACGGACATCAACATCTACGGAGATTCTCAGTTGATCATCCAACAGGTCGCCGGACAATACAAAATTTTAAAGCCAAGACTCGAGCAATACTTTCATCATGACATGAAACTGTTGGAACAAATTCCAAATGTAACAATCTACAAGATCCCCAGAAGAGAAAATGCTCTCGCGGATGCGCTAGCTCGCCTTGCAAAAGAATTTGCCTGTTTACAAGATGAGTCAGTTGAAGTGCCAGTTCAAGGACGATAGGTCCTATCACGGCTCGACATGGATATGATACGGGAATCGAAAAAGCGAGAGGAATCGGTTGCATCGGTAACGGAAAACACGAAGATTGGCGTCAACCGCTAATAGACTACCCGCAAACAGGTAAATTACCGGACGATAAGTCATTAGCCCATCAAATCAAGAAAAACTCCGTCTTACGCATTAATAAACAATACATTATACGGAAGGTCTTTTGATCGGATGTGGTTAAGATGCTCGAGCGGGTCCGAGGCTCGTGAAATTGTCAAAGAAGTGCATTCGGGACTTTGTGGTGCTCATCGGTCGGGTCCGAAAATGAAAATGAAGATTAAAAGACTAGGGTACTACCGGCCCTCAATGATGACCGATCGTATGAAAGTCGCCAAGAGCTGTCACCAATGCCAAGTGCACGGAGTAGTTCTACACCAACCTCCAAATGTGCTACATCCGACAATTGCATCGTGGCCATTTGAGTGTTGGGGCACAGATATAGTGGGTCCGATAGAATCGCCTTCTTCAAGAGGACATCGCTTCATCCTTGCAGCTATAGACTACTTTTCTAAATGGGCAGAAGCAGTTCCACTTAGAGAAGTAAAGGCACACCACGTGCTACGGTTTTTCAAAAATCAAGTTTTCTACCGTTTCAGAGTACTTGCGCGAATCATTTCGGATAATGGGTCAGCATTCAGAAGCACAAAAATCAACAATTTTTTCAGAAGACATGGAATTGATTTTTGATACTCAACAATCTACTACCCAAGAGCAAACGGCTTGGCCGAGGCTTTTAATAAAACTCTCCTTCAGATTTTAAATAAAACTTTGGACGACAACAAGAGAAATAGGCACGAGAAGTTGTTAGAAGCCTTATGGGCCTACATTACATCTTTCAGGACTCCTACTCAGTCTACGCCTTACACTTTAGTGTACGGAACCGAGGCAGTTTTACCTTTGGAGGTTCAACTTCCATCACTCAGGATTGCAATTGCAAATAAAATTACTACAGAAGAAAATGCCAGATAACGACTGGAAGAACTGGAAAACTTAGAAGGGAAAAGACTTGCAGCATAACAAAATTTGGAACTGTACCAAGCTAAGATGATCCAGGCCCATGATAAACTGGTCCGCCTAAGAACTTTCAAAGTTGGTGACTTAGTTCTTGTTCTCAGGAGACCTATGCTTGCACATCGCAAGATAGGAGGCAAATTTGAACCAACTTGGGAAGGACCGTTTGTGGTCGAGGCAGTCTACTCAGGAGGCTCCTACCAACTTGTGAATTGCTAAGGAGAACGACAAATGCTTCCAATCAACGGACGATATTTAAAGAAGTATTACGCAACCTGATGTTTCGAAGGATGGCCTCTAAAATAGAGTCTTATCCCTAGAAACACAGGTAAAGCAATCACTTTGTAACTGGGTCCGAACCCAAAAACATAAAAATGGATAAAAAAAAAATTATCACAAAAAAAAAATGTGCTAAAAATGAAATATGTGAAATCATAATAATAAAGTTTTACCCTTCCGTTCAAATCAAATCTCGTTCCTGATCTTTCTTCATCGTTTCCCACTTTCATTAAAAAAAATTAAAATTAAAATAAGAAAATAAGGATCTTCAGTGATAAGTATTTTCTTAATGTTCTTGTTCTTAGTATAGCCCCTGATCCTTTCCTTGTCTTCTTCGCAGGGAAATGTTGAATGGGCGATTGGTCTTAAACTTTAAAAATGGCGTGAGTCTCGCACTCGATGAAAAGAGGGTGAAGGATGGAGCAGTGATAGAAATTGATTCTGACTTCACACCAGCGAGCTTACAGTATGAAGAGAATGATTGGGTCCCAGTGGACCGAGAAGAGCTTTATAACCAGACAGTGATGAAGATGGGTGGGACAAGCCACCAATACAACAACAAGAAAAGAAAGACAAACACTGAGGAAAGCAAGAAAATCAAGTCAGTAGTTGCCAAGACAGAGGGCAGGCTAGTCAGTGTCACGCCTGTAGAAATTCAAGGAGTAAGGAGAGCTACTCTCACTACTACTCAAAGAAGGAATAAGAATCACTGTATCCGCAAGATGTTGACTAAACTAGCAGCAGATCAACATGAGGAAACAACCACCTTCGCCGACACACACATTTCAAAGATACCGGTTCATCAGGAACCTGAAAAGAGAGAACAAGCTTCGAGAACAATAGAAAGGATAAGAGGAACTCTGAGAAGATCAGAGGCAGAGAGATTGCCTCAATGCCAGACAGAGATACCATATCTGAAGAACCTTGTTGCGGAAGCAACCCTGGAGGATGTCCCAACAAAGACAATCCTCGAGGAGCCAAGGTATGCAGGAGAACTTGACGGGATTGAGCCATACATCCCACAATACGTTACTAGGCCTCGTCATTTACAGATCATCCTAGAATATGAACTAGAAAGAATGCAAAATGTTGAGAAGAAGACTTTCGAATACTTTGAAAGAATTAGAGGCAAAAGAATCAATATTTTGGAAGGCCTCGAGTTACACACAGGTGTATTCTCAGAGCACGAGCAACAGCAGATTGTGGATTGCATCTTAGAACTTCAGAAAATGGGTCGAGCAGGACGTCCAAGAGAAAAGACTTATTCGGAACCCCGGAAATGGATGCCAGGGAAAGGAAGAGTTACAATACAATGCGGATGTTGCTATAATTTCGCAGAGGACAGAAAAGGAAATCCACCAGGGATACTCCGTCACGGTGACATAGATCCAATGCCGAGGATAATTAAAAGAATGGTGAAAAGAATGATAACGTGGAGAGTACTACCAGCAGACTGCATACCCAACAGTTGCATCATCAACATTTATCAGAAGGGCGACTGTATACCTCCACACATAGACCACCATGACTTTGTCAGACCTTTCTGCATAGTTTCGTTCGTCAACCAATGCAATATCATGTTCGGATCTGACCTCCGAATAGCGAGCCCGAGTAAGTTCCGAGGGCCGGTGGAGATACCACTTCCGGTAGGTTCTGTCATGATATTACAAGGAAATGGAGCAGACATCGCAAAACATTGTATACCGGGAGTACTAGTGGAGCGGATCTCCGTCACTTTTAGAAGGATGGACGACAGAAAGGCACCTTACCACTTCCAGCCAGATCCAAAATTAGAGAGTCTCCGGCCCTACGAGTTGTGAGTTACACAAGAAACATCACACCTCCAATGCACATCCATGCGGCATTCCTGCCAAGGATGGCTTGGAAGGTGATGTTATTGACCATGTATCTCATTATTCAGACATGGATTTTTAACAGATACTTTTTGGATGGATCAACAAGGATCATACATAGTCCGTTTTGAGTCATGGATTGTATGAGAAATATTTCAGATCGAGTTGTACGATGTATCTTCAACAAGATTGGAATGAAAGTGACCATGTCACATTTTGCCTTCACCTCTTTTTGTGCAAACTGACTGGGAAACGCCATTAGAGTTAAATGAACTTCAAACAAAGAACAGAAAAGAAAAGAGAAATAAATAAGAATCTTTCTTAGAAATCGAAATATTCAAAAGAACCTCAAATCCACATGAACACCAAATAAAATTCACGTGAACATCAAATAAACAACAAAAATAGAATTACAATCTCAATCTATCTCTTTCAAATCCTTCAATCCTTCCTCAGATCAAAATCTACTTCAAACTACTTTGAAACCCTCTTTCGGGATGGTTCTTCCTCACAGAAAACTCACACTTCAAATTTCAAAAATCCCACAACCTTTTCGCCACATCGAGATCCCTTGATTTTCTGTGATCTCTTTTCCCTCTTGTACGAAGATTGACTAGGTCTATTGACAAGGAGCCACGAACTTGGTTCGGTCTGGTTCTGATGGCATGAGATTGGGTCCTTCTTCATACATTCTAACTTCCGAGACTGGTACCTAAATTCTAGCTCTCATTCCGAGATCAGTACCTAAATTCTGATTCTCATCCTTTTCGAGATCGATACCTAAATTTCGATTCTCATCCGAATTGATACCTAAATTTCAATTCAAAATTTTCGAGACTGGTACCTAAATTCCAGTTCTCATTCCGAGATCGATACCTAAATTTCGATTCTCTTCCGAATTGATACCTAAATTTCAATTCAAAATTTCTGAGACTGGTACCTAAATTCCAGCTCTCATTTCGAGGTCGGTACCTAAATTTCGACTCTCCTTTCGAGATCGATACCTAAATTTCGATTCTCTTTCGAATTGATACCTAAATTTCAATTCAAAATTTCCAAGACTGGTACCTAAATTCCAGTTCTCATTCCGAGATCGATACCTAAATTTCGAATCTCTTCCGAATTGATACCTAAATTTCGATTCTCTTCCGAATTGATACCTAAATTTCAATTCAAAATTTCTAAGACTGGTACCTAAATTCCAGCTCTCATTTCGAGGTCAGTACCTAAATTCCTACTCTCCTTTCGAGATCGATACCTAAATTTCGATTCTCATCCGAATTGATACCTAAATTTTAATTCTAAACTTCCGAGACTAGTACTAAATTTCAGCTCTCATTTCGAGGTCGGTACCTAAATTCCGACTCTCATTCGAGATCGATACCTAAATTTCGATTCTCTTTCGAATTGATACCTAAATTTCAATTCTAAATTCCTAGACTGGTACCTAAATTCCAGTTCTATTCCTTCAAAGTCGGTACCTAAATTCCAGTTCTCTTCCTTCAAAGTCGGTTCCTAAATTCTGACTCTCATTCGAGATCGATACCTAAATTTCGATTCTCTTTTGAAATGATACCTAAATTTCAATTCTAAATTCCGAGACTGGTACCTAAATTCCAGTTCACTTCCTTCGAGGTCGGTACCTAAATTCCGACTCTCATTCAAGATCGATACCTAAATTTCGATTCTCTTTCGAATTGATACCTAAATTTCAATTCTAAATTCCAAGACTGGTACCTAAATTCCAGTTCTCTTCCTTCGAGGTCGGTACCTAAATTCCGACTCTCATGCGAGATCGATACCTAAATTTCGATTCCCTTTCAGGTTTGATACTTAAATTCCAAATCTCACTCTCTCGAGATTAGTACCTTAATACTGATTCTCATCCTTTTTCCGTTGATACTTAAACTCTGATTCTCACTCCGAGGCTGGTACCTAAATTCCAGTTCTCTTCGCAATCCCGTGGTTGAAACCTAGGTTTCAATCCTCATTTCAAATCCAAATTTCAAATTCAAAATTTCCTTTAATCGATTTCAAATTAAACTTCAATCAAAATCTAAACTCACACATTGAAACTTGAAATTTAAGAGTAAACTGAAATCTAAATTGAATTCCCCAGATCTTGTGAGTTGGAGTTCACCTTCTTTTCCATTCCCTAGAGAGAGTTCAGGAATCTCTGGTCTTGGAAACATACCTGATACTCCCTAGCGGAAATTCTTCTACTTCATCCTAAGTTTGTCACTTGGACATCTGTGTTGGTTTTGTTGATCTCTTCGGTCAAAACCAATACGCGCGATATGCTTCGTCAGCACACCACACCTATTGGGGGTCCATTTGTTGACCTCTTTTTTGATGAGGTCTTCTCTTCCCTCTTTAGTGTTTAGGATCTAGCCTTAGGCTTTTCCATTGACTATCTTAGAGGACTAGAAGTGGAACCCACCCTTTAGAAGTTCAAACCCCTCTTGACTCCCTGCAAACCCCACAAGCTTGATTGTAGAACCCTAATCACGGAGAGGGTTGAAATCAAATGTGAAGGTTTAAAGGATGAGTTCCCTATAGGACTCGTTGGCCTTAGGACTACCTGGGTGGCCTGGTCTGGTGAGGATTGACTTACACACTCACTACACTCACACTCTACACCCTCACATACACAATCCAAATCCTAAAACCACATCTTACCCCAACTTGACTCCCTGACTCATGTAAGTAATTCATATGGATGGACCTTAACCTCTAAGCCCCTGGTTAAGAGGGTTAGGAACAACATAGTGAATGCCTCCAATGAGTCCTCTCATGGCTCATATAGGCTTAATATGGCTTCATGGCTCAACCAAAGTGGTTCCATTCTACTCACATTCAATCAATCTTCATGTTTCCAAAATTTCAATTTTTGACCCCTGGGACCCCTACACCCATCAAACCTACCAAATGCCCTTATAATTACCCAAAATTTGCAAAATCACCTAAATCACCCAAAAGTCCTCAAAATCAATCCTAAACATTTTCCCCCACTCAAATTGACTATCTCCATCATAAAATACCAAAATTTCTAAAAAATACCCCCAATACCCCCCAAATTACCAAAATGCCCCTCTTGACCCAAAATTCCATAAATTCAAAAAATTCCCAAAAAATTCCAAAAAATCCTGAATATTCCCAATTGCATTTTGTCCAACTGTACCATGGGACAATTTTGTCAATTTACCCCACTTTTACCAAAACCCCCAATTTAGCCCATTTTAAACCCAAATGAACCCAATGTCAAACCTAATCACCCTAATTGGTCTCCATTTTGGTCCAATTCAGTTCTAAACTTCAATTTAATATCCCTAATATCAATCTAGACCAAATCCAAGCCCAATTTGATTGACATTTGAATCCAATTTCACTTTTGACCTTAAAGCCCAATTTGGACCCATGACCCAAACTTAGCCCAAACTAACCCAATTTAACTCCAATTGACCCCAAACCTTTTCTAAAATTTCCCTAACATCCCCACAAACAAAACACTAACATGATTTTCCCAAAATTGGAACCTAAACTCCACTCAAATCCAACCCAAAGCCAAAATGCCCACTTTTGACCTAAACCCAAACCTAACCCAAATGGGCCCCAAATCCCAAAATCAAAACCCAACCAAAGTTGAAACCTATTTGTAACACCCTCATAAAAATTTCCCAACATTAATTTCACATCAATTTCAACCCTAGCCCAACATTGGCCCAAATTAGTCCAATTTGACCTATATTGGCCCCTTTACCAAAGAAGCCCAAATCCAACCCAATTCAAACCCAAACCACCTTAAATTTATTTCAAATCACTCATGACACATCCCTAAACAAAACCCAACAATTATTTGGCCTAACCTTTTACAAAATTACCATCCATAAACTTATTTTAAAAATCTAAGGCCCACTTTCTTAGGCTTTCCTAAAAAGCCCATCCAAAATGATTTCAAAAAGCCCAAAATCCATCTTAAAGCCCACATGACAATACTCTATCATCATCCAATTGATAAAACCATCCCCTAAGTTCTAAATCCATAATGAAATAATTCCAAATCAAGCCATATGTCAAATCCCATCAAATCACCCCTAAATTACCAAAATTTCTAAAACCCTTTTTCATGAAGTTGACTTAACTTTTCCCAAGCCAAAGGTGAGCCATGAAGCCATGCATGAGCCACATGTGAGCCATGAAAGCCTTGGAAACTTCCCCATACCCAAAATGGCAAGAAGAGGGGACCCTTTAATGATCCTCTTAAGGGTGATTAACCACTCCCATGTCTCCCCTAAACCTTGCTTAAACTTAATTGTACTTGGTTGGTGACCCCTCCCCACTAATTAAGCTGACCTAAACAACTTTCTCTTCAGCCCAAACTAGCCATGGGGAGGTGCACCTAGCCCAATCCATGCATTTGACCAAACTTAGCCAAAATACACCCTTACCCCATTCCACTTTGATTCAAACCCTTTACACATGGCAGCAACCAATTGACTTCACAAACATCAAGCCCTGAGCCTCTTGACCCTGAGGGTGACCCATGCCTACCGGCCAGCCACCTGGGTCTCCGGAAAACACCACACCCGAGAGCATCAAGTGAGCACAAGCTTGGAATTATCACCTGCTGAGTTGCCCCATGCCCAATGGCCACCATGGATGTTCTTCTCCTCACGAGAGCAGCTGATCCCAAGCCCTAACTTGCCCTGGGAGGCCCTCCAGCCATGCCTACTTAAACACCACCTCTCTCGGCCATGGAGGAGGTGCTGAAAAAAATCACACAAAACTCTGCCAAAATCATTCCAGACTCTTCCCCACACCTGGAGAACTTGATCCCCACTGAAATCCCCCTGTCATTTCCTCTTTGTGAGCTCAATTTCAGAGTTGAAATTCAAGCCCAAAACCGGGACACTTCACCACGGTGAGCCAATCTCCAAATTGATTGGTCCTACACCTTCACTCGTACTAAGAGGAGAAGTTCCCCGCTGAAAGCCCCCTCTCCGAGCCACCCAGTTGCTCCAGCCTCCATGCTTTGTGATCGGCTGTGGTCACTTTTGTACCTAGGCAATTCACCAGGCCAAGGGACTTCATCTGGAGCTTGCTTGGAAGATCAAAGCTTCACTTCTCTGAGCAAAGGTATGAGCTCTCTCTTCTTCCCGAGCTTCTGGAGATTCTCCATTTCAAATGTCTTAATTTCAATGCATGTTTACCATATGGATGTGTTCGTCTCTTCAAGACGAATCCATAGAGAATAAGAACACAAAAATCCGTTGAGAATCGAGTGAGTTCTTAGGGTTTTAGTGTGGACGATCACGGGTGCACACCAGTCTTAGACGATGACCAGGAGCCGCTGGATCGCGCATGTATCGGATGGACGGCTCGGATTGCGTCGGACCAGAATATCTTACGTGAAAGGCTGGTCCCGGGACGGCTGACTCAGATGGCGGCGCCCAATCACAGCGCGACACGCACCCCTTTGGAGCTGCCGAGGTTGACGCGGCACCGCGTGGATAAGTAGGAAATTAGGGATTTTTCTTATTTATTAAATACCTAGAACTTTAAAAATGCATAACTTTGTGTAGAAAAATCCTAAAAATAAAATAAAAATACCCACTTGTTCAGTGAACAGAGGAGAATAATGTGGAAAAGAAATCAAGTCATTTCATTAAGTATTTTATTTTTAACAATTTATTTACTCTTTGCACTATTTCAATTCTCCATGCATATAGGAAATTCACCATGGCATAAGACCATAGGGCTTTTGAAGCCTCTGAACTTGGGAACATTCCCTGAATTTTCCAAGGTCAGAGGCCATCCCTATGAGAAGTTATTGATTTTTTAATTGCATGTTACTGTTTTGAATATTTTGATTCCAATAATTAGCTTGTGGGAAATAAATTCTAGAAAAATTTGGTGATGTTTCTTATGACCAGAGGAACCTAAGAAAAATAAGTTTTGAGTTAATTCATTTGGAACAACCCTAATTGGTCTAAATACCCAAAATTGACCTTTAATTAATTAGGATTAAATATACATCAAATTGACTTGAAAATAATTCTCCACTTTCCTTTAGGGTCAGGAGAGTCTCACATAAAAATTTGAAACTAATTGGACTTGATTAACCCCACCAAATGGGTTGATTAAGCCTCTGAAGCAAATGAGTAAAATTAAACTTTAAAAATTCATAACTCACAAAATACTTTTCAAAAATTCTCAAAAATGGTTTTCGAGCTTCTATGATATCAGAGGAACTTAGGAAAATTAAAATTGTAATTTTCAAAAAAAGTTGATTTTTATCATTATTTTAATATTTTTAATAATTAAAAAATAATAAAAATCATAAAAATATTAAAAATCACCAAAATGTCACATTTTGAATTCTAATCACATAGAAACAAACCAAATATTTTGTTTAAGTCCCTAGGATAAGATATTGAATTTTAAAGGCTTAATGTAATTTTTAATATTAAAAAATGTATTTTCCAACATTTTCACTAAAATAATTCTAATAAATCAAACATAAATTAGAAAAATATAAAATTTGTTTCTCTGGACTCCTTGAGTTCAGAGAGATTTAAGAAAAATATAAAATCCATTTTTCAACTTTAATTTTATTCTAAAATTAATTAATACTCCAAAAATCAAAATAATTCTAATAAATAAAATATAATTCAAAAAATCACCAAAATTGGTCCAAATCATCCTCTGGTCATTAAGAACATCCCATAATTTTCTTAAGGACAGAAACATTTTCTTGGTCATGTTATTAAATTTTCCTTGAAAACCCCTATTTTCTAATGTTTTAATTGACATGTGAGTGAGGTTACATAAAAATTTCAAGTTCATTTGAGCTTAATTTAGTGGGTTATAGAATTATTAAGCTTGAAAGGGCAAAAGGGTAATTAAAATTTTCAACCCTTAATTAAAATTTTAGGATTAATCAAAAAGGGGAGAGTAAAATATTTGATTTTAAACTGATTTTGGATGATTGAAACTTAAATGATTAAGGGTATAAATCTACTAATCATTTCAAACATAATTAAAATAAAACTTTAATTAATTAATTAATTGAAATTTTGGAAGAATAATAGAAATTGGAATTATTAATGTAGGGATATTATTTAAGAGGATATTTATTCCTTAATTTAAAAATCCCTAAATAAATCACTTCAATAATACTTGATTCTTAATTAAAAGTTGAAATAATAATCCAAATTAAAATTAAACTAAAATTAAATTAAAATTAAATTGAAATTAAATTAAATTAAACTAAAATTAAATTAAAATTAAATTGAAATTAAATTAAAATTAAATCAAATTAAATTAAAATTAAATTGAATTAAATTAAATCAAATCAAATTAAATTTAAATTAAATTAAATTAAATTAAATTAAATTAAATTAAATTAAATTAAATTAAAATTAAATTAAATTAAATTAAAACTAAATTAAATTAAAATTAAATCAAATCAAATCAAATTAAAATTAAATTAAATTAATTAAATTAAAAACATTTAATAACAAACCTAAATGAAATCATTAAGAATCAAATCTAAAATAACTTGAACACTATTCCAAACTTAAACTAACTTTTTATAATTAAGCCAAAATTAAAATTAAATCATTAAGTTTAAATCATTAAAATACTTAATAATTTGATTTGCCCTTTTAAAGCTCTTATTATTATAACTCTTAAATGAGGCATCAAGTGAAGTGTTACTTCACTTATAGGATATTCAAATGTCCTAGTTCACTAAGCAAGATAACAAAACTTAAACTCCTGGATGATTAATTCACTTGTATAATTAAATTCTCTTGGACTTAAAACAATCCTGTAGATATCGAAAAGATGTTTAAGGCTCGTCTTAAGCACTTCCTCAATATGATAGGATGTTTATAAGAACAACTGAATTTAATTGTTCATGGGTAAAGAAAGTCATCCTTAAACCAAAACACAAGAACCTAGACGTCATAGGAGATGACTAGCTATAGGATTAGGACTTTGGTAGACAACTAAAACCTTTCCCTTAGCTTTACCTAAGTACTTGTTGAAATATTTAAATGCCTTAACATGTGTTTTAAGTGCAGCCTAGGGTGACGGGAAGACCCTCCAGGTATTGCATGTTATATACAACTGTTGCATGAAAACCAAAACCTTTAGGGTAGTCCCTGAACTGAAACCAAAACTAAATTAAAAGTCACTGCAAGATAAAAATCACCACCACAACATTTCAAAATATAAAACAACTCAAAATTTAATCACAAACAGAACAACAAAACTACAATTGCAACTAAATTAAAACGTTTCGTTGAATGATCGGGAATACCTCGGATGATGCAACCCACGTGTTGCTAACGGGATTTCTCACGGTCTAAATGAAAGTGTAGAACTCAATTAGTTGAGTTTAGCAAATTCATCTGGACTAAGTGAATTCAATGAAAATAACGGTGCCGGGATGACGGAACCGTGGGATCTTAATCGGTTCTGTTTAAACAATTTTAAGATTTGTTTTAATTAAAATACTAAAACACTTGGATTTTAAGATTTTCTCTAAACCGAAACACTTTTCTCATCCCTTAATTTTCACCTTCTACAATTAAACCTTTGCAACAACAAAGATCTTGGAGCATAGTGGGCAGCACGGCCATCTTCATCAGCAAAACTCGGATCTACTTCAACTAAACATTCCTAGAATTAAACAACCAAACCATAGAATTTCGAGGTAGTTTTCCTAGTGCAACATAAATCCTCAACCCTTCTGTTAGGCATTTGCATAATAATGTTATGCAAATTAAGCCCTAACCAGTCTTAGGATTCCGAGGTAGTTGTTTGGTACGACATAAACCCTCACATCTTCAAGGCTATTTGTATGATCATGTCATACAAATATAAGTCCTAATCAATTAAAATTGGCAGGATTACAATATTAAATAAACTCCCAAATTGAAACTAAACAATAGGATAGTTTGAGAAGTTGTCAAGATTCTTCTTGGATCCTCAGCTTCTCCTACTTCTCTTTCTTTAGACTCTTAAAATAAACTGTTCAAAATTTGATCCATTCCCTATTGAAATTTTCAAAACTCAAATCCTTTGAAAACCTTAAACTTTAAAATTCTTGAGAGCAAAATCACCGATCATTATCGAGAGTTTTCTTAACTGTCTTCGGACATTTAAGATGTAATTAACTATAGGGGCTTGCCCTTATAGGGAACTTTAAGAACCCAGGTAATATAAACCCTGCTTAATTTCTTTATATTTAGTAGGGGAACTTGTCTGCTTATAAAATTGGTTCGCAGACCAAACGGACGTCACAAATCTTCTAGTTTATTCAATCGAGCCCCATCATCAAGCAGTGTGTCTATTCTTCGGGATAGATACAAGGTTTGTGATGCGGCGCTCGTTTATATAAACTATTCGGGATGTGAGATCAATTTGATTTCATATCTTAAAATTTTCAAATTTAAAATTATTTTCAAAATCAAATACTACTTTCTAAATTATATATATATTTAAATTAAATTTAAAATTTAAATTTTGCCGACAATTTCTATAGGCGACCCCTTTTTCAAAATACAACACACTAATCAAAAAATATGCCGACATACATACATCAAAGAAACCTCTTGATTATGTACACAATGATTTATGTGGCCCATCTAGAACACACGCTCATGGAGGAGGAAGATACTTCATGTCTATCATCGAAGACTACACCAGGAAGGTATGGGTCCTATCTTGAAAACAAAAGATGAAGCATTTCAACAATTTAAGGACTGGTTAACCCTCATCAAAAATAAGATGGGAGCAAAGCTGAAGCACTTGAGAACTGATAATGGCTTGGAGTATTGTTCAGAGCAGTTTGAGGATTTGTGCAGGAAGAATGGCATCACAAGGCAAAAGACAGTTCGGAAAACTCCTCAATGGAATAGCCTGGCTGAGAGTATGAACATGACTCTCCTAGAGACATTGAGGTGCATGCTACTAAATGTAGGTCAACCCAAAATTTTTGGGGTGAAGCTATGTCAATCGCCTTCTACCTTATTAACAGATGCCCATCGACAGTTATTGATATGAAGACTCTTTTGGAGATGTGCTACAGAAAGCTAGGTAACTATGATAATCCTAACTTTTTTTGATGCATTGCATATGCTCATGTTAGACAGGATAAGCTGAAAGCAAGGGCTTTGATGTGCATCTTCATCAGATATCCACTTGGAACCAAAGGTTACAAACTTTGGTGTCTAGATCAACAGAAATGCATCAACAGTAGGGATGTGACATTTGATGAGTCCAAAATGGGAAATCTGCAAAGCTATGTTACCAGGAACAGTGTCACTAAGGAGGATTCGTCAATTGAGGTAGAGTTGAAACAACAACAAACTTTGACTGATTAAAGGACAGTTCTGAACCATCAAGATGAAGTGGCAGAAGACCAGCAAGTAACGGAACCATAAAAAAGATCTGAGGGCTACAACTTAGTAAGGGACATACAAAGAAGAACTATCAGACCACTATAGAGAAATGACTATGTAAATATGATCTCTTATGCTTTGAGTGTTGCTGAAGTGATAGAAGAA
Source organism: Papilionanthe hookeriana x Papilionanthe teres (assembly GCA_022702705.1). Classification (NCBI taxonomy): domain Eukaryota; kingdom Viridiplantae; phylum Streptophyta; class Magnoliopsida; order Asparagales; family Orchidaceae; genus Papilionanthe; species Papilionanthe hookeriana x Papilionanthe teres. Next base: position 2,245,579 of record CM040427.1, read on the forward strand.
TTGAGCAGCTACAAGGAAACCTTGAAAGGCAAGGAAAAACACAAGTGGAAAGAGGCAATGGATGAGGAAATGACTTCTCCGATGAAGAACAAAACCTGGGAACTTGTGGATCGACCAATGAACAAACGCTTACTTGGTTGCAAGTGGAACTTCAAAAGGAAGGAAGGCACGCCATATATTGAAAGGATAAAGTACAAAGCCTGACTCATTGCAAAGGGATTCACACAAGTCGAAGGAATTGACTTCAACAAAATCTTCTCGCTCGTGGTGAAACACTGCTCCAATAGAATAGTCTTAGCACTAGCAGTTCAATTCAATTTGGAATTAGAGCAGCTAGATGTTAAGACTGCGTTCCTGCATGGAGAGCTCAAAGACACAATCTAAATGGATCAGTCATATGGGTACAACACACCTAAGACAAAGGACAAAGTTTGCTTACTAAAGAAGGCTTTGATTGGACTAAAACAAAGCCCAAGACAATGGTACAAATGATTTGATGAGTTAATTCTAAAGATCAGTTTTATTAGAAGCAACTATGACAGTTGTGTGTACATGAAGTGAGAAGACAGTGAAATCAGTAGGTACTTGCTCCTATATGTGGATGATATGTTAATAGCCAGCAGAAGCAAGGAGGAAGTCTAGAAGATCAAAGGTATGCTCAATTCTGAATTTGACATAAAGGACCTATGGCCTGCTACAAAGATCCTAGGGATGGAGATTACTAGAGACAAGAAAAAGGGCAGCTTATTCTTGTCTCAAAACTCATATATTCAGAAGGTTCTAACAAGGTTTATCATGCACGAGGCTAAGAAGGGTTACAACACCTATTGGTGAACACTTCAGATTGTCGAACTGTCAAGTACCAGAGACTGAAGATGAGAAAGGATAAATGGAGGGTGTCCCCTAAGCCAGTGGGGTTGGTAGCATCATGTATCGTATGGTTTGCTACAGACCAGATTTAGCCTACGCCATCAGTATTGTAAGCATGTTCATGGAAAACCCATGAGAGACTCACTGGGAAGCACTAAAATGGATCATGAGATACCTAAGAGGCACTACAGATCTAGGGCTACTCTTCAAAAGGAAGTAAGACAAAGAAGAAAAGGTAGTTGGTTACGTGGATTCTGATTATGCAAGAAGCATTGACACTAGGAAGTCATTGACGGGATTCATCTTCAATGTCTTAGATACTGCAGTTAGTTGGAAGTCTAACCTCCAATCTGTTATGGCCCTTTAAACAATTGAGGCCTAGTACATCATTGTGACTGAAGCAATCAAGGAAGCTATGTGGCTAAAGGGCATGCTGAGGAGCTTAAGATACATCAGAAGGTGATAACTGTGTTTTGCGACAACCAAAGCACCATTCACCTAACGAGAAACCAGGTCTTTCATGAACGGTCCAAGCATATAGATATAAAGCTTTATTTTGTGAGGGATGTCGTCACCAAAGGTTTAATAGTAGTGGAGAAGATACCTACTAAAGAAAATCCTGCTGATATGCTCACTAAGGTGCTACCGACATCTAAGTTCAGATACTGTCTGGATTTAGTAAACTTTACCAAGGGCTAAGGGTCCCCTCAGAGGCTAGGTGGAGGGAATCTTTACTTCGAAACTTCTCAATTGAGGGTTAAGGTAAAATGGCACTTTCGTAATGTGGTACCGCTCACCTACCACATATCACCTACCGCTCACCTTCAGCTCATCTACTGCTCATCTACCTCCCACCTACCACTTGTTGACCTCATTTTTGATGAGGTCTTCTCTTCTTCTCTTTAGTACTTAGGATCTAGCCTTCAGCTTTTCCTTCGACTATCTTAGAGGACTAGAATCGGGACCCACCTTTTAGAAATTCAAACCACTTCTTAACTCCCCGCAAACTCCACAAACTCGACTGTAGACCCCTAATCACCTAGAGGGTTGAAATCAAATGTGGAAGTTTAAAGGAAGAGTTCCTATAGGACTCTTTGGCCTTAGGACTGCCCTGGGTGGCCTGGTCTGGTGAAGGGGCTGACTTACACACACACTACACTTACACACTATACTTATACACTACACACTACACTTCCACATACCTCCTAAAACCACACCCATACCTAACTTGACCTCCTGACTCATGTAGATGATTCACATGGATGGTCCTTAACCCCTAAGCCCTTGGCTAAGAGGGTTAGGAACAACATGGTGAATGCCTCAAATGAGTCCCTTCATGGCTCATATGGGCTTGATATGGCTTCATGGCTCAACCAAAATGATTTCTTTCCACTTAAATTCACCCAATCTTCAATTTTCCAAATTTTCAATTTTCGACCCCCGGACCCTACACCCGCCAACTTTACTCAAAACCCTCGAAATTACCCAAATTTCTCAAAAATTTCCAAATTACCCAAAATTCTCCAAAATCATTCCCAAACATTTCCACATCACTTAAACTGATCATCCATACCCAAAAATACAAAAAATTCCAAGAAAACCTCCCAATACCCTCCAAATACCCAAAATACCCCCCTTGACCCAAAAATCAAAAAATTCAGAAAATTCCCCAAAAATTCCAGAAAATCCCAAATATTCCCAATTTTATTTTGTCCAACTACACCATGGGCCAATTTTGTCAATTTACCCTACTTTTGTCAAAACCCCCAATTTGACCCATTTTAACCCAAAGTGAACCCAATGTCAAACCAAACCTACCCAATTGACCCCAATTTTGGTCCAATTCAATTCTAAACTTCAAATCAATATCCCAAATACAAATCTAGACCAAATACAAGCCCAATTTTATTGACATTTGGATCCAATCTCACTTTTGGCCTTAAAGCCCAATTTGGACCCATGACCTAAATCTAACCCAAACTCACCCAATTCAACTCCAATTGACCCCAAACCTTTTCTAAATCTTCCTTAAAATTCCCACAAACAAAACACTAACATGATTTGCCCAAATTTAGACCCAAACCCCACTCAAATTCAACCCAAGGCTAAAGGGCCCATTTTTGACCTAAGCCCAAACCTAACCCAAATGAGCCCAAACCCCAAAATCAAAGCCCAACCAAAGTCAAAACCTCTTTGAAACAATCCCATAAACATTTCTCAACATTGATTTTATATCAATTTCAACCCTAGCCCAACATTAGCCCAACTTGGCCCACTTGGACCCATATAGGCCCACTTACCAAATAAACCCAAATTCAAACCAATTCAACTCCAAATCACACCAAATTGATTCCAAGCCCTTCATAGAACATCCCTAAACCAATTATGACATTTATTTGACAAAGTTCTTCACAAAATTTTTATCCAAATGCCCATCCTAAAATCAAAAGCCCATTTCCCTTAAACTTTCCTAAAAGCCCACTTCACCACATCCAAAGGCCCAAAATCTACCCTAAAGCCCACATGACATCTCCATTTGTCATCCACTTAATTAAATCCATTACCTAAGTCCTAAATTCACCATCAAATTATTCCAAATCAAGTTTCATAAAAATTTCCATCAAATTACCAAAAATTCTTAAAACCCATTTTCATGAAATTGACCAAACCTTTTCCCAAGCCAAAGGTGAGCCATGCAAGCCATGGACAAGCCACATGAAGCCATGGAAGGCTTGACATGTGATCAAGCCATTAATGGCAAAAGGAGGGGCCCCTTTCCTAATCCTCCTTAACCCCTTTTTTACCTTAAGCATGTCACACACTAAACCATGCTTAGCCACCTCAACATGGATGGAGACCACACCACTCTCCTTGGTCGACCCAATCGATCCTCTCGCCCAAAATCAGAGCCATGGGGAGGTGCACCCAACCCAAACCAATGGGTTGACCAAATTAAGGCCAAAATGACCCCCTCCCCATTCCATTTTAATTCAAACACTTTACACATGTCCAAGCCCAATCGACTTCACCATTGCCAAGCCCCGACCTCCCCGGTCAAGATGGTGACCCATGCCTCGCCGGCCAGCCGCCCGGATCGCCGGAAAACACCACACCCGAGAGCATCATGTGAGCCCAAGCTTGGAATTCTCACCGCCGAGTTGCCCCATGCCCAATGGCCACCATGGCTGTTCTTCTCCTCACTCGCAGCAAGCTGATCCCATGCCTCAACTCCCCCGGGAGGCCCTCCACCCTCTCCTATTTAAACTCCACCCCTCTCGGCCATGAGAGGAGCCGAGCACAAACCTTGCCGAAACTCTGCCAAAATTGTTCCGGACCCTTCTCCACCCTTAGAGCAGCTTGATCCCCAGGTGTCAATTTGCCTCTAATCCCCACTAACAAAATCCAATTTCCCAACCGAAATTCCACCCAAAACCGGGACACTTCTCCACAGCTGAGCCAATTCCCAAATCGATTGGTTCTACACCTTCACCAGTACCAAGGGAAGGTGTCCACCAAGCAAAGCCCCATCTCCAGGCCACCCAGGTTGCTCCAGACTCTCCAAGCTTTGTGATCGGGCTCGGTCGAAATCACATCCGGACAATTCACTGGACCGAGAGACTTCATCCGGAGCTTGCGGGATCCAATCGAAGGTGCAACAACTCTCGGATTGAAGCCACACTTCTCCGAGCAAAGATACGAGCTAATTCTTTATCCCGAGCTTCCGGAGATTCTCCATTTCAAATGCCTTAATTTCAATGCATGTTAACCGTATAGATGTGTTCGTCTCTTCAAGATGAATCCATAGAGCATAAGAACATGAAAATCCATCGAGTATCGAGTGAGATCTTAGTGGATTTAGTGTGGACGGCTCTCGGGTGAGGACGCTCGGGGACGATGAACGGATGCCGTCCATTCAATACACGCGCGGACGAACGGCTCGGATGGCGTCGGACCAGGAGACGAGACGAGAACCGCGGGGCCCGGCCGCCGACTCGGGTGGCGGCGTCGAATGGGAGCGCGACGCGTGTGCGTTCGGAGTCGCCGAGGCCGACGCGGCGCCGCGTGGATAAATAGAAAATTAGGGTATTTTTCTATTTATTTAATTCCCTAAACTTCAAAAATTCATATCTTTGTGTAGAAAAATCAGAAAAATAAAATAAAAATACCCTCTTACTCGATGAACGAGAGGAGAATAATGTGGAAAAGAAATCATTTAATTTCATCAAGTATTTTATTTTTTATAATTTATTTACTCTCTGCATTATTTTAATTCTCCATGCATGTATACAATTCACCATGGCATGAGACCATAGGGCTTTTGAAGCCTCCGAATTTGGGAACATTCCCCGAATTTTCCAAAGTCGAGGCCATCCCTATGAAAAGTTATTGATTTTTCAAATTCAGAGTTACTGTTTTGAGTATTTTAATTCCAATAAATAGCATGTTGTGAAATAAATTCTAGGAAAATTTGGTGATGTTCCTTGTGACCAGCAGGACCCTAGGAAAAATAGGTTTTGACTTAGTTCATTTAAAACAACCCTAATCGGCTTAAACACCCAAAATAGGTCTTTATTTAATTAGAGTTAACCAGGCATCAAATTGACTTGAAGTCAATTCTCCACTGACCTTTAGGATCAGAGGAATCCACCATAAAAGTTTGAGGTCAATTGACTTGGTTAGCCCCACTAATTGGGTTGATTAAGCCACTTAGCCATTTTAAACTTTAAAAATTCATAACTTTTAAAATACCTTTCAAAAATTCACCAAATTGGTTTTGGAGCCTCTCCGATATCAGGGGAACCTAAGAAAATTAAAATTTCAATTTTCTAAAAAAGTTGATTTTTAATAATATTTTAATATTTTTAATAATTAAAAAATAATAAAAATCACAAAAATAATAAAATTCACCAAAATGTCACATTTTAAATTTTAATCACTTAGGAACAAACCCCATATTTTTCTTAGGTCTATTTTATGAGATATTAAATTTTAAAGCCCTAGGGTAATTTTAAAAATTAAAAAAATGTATTTTCTAGCATTTTCACTAAAATAATTATAATAAATCATAGAAAAATCAAAAAATTACAAAATTTGCTTCTCTGATTTCCTTGATATCAGAGAGATTTTTGAAAAATATAAAATCCATTTTTCAACATTTATTTTATTTTTAAAGTAATTAATACTCCAGAACTTAAAATAATTATAATAAAAATAACATAATTCAAAAAATCACCAAAATTGGTCCAAGTGGTTCTCTGGTCATTAGGAATGTCCCCTAATTTTCTTAAGGACAGAAACTTTCCTTTGGTCATGTTATTAAATTTTCCTTGGAAATCTCTATTTTTCACTAAAAATAATTATATAAATAAATTAAATACAGAAAAATCACATTTTCTCCTCTCATGTCTTTATTGACATATGAGTGAAGTCATATAAAAATTTCAAGTTCATTTGAGTTCAATTTAGTGAGTTATGAAATTATTAATCTTAAAGGGTAAAGTGGTAATTAAATTTTTTAACCCTTAATTTAAACTTTAGGTTTAATAAAAAATTAACAAGTAAAATATTTGATCCTAATCTGATTTGGATGATTGAAATTCAAATAATTAAAGGGTAGAAACCCATTAAACAATTTTAAAATGATTAAACTTTAATTAAGTAATTGATTAAATTTGGAAGAATAATAAAATTGGAATTATTAAAATAGGGATATTATTAGGAAGAGATTTATTCTTTAATTTAAAAATCCCTAAATTAATTATCTCATTAATATTCAATTCTTAATTAAAATGATAACTCAAATTTAAAATATTAAAAGACTTAATCATTAAACTAAATTTAAATTATTAAGCTCTTTTAAAAAAAATTTCAATTAAAATTAAATAAAATTAAATTAAAATTAAATTAAATCAAATTAAATTAAATTAAAAAAAATTAAATTAAATTAAATCAAATTAAATTAAATTAAACAAATTAAATTAAATTAAATTAAATTAAATCAAATTAAATTAAATTAAATTAAACTAAATTAAATTAAATCAAATTAAATCAAACTAAATTAAATTAAATTAAATTAAATCAAATTAAATTAAATTAAATAATTAAATTAAATTAAATTAAATCAAATCAAATTAAATTAAAATTAAATCAAATCAAATTATTTAAACATCAAATCAAATTAAATTGAACTATATTGAATTAAATTAAATTAAAACTCAATTAAATTAAATTAAATTAAATTAAATTAAATTAAATTAAATATAACATCACCTGAGACATAAAGAATTCAAAATAAATCTAAAATAACTTGAATACTATTCCAAATTTAAACTCATTAATGGAAATTAAACTAAATCACAAACCATTTGAACACCAATTTACCCTCAAAAGCTTTAGTTATCATAACTCCTAAATAGGACATTAAATGAAATGTTACTTCACTTATAGGATATTCAAATGTCCTAGTTCACCGAGTAAGTCAACAAAACTTGAATCCCGGACGATTAATTCATTTATATAATCGAATTCATTTGGACTTAAAACAATTCTAGCAATATTGAAAAGATGTTTAAGATTTGTCTTAAGCACTTCCTCGATACGATAGAATGTTTATAAGAACAATTGAATTTAATTATTCTTTAATGAAGAAAATCGTCCTTAAACAAAAAAAATACAAAGAACCTATACGTCATAGGAGATGACTAGCTATAGGATTAGGAATTTGGTAGAAAACCATAACCTTTCCCTTAGCTTTACCTAGGAACTTGCTTAAATATTCTAATTGTGTTTTAAGTGTAGCTTGGGATGACGGGAAGACCCTCCAGTACGCTTTTATTTTATTGCAATTTACTTTCTCGCAATTTACATTGTTGCAATTTACTTTATTGCAAATGCACTTTACTTTTCTTGCATGATAAGACAACTGTTGCATGAAAACCCACACCTTTAGGATAGCCCCTAAAACTGAAACCAAAACTAAATTAAAAGTCATTGCAAGATAAAATTCACCGTCACAACATTTCAAAATATAAAACAACTCAAAATTTAATCACAAACAAAACATAAAACTACAATTGCAACTAAATTAAAACGTCCTGTTGGATGATCGGGAATACCTCGGATGATGTAACCTACGTGTTGCTAACGGGATTTCCCACTGGTCTAAATGAAAGTGTGGAACTCATTCAGTTGAGTTTACCAAATTCATCTGAACTAAGTGAATCCGATAAAAATAATGATGCCGGAAGGATGGAACCGTGGGATCTTAACCGGTGTCGTTATAATCAACTTTAAGATTTGTTTTAATCAAAACACAAAAAACACTTGGAAAATTAAGACTTCTCTAAACCAAAACACTTTTCTCATCTCCTCGATTTATGATTTCTAAAACTGAACCTCTGCAACAATAAGGAGCTCGGAGCATGAGTGGGCAACGACGGCCATCGTCGTCAGCAAAACTTGAACCTACTTCAGCAGAACTTTCCTAGAATTAAATAACCAAGCCATAGGATTTCGAGGTAGTTTGCCTAGTGCAACATAAATCCTCAACCTTTTGTTAGGCATTTGCCTTGCAAATTAAGCCCTAACCGGACTTAGGATTCCGAGGTAGTCGTCTGATACGACATAAACCCTCACATCTTCAAGGCTATTTGTATGATTCTATCATATAAATATAAGTCCTAATTAATTAAAATTGACAAAATCAAAACATTTAAATAAACATTAGGATTTTCCTAAATTTAAGCCAAACAATAGGATAGTCGGAAATTACCGAAGTTCACTTCGAATCAGTGATTTCTCCTACTTTTCTTCCTTTGGATTCACAAAACAAAATGTTCCAAGTTTGATCCATTCCCTATTGAAATTCCAAAATTCAATCCCTTGAAAACTTAAACTTTGAAATCCTTGAGAGCAGAATTATTGATTATTATCGAGAGTTTTCTTAGGTGATTCTCATTACTTAAGATGTAATTAACTATAGGGGCTTGCCCTTATAGGGAATTTTAAAGAACCCAGTAATATAAACCCCGTTTAATGTTTTCATATTAAGCGAGGGAATTTTGTCGGCTTATAAAATTGGTTCGCGGACCAAACGGATGTCACAAATCTTCTAGTTTATTTAATCGAGCCCCACCGTCAAGCGAGTGTGTCTATCCTTAGGGATAGATACACGGTTTGTGGTGCGGTGCTCGTTTATATAAACTATTTGGCATGTGAGATCGGTTTAGTCTCATATCTTAAAACCTTCAAATTTGAAATTATTTTCAAAATCAAATACTACTTTTCAAATTATTTATTTTAATTAAATTAAAAATTCGCCGACAGCTTCTGTTAGGCGACCCCCCTTTTCAAAATAAAACACAACCTAAAAAATATGCCGACACCACTCTCTTGGTTTGTATAAATAGAGAGGGTGTGAGGCATAAGAGAGCAAGGGAAGAGGTCTTAAGCTACCACAAAGGAGGAGAGAATAGCGAGAGAGCTAGAGAGGAGGAGAGCATCTTGAGGCCTTGTATCAAGGTGTTGCTTGAGAGGGAGGCTATACAAGGAAGATGAGGGCTCATCTCCATGTATAACTATGTATTCTCCATTTCTTTTGCCTTAGTGAACTATTTGATTGATTCCCTCCCGTGGACGTAGATCCAGTTGGATCGAACCACGTAAATGATCTGTGTTTGCTTGTGTTCTTTGCGATTCATTTCTATACCAGGAAGTACATATCTCACAACAATTCCTCTATTAAAAGTGAAAGATGAAAATGAAACTTCTAAATAATTTATATAGTTCTCCAATAACGAAGTTGAAACTCACAAATCCCATAGATTATTTACAATGACATGAAGTGGCATCTACCTTTCTCAAATATGAAACACAAACCTTACAAACAAAAATATAAACTATAGGAAGGTGCTTAAAGTTTTAATAATTCTAAAAATATTAGTGCCTTGAATATAAGCATAAAACTACTCCTCAAGTTTGTCTTGATCATTTTCTTGTAAGTAAAAAATAAAAATAGTTACTTATAATTAAAATTTTAATTATTTAAAAATTCACTCACCAAATGTTAACCACCAAGTAGTCAGTGTTGCTCTTGTTGCTGCTTTCACCTAAAATTGGCCTTAAGGCCATTAAGCCATTATTCGCCAAATTCAAAGCAACACAAAGTCAAATCCACCATCCCAAGCCAAGCTATCACAACGTTATTTTTGCTCAATTTCAAGCGCAAGATCCCTCTGAATTTATTCAACCATATCAAGCTAACCATGAAATATTTCTTGAGCCTAAATCAAGCAAGATCCACGCCAACTCCAAGCCACTCAAAAACATCATCCATGATCAACAATTATTAACAACTACATCCACATGTGTTTTAGTCTTATTGGCAACCTCCTCCAACCATTCTAGTTGATTTAACCACCCAAGGAGGCTAACTCAACCTCAGCCCAAACCACCAAGCTTCCCTTGCAAGCCAACTACTTCTCCATGACAGTCTCACATTGCTAGCCCACATATACAATTTTGTATTTTAACCCTTTATTCCCTAAACTTTGTTTAAAACAGATAACTAAACCTTTAAATTTTCAAGATATGTTGGATTAAACATTCGGAATGAGGTGATTCAATTGAATTTTAGATTGGATGATTAAAATGTAACAAAGGTAGATTTGCAATTATAATATTGTTGAGAATTCAATTTTATAAAATTCTTGAAATATCCAATTTGTTAAAATTTACATGAAAATCATTTTATTCATTAATTTTATCATTTTATGAATTTTTGAGATATTCATAAAGTAAAATTAAATAAGATTTGGTTAAAATGGATAAAATTGGCAAAATTGCAAATCTACTCTAAGGAAAAAATTTTGTTATTTGTAAATCTTAAAATCATCAAAATCTGATTGGAAAAAGCTCCAAGTAATAAAAAAAATTGAAAGTCTAGTAAAATTCTCATAAAAAAATGTAAGAATAGGTAAATTTGTAATTTTCCTAAAATTATAAATTTACACTTCTTGATTTTTAAACTTTTAAATACAGAGATTAAAAAATAATTAAAGTTGTTGGATTTTATTCTATATGATTAATATTTAACAAATGAAAAATTTAGTAAGATTCAAAATAAGAAAATGTAAAGGAAGATAAATTTGCAATTTCATCAAAATTGCAAATTTACCCATTTATACTTTTAACCCTTGAACTTGAATAAGTAAATGCTAAAAATTGAACAATATCATCTAAAATGAAGAATAATCATTTCAACAATAAAGATATAGTAAATCTAAAAAAAATTAAAGGTAACTAAAAGCGTATTTTTATTTTTTTAAAATTACAAATATACCTCCTTACTTTCAAACAACCAAAATGAATTTTCGAAGACTTAAAATTTTTGAAACCTGATTGAAATCAATAATGAAGATTCAAAAAGTAAATAAGTCTTAAAACTTGATGAGTTTAAAGGTGAATTTGGTTGTATTTGTTAATTTCTCCAAATTTACAAAAATGCACTTTCACTATTTTAACTCAACCAAAAAATGATAATAATGGTAAATGTCGCACAACTAAAAGTAACTTTGAAATTAAAATAAAGTAATTTGAGTCAAATGTTCCAATTTACAAATATAACCTTTCCTACTAACAATAGGATTTTCAAGAAAAATGAAAATTAAAAAAGATTTTCCCAAACAGTTATTTTGAATAAAGAGGAATTCAAATATACCAAAATATTTTCCATTTATTAATTTCCAATAATAAACTCATTAATAAATTCAAAAAATTATAGAAAATTTGAAAAGAATGTAATAAAACTTGAAAATTTTTTAGGTTATTTGAAATCTTATTCGAAACATATCTAGAAAAATTCAAAGACTTTAGAGGTGATTTTGATTTATTATAATATTTCGATTAAAAATACAATAAAAAATAAAATAATTATAACATATGAGGAAAAATTCAAAATTTATAAAATTTTAACAGAATAATTTTGAACATAATATCAATCTCCAAAAATAAATTCAAGTCAATTTAAATTCATTCATGTCAAAATTTTGAAAAGACTAAAAATCTTTAAATTAAAACCAATTTATTTCATGATTTTTTTAAAATCCTAAAAATTCCAGAAATTATTATAATTTAATTTATAAAGTCTATAATCACTTTTTTAGTGGTTTATAGCATATTATAAGTATAAAAAACATTTAATCAAGCATAAAGAAGGATTTAATTCACAATTTCAAATAAAACCCCAATAAATTTTATAAAATAAAAAAAAACTAATAAAATCCAAATTGTTCAAAGTAAAAGAATTTCATCAATTAAAATTGAAATTAACAAATGAAATTTAGGAAACTTGACCAATAACCCATTTTTTGGGCTCTTTTAACTTTCTTTGCTCACTATCTTTAGACGTCATATGACATTAACCCTTATTTTAGAATCAAGCCGTGGTGAGGTCCATCTTGGTTTGATGTTTATTGTGTTGAGCATATTAGAAATAGTTGCTTATGGTGGATTTTCTTTGCAAGACTGAATATTTATGAAGAGTGAATACTTTTTTTTTGTTTTAATTCTCCTTCCATTGCTTGCTAATTTAGGATGCTTTTTTCTTCTTACATGTAACCCAAGTTTTTCATAGTACTCCTAAGGCGTGCTCATTTTATTTTGCAGTGTTGCTGTAGTAACCTACGGTGTTTTAGTAAACCTACATTTGTGATAGTAAAAATACATTTCTTTTCTTGTTGGGTCTTTTCCTTTTCTATGTTTAGGTTGCCCGTCATTATTGGCCAACTATAGACATCAAAATCATCCAAGGAAGGATGAAAAGAAAATCAAAAGGATGAACTTGATATGCCCACGGTAGTTTTTCTGCACGTTTAATGTCAATATGTATGTGCACACACTAGAGGTTCTACGTAAGTATATGTATTGTTCAAGTAATACAAGGCTCTAGTAAGGTCCCGCTTATAAACCCCACAGGAAAACAAGGTAAAGGGTCCGTAGTTAAAGTTCTAGTCTACTAATAAAAGTCCTTATTTTGGAAGGCCGATTTAAGTGACTTTTCTAACAAATATCCTAAATGTAAGTCTTAAGTTTAAAACAACTAATAACTACTCCAAAATGAAAAAAGATAACTTTAAAGATAACCCTTTTTGGATGAAATTAGGGATTTTAGTTCAGGGCTAACATCTCGCTTTAGTCTCCAAAAAACTGGACCAAATTAGGGATTTTAGTTGGTCACCCTAAAATCTCCAACACTACGCCCATCAAAGTTTATTTTCTTATTTATTTGCACTTAACCCATGGCATTCTCATTAAAGAAATAATATGTGATTCCTCTTTTTTTAGAATTATAACCGCCCTCTCAGGTCTCAATGCAATTACAATGAATTTTAACACTACAACAGAACCTTATTGTAATTTAAATGAATTTTAGGTAAAAACCATCACATTTATAATTAAAGCCTCTTCTAACATGCATCCAAAATCCTAAAAATGAATCCTACTCATTGAAAAATAAAAGTGAAATAAAAATAATGGCATAATCTTCTCAAGACACTATTTCCAAGTAAGAAGAAAGAGTAAGAAAAACTACTCACAAAGCACTATAGGTCGCTAAAGCTTTGAAGTTATTGATTTAATTTAAGTATATATAAAATTTTTGGAAAATATCATTTTAATTTTAAAATATGAAATCAAACTGATCTCATATATGCAATAGTCTAAATAATCAAGCATTACACCACAAGCCATGTATTTATCCTGAAAAATGAATACATTGCTTGGCGTTTCGCTTAATCAAATAAACTAAAGAATCCATTACATCCCTTTGTTCTGTGAACCATTTATTTTGACCAAAAAATTCACTTACCTAGTATAAAACAACTAGATAGGTTTTATATTAATCTAGGGTCTTAAATTTCTTATAAGGGAAAGCCCCTGTAGTTAATTACATTTTAAATGACCAAAGTCACTTAAGAACACTCTCGATATAGACCATGAAATATTATTTTCATGAGTTCCAAAAGGTAAGATCTTGAAGAAAATGTGGTAATAGGAAATTCAATAGGTAAGTGGCTCAAGTTTGGAACAGTTATTATATGAATCTAAAAAAAGAAAGCTAAGGGTGATATTGATCCAAGAAGAATCTTAGTATCCTTCCAAACATATCCTATGGTTTAGCTTCAATTTGAAGTAATTATTTGATGTTTCAACTTGCCAATTTTATTATTTAGGGCTTACATTCAATTGATATTGATCATGTGAATAACATAGAAGATAGGGTGACCAACTAAATTTGGAGTTGGGCTTGTAGTGTTTAAAAGTGTTTAATGTTGATCATATTTCATTTTCAAAATCTCATTAAGTCAAATTCAGATTAAGCCTAATTCATTACTAAGCCTTTAAGACTTAATGGGTGACTTTATAATTTTAGGAAATGTTGAGTTATGTGGTCTTAATTCTTATCAAAATATTGAAGTATCATTAAACTATTGACTAGGGATTCTAAATTGGTGAATTATTATCTTCCAAAGTTAACCTGAAGTTAAACCCCTCACCTTAGAATCATCTAACTTTAATTATCTTTGAAATTTCCTTAATTTCTTAATTTTATCCTTAATATAGAGAAGTGTGAGATTGCTTTCTACCATTAAGTCCCTTGTGTTTCAATCATTTAGATATGTCAATTATGATCATTTGTTATCCATTTCCCTTTGGTTTGGCCTAAATATTTAATTATGGATTAAATTTCAAATTACTATTTTGCCCTTATAAGGCCAATCACTTCATAATTCATTATGTTTAACTCAAATAACTTAACAATTTTTATGTTACCCCACCCATGGGTCAACTAAAATATTAGAGAAGAAAATGTGATTCTTCTGATTTTAATTAAATTTTTATAATTATTTATTGTAAAATAGGGATTTTCAAAGTAAATTCAATAACATAGCCAAATTAAAGAATCTATCCTTAAAAAAATTAGAAAAGGTTTATGTAGGTTAGAGGACCACTTAGACCAATTTTCATGATTTTTTGAGTTCTAATTTAATTATTTGAATAATTTATTTTTTTAGTATTAATTAAATATAAAATATTATTTAAGTGGAAAATTAAGTTTTATATTTTTTTAAATCTCTCTGAGTTCAGGGAATCAAAAGAAACTAATCTCATATTTTTTATTTATATTTTAATTATTTGAATAATTTCAACGAAAAATAAAAGAAAATTCACTTTAAGCCTTTAAAAATTATTTTAAGCCTTTAAAAATTAATAACTTCACATAGAAATTATGAAAATTAATTTAATTTCTCTCAAGTGACCAAATGTAACATTTTAGCGTGTTATAATATTTTTTTTAATTTTTTGAATTTTTAATTATTTTTATATTATTTAAATATTAAAGTATAGCTTAAAAATGAATATTTCTTTTAATTCTTATTTTATTTTTCATAGACTCCTCTGGTCACATAGAACTCCTAAAACTAATTTCATAAATTTATACTTATATTTTTAATATTATAATTATTTTAATTCTAAAATTGTCATTTCATTTAGAAAATCCATTTTAGTGGTCAAATTAGTTCCAATTGACTTCAAATTTTTATGAGAAGTTCCACTGATCATTATTCATAGTGGAGAATCATTTTTATGCATTTTACATTTATATTTTAACCATTTTAATTTTCATTCATTTTAGGGGTTTAATTACAATTAATGGCATTATTAATGAGTTAAATCACTTTTACATTTTTCTTAGGGTCCTCTAACCACAATGAACCTAATAAAATAAGTTTTATATTTTTCTGATTAATATTTTAATTGTTATAATTTTTATACCAAAATAGAGGGGCTTAGCTTAGTAGCTAGAGATGCCCCTTGACTTTGAAAAATCAAGGAATATCCCTAACGGGAGAGCCCTCAAGCCCTCCAAAACCTTATGCTATCGTGAAATGTTTGGAGTTATGGTCTAAGTATGATTTTCTATATTTAATTATTTAAAAATAAAAAGTACATCAAGAGGACTCAAATTTATTTCCACTTTGTTCTCCTTTGTTTACTGAGCATGAGGGTATTTTTATTTTATTTTTTGGATTTTTTTACACCAAGTTAAGCATTTTCAAATTTAGATTGATTTAATTAAATACAATAATCCTTATTTTTCTATTTATCCACCGCAGTGCCACGCAATCATAGGTAGTTCCGAATTCCGCATGTAGCTTTATCATTCAATGCTGCCATCTGACATGAGAACCACGCATCTCACACTTTATGCACTGCTCCTCCGTCCAGCAAAATCAGAGCCATCCGTTGAATACACACGTGATCAGACGACATCCATTCATCATCCTCAACTGGTTCAACCCGCAAACTGACCACCTTCTAACCCTAAGATCTCAAGCTAGACTCAACTAAATCAGTTTGAGTTTTAGTTCCTATAGACTCAGCTGACCTAGACGAACCTATCTATACGGCTTATATAGTATCAAATCCAGTGTACACACATGTAGAAACAGAATAAGCTAGGGCTAAGGTGAGAGCTCAATACCTTTGTCTCAGAGGTGAGGCCTAAATCACATTGGTTCTACACATTCGTTGTGACCTCGCAAAGCTTCTGCAAGCACCAATTTGAGCTCTAGTTAGGTCTGTACCAAAACTTGATTAGAGGGAGATTTCAGGTCTGAGGAAAGTCTGGTTAGTGAGGCTATGTGATGGGGGTTATGTGGGGAATCTTCTTCATTTTTGTCTTGTGATTGTGAGGAGCAAATCAATTTAAAGTTTGAAGAAGTGTGGAGCTGTGGTGGATTGTGTCCTGGTTTTGACTAAAACACTCAGTGGGTAAATTTGCTATGGACAGTGAGGATTAGGGTTGGAGAATAGTGGGATTGCATTTAGGAGGGCTATAAGAAGCTTTAAGAGCAGTTGGAAAAAGTTTCCCCTAGGTTTTGTGTGTCATCTTTTTTTTTCACCGTAAGTGATGGTAGTTTAAATAGAGGAGCATAGAATGGCTGCCATAGCTTGGATTTGGGTGTGCTTAGCTGCTAAGATGGAAAACTAAAAGGCAGCATTGATTAATTGAGTTTAGACATCTTAGATGGGTGAGTTTAGGCTTTGTCCATGAGATTTTTCTATCATTTATTGCTCCTCCGGGGAATCAAGACCTAGATGGTCAGGTGAGCCAATGGGCAAGCCAATAAGGTGATTAACTTGAGTGATGATGGATTTAGGTAAGAGATGTTCATGGTTTAACCAACAATGGGAAGAGATCCCCTAATTTAGGGGAGCCTTGTTCCATGAACAGAGTAGGTTAGGCTAAGTGGATCTAGGGTGGTTCCTATTGTCCACTTGATGGCTGTAGGTTGGCTACAATTGGGAGACATTTGGGTCTTGGTTCAATTTTGGAGACTTTTGGTTCAAGTTGGGCTAGGTTAGGTTTGAGCTTGATTGGGTCCAATTAATTGTTCAAATTAGTGTGTATGATTGCCAAAAAGATTTTAGAAGAGGATTGGAGTGATTTTGAATTGATTTGGTGGAATTTAGGCATTTGGTCAATTTTGGGCATCTTGGGCTAGACTTGGGTTTGGCTATGCTAGGCTAGGGTTTGGATAGGGTTCAATTAATGGTTCTATTTTATGTATAAGAATGTAATGAAGTGTTTTGGATAGAAATTTTTTAGAAATTTTGTGGTTAGGGCATTCAATTTGGTGACATTTGGGCATATGGCACATTCAGGATAAATTTGGGGATTTTGACTTGGGTTTGATTTGGGTGAGGCTTGGGTTTAAACTAGGGTCAATTGGTGGTCAAATTTGGTTTAGGGGAATGTCATGAAGGGTTTAGAATTCAATTTTGGGGAAATTGACTTAGCTAGGAGGTTCAATTTAGGGGATTTGGATCAATTGGATAAAATTGGAGATTTTTTGATTGGGTTAGAAATTGGGTCAAATTAGACTTGGATTTGGTTTAGATTGAGTTTTGGCATGATGAATTTGAGATTAAGAATGAAATTGGGGAAGATTGGTGTCAATTTGGTGGACATTGGAGGTGATTTGGGCATTTTGGGCCTTAAGGCGCAATTCGGGGCTTTTGGTCAATTTAGGTCAACTTGTCAAATTAGGCTCATGGGAGCGATTCAAATGGTTTTAGGAATATTTTGGAGGATTTTGGGAATTTTTGGGGATTTTGGAAATTTTTGGATTTTGAGGTGCATTTTGGTAATTTTGGATATTTGGAGGTATTTTGGGAATTCTGGTCAATTTGGAGTATTTTGGGGGTATTTGAGTGGTGAGGGATAATTTGAAGTGTTTTTTGGATAAAATTGGGTAATTTGTGAAATTTTGAGATTTTTGGTCAAATTTAGGGTTTAGGGGTAATTTGGTAATTTGGGGGGAAGTTTAGGGGTCAAAGAGTTAAAGTTAGGATTTCTGGTAAAATTGGGGTTAATGCAAGGATGCCAACCTTCTTGGCCATGGACTAAGGGAACTCTCCTTTTGTATCATCCATGTGTTGGTTCTAGCCAAACCCTAGCTTAGGGCTAAGAGCTTGAGGAACCACCCACATGAGTTTCCAAAGAGTAGGGGATCAAGTTTGAGGAAGTTTGGATTAGAGTTTGAGGTAGTGAATGAAAGTGTGGAGTTTAGGTGTGTGTGTGTGTGTGTGCCTGACCCAAACCAAACCACTCAGGGTGAGTCCTAAGGCTTGAACATCCTAAGGGGGAGGGTTCCATCACTAGTCTTTTAAGAAAGTCACTAAGAAAGTCCTATGGCTAGATCCCAGGCTACCTAAAGAAAGTCTACAACTCAACAAAAGTGAGGTTAACAAATGGACCCCCAATAAGTGTGGTGTGCCAAACAAGCACATAACACATATTGGTGTTGACCCACGAGATCAATAAAAACCTACACAACTGTCTAAGTTAGCACACTCAAAACAAGACGTAGAAATTAAAGAGAAAGTTTCCACTAGGATTATCTTTCTTAAACCCTCAAACCCTAGAACTCTCGCTAGGGAAAGTATGTAGAATACCTTCATCGTGAAACTATGAATTTCAAGCCTCCACATTTTGAAGGGGATCTGATTCGATTTGATTTAAAATTTGACTTGAAATTTTATTTCAGATTTGGATTTTGGATTTTAATTTGAATTTTGATCTTGAGCTTCAATTGAAATTTGATTTTGAGCTTCAATTTGAATGTTTAATTATCGATTGTTGGAATTTTAGAGTTCATGGAATTTTGAATTTGAATTTGTGAACTTTCGAATTTGATTTGAGAATTTAATTTCATGGGAATTTGTGAGTTTAAGTGAGTATAGAGAGGTGAGTCGAAATTTAGGTACCGATCTTGACAGATGGGAGCCAAAATTCAGGTATCGATCTCGAAGGATGAGAACTGGAATTTCGGCAACAGCTTTTGGAATGAGAATCGAAATTTTGGTACCGATATCTGAATTTTGTGGATGTGAAAAATTTCTTGAATAGAAAGTGGGAAATTTAGGAAATTTCATGGAATCGGACGACCTTGCACCGAACTTGGAATTTCTTGGATGGTGGAAAATATCTCAGATAGGAGCAAAAATTTAGCGAATTTGAAGGAATCAAATGACCATGCACTGACCTTGGAGTTTCATGGATGGTTGAAAATTTCTTAGATAGGAAGAGGAAATTTAGGAAATTTGATTGAATCAGGCGACCTTGCACCGACCCTGGAGATTTGAATGTAGGATTTATGGAGAATTTGAATGTAGGATTTATGGAGAATTTCAATGTAGGATTTTTGAAGAATTTGAATGTAGGATTTATGAAGAATTTGAATGAAGAACTTAGATTTGTGAAACGAGTGAGGAACTCGAAATTGCAGAACTTCTTTTTCTTTTCTTTTTCATAATTTCACTTTTCTTTTCTTAGGAGAATTTTTAATTTTAATTTTATTCCTTTTGTTTTATTTTCTTTATTTTCTCTTTTTCTGTTTTCAATTTCTTATTTTTAATTTTTGACTTCTTATTTATTTTCCAATTTTTTTTTTATATCATTCATTGATTGTTATGATTTAGGACTTGTATACGGTCTTGCAACTTTTCATCCATAGCGAATTATTAGTACAAACTGCAACGGAAGAAACAAGCTCATTGTTGATCTTGATTTAAAAATGTAGTACAACTGATATCATGTGATGCAAGGCATCCAAAATGTCTGCATTACATCTGAGTAAAAACTGAAATATCATGCCATATGCTATCTACCTGTACAAAAGTACCAAATGTCTATCCTCTGAGGTCACCCTATGAATGAGCTAGCCTCCTAAGATGCGCTCCATGAAAAAAAGTCCCCCTGCGTATGCTTAGAGGTACAACTATGTCACAGATCCAATGGTTGAAGACCCTCCAAGTATGGGAGGGCTCATATCCATATGGTGTATTATCTTCATTCATTCTACAGAAGGTAACTGAAACTCTGTGACATGCCACTCCGGGTATGCAGTTTTTCAACAAGTCTGCTCCATTTATTTTTAATATCATAACTTATTCGTCTGGTAGTGGGATCTTGACATAACCTCTGAATTCTCTAGGACCAACAATTTGAACTTCTTTTTTGAGCAAAATATTGCTCTCACTCATGAATGAGGCTGTGCAGAAAGGTCTAACAAAGTCATGGTGATCAATATGAGGAAGAATGCAGTCTCCCTCCTAGTTCATATTAATTATGCAACTTTTTGGAATGTAGTCCGTTGGCAGAATGTAACACTCCACCATCCACTTGACCATTTTCTTTATTTCGAATGGAATCAGATCCACTTCATCATTTTGTAAGATTCATGGTTGATTTCCTTGTCGATCTTTTGCAAAGTTATAACAAAAATCAGACTAGATCCTTATTCTACCTTTTCCTCTTTTCCACTTTGTCGACTCTAAAAACATCTTCTCCATTAAGCGGTCGGCTCTGCTCATGTCTCAGAGGGTGAAAACACAATCCAGAATCTTACTTTCATCACTTTTCAAGAAAACTTTAGTGTATAGCTCGTGGCCTTCCAGGATATTGACAAATCTTCCTTAAATTTCTTTGTTATGCTCGAATTCTTTCTTCCTGACATAGCGTATATTTGCCATTGTGTAATCTGAAATTACTTTCTGCTGTTGTGGCTGAACATATTCTAGTATGTATGACTCTACATCCAGGTGCTCTCCGCTCCTTAGTAGCATCGAGAAGCAACATATGCCTCGAATTTCCCATACTCCTCTAGATGTACGAAATTATTGGCTGGACATTCTGAGAACGATCCGGTGGATAACGGTACGTCTGGGTAATCCCGAGATGCAAGTCGGACACTGATCCTAACACACGAATACAGGTTTATTTTTATTTGCGGTAATAAAATTATAATTATATTTATGATTTAATATTTTTTTCTTTATAACGACACCAAAAACTTGATTCCAATATAATTAAGAATACAACAGTTATATTTAAATTCAGAGATTCTACACAAGTATACGTATTGTTATCAAGTAATATTAGACTTTCTGATTATGACCCTAAATATCAATCCCACGGGGAAAAATTTTGGATATTTAAACGATAAAAAGGGTTTAGGTCACAAAATCTATTTAGAAAAATACACTTACTTAAACAGTTTTATATAGTAGAAAATTTGAAAATTCGATTCTTTTTTGTATTTTCTTAAATTATGAAATAAAGTAAACAATTAATTAATTATAACAAGATATTTGTAAGATTAAAGAAGTATAGATGAAAATATATTTTTCCTTATCATGAATAAGTAATAAGTACAATAGTTGTGTTGTGGAAGTATTCAAGATGTGCTGTGCCAAATAGAAACAATAATATTCTTTACCCTTACTAGAGATGCTATAAAGAACATTGGTTAGTTTAAAGTCTGAATAGTTTTGAAGACAGGTTAGTAGGGAGGATACTAGCTCTTACTCTAGAGTTCCATGTTCTCTCTCCATCTGAGGGCTAACATCTCACATCAAAACCTAAACCAATAAACCAAATTGGGGGCTTTATTCATTCACCCTAAAGTTCATTAATTCTACACTCATCAAAGTATATTTCATTATTTATTTGCACAAAATTATATGAATTACTTTCTCATCAATATAATCTCTTGTGATTTCTACCTATTGCTGATTGAGAGAATTAACACGATCTTACATGTTCTTGTTGGCATCAATTTTTGATTTAACAAGCGTAGGAGAACCGTTCGAGTGTTATGGAAACTTGCTTGATGCATGTGTTGACTGTCGTAGCTCCGGACATCTATTTGAGACCTTTTAACACATGTTGAGGGGCACGCAGCCATGATCATTCTTCTAGGAATTAGCTTTCTCTTAGGCAAACGCCAGTCGACATTTGGTTCGTCGGACAACGTCGATCGAGCCAATGAATATTGTTTGTCGCGTCGCGCACTAAATTAACTCAATTTGACCTGATCATCAGCAAAGTCATCCAAATGACCTCGAATAACAAAACAAACCACGCGAGTGTGTCCGTGACGTCAATATTACCTATGGAGGACGTCCATTTCGCTATGGCTTCGCAGGCGGGGTGAAAATATACAAATTATCACTTTTTGACCTGATAGACAGAAAGTCGCCTGAACAACTCCGGGTGGTGAAAAAGATCATGTGAGTGTGTCCGGGACGCCGATATTACCTAGGGAGGGTACCCATGTCACTTCTTCCTCGTGCACGGGCTAAAAATGAACAAATTAGCGTTTTATACCTGAATCATTTAAAAAGTTGTTTGAACGGCCCCAAACGACTTTGAATGGTGAAACGAATTGCACGACTGTGTCCGGAACATCAATTTCACTTAGGAGGTGATTATTTGACCACAACGCCATGTTCGGATGAATAATTCATGAACAATAATAATAATAATATTATTATTATTATTGCTATTATAATATATGTATATATATATATATAATAAATAAAATATAAAAATATCTTATCTAAACCTCACATATGAAGAATGTGAGATGGCTGATTTCCCTCTCTCCAGCACATGCTCACTCAATTAAAACAAAAAATATATAAAATGATGACATGTTAATAAAGAAGTAAAAAAGAAAAAAAAGAGGTTAATTCTATCCTAATAGCCCCATGCGTTTGTATCTTAATGGAATCATATCTTATTAAAAAATAATAATAATAACATGCGCACGCAACTCTTATGACATCTCTCCCATATCTCTTCCATGCGCATATCCCATAAGATATTAAAAAAAATTTTGAGCACTCCTCGCCCAAAAAATTATAAAAAAAGCTAATGACATTTCTTCATAGGGGATCCCTCTCTCCAGCTTTTTTTTTTTTATCCTTCCTTTTCTCTTGGCTTCGGGACAGAGAAAAAAAAATGCTCTTGTGAAACTCCATTGATTGCTTCCTCACTCTCACAAAGCCAGCCCTCCCTCTCTCCCTTCATCGCTGCTCCCTCGCCGGACCTCCCACACAGCCGGCAAAGCTCGCTGGACCTCCCTCGACACCGACCGCCGCCTTTCCATCTTCCTTTTTTCTTCTTCTTCTTCTTCTTTTTTTTCTCTCTTGGCCAGCTGATTCTCTCCCGTTTGTCGGCTTACCTTAGTGGTGTAACCCCCAACTGCCAGTCATCCAGAGTTCCCAGCTTCACCGAGATCTCCAGTCGCCAAGCCTCGCTATCGATTGTCGGATGCCACATTTGCTTCTCTTCCTCTTTAGCTGAGTTACGACCTTTTCTTTTTCTATTTCGCCGGCCGCTCCGGATCTCTTCTCTCTCGCCAGACTTCTATCTCGCCGACATTGTATTTGCGCCGGAACAAAACAGCGAGGAAAGCGTCTCTTTGGCCTCTTTCTTAGCATCCTCATCGCTTTTTGCATGCACCGTCAGCGAACGAACTCCCACACCTCACAGTTCTATATTCCCGATGACCATGTACTTCATCGGAGCACCCTGACATTGCCAAACAACAAGCATCATCATTTGTTCAAGAGGGTGTAAGGATCTTTTGCTGCACAGGAAAGCTTTCTCGAGCATCGTTAGAGATCGTGTTTACACCGTGGCGATATAATTTTTTAAACCTCACGTTTTACTTCCTAGCCAGCCGTAGGTGGTAGTTGGTAGGCATGTGGGTTCGATTGCTCACATGGGGTGCGTACGCTAGTGTGGGCTAGTGTGGTGATGCGCCAATGTGATGGATCGTCTATTTCCTAGAGTTAGCCTTTAAGATAGGGGTATTGTACATGCACTACCCAATCCTGAGCCTTAGCACAAAAAAAAATGCTAAGGGCTGGAGCCCCCTTGCTCCTCTTTGTTTTGAATGTGTCAATCTTTATTAGAAATATTGAAGAGTTAATCTTTACAAAGTGAGAAAATGTATGTCATTTGCTCACTTTGCAAAGCTGGGAGGCATCGTGAAGTCGGAAAGTGCGTCATCACTTGTCCTTCATGATGAAGTGGAGTATTTCCCCTTGGAGAGTTGAGGAGAAATTCCCCATTTGCCTCGCCAAAGCAAAGGTGGTAGTCTCCATTTCTTTTCCTGCACTGACTTAGGTTTCCCTGAGCGAGGTCCTTAGCACAAGAATGACTCTCTATTGCATGTGCATGTCTCACATGTTGCATTCACACCTGCACAGTTGCATCAGTATGTTGCACCATTTGTACTTTGCACTTATATGCACATTTGCACCATTTTTACTTCATATTTGCTTGCCACCACTTGTATATTTACATTCCATACTTGACATTTTTTCACCCACATGTCGCACCATTTGCACCTTAAACGTTCATCCCGGACCAATCGGTACTATGTGCACTTCACATTTAACATTTATGCTTCGATCGGTCGTCTCAGACCAGTCGACTTTACTTCTGTCTTGACCGGTCACCCCGGCTTGGTTATCACAACACGTTGGTTTGACCGGATCCCCCCATCCGATCAATCGATCATTTGTACCTCTGCATGTCTTGTATGTGTATGTTTGCATCTTTGCATATTTACATACATATGTATAACCACATGATCTTAGTCATATGTTCGAGTTGCACATCCTTTCGAGTCACTACCACCTTGGTACATCCTCTTCGGGCCTCTACCACCACGGTAAGCTCACCTTTTAGGGCTGCTGCTGCCATGGCACGCCCATCTCCTTGGGCCACTATCACCACGACACGCCTATCCCTTAGGGTCACTGTCGCCTCGACACACCCACTTCGGGCCACTGCCATCACGATATGCCCATCTTTGCTCGAGTCACTGCCTCATGGTACACTCCCCACTTGCATGTTTCAATCACTTACATTTGCATTTGCATGTTCGCACGAATAGTGAGCCAGACCCGTTAGGAGAGTGACTCTCATGTTGGTCATGATGCCCTAATGAGCATCTCTTGTCGGGTTGATCTCGATGAGTTACGCGAGTTAAGTCATCGGGATTGACATGAGTATGAATGTGCTAAAAATCCAAATGATTTAATTTGTGTCACCTTTGCATGTTATGGGCTTGCATTTAATGGCCTTAATTCTAAAATATAAAATTTATATATTTTTCACTTATCACATTTGCCATATTTTTTTAAATTTAAAAAAATAACAAATTAGGCCATATATGAGGCCATCATTTTTAAAGTTCATCCTGAGTGACATTTATTAGATCCTTTGGATCCTTAGGGTGGGGCGGTAGAGCGACCCCACCAAAGTCATACTAAACCTAGACATAACCGCACTAAGATCCAATGTTAATGCCTTTTTTGTTAGATAGTGTGTTAGGATAGGGCTTAGGATGCTATGTAGTCTTTTCAACACAACTAGCTATTATTATGTGTTGTGTTGTCTTGTGCTAGCCATGTGTCACCTTTTTGCCTTTTCAGTGTGCTTGCATGTTTGCTATGTGTGGTAGTATATTAGGGCAATCTTCTACAGGTGTCGTGCCTATTCATACACACTCACACAGGTGCTATTATGAGGGACCATGTAATGGTTTCTAACCCTTTTGTTTATAGGTGCTAATAGCTCCCCTAATTATAAGGCACACCTCGTTATTTTCACGTTGCATGATGTGCCCGCTAACACTTTTTTTATGTAGGTTGAGTCTTTATTTTCTTTTATGGATGTATATGATAGAGTCTCTTGGAAGAGTCTGTATCAGAAATAAGGTACAAGCACGAGTTACAAGGTAGTTGACGCACCGAACCATGTGACAAGGACCAGGAGCGGCAGCTTGTGGCCCGTACCTTAAGTCGAATTTCTAACTTTTTTTCTTATATAGATTTAGGATCGGGCATGTATATGCGGAGTCCAACTGCGTTTACTGCTTTTCCTGGATTATGTTGCCGATACAGCGACATTAAGCCTCTTTTATTTATTATTTTGGCATGTTTTCTTGTTTTTTTTTCTTGCATGACTTGCATGTTTGGAGCGTTTTATACTATTTCTGTCTGTGATATGGGAGCACTTTATTCTGTTTCTTGCTACCTTTAAAAATCCTAATAAAACATTCAAGATAAATTAAAATTTAGGATTAAAATATTTAAGATTTTAAAATCTGCATTTACTTCCTGCATGACCTTCAGGCATTTTTTAAAACGGGTTATATTGCATGGCTATCACCCAAGTCATATTTAATAGGGCCTCCACACTTAAGATCATTGATGCACCAAAAATATATATGATTTTTGTTATATGATTTTACTCATTTTTTATAATAATACACTTTAAAACGAAGGTATTTTGTATGTTTTTTGGATTTAGGTATAAGAAATGGTGATTGGAGCAAAAAGAAGAAAAAATGATGCAAATTGGAGCAAAAACGAGCAAGAAAGCATATTTTGACTTAACACCTTTCGATAAGACTTTCTATGTTTAATCTCTTTTACACTTCTTGCATATTTTTGAATGAGATTACACTTTACAGAAATATTTTTTTCATGCTTATTTTGTAGGGCTATCTATTAGAAATGTAACGCAACTGAAACGAGGCGGAACGGAGCTAAAACGGAGCCAAACTAAGCGAAACGGTGGAACTGCACAGTCTGCTCGCCGACGGCGCCCAGACCGGCGCCGACGGCGAGATTTACCCGAGAAGACCAAAAAATGACACAAAAAACTTGCCGATGGTGCCCTCGAGCCCGCTGACGGCGCCCGAGACAGTTTGGACGCGTTTTTGGGCGATTATGGCCAAAATTCAATGTATTTAGACGCTTTTTTGAATGGGTGCTTAAGGGAACTCTTAGAAATTCTTCCATACTCTTTAAATTAGTGATTTTAGGTTAGAAAAGAGGAGAGGAATGTTACAAAAAACTTAGAGAATATTTAGGGTTCTTAGAATAGGAGTAGAAATGTAGATTTCTACCCTTTTGGAGAGATTAGTGAGGGAATTTTGAGAGAATTTGTAAGAGAATATTCTAGCATTGCATGGATCGACGGAAGACTTTGTAGGAAAGATCTTTATCTTTCTTTTAAAGGAAAAAAGCTAAGTATTGTTCTTCATTATCTTATGATTTTTTTAAACACTTACCTAATGGATTTGTTTTAGTTAAATGAAGTTTCCATTGTGTTTTCTTCATGCTTTCTGGCGTATCTCTCTTACTCTTTCTTCTTCTTTGGAAATAGTGGCATGAGAAGATTATGCTATTGTTTTCCTTTTTTTGTAATGATTAGAATTCATGTGTAGGATGTTGAGATACATGCTAGAAGAAGTTTTATATATAAATGTGATGGTTTTTACTTGCACTTCATTTATATTGCAATTAAGTCCTGTTGTAATGTTAAAATTCGTTGTGAAAACATACAATCCAAGAGGTTTATGCTTCCTACAACTAAGTATGAACTGCATTTAAATTCCATGGATGGTGAAGTTCATAGGGATTAAATGCAAATAAATAGGGAAATATAATTATTAGATGTAAAATTGGAGATTTTAGAGTGATATACTAAAATCCCCAATTTGGTGTTATTGTTTGAGTACTGAAGCGGAGATGTTTGCCCTCAGGCATGGGAAATGTGGGAGCTCCGAAGTGAGAGCCGGTATCCTCCCAGCCTAGCCACGGGTTCAGTAAACAAGCATAGGATTAGTCAATGTTCTTTATGCCTGGACCAAAGGGTAATGAATAGGATTGCTCCTATTTGACACATACAATATTTAATGTATCTCATTCCTATACATTATCCATTTCATTACATAAGAATAATAGTTTTTAGTATTTCAAAATTCTCCAAATTAATTTATCCAAAAAAGGTTATCTATAAAATTAATATTTGCATTTAGTTATAATTACTATCTTTACATTTAACACTTGCATTTAGGAGTAGTTGCTAGATAAAATATCATTTTAATCGACATTCCAAGCTAAGGAGTAATTGTAGTAGGCTAGAATTTGACTAAGGACCACTTACCTCACTTCCTCATGGGATCGATAAACGGGAATCCATTAGAGCCCTATATTACTTGATATGATACGTATACTTGCGTTGGATCATTGTGAATTTATAAAAATTATTCTATATCTATTGTTCATAAATCCTTGCATATTAAAAAA
Organism: Papilionanthe hookeriana x Papilionanthe teres; assembly: GCA_022702705.1. Taxonomy (NCBI): domain Eukaryota; kingdom Viridiplantae; phylum Streptophyta; class Magnoliopsida; order Asparagales; family Orchidaceae; genus Papilionanthe; species Papilionanthe hookeriana x Papilionanthe teres. The sequence goes on from CM040427.1 coordinate 2,273,977, forward strand.
GTAGCATCAAGTTTTTGGCGTCGTTGCCGAGGATGCTTCGGTAAGAACTTTAGGAGAATTTTATTTAAACCTATAAGACTTAGATTTGAAATTTATAGTACTATATAGTGTGTTTAATTAATGTATGTTTATTTTCAAGAAAAAAATCCAAAATACCAAAAATATTTTTGATATCTGTCCTATTAGTTAAGTCTTTAAATTTGTATGTGTAGTTTAGGAGCTGCAGACCTTGAATCTTACAACTCACTTTCAGAGAGAACTTTTAGGAGGATGATGAATCAGAAAAGACTCCATGAATTTAATGCAAAAATGGCGGATTGACAATATAATGAATATTCAAATTTGGATTATAATTCTAGTAACATTGAAAGAGTAAACCCCGAGAGAGTAATGAATTTTCAAGATGATATGCTTACTTGGTTAAGTTCTCAGGTTGTTGATATTGAGAGGAAGTTAGATCAATACATAAAGAGTTATCCTCAAGGTCCCCCAGTTATTAAGAAAAATTCATTTGGACAAATGATTGAGCCTAACAATTTTGAAATTGGCTCTGAGATGCACAATCCTTGTTCCGATTATTACAATCCAGGTTGGGATGATTATTCAAACTTTAACTGGAACACTAATTTTGGAGGAGAAAATCAATTTTGGGAAGATAATCAATTTAATCAGATATGTGATTGGAAAAATCAAGATGATTTTAGCGATGAAATTTCTTTTCTTTATAGATTTCACTCTGATCCACAAGATGAGGAAAATGAATTACTATTAGAAAATGATGTGATTTAATTAGCCTGTGAGCTAGAAATTCAAGGGGCCGCTATAAGGAATATAAAAAATCAGCTGGGGCAGATTATGAATGCAATTAACAGTTATCCCCAAGTGATTTTACCTAGTGACCTTGAGATAAAACATAAGCAGATGAATGATGAGCAAAATAAAGATATCGAACTAAGACTTGGAAGAGAATTTAATGATATATTTCAAATGAACTTTGAGTTAAAAGACGAGGATAAGGAGATTGAAAAACCAATGGAAGAAATTCCAAAGGAATTAGAAAGATATATAGAAATAATAACTCAACTCTTTACTCAGTACCAAGGGAAATAATTGGAAGATAACTTGAATCAGAAGAGTGAAATAGAAGAATTTGATCCTGAATCTGAATTATCTAGAGAGATCTCTATCCAAAATTTGGGAGATCTTGAATAATCATGTACAAATCCATTTCTTATAAATTTCAAGGATGATATTAATATGTGGATTGAGAAAATCAATAGAAGAATATTGGACCTAGAAAGAAATATGAGGAACAATGATATAAATCCATCTGAAATGGAAGAGTTGAATGAAAAAAATTACAATTTTAGGATTTTGTAGGAATTCGTGGATCTAAAAAAGATTGGGCGATTGATCAAGGATTACTTAAATGAGATTTTGATCCAGGAGGAATCATTTGTCTCGCCCGTGACGTTAAAACCAAGCGCTTTATGGGAGACAAACCATAGTTATCAGTGTGCTTGACAGTCATGATTATTAGTGTTGTATTGTATTTGTTTTATAATGGATTTCTCAGTTTGATTGATGATTGATAGATGTTTGGATTGTTAGTGGTTGGATTTGATCTTTGTGTGTCTTAAGGGAGGTGATTCCTTAACTTCTTATTATGGCTAGACTTGATCTCTTGTAGTAGTTGGATTAACGAGTCCACTATGACTTGTGTCTCACCCAGACTTGAGTTTTATAGGAGTATTGTGAATTTGAACAGTGTTAGATCCATCTTAATTTTGTTACTTCTTTTTTTTACTTTGTTTTCATTTCATAGGAGTAACGAACATGTTTGATGAATAACTTGTGGATGATCTTACACTACGATTTATAACTGTTAGAGGTGCTTAATTAAAGGGATTAGACTATGCCTGAGACTGGTGTCTGAAAATCAACATATCAGGGATAATCTTATCTTTGGGATTATAATCTATAAAATCATTTAAAAAAGTACCTAATTTAGTAGTGTAGTGATTCTATTAGAAATTGGAGGTAAGATAGTGAGATATGATGAGTTAAAGGATGAATTAACCTCATTTATCATATGTGTGTTTATGTTTGTGTTACAATTTTATATAATAATTGAAGCACATTTTTATATTCCCTTGCTGATACCTGCTATGCTAATTAAACATTTATTTTATGAATTTCATTCTGGCATAATTAGTTTAGATTTACTTTCTGCTGCATATTGTTTTGTCTTAATGAATACTTATAAATGCTTTTTATAAACATGTGTGGTAAAGAGAATTTATGAATTGTTTTCTTTATGCTTATATTTTCTCTACTAAATGCTATATATTTAAAAAATCAAGTTTTGGGTTAGGAAGAAAAATAAAATTTTAAAGTGAAAATACTTCCTTTAAGTTTAATATTATTGCAAGCATGTTTTAGGCTAGATTTACTTTCTCTTACAGTCATTCTATCCTAATTATGCATGTGTATGAATTTGATAGGATGTTGTAGTAGTAAGTAGATTCAACCTTTACTTTTTCTTCCTGGTACATTTTATGGAATTAATTGTAAAATATTTTAAAATTTAAGTTTCGGGGGAAGAAAAAAAATTTTAAAATATAACTTTATTTGTCCTCAGTAGCCTATATTTAATTTGATATCACTTTTAAAATTACATGTGGTATGTGGTGTTACCCTTAGATTACTATAATTTTGATTTTAGGAATGTTATAAAAATAACTTAGTTGAAATTCTATGTGAAGAAACTATTCTAGAGTTAAGATATTTTATAGAAAACATTGGAAAAGTGATTTTTCTATTTATGGTAGAAAGGAATTGAATATTTGAAAAGATAAAATTCTTAGATTTATACTTAATGAGAATTGAGCCTTTATTGAAAACCTTTTTCGAAATAATACTTGCACTTATAAAAAGTGAGGGAAAGTTTTGAGTTTTGGATTTTAGGGAGAGGATATTGAAATTCAAAATTATTAAAGGCCTATTCAGATATAGTAATCCTCACATAAAAATAAAGTAAAAAAAAGGGATTAAAAATGATCCCAAAAAAAAGAAGAAAAAGGTGAAAAAAAGGGATTGAAAATGATCCTGAAAGAAAAAAAAAAAAAGAGAAAATAAATGAGGAGAAGCTTGAGGAGAAGCCTAATAAAAAATTAGTTTCATTTGAATCTTTTTAAATGAAAAGACTTAAAAATAATCCTAAGCTTATTCTTATTTCAAAAGGTATGGATTAAATTCGTATAGATAAGGTGCTTAAATTCAATTTTTCTACTTTCTATGAATATTTAGTTTGAAAATTTTCAATAACTTTTGAGGTAAATAAAAATATCAGGATTCCTAAGTTGAATATGAGATAATCTTACACTCTAGTCCAATGTTGATTTTCTAGAATTTCTCCTATGTTATACTATAACATTTCTGAGATGAAATTATAGGAAACTCCAATGAAATCCATAACCACAAGTCAACATATTTTATTTTTAAATTTATAGTGTTACTTGAGGACAAGTAACAGTTAAGTTTGGGGGATTTTGATGCATCAAAAATATATACGGTTTTTGCTAAATGATTTTACTAATTTTTTGTGATATTAAACTTTAAAAGGAAGGTATTTTATATGTTTTTTGGCTTTAGGTACAAGAAATTGTGATTGGAGCAAAAGGAAGTAAAAATTGTGCAATTTGGAGCAAAAACGAGCAAGAAAGCAAATTTTGACTTAACACCTTTCGATAAGTCTTTCTATGTTTAATCTCATTTAAACTTCTTACATATTTTTGAATGAGATTTCACTTTAAATAAAGATTCTTTTCATGCTTATTTATTAGGGATATCAGTTAGGAATGCAACGCAACTGAAACGGGGTGAAACAGAGCTAAAATGGAGCCAAACGGAGTGAGACGGTGGAGCTGCGCATTCTGCTCGCCGACGGTGACAAGATCGGCGCCGACGGCGAGATTTACCCAAGAAGACCAAAAAATGACACAAAAAACTTGCCGACGGAGCCCTCAAGCATGCCGAGGGCGCCCGAGACAGTTTGGACGCCTTTTTGGGCGGTTATGGCCGAAATTCAATGTATTTAGATGCTTTTTCGAAGGAAAGCTTAAGGGAACTATTAGAAATTCGTCCATACTCTTTAAAATAGTGATTTTAGGTTAGAAAAGAGGAGAGTAATGTTAGGAAAAACTTGAAGAATTTTTAGGGTTCTTAGAATTGGAGTAGAAATGTAGATTTCTACCCTTCTGGAGAGATTGCTGAGGGGATTTTCCGAGAATTTGTAAGAGAATGTTTTAGCATTGTATGGATCGATGGGAGACTTTATGGGAGAGATCTTCATCTTTCTTTCAAAGGGAAAAAGCTAAGTATTGTTCTTCATTATCTTATGATTTTGTAAACACTTACCTAGTGGATTTGCTTTGGTTAAATGAAGTTTTCGTTGTGTTTTCTTCGTGCTTTGTGACATATCTCTCTTACTCTTTCTTCTTCTTTGTAAATAGTGGCATGAGAAGTTTATGCCAATTTTTTCCTTTTACTTTTCTTTTGTAATTAGTAGAATTCATGTGTAGGATGTTGAGATACATGCTAGAAGAAGTTTTATATATAAATGTGATGATTTTTACTTGCACTTCATTTACATTGCAATTAAGGTCTGTTGTAATGTTAAAATTCGTTATGAAAACATACGATCTGAGAGGGTTATGTTTCTACAACTAAATACAAACTACATTCAAATTCCATGGATGGTGAAGTTCATGGGGATTGAATGCAAATAAATAGGAAAATATAATTATTGGACATAGAAGTGGAGATTTTAGAGTGACAGACTAAAATCCCTAATTTGGTTCTATTGTTTAAGTATGTTTAGGAGAGGTGTGAAATGATGGATGTAACCAGAAATAGTAAACTTTTATTTCCATCTGTCGAAAAATCACATGAACTTAAGATGAATGTACCCTATATAATTTTAAAGCCTACCTATTTAGGGAATTCATCAACAACACCAGTCTTTATATCTTCATATTCAACTCAATCTTAAGAAGAACATAAATTGTATGATAAAATCAGTAAAACATCACCTAAGAAAGAGTTCTTAAAAACCATTGAATGGCATATTCCCGGGTATATAGAAAAAATGAATGAGATTCTGATGTTGGGGAAACTGGATTAAACATTGGATACATCGGCTCATCGACGTTAGACCAAGCACTTCGTGGAAGGCTGCCCATGGTTGTCTTTGTTATTTGTTGAGTGTGATTATTGTTATGTTGGATTGGATAATAGTGAGACGTTTGACTTTGATCTATGTTTGATGTCTAAGAGTGGATCGGATTAATGTTGTGATTTAATTCCTTCATCATGACTAGATTTGTATATGACTTCTGGTAGTAGTAGGCTGACGAGTCTGTTACGACTTTCTTCTTAATCGAAGCTGAGCATTACCTTTAAGTATGTAGAGTTTGGACTTGGACCACTCCATGTCAACTCTATTACTTCCTTTATCTGACTTTTTCTTCACTTAGTAAGGTCATGAACTTACATAGTGAACAACATCTGGATGAACTACACTATTTTTATTTACCAGATTGTGTATACCTTGGACTTAGAGTAACCCTGAATTGGCAACACATGAGGTAATTATGGTCCATGGGTGAAAACCACATGAATATTAATAATACATCCACGCTTTTAATGTAGTTTCCTTTGTTAGAAATTGAAATTAAGGAGGGTAAATGTGAGTAGAAGGGAGATTGAATTAACCATAGTTGTTTTTTATTTATGAATCTGTGAGTCTATGTATTGGAGTTTTTGTGTCTATTTTTGTGAGTCACGTTGAATGGGTCATTGAAGATGAAAAAGCATATCTCAATATTTTAAACTTGTTAGCATCTAGCAAATCCTTTATAATGTTTAAAAATGTGTTCCTCTTTAATCTTCATTTTGTACCTGTTCTACTAATTAAAATTCTTTTATAGTGTTATGTCAAGCATGTTTACGCTAGATTTACTTTCTAGTGCAATATTCTACCATTTTATATTTGTTGATATTTGTTTAGGATGTGAATTAAATTGTAAAAATGATCTTTCCCTGTCGTATATTTTTATATTTCATTTTTACACATGTTTGAGCTTAAGTTTGGGGGTAAAAGAAAAATATTTCAAATTTAAACCTTACTTTTTTTCAAAAGTACTACAATAAAATTTGTATTTTATTTCTAATGATTATTTTTTTGTGGAGACACCTTAGGTATGTTATAATTTTAATATAGAAATGGATTAGGAAAACTTAGTTGATATTTTTAGTGAAAAGGGTGAATCTAGAGTTAAGGATATTTAGTAGAGAATTTGGGAAATGAAAGACTATCTCTAGTAGAAAATATTGTATTTTTTAAAAACTTAGGATTGTTAGAATTTCTATTTTCAAACATTTAAGACTCTTTTAGAAAGTATTTATATATATATATATATATATATATATATATATATATATATATATATATATACATCTTTTCAAGTGAAGGAAAGTAATAAGTTTTAACTTTAAAGGATGATAGTGGAATTCAAAATTATTTAAGGACTTCACCAGTTATAGTAATCCTCACATAAATAACAGAGCATAAAAAAAAATATTGGAACAAAAAGATCTTGAAAAAGAAAAAGAAAATACAGAAAGAAAAAAAGGTGTGAGGAAAAGCTTGAGGAGAGATCCTAATTAAAAATTGGTTTCACTTGAGTCTTTGTAGAGTAAAGAACTTAAAACAATCCTAAGCTTGGTTTTTACATTTTTATTAATAAAAATTATTTTTAAAAGAGTTCTTAAGTCTAGAAAGTAAAGTTCATAGAATCCGAAGTTTGAAAAATCTGCATTTATTCTCAATTATACAGAAAAAAAATTCCCAAGTTTGATGATAAATATTTTAGACCTTGGGCTAGTCTGATTCACTAGAAGTTCTTTTAGGTTGAACTATCACTTTTTTAGAACAAAATTTTAGTAATTCTAAAAGATGACCCATTAACTCTAATCTACATAAATTATTTTAAAAGTGTAGTATTACTTGAGAACAAGTAATGTTTAAGTTTAGGGGATTTTGATGCGCTTAAAATGTACTATTTTTCATTTATATTTTATATTGATATTGCACTTTAAAGTTATGTTTTCTTGTGTTTTGTTGTAGATACAACAAATTGAAGAATTTGGAGTGATTGGAGCAAAAGGAACAAAAATTATTCGAGCATAAAGGAGCAAAACGGGTTGAACCGGAGCACACCAAAGCCATGGGGGCCGAAATGGCACTTAAGTACCTGTTTCAGGGGCTTAAGCACCCAAACATGCAACTTAGGCGCCACCAGAGGGTGGCTAAGCGCCCAAAATTAGTGCTTAGGCGCCAGTAACAACTTCAACATATCTTCTAGAATATACATCGGATTTGGATGATTTTTGAAGCATTGCTTCATGTGCTTCTTGAGGAATTCATTGGAAATGATAAAATGGAGTTTAGATAAGGATTTGGTGTGGTTAGAAGGAGTTATTGTTGAAGAGACACTTAAGGCACCCTTTGGAAGATTCATTGAATATGGACACTTTTGAAGAGACATTTAAGCATCACATGGGAATGTATAAATAAGGCTTGAAAATGTTTTAAAAACTCTCTTTAAACTCCTGAACTCTTGAACTAATTAGAAGAGGATAAGAAGGCTTGGAGAAGAAGAAGAAGGCTTAAGCGAGAGTTCCAAAGGGGGCGATAAGGTGAGAGAGAAAGAGAGAGAGTGAAAGATTTCTTCTTTTTTTTCTCACTTTGCTCTTGAAGAGGATTGTAAGAAGATTGCTTTTTCTATACAAGGAGGGTTTCAATTCCATCAGAGATAAGTATTTTCATTGTATTTTAATTTTAATCTAGTACTTTGTTTACATGGTTTTAAATTCTTGTTCAATGAAAAGTTTTTTGTTGTTTATTAATGTGTAGTGAGTAGTTTTCCTTACTATTCCCTCTTACAATGAATTAGTATGCATGTGTAGGAAACAAAATTGTGTAGAGTTAGAATATATTGTGATGATTTTACTTTTTTCTTCATTTACATATGATAAACCTAAAATATATAGTGTTTTGTACACATTTTATACCTATTTTTATGAAATTGCACTTTAATGAAAGGTATTTTGTGTGTTTTACTTGTAGGTATGATTAATTGGATGATTGTGATGAAAGAAGTGAAAAAGGATCAAATTTGGAGCAAAAAAAAAAGAAATTTGAATAATTGATCTGTGGTGGCTAAGCGCCAGATCCCGCGCTTACGCGCTAAGGTCCCACGGCTATGCTTTTAGATCTGGAGCTTAGGTGCTAGCAGGCTCACGGCTAAGTGCCAGAAACTTGAGCTTACGTGTGGCTGTTACTAAAGAGGAGTTATCTAAATTTAGACGCCATTTTAAAGAGGTTTTTGAGGCTTCACTTTGTAAGAATGTGGGTAACTCCCTATTTGCGAAAAATTAAATTAAATCTTTCTTGAATGGATGCATCTCTTAGAAGATATGTTAAATCTGAACACAATTTTAGGAAATACGAAGACACCTATTGAAACACTATAAAAATAAGACTTGAAAATTAGAATGATTGTTGTTGTCGGAGGGTGTGGTTTATGTTTAAGAGTGTTTTTTATGTTAGAGAGTTATTTTAGAAACTCACCTCTCCACTTCAACATCTTTACTTACGTTATTACAGCTTGTATTAGGATTAGAAGTGAGAATTAGAACCCTTAGAGTTGGGCGCCAACCTCTAAAGGGTATTGTAAGGGAGATCAAAGTTTTCAAAAGAACTTCAAGTGTATGGTGGAGAGGATTTTCAGATAAGTCTTTATCTTTGTTATTGCATTTTGTTTTTAATTAAGACTTCTTGTGTTTTCACTATGATTTGTACTTTTAAGCTAAGTTGTCATTGTATTTTCTACATGAATTCTGAGTAGTTTTCTTTATCTTTATTCTAAAAATGATGAAGTAATAAAGTTATGGAAGCATGTTGTTTGAAGTATAAGATTTCAATGTTGGAAGAAGTTGTTATGATTCAAGACCTTGCACTTCATTTACTTCTTGGTTTGGCCAATTAAGATGTTAAAATTTGTTGTAAGAACCAGTATGGTATTATCTCAGTCAACAATAGGAAAGAATCACATAAAATTATATGGATGAGAATGTAATCCATATGGTTAAGTGCAAATAAATGGGGAGATATACTTTAATGGGTGTAGAATTAGCGGACTTTAGAGTGATAGGCTAAAGCCCCTAATTTGATTTATTATTTTATGTTTTGATACAAGATGTTAGCCCCCAGGTGGAGGGAATTGATGAAACTCTAGAGTGAGAGCTAGTATCTTTTCTGCTTAACTTGTCTTCAAGATTTTTAAAACAATAGATTAACCTATGTTTTTTATAGCATCCCTAGTAAGGGTAAATGTTGACCTCATTTTTGATGAGGTCTTCTCTTCTTCTCTTCAGTACTTAGGATCTAGCCTTAGGCTTTTCCTTTGACTATCTTAGAGGACTAGAATTGGGACCCACCTTTTAGAAATTCAAACCACTTCTTAACTCCCTGCAAACTCTAAAAACTTGACTGTAGACCCCTAATCACCTAGAGGGTTGAAATAAAATGTGGAAGTTTAAAGGATGAGTTCCTATAGGACTTTTTGGCCTTAGGAATACCTTGGGTGGCCTGGTCTGGTGAAGAGCTGACTTACACACACACTACATTTATACACTACACTTTCACACACCTCCTAAAACCACACCCATACCTAACTTGACCTCCTAACTCATGTAGGTGATTCACATGGATGGTCCTTAACCTCTAAGCCCTTGACTAAGAGGGTTAGGAACAACATAGTGAATGCCTCAAATGAGTCCCCTCATGGCTCATGTGGGCTTGATGTGGCTTCATGGCTCAACCAAAATGATTTCACTCCACTTACATCCACCCAATCTTCAATTTCCCAAATTTTCAATTTTTGACCCCCGGGACCCTACACCCGCCTAGCCTACCCAAAACCCTTGAAATTACCCAAATTTCTCAAAAATTTCCAAATTACCCAAAATTCTCCAAAATCAATCCCAAACATTTCCACATCACTTAAATTGATCATCCATACCCAAAAATCCAAAAATTCAGAAAATTCCCAGAAAATTCCAGAAAATCCCAAATATTCCTAATTTCATTTTGTCCAACTACACCATGGGTCCATTTTGTAAATTTACCCTACTTTTGTCAAAACCCCCAATTTGGCCCATTTTAACCCAAAGTGAACCCAATGTTAAACCAAACCTACCCAATTGACCCCAATTTTGGTCCAATTCAGTTCTAAACTTCAATTCAACATTCCCAACACCAATCTAGACCAAATCTAAGTCCAATTTGATTGACATTTGGATCCAATTTCACTTTTGGCCTTAAAGCCCAATTTTGACCCATGACCCAAACCTAACCCAAACTCACCCAATTCAACTCCAAATCACACCAAATTGACTCCAAGACCTTCATAGAACATCCCTAAACCAATTATGACATTTATTTGACAAAGTTATTCACAAAATCTTTACCCAAATGCCCATCCTAAAATCAAAGAGCCCATTTCCCTTAAACTTTCCTAAGAGTCCACTTCCTTCAAATTCAAAAGCCCAAAATCTACCCTAAAGCCCACATGACATCTCCATTTGCCATCCACTTAATTAAATCCATTACCTAAGTCCTAAATTCACCATCAAATTATTCCAAATCAAGTTTCATACAAATTTCCATCAAATTACCAAAAATTCCTAAAATCCATTTTCATGAAATCGACCAAACCTTTTCCCAAGCCAAAGGTGAGCCATGCAAGCCATGGACAAGCCACATGAAGCCATGGAAGGCTTGACATGTGATCAAGCCATTAATGGCAAAAGGAGGGGCCCCTTTCCTAATCCTCCTTAAACCCTTTTTTACCTTAAGCATGTCACACACTAAACCATGCTTAGCCACCTCATCATGGATGGAGACCACACCATTCTCTCTTGGCCGACCCAAGTGATCTTTTTCAGCCCAAGACCAGGCCTTGGGTGGTGAACCTAGCCCAAAACCATGGGTTTACTCATTTGAACCCAAAATGGTCTTCCCCCCATTCCATTTCAATCCAAGCTCTTTACACATGGTAATTGCCAATTGCTTGCACCAAGTCCCAGCCCTGACCCACCTGACCTTGAGGGTGACCCATGCTCGGCCGGCCGGCCACCAGGCCGCCGGAAAACACCATGGCCGAGAGCTCACATGTGAGCCCAACTTGGAATTCTCACTCGCCGAGCCGCCCCATCCCCGCTGGCCATTGGAGCCGTTCTTCTCTTGCCAAGAGCAGCCGATCCCAAGCCCTAACTCTCCCCGGGAGGCCCTCCACCCTCTCCTATTTAAACACCACCCCTCTCGGCCATGAGAGGTGCTGAAAAAAAACCTTAAGGAAACTCGCCAAAATTGTTCCGGACTCCTCCCCATACACGAGCACTTGATCCCCAGTGAGATCCCCCGCCATTTCTTCTCTGCGAGCTCAATTTCGTAGTTGAAATTCCACCCAAAACCAGGACACTTCTCCACAAGTGGACCAATCCTCAAATTGATTGGTCCTACACCTTCACCGGACCAAGGGAAGGTGTCCACCAGCAAAAGCCCCATCTCCGGAGCCACCCAGGCTTGCTCCGGCCTCTCCAAGCTTTGTGATCGGGCTTGGTCGAAATCACATCTAGACAATTCACTGCGACCGGGAGACTTCATCCGGAGCTTGCCGGGATCCAATCGAAGGTGCAACAAACCTCGGATCGAAGCCACACTTCTCGAGCAAAGGTATGAGCTAATTCTTCATCCCGAGCTTCCGGAGATTCCCCATTTCAAATGCTTTAATTTCAATGCATGATAACCGTATAGATGTGTTCGTCTCTTCAAGACGAATCCATGAAAGCATAAGAACATGAAAATCCATTGAGTATCGAGTGAGATATTAGGGATTTAGTGTGCACGGCTCTCGGGTGAGAACACTCGGGGACGATGAACGGATGCCGTTCATTTAATACACGCGCGGACGGACGGCTCGGATGGCGTCGGACCGAGAGACGGTACAAGAACCGCGGGGCCCGGAGCGCTGAGTCAGATGGCGGCGTCGAATGGGAGCGCGACGCGTGTGCGTTCGGAGATGCCGAGGATGAGTTGGCGCTGCATGGATAAATAGAAAATTAGGGGTATTTTTTATTTATTTAATTCCCTAAACTTTAAAAATTCATAACTTTGTGTAGAAAAATCAGAAAAATAAAATCAAAATACCCTCTTGCTCAGTGAACAGAGGAGAATAATGTGGAAAAGAAATCATTTAATTTCATCAAGTATTTTATTTTTTATAATTTATTTATTCTCTGCATACTTTTAATTCTCCATGCATGTATACAATTCACCATGGCATGAGACCATAGAGCTTTTGAAGCCTCTGAATTTGGGAACATTCCCTGAATTTTCCAAAGTCGAGGCCATCCCTATGAAGAGTTATTGATTTTTCAAGTTCATATTACTGTTTTGAGTATTTTAATTCCAATAAATAGCATGCTATGAAATAAATTCTAGGAAAATTTAATGATGTTCCTTATGACCAGAGGACCCTAGGAAAAATAGATTTTGAGTTAGTTCATTTAAAACAACCCTAATTGGCTTAAACACTCAAAATAGGTCTCTAATTAATTAGAGCTAACCATACATTAAATTGACTTGAAATCAATTCTCCACTGACCTTTAGGATCAGAGGAACCCACCATAAAAATTTGAGGTCAATTGGACTTGGTTAGCCCCACTAATTGGGTTGATTAAGCTACTTAGTCATTTTAAACTTTAAAAATTCATAACTTTTAAAATACCTTTCAAAAATTCGCCAAATTGGTTTTGGAGCCTCTCTGATATTAGGGGAATTTAAGAAAATTAAAATTTCAATTTTCTAAAAAAGTTGATTTTTAATATAATTTTAATATTTTAATAATTAAAAAAATAATAAAAATCACAAAAATAATAAAATTCACCAAAATGTCACATTTTGAATTTTAATCACTTAGGAACAAACCCCACATTTTTCTTAGGTCTATTTAGTGAGATATTAAATTTTAAAGCTCTAGGATAATTTTAAAATTAAAAAAATATGTTTTCTAGCTTTTTCACTAAAATAATTATAATAAATCATAGAAAAATCAGAAAATTGTAAAATTTAATTCTTTGATTTCCATGATATCAGAGAGATTTTTGAAAAATATAAAATTCATTTTTCAACATTTATTTTATTTTTAAATTAATTAACACTCCAAAACTTAAAATAATTATAATAAAAATAATATAATTCAAAAAATCACCAAAATTGGTCCATGTGGTCCTCTGGTCATTAGGAATGTCCCCTAATTTTCTTAAGGACAAAAACTTTTCCTTGGTCATGTTATTAAATTTTCCTTGGAAATCTCTATTTTCTACCAAAAATAATTATATAAATAAATTAAATACAGAAAAATCACATTTTCTCCTCTCATGTCTTTATTGACATATGAGTGAAGTCACATAAAAATTTCAAGTTCATTTGAGTTCAATTTAGTGAGTTATGAAATTATTAAGCTTAAAGGGTAAAGTGGTAATTAAAATTTTTAATCCTTAATTAAAACTTTAGGTTTAATAAAAAAAGAATTAACAAGTAAAATATTTGATCTTAATCTGATTTGGATGATTGAAATTTAAATAATTAAAGGGTAGAAACCCATTAAGCAATTTAAAATGATTAAACTTTAATTAAATAATTGATTAAATTTGGAAGAATAATAAAATTGGAATTATTAAAATAGGGATATTATTAGGAGGAGATTCATTCTTTAATTTAAAAATCCCTAAATTAATTATCTCATTAATATTCAATTCTTAATTAAAATGATAAGTCAAATTCAAAATATTAAAAGACTTAATCATTAAACTAAAATTAAATTATTAAACTCTTTTAAAAATTTCAATTAAAATTAAAAAATTAAATTAAATTAAATTAAATTAGAAATTAAATTAAATTAAATTAAAAATTAAAAAGTTGAATTAAATTAAAGATTAAATTAAATTAAATTAAATAAACAAATTAAATTAAATTGAATGAATAAATTAAATTAAATTAAATTAAATAAATAAAATCAAATTAAGTAAAGTAAAATAAAAATTAAATTAAATTAAATTAAAATTAAAATTAAATTAAATCAAATTAAATTAAAATTAAATCAAATTAAATTAATTTAATGTAACATCAAATCAAACTAAATTGAATTAAATTGAATTAAATTAAATTAAAACTCAATTAAATTAAATTAAATTAAATTAAATTGAATTAAATAACATCACCTAAAACAGAAATAAATTAAATATAAAGCAACTTGAACACTATTCCAAATTTAAACCCATTAACTTAAATCAAATCATTTGAATACCAATTTACCCTCGAAAGCTTCGGTTATTATAACTCCTAAACAGAACATTAAATGAAATGTTACTTCACTTATAGGATATTCAAATGTCCTAGTTCACTGAGTAAGATAACAACGAAACTTGAATTCTCGGACGATTAATTCATTTGTATAATTAAACTCATTTGGACTTAAAACAATCCTAGAAATATTGAAAAGATGTTTAAGATTATTCTTAAGCACTTCCTCGATATGATAGGACATTTATAAGAACAATCGGATTTAATTGTTCTTTGATGAAGAAAATCGTCCTTCAAACAAAAACACAAAGAACCTAGACGTCATAGGAAATGACTAGCTATAGGATTAGGAATTTGGTAGAAAACCATAACCCTTCCCTTAGCTTTATCTAGGAACTTGCTTAAATATTCTAATTGTGTTTTAAGTGCAGCTTGGGATGACGGGAAGACCCTCCTGGTACGCTTTTATTTTATTGCAATCTACTTTCTTGCAATTTACCTTCTTGCAATTTATTTAACTGCATTGCACTTACTTTTTCTTGCATGATAAACAACTGTTGCATGAAAACCCACACCTTTAGGATAGACCCTAAAACCGAAACCAAAACTAAGTTAAAAGTCATCGCAAGATAAAATTCACCGCCACAACATTTCAAAATATAAAACAACTCAAAATTTAATCACAAACGGAACACAAAACTACAATTACAATTAAATTAAAACGTCCCGTTGGATGATCGGGAATACCTCGGATGATGTAACCTACGTGTTGCTAACGGGATTTCCCACGTGTCTAAATGAAAGTGTGGAACTCATTCAGTTGAGTTTAGCAAATTCATCTGGACTAAGTGAATCCGATAAAATAATGATGCCGGAAGGATGGAACCGTGGGATCTTAACCGGTGTCGTTATAATCAACTTTAAGATTTGTTTTAATTAAAATATTGAAAACACCTGGAAATTAAGATTTTCTCTAAACCAAAACACTTTTCTCATCCCCTGATTTATGACTTCTAAAATTGAACCTCCGCAACAACAAGGAGCTCGGAGAATGGTGGGCAACGACGGCCATCGTCATCGCAAAACTTGAATCTACATCAGCAAAACTTTCTTAGAATTAAACAACCAAGCCATAGGATTTCGAGGTAGTTTGCCTAGTGCAACATAAATCCTCAACTCTTCGTTAGGCACTTGCATTGCAAATTAAGCCCTAACCGGTCTTAGGATTCCGAGGTAGTCGTCCGGTACGACAATAAACCCTCACATCTTCGAGGCTATTTGTTTGATTTTATCATACAAATATGAGCCCTGATTAATTAAAATTGGCAAGATCAAAACATTTAAATAAATATTAGGACTTTCCTAAACTCAAGCCAAACAATAGGATAGTCGGGAAATTACCGAAGTTCGCTTCGAATCTGTGATTTCTCCTAATTTTCTTCCTTTGGATTCCCAAAACAAAAATGTTCCAAATTTGATCCATTCCCTATCGAAATTCCAAACTTCAATCCTTTCGAGAACTTAAACCTTGAAATTCTTGAGAGCAGAATTATTGATTATTATCGAGAGTTTTCTTAGGTGATTCCCGTCACTTAAGATGTAATTAACTATAGTGGGCTTGCCCTTATAAGGAATTTTAAAGAACCCGTGTAATATAAACCCCGTTTAATGCTTTCATATTAAGCGAGGGAATTTGTCGGCTTATAAAATTGGTTCGCGGACCAAACGGATGTCACAAATCTTCTAGTTTATTTAATCGAGCCCCATCGTCAAGCAGTGTGTCTATCCTTAGGGATAGATTCACAGTTTGTGGTGCGGTGCTCGTTTATATAAATTATTCGGGATGTGAGATCGGTTTAATCTCATATCTTAAAACCTTAAAATTTAAATTTATTTTTAAAATCAAATATTATTTTTTCAAATTATTTATTTAAATAAAATTAAAATTCGCCGACAATTTCTGTAGGCGACCCCTCTTCAAAACACAACACACAACCCGAAAATAGTTGCCGACAATTTCTGGCGACTCCGCTGGGCACAATTCCTCTCTCCATTTTAATCAAATAATTCTGCTTTCAAAATCGGTAGTGTATCCATGTTCCTAGTGGATCAAACTACCCTTCTTTCCGTTGGAATACTATGTTCATTTCTACCTTGAACAAGTATAGCCAACATTCTCTCGGATTTAGGAGCCACTGTTTAGACACCCCTAAACAGAGAGGTTCCGAGATCCTTTTACCTCATTTCTGAGGTGGGCTGGACCCCCAATAGGTGTTAGTTTAGGAGTAATCCTTCGAGTCGAGAAGTCTTGCATAAGACTTTCTTTTCCTTTCCAACTCTGAATCGGGTTCATCACCTTCTCTACACCTTTGAACATTCCGTTCTAAATAAACAAACCCTCTAATAAGTGATTCTTTTAACAAATGATTCCTTCTTATAAATACATGAACAAGAATGTGTTCGGACTCTTTTCAATTCCTTTCTTTTCGTCCTAAAGAAAAGAAGCATAACTCGGGACCGACAACCGTAATCTACCCCGCGAAATGGAAGCCCCAAAACTGATTTTCTCCTTCACCAATGGACTGGACTTCGCCGTTTATAAGGATGAGCCGCCCGATAATGGGATCATCCGATTTGGACAAGGATTTGAAAACACGAATGTCAAGATCACTGATGTTTCCCTCTTTGCACTGACGAACAAGGTATCTGAAGCTGAGGAGCCGCTGCTTGAGTTCAACCTTAGGTCGACCTAAGAGTTTCCTCCCCTGCAAAGGATCCCGACTAGGAGGAGTACTGCCGTCCGCAGGAGGACTGTTCTTACTACCCCCACCGGTCTAGTTGTTTCTGCACCTACCCCGACTTCGCCAAATCAAAGGAGAAAGAAATCCGGAACTATGGTAAACTCCGTTACCGTGGAGGGTACGGATCTTCTCGTAAGACCTTCGTTTTTGAAATCGGGTCCAGCTTCAAGGATTCCATCACTGACAAGGACCCAAAGAAGAAAAAGAAGTAGAAGGATCGCTAGAGAAGCCAGAGCCACTGAAATTGCTTTCCTGGAGGAAATCCCAGAACTGCCAGAATATACACCGCTGCCAGAATATACACCGCTGCCTGAATACATACCGCTCTTGGGAGGAAGCAGGTTCCATCCCCTCTCCGCCGCAGAGGATGAGGAGAATGTTCGCAAGATTGCTGCCACATTACCTCAGCCCGCATATTACAACGATAGCCGCAAGAAAAGAACTAGAACTACGCCGTTTGCTCGACTGCAAACTTTGGTAGAAAAGTTAGCAAAGAAGGAAAACTGCCCCGTATCGGAGATTCTACGAAGGATAGGGCGGGTGCCAGTCAAATCCCGTCTTGGGCCCCGAGTAGAGCCCGCCGTCATGACAGAAAAGCCAAGTAAAAGAATGAAGGCTAGTCCGCCTGTCGTAGTCTCAGGATTACAGATTAGGGAGGATACCACCTTCCAGCATTTGGCCGACGGACCATCCGGTCCTAGACCTTCGCCGCTAGAAGGATGGTATGACATCCCACTACCGGCGCTTAAGATCGAAACGAGCAGCCCCGAGAAAGAAAGTCTCGCCAGGAGGCTGGAATCGAAGAAAGTGCTACCGCGATAAAGGGGACTCGTGAAAAGGGGACCCGACAGCCTATCGCACGACAACCGCAATGACACACGTAAAGCCCCGCTAGAAGATGCCATGGAAAAGTCGAGAACCGATATCCGACGGTTGGCAAAAGAAAGAGAAGAAAAGTTCGGAGATGAGATTGATTCATCGGAATTCATGGACGACGAATACGCGAAATCAACATGGTTGAGACACGAGCTTCATCGGCTTCGCAAGGTGCTCCCGCAGACGCAGAAGAGAGGAGCCAGAACCGATGAGAAGGCGACTTCGTGAAAAAGACGACACGATCGCTCAAATGGCGAAAAGGATGGAAGAGATGGCCGTAGCTCTGGCCACTCTCCAGAGTCAAGTACAACCACAAAGAGAGACACCCCCAGAGGTCATTCACATTGTAGACGGAGGAAAGGAGATTACATCCGTCAACGGGGATGATCAACTGAAAAAGGATACAACACAAAGTATGATCCCTGAAAAGGATATCAAGAACTTGGTGGAACAGCAGGTAGGAGAAGCCTTAGCACAATCGAAGAGCGGGACATCCATTCGGACGGGTAGACCTTACCCGGAAGAATTCAACGCTGTCCAATACCCGAAAGGCTTCGTACCACCTCTGTTCAAGACCTTCGATGGAACCGGGAACCCCCGACAGCATGTTGTACACTTTCGTGCCAGTTGTTGTAATGCCGGCGGGAGCGATGCATTACTCTTCCGACAGTTCGTCGCCAGTCCGTCGGAATCGCCTTCGACCGGTATGCGGAATTACCAAATGGTTCGGTGAAGACGTTCTCGGAACTAGAGAACCTCTTCATCAAGCGATTCGTCGGAGCTCAAGCACCACATCACTATAGGTGATTTAGTGGTAGAGAAACAAAGGCCGAACGAAACTTTGGTGGATTACATACTTCGATGGAGGAACTTAAGCATGAAGTGTGAACCACAACTACAAGAACAACATGCGATCGGCATTTTGCTTAAAAGCATTCACGGCCCGATAGCACTTCTCCTCAAAGGATTCACTATTAAGAATTTCGAGAAGTTGTTAAGCAAGGCCGGAAGCTTGCAAGAAGAGGCGAAGCAATTAAGTTTCGCCGACAAGACGGACAAGCAAAAGCCGATGAAGACCTTCGAAAAGAAATCCGGGATCGTTGCAGCAGTTGACAAAGGCAAGCAACCGATGCAAATACCACTCGAACGGCCGCAACGAACTACAACAGAATTACCAAGAACCCCGGCCCAGCTATCAGTCATCTCCACAAGTATGAACAACCGCCTCGTCCGCAACGTACATTAAGGGAACTTCGAGCGAGAGAATATCCGTTCAAGAATGAAGCAGTACTGAAAATGTTCCGTAGTCTGATGAAGACTCCAGATTTCCAGCTGCCATAGCCTAAAAGACCAGAGGAAGTCAACAAGAAAGGTGATCCCAACTTTTGCCCCTACCACCGGATGCTTGGGCACAAGATAGAAGATTACATTACCTTTAAAAGTTGGCTCAACGACAACCTTCGGAAAGGAAATATAACAATCCCGAAGGAGTACATGAAGGAACCCCGTAAAGGAGGTTCCGTCAATGTTATCTCAACCGATCCCGTCATTCCGATAGATCCCTATGCAACCGACGATGGATGGACTACCGCTCGGACGAGGTCTTCGAAGAAGATTTTAGACAACATCCGAACCGCCTCGGTGCGAGCTTCAATTCAGAGTTCGAGACCTGTTAAGCCGGTACTATCACTTGCGATAGAAGAACCACCTCAACAGGAGACGATTGAAGAGAAGAAGAAAATCGACGAAAAAGAGAGGACCGAGACTCCTAAGGCTAGACTGGGGGCTGCTTAACCTAGGATAGTTGTTTCCGATTCGGGGGAGAAATCCCTCGAACCTCTGATTTTGTATGATTATCTGCTCACTTCATTGGGATCATATAATGATAAGGGTGATGGCGTTGGCTACGTTTTGATTGTTTCTAACGATTATGTAACTAGTGACAATCCGGACATCGACTTCGATACCACGACAATTCTCAAATCATACACAATCTCGACGATCAAAATAACGAAGAAGACATCCATAAAGGAGGCTACGAGAGTTCAACAAGCAACGAATCTATCTGCGAGTTTCGAGGAGCTCCAGTCATGATAGAGTTAGAGCCTTCAAATTCTGAGGATAATACAGAAGAGCCTGTCATTCCGATTCAAGAAGAGACACCGGCAAGCTCAATACTAGATTCGGAGAAAATTACAGAAGTCAACTTGAGAAGTGGAAAAGTTCTACCTCCAAGAATGGGTCCGAAAGACAAAGGAAAGTAGGTGGTTGTTCAAGAAGAACCAACCCCAGCAGAAGAAATACCCGTTCGAGAAGAAACCGAGACGCATGAAAATAAAGTGGACTACAACGTACTAGCCCATCTTAGGAAACTACCGGTCAAACTGAGCATTTATGACGCTCTCATCTTATCAAAGGAGATGAGAGAAGCTCGATCAAGGCCTTACTGGATCCGGAAATTTGCTTAGCTCAAATGGCTGGAGATTCCTTAGATGAGGTTTGTTCGTTAAAGGAACAACGAGGTGTTACCTTCACGGACAATGACCTACTACTTGGGACAGCAGATCACAACCGACCGTTGTACATTTCAGTTACAATTGGGAAGTTTACGCTCTCCAGAGTATTGGTGGATCCAGGAGCATCGATCAATATAATGAGTCTTCGAACACTAAGCATATTTGGAAATTGATGCTCGCGAGCTCGAAGCGGACAAAATGTTATTGAGAGGATTCAACCGTAAAGGAGAAAGAGCCCTCGGGTCAATAACGCTACCGATGAAGACCGGTGACTTAGCAAAGACAACCGCAAAATTTCACATAATCGATTCGGAAACATCGTTCAACGCTCTATCTGGGCCGACCAGTGGATACATGAAAACGGGATGGTACCATCATCTCTACACCAGGTGCATCAAATACTACGATTGAGGGGAACAGTGCATCAAAGGCGACTTGCAACCATTCTCCGTACATGAGATTGGAATCCATGAAGATGCAGCTTATTATGCACCGCCAAAGAAAACAATCTTCTCCAGAGATACCGTAACAAATGAAGCAAAGAAAGTTCGGGACAACGAAGAACCTGAAGTTCTAGTCCAACAACCACTCACCACTCCCTTCCGGCGAGATGGTGAAGGTTTCTCCACAACTCGCATCCGAGGTCGAGGCCGGGGACGAGGTCGTGGTAGAGACGTTAGGACGAGTTGGACAGAGGAAACCAGCCATCAATGTTGATTGGGAAGATAGTTCCGAAGAAGAAAAAGAAATCAAGCAAGAAGCAGCGACAATAAGTCGAAGAAGCCGCAATTCAAGATCTCTCTCGAAGATGAGAAGAACGAAGAATACAAATCAATGTACGAGAAGATTAACCACTACGTACATACTATGACCCTAACCCCGATCCATTCTAACAAGATCGAGGGTATGGTGGTCAAAGAGGTACGTAACGACGGTGCAAGGCCAATCAAATTCTACCGTGGTGCTTCTACCTCCAAAACTGAAAATAATGTACAATTCGAAGATGTCACTTCATCGAATTAATGGAATTACCTTTTGAGTGGTACTCTCCTCGTGTTCAAAATTTAATTCAACGTGGTTTCTTGCCTCGACAATGGACAAAAGGCCAATCACAACATTTTGAAAAATTATGGAATAACTCCGGTCGTCCACCCAATTCAAAGTATGGACTCGGATTCGGCACAGTAGGGTCAGTTGACGATACTGAATTTTGCTTGGTTGTCACTTGCAAGTCCAATGAAAACTACATGGAAACTACAGACGAACTCGAAGATTTACAAATTGGAGATGCTCCACCAGAATTCGAAGAAGAAATCAAATCTACAATAGATGAGTTAACGGAAGTTAACTTAGGTACTAGCGAAGAGCCTAGACCTACCTTTGTTAGCTCCTTACTCAATAAAGAAGACTCCGAAGAAATAATCAAATTATTAATGGAATTTAAAGTACTGTTTTGCTTGGAACTATGACGAGATGCCGGGATTAGCTCCGGAGGTTGCGATCCATAAGCTAGGAGTGGATCCTACTTCGTCCCGATCGGACAAGGTCCCGAAGAATGCGTCTAGAAATCGAACAACAAGTCATAGCCAAAGTTAAAAAGCTAATAGACGCTAAATTTGTCCGTGAAGAACAATACCCGACTTGGTTAGCCAATGTGGTGCCGGTCGTAAAGAAGAATGGTCAGATCAAAATTTGTGTGGACTTCAGAGATTTGAACAAGGCATGTCCAAAGGATGAATTCCCTCTACCGATCCCGGAACTGATGATCGACATTGCTTCGACACATGAAATATTCTCGTTCATGGATGGATCTTCAGGATACAACCAGATAAAAATGGCTCCGGAAGATGAAAAGCTTACGAGCATTCGGGACGCCGATCGGAGTATTTTGCTACACAGTG
Organism: Papilionanthe hookeriana x Papilionanthe teres; assembly: GCA_022702705.1. Lineage (NCBI taxonomy): Eukaryota > Viridiplantae > Streptophyta > Magnoliopsida > Asparagales > Orchidaceae > Papilionanthe > Papilionanthe hookeriana x Papilionanthe teres. The sequence continues at coordinate 2,296,566 of CM040427.1, forward strand.
GATGCCATTCGGATCGAAGAACGCAGGAGCAACCTACCAAAGAGCAATGACAAGAATTTTGATGATCTCATCCACAATCAAGTCGAATGTTATGTGGACGATGTGGTCATCAAAAGCAAAGTAAAGGAAAACCACTCGTATGATTTGAGAATTGTTTTCGAACGATTAAGACAATTTAACCTTAAGATGAATCCCTTAAAATGCGCCTTCGGTGTCACCTCCGGAAATTCTTAGGATTCGTTGTCCGACATCGTGGAATTGAAATCGACCCGGAAAAGATTAAAGCTATCTTAGAAATGCCGCCTCCCAAAACCTTAAAACAACTACGATCTTTTCAAGGGAAGCCGGCATATCTTCGACGCTTTATCTCAAACTCGTCGGGTAGGTGTCGACCTTTCTCGACACTAGTTAAAAAGGACGCCAAATTTATTTGGGAAGAAAAATGCCGGAAAGCCTTCGAGGACATTAAACAATATTTAATGACACCTCCTGTCTTAGCAGCCCCGGTCTCGTGTAGACCGCCGATACTTTACACCGCGGCTTTAGAAGACTCTCTCGGAGCCCTGTTAGCCCAGGTCAATGATGAGGGTAAAGAAAATCCTCTTTACTACTTAAGCCGTCGTTTACTTCCGACGGAAGTAAGGTATCCCGCAATTGAAATGCATTGTTTGGCCCTGATCTTCGCCGCTCAAAAGCTCAGGCACTACATGCTTTCTCATAAGGTCAACCTGATCTCGAAGTTTAATCCATTGCAATACTTGATGACTCGTCCGACACTTTCCGGCAGACTTGCCAGATGGTCAATGATATTATTGCAATTCGATATAACTTTCGTGCCTCTGCGTGCCGTAAAGGGACAAGTCTTAGCAGACTTTCTCGCAGCACACCCTTTGCCGGCGGAATCTCCCCTCAATGACGATTTGCCAGATGAACAAATAATGAACTTAGAAGACCCTGATGATCGACGTTGGGAATTATATTTCGACGGAGCATCTTCAGCACACAAAGACGAAGAATCGCAAGTGATAGTGCCCGGTAAGGCAGGATCGGGCTAATCTTTATAACGCCGGAGCGGGGGATGTTAAGATACTCCTACCACTTGACGAACCGCGTACAAACAACGAAGCGGAATACGAAGCCCTCATAACGGGACCGGAATTAACTATTCAAATGAGGATAACGTGACATCAACATCTACGGGGATTCGCAGCTTAATCATTCAACGGATCGCCGGACAATACAGAATTTTAAAGCCAAGACTCGAACAATACTTCCAAGTATGCCATACAATTGTTGGAACGGATTCCAAATGTAACGATCTACAAAATTCCCAAAAAGAAATTGCTTTAGCAGATGCTTTAGCCCGTCTCGCAAAAGAATTTGCTCGTTTGCAAGATGAATCGATGGAAGTGTCAGTTCACGGACGTCGAGTCCTATCACGGCTCGACATAGACACAATACACAAATCGAAAAAGAAAAAGAATCGGTTGCAGTAGTGACGTAAAAACACGGAAGATTGGCGACAACCATTAATAGACTACACCGCAAACGGGAAAGCTACCGGACGATAGGTCGCTAGCCCATCGGATCAAGAAAAGAACTCGTCTTACACATTAATAAACAACACACTCGTACGAAGGTCTTTTGATCAAATGTGGCTAAGGTGCCTAAGCGGGTCCGAGGCCCGTGAAATTGTTAAGGAGGTACATTCGGGACTGCGTGGCGCTCACCGGTCGGGTCCGAAGATGAAAATGAAAATTAAAAGACTAGGGTATTACCGGCCCTCGATGATGACCGACCGCATGAAAATCACCAAGAGCCGTCACCAATGCCAAGTGCACGGAGTGGTTCTACACCAACCTCCAAATGTGCTACACCCGACAATTGCGTCGTGGCCATTTGAATGTTGGGGCACAGATATAGTGGGTCCGATAGAAACACCATCTTTAAAAGGACATCGCTTCATTCTTGCGGCTACAGATTACTTTTCCAAGTGGGCAGAGGCAGTTCCACTTAGAGAAGTGAAAGCACACCACGTGCTACAGTTTTTCAAGAACCAAGTTGTCTACCGTTTCGGGGTGCCGCGCAGGATCATCTCAGATAATGGGTCGGCATTCGAAGCACACAAATTAACAATTTTGTCAGGAGACACGGAATCGACTGGTGATACTCAACAATTTACTACCCCAAGAGCAAACGGCCTCGCTGAGGCTTTTAATAAAACTCTCGTTCAAATCTTAAAGAAAACCTTGGACGATAATAAGAGAAATTGGCACGAGAAGTTGTTAGAAGCCTTATGAGCCTACCGGACAACCTTCAGAACTCCTACTCAAGCTACACCTTACGCTCTGGTGTATGGGTCCGAGGCGAGTGTTACCTTTAGAGGTTCGGCTTCCTTCACTCGGAATTGCGATTGCAAACAAGATCACGACGGAAGAGAACGCCAAATTACGACTCAGAAGAATTAGAAAGCTCGGAAGGGAAAAGACTTGCAGCGCGACGAGAATTTAGAACTATACCAAGCTAAGATGGTTCAAGCCCATGACAAGCCGGTCCGCCCAAGAACCTTCAAAGTTGGTGACTTAGTTCTCGTTCTCAAGAGACCTATCCTTGCACACCGCAAGATAGGAGGAAAATTTGAACCCACTTGGGAAGGGCCATTTGTGGTTGAAGTAGTATACTCAGGAGGTTCCTACCAGCTAGTGAATTGTCAGGGAGAACGACATATGCTTCCGATCAACGGATGATACTTGAAAAAGTATTACGCTACCTGATGTTTCGAAGGAATGAATCCTTCATCCCTAAGAAACACAGGCGAAGTAATTACTGATGATTGGGTCCGAACCTAAAAATAATAAAATATGCTAAAATAAATAAAATCATGATAATAAAGTTTTCCTTGTTTTCTTTTCCAAATCTAAATCTCTTCCCTGATCTTATCCTACTTCATTCCTGTTAAATTTAAAAATACAAGAAGTAATAATAAAAAATGTCTTTAATAAACATTTTCTTAATGTTCTTGTTCTTAGTACAGCCCCTGATCCTTTTCCTTGTCTTTTCGCAGGGAAATGTCGAACGGGCGGTTGGTCCTGAACTTTAAGAATGGCGTAAGCCTTGCACTCGATGAAAAGAGGGTGAAAGATGGAGCGATAATCGAGATTGACTCGGATTTCGTACCGGCGGAGCCTACGAGTACGAGGAAAGTGACCGGGTCCCGGTTGACCGAGAGGAACTGCCCGGGCGGACGGTGATGAAAGTGGGTGGCCCAAGCCACCAATCCAGAGAACAAGAAAAGAAAGGCAAATATCGAAGAAGACAAGAAAATAAAATCCGTAGTCGCTACGGCGGAGGGCGAGCTTGTCAGCGCCGCGCCCACGGAGATTCAAGAAGTGCGGAGAGCTACTCTCACAGCAACGCAACGAAGAAATAAGAATCACCGTATCCGTAAGATGTTAACAAAACTAGTTGCGGACCAGCACGATGAGACAGTTGCTAATGCCAGTACATACACTTTAAGGACACCGATTCACCAGGAACCTGAAGAAAGGAGGCCAGCTCTTAGGATAACTGAAAGAATCAGGGAAATCTCCAGAAGATCAGAAGAAAGAAGGCTGCCACGCCACCAGATAGAACCACCAGTAATGCATGACCTCGTTGCAGAAGCAACCCCGGGGGATGTCCCGACAGACATCATCCCTGAGGAGCCGAGGTATGCAGGAAAACTTGAAGGGATTGAACCGTATATCCCACAATATGTCACAAGGCCTCGCCATCTGCAGATCATTCCGGAATACGAGCTGGAGAGAATGCGGAATGTTGAAAAGAAAACCTTTGAATACTTCGAGAGAATTAAAGGCAGAAGAATCAATATACTAGAGGGCCTCGAGCTACATACAGACGTATTCTCGGAGTATGAACAACAGACAAATCGTGGATTGTATCCGGGATTTGAAAAGAATGGGCCGAGCGGGCCGCCCGAGGGAAAACACATACTCGGAACCCCGGAGATGGATGCCGGGGAAGGGAAGAATCACAATACAATGCGGATGTTGCTACAACTTTGCTTGAAGACGAGAAGGGAAACCCACCGGAATACTCCGTCATGGGCAAGTGGATCCGATGCCATTAGTCATCAAGAGAATGATAAAGAGATTGATAACATGGAGGGTACTGCCGACAGATTGCATACCCAATAGTTGCATTATTAACATCTACAAACGGGGTGATCGCATACCCCCGCACATAGATCACCACGACTTTGTCGGACACTTTCGCACGATCTCTTTCCTAAACGAGTGTAACATCATGTTCGGATCCGACCTCCGGATAGCGAGGCCCGGGTGAGTTCCGAGGGCCGGTGAAGATACCTTTACCGGTAGGTTCCGTCATGATATCGAAGGGCAACGGAGCGGATATCGCTAAGCATTGCATACCGAGAGTACCGGTGAAGCGGATCTCGGTTACTTTCGGGAGAATGGATGACAGGAAGACACCTTACCATTTCCGACCGGACCCGGAACTAGAGAACCTCCGGCCTTACGAGTCGCGAGTTATATGGGAAATATCACACCTCCAACGTACATCCAGACGGCATCCTTGCCAAGGATGGCTTGGAAGGTGATGTTATTGACCATGTACCCAATTATTCGGACATGGATTTTTGACAATGCTTCTTTGGATGGATCAACAAAGATCATACATAGTCCGTTTTGAGTCTACATGGATTGTATGAGATGTATTCCAGATCGAGTTGTATGATGTATCTTCAACATGATTGGAATGAAAGTGACCATATCGCATTTTTTGTCCTTCACCTCTTTTGTGCAAATTGACTGGGAAACGCCATTAAAGTTAAATGAACTTCGAACAAAAAATAGAAAGAAAAAAAGAAGAATAAAAGAAAACTTTCCTAAAAAAATCTTAAAAAATGACGAACACCAAATTCACATGAACATTAAATAAACAATAAAGTAAAATTTGAATCATTAAAAGATAAACAAAATCAACATAAGTGTTAAATCAAATTTCAAATCGAATTTCAATCAAATTTCAAATCCAATCTCGATCAAATTTCAAATTTGATCTCCCAAATTTCAAATCAAATCTAAATCAAATTCAAATTCAATCTTTCCGGATTCCAAATCCAATCTCGATCAAATTTCAAATTTGATCTTCCAAATTTCAAATCAAATCTAAATCAGATTTCAAAATTCAAACTTTTTGGGTCGAGGATTTTACATCCAAGACTGCACTGCTTTAGGATTCTTTCCCTACGGCACTGAAATACATCAAATTCAAACTTTTGGGTTGAGGATTTTACATCCAAGACTGCACTGTTTTAGGAATCTTTCCCTACGGCACTGAAATACATCAAATTCAAACTTTTGGGTCGAGTATTTTACATCCAAGACTGCACTGCTTTAGGATTCTTTTCCTATTGCACTGAAATACATCAAATTCAAACTTTTGGGTCGAGGATTTTACATCCAAGACTGCACTGCTTTAGGATTCTTTCCCTACGGCACTGAAATACATCAAATTCAAACTTTTTGGGTCGAGGATTTTACATCCTAGACTGCACTGCTTTAGGATTCTTTCCCTATTGCATCGAAATACATCAAATTCAAACTTTTGGGTCGAGGATTTTACATCCAAGACTGCACTGCTTTAGGATTCTTTCCCTACGACACTGAAATACATCAAATTCAAACTTTTTGGTCGAGGATCTTTTACATCCAAGACTGCACCGCTTTAGGATTCTTTCCCTATCGCACCGAAATACATCAAAATCAAATTTTTGGAGTCGAGGATTTTACATTCGAAACTGCATTGCTTTAGGATTCTTTCCCTATCGCAATGAAATACATCAAAAATCAAACTCTTGAGGTTAAGGATTTTACATCCAATACCGCATTGCTCTGAGATCTCTCCTCATTGTAATGATTCAATCCAATCAATTCAATTTTCTTTCGAGGTTGAAGATGTTACACCTAAAACCTCAAAATTCCAATCAAATCCTTCAAATTAATCTTGACAAACTTCAATCTAAATTGAAATTCCAAATTGAAATCTAAACTCACACATCAAAACTTAAATTGAAACAAAATAAAATCTAAATCGAAATTCCCCAGATCATGTGATTTGGAATTTACCTCCTTTTCCTTTCCCCAGCGAGAGTTCAGGAATCTCCAGTTTCAGAGATATACTTGACACTCCCCAGCGGAAACTCTTCTACTTCGTCCTAAGTTCGTTACTTGGACATTTGTGTTGGTTTTGTTGATCGCATCGGTCAACGCCAATACGCGCGGTGTGCTCCATCAGCTCACCACACCTATTGGGGGTCCATTTGTTGACCTCATTTTTGATGAGGTCTTCTCTTCTTCTCTTTAGTACTTAGGATCTAGCCTTAGGCTTTTCCTTTCGACTATCTTAGAGGACTAGAATTGGGACCCACCTTTTAGAAATTCAAACCACTTCTTAACTCCCCGCAAACTCCACAAACTTGACTCGTAGACCCCTAATCACCTGGAGGGTTGAAATCAAATGTGGAAGTTTAAAGGAGGAGTTCCTATAGACTTTTGGCCTTAGGACTACCTTGGGTGGCCCTGGTCTCGGTGAAGAGCCGACTTACACACACACTACATTTATACACTACACTTTCACACACCTCCTAAAACCACACCCATACCTAACTTGACCTCCCGACTCATGTAGGTGATTCACATGGATGGTCCTTAACCCCTAAGCCCTTGACTAAGAGGGTTAGGAACAACATAGTGAATGCCTCAAATGAGTCCCCTCATGGCTCATGTGGGCTTGATGTGGCTTCATGGCTCAACCAAAATGATTTCACTCCACTTACATCCACCCAATCTTCAATTTCCCAAATTTTCAATTTTTGACCCCCGGACCCTACACCCGCTAACTTACCCAAATCCTCGAAATTACCCAAATTTCTCAAAAATTTCCAAATTACCCAAAATTCTCCAAAATCAATCCCAAACATTTCCACATCACTTAAATTGATCATCCATACCCAAAAATACCAAAAATTCCAAGAAAACCTCCCAATACCCTCCAAATACCCAAAATACCCCTCTTGACCCAAAAATCCAAAAATTCAGAAAATTCCCAGAAAATTCCAGAAAATCCCAAATATTCCCAATTTCATTTTGTCCAACTACACCATGGGTCCATTTTGTAAATTTACCCTACTTTTGTCAAAACCCCCAATTTGGCCCATTTTAACCCAAAGTGAACCCAATGTTAAACCAAACCTACCCAATTGACCCCAATTTTGGTCCAATTCAGTTCTAAACTTCAATTCAACATTCCCAACACCAATCTAGTCCAAATCCAAGTCCAATTTGATTGACATTTGGATCCAATTTCACTTTTGGCCTTAAAGCCCAATTTTGACCCATGACCCAAACCTAACCCAAACTCACCCAATTCAACTCCAAATCACACCAAATTGACTCCAAGCCCTTCATAGAACATCCCTAAACCAATTATGACATTTATTTGACAAAGTTCTTCACAAAATATTTACCCAAATGCCCATCCTAAAATCAAAGAGCCCATTTCCCTTAAACTTTCCTAAGAGCCCACTTCCTTCAAATTCAAAAGCCCAAAATCTACCCTAAAGCCCACATGACATCTCCATTTGCCATCCACTTAATTAAATCCATTACCTAAGTCCTAAATTTACCATCAAATTATTCCAAATCAAGTTTCATACAAATTTCCATCAAATTACCAAAAAGTCCTAAAATCCATTTTCATGAAATTGACCAAACCTTTTCCCAAGCCAAAGGTGAGCCATGCAAGCCATGGACAAGCCACATGAAGCCATGGAAGGCTTGACATGTGATCAAGCCATTAATGGCAAAAAGAGGGGCCCCTTTCCTAATCCTCCTTAAACCCTTTTTTACCTTAAGCATGTCACACACTAAACCATGCTTAGCCACCTCATCATGGATGGAGACCATACCATTCTCTCTTGGCTGACCCAAGTGATCTTTTTCAGCCCAAGACCAGGCCTTGGGTGGTGAACCTAGCCCAAAACCATGGGTTTACTCATTTGAACCCAAAATGGTCTTCCCCCATTCCATTTCAATCCAAGCTCTTTACACATGGTAATTGCCGATTGCTTGCACCAAGTCCCAAGCCACGACCCACCTGACCTTGAGGGTGACCCATGCACAGCCGGCCGGCCACCGATGCCGCCGGAAAACACCATGGCCGAGAGCTCACATGTGAGCCCGACTTGGAATTCTCACCTGCTGAGCTGCCCCATCCCCAGTGGCCATTGGAGCTGTTCTTCTCTTGCCAAGAGCAGCTGATCCCATTTCAAATGCTTTAATTTCAATGCATGATAACCGTATAGATGTGTTCGTCTCTTCAAGACGAATCCATAGAGCATAAGAACATGAAATTCCATTGAGTATCGAGTGAGATATTAGGGATTTAGTGTGCACGGCTCTCGGGTGAGGACGCTTGGGGACGATGAACGGATGCCGTTCATTTAATACACGCGCGGACGGACGGCTCGGATGGAGTCGGACCGGGAGACGGTACAAGAACCGCGGGGCCCGGAGCGCCGAGTCGATGGCGGCGTCGAATGGGAGCGCGACGCGTGTGCGTTCGGAGATGCCGAGGATGAGTTGGCGCCGCGTGGATAAATAGAAAATTAGGGGTATTTTCTATTTATTTAATTCCCTAAACTTTAAAAATTCATAACTTTGTGTAGAAAAATCGGAAAAATAAAATCAAAATACCCTCTTGCTCGAGTGAACGAGAGGAGAATAATGTGGAAAAGAAATCATTTAATTTCATCAAGTATTTTATTTTTTATAATTTATTTATTCTCTGCATACTTTTAATTCTCCATGCATGTATACAATTCACCATGGCATGAGACCATAGGGCTTTTGAAGCCTCCGAATTTGGGAACATTCCCTGAATTTTCCAAAGTCGAGGCCATCCCTATGAAGAGTTATTGATTTTTCAAGTTCATGTTACTGTTTTGAGTATTTTAATTCCAATAAATAGCATGTTGTGAAATAAATTCTAGGAAAATTTGATGATGTTCCTTATGACTCGAGAGAACCCTAGGAAAAATAGGTTTTGAGTTAGTTCATTTAAAACAACCCTAATTGGCTTAAACACTCAAAATAGGTCTCTAATTAATTAGAGCTAACCATACATCAAATTGACTTGAAATCAATTCTCCACTGACCTTTAGGATCAGAGGAACCCACCATAAAAATTTGAGGTCAATTGGACTTGGTTAGCCCCATTAATTGGGTTGATTAAGCCACTTAGTCATTTTAAACTTTAAAAATTCATAACTTTTAAAATACCTTTCAAAAATTCACCAAATTGGTTTTGGAGCCTCTCTGATATTAGGGGAATTTAAGAAAATTAAAATTTCAATTTTCTAAAAAAGTTGATTTTTAATATTATTTTAATATTTTAATAATTAAAAAATAATAAAAATCACAAAAATAATAAAATTCACCAAAATGTCACATTTTGAATTTTAATCACTTAGGAACAAACCCCACATTTTTCTTAGGTCTATTTAGTGAGATATTAAATTTTAAAGCTCTAGGATAATTTTAAAATTAAAAAAAATGTTTTCTAGCTTTTTCACTAAAATAATTATAATAAATCATAGAAAAATCAGAAAATTGTAAAATTTAATTCTCTGATTTCCTTGATATCAGAGAGATTTTTGAAAAATATAAAATTCATTTTTCAACATTTATTTTATTTTTAAATTAATTAACACTCCAAAACTTAAAATAATTATAATAAAAATAATATAATTCAAAAAATCACCAAAATTGGTCCAAGTGGTCCTCTGGTCATTAGGAATGTCCCCTAATTTTCTTAAGGACAAAAACTTTCCCTTGGTCATGTTATTAAATTTTCCTTGGAAATCTCTATTTTCTACCAAAAATAATTATATAAATAAATTAAATACAGAAAAATCACATTTTCTCCTCTCATGTCTTTATTGACATATGAGTGAAGTCACATAAAAATTTCAAGTTCATTTGAGTTCAATTTAGTGAGTTATGAAATTATTAAGCTTAAAGGGTAAAAGTGGTAATTAAAATTCTTAATCCTTAATTAAAGCTTTAGGTTTAATAAAAAAAATTAACAAGTAAAATATTTGATCCTAATCTGATTTGGATGATTGAAATTTAAATAATTAAAGGGTAGAAACCCATTAAACAAATTTAAAATGATTAAACCTTAATTAAATAATTGATTAAATTTGGAAGAATAATAAAATTGGAATTATTAAAATAGGGATATTATTAGGAGGAGATTTATTCTTTAATTTAAAAATCCCTAAATTAATTATCTCATTAATATTCAATTCTTAATTAAAATGATAACTCAAATTCAAAACATTAAAAGACTTAATCATTAAACTAAAATTAAATTATTAAACTCTTTTAAAAATTTCAATTAAAATTAAAAATTAAATTAAATTAAAAATTAAATTAAATTAAGTAAATTAAATTGAATTAAATTAAATTAAATTAAATTAAAATTAAAAGTTGAATTAAATTAAAGATTAAATTAAATTAAATTAAATAAACAAATTAAATTAAATTGAATGAATAAATTAAATTAAATTAAATTAAATAAATAAAATCAAATTAAATTAAGTAAAATATAAATTAAATTAAATTAAATTAAATTAAAATTAAATTAAATCAAATTAAATTAAAATTAAATCAAATTAAATTAATTTAATGTAACATCAAATCAAACTAAATTGAATTAAATTGAATTAAATTAAATTAAAACTCAATTAAATTAAATTAAATTAAATTAAATTAAATTAAATAACATCACCTAAAACAGAAAGAAATTAAATATAAAGCAACTTGAACACTATTCCAAATTTAAACCCATTAACTTAAATCAAATCATTTGAATACCAATTTACCCTCGAAAGCTTCGGTTATTATAACTCCTAAACGTAACATTAAATGAAATGTTACTTCACTTATAGGATATTCAAATGTCCTAGTTCATTGAGTAAGATAACAACAAAACTTGAATTCTCGGACGATTAATTCATTTGTATAATTAAACCCATTTGGACTTAAAACAATCCTAGAAATATTGAAAAGATGTTTAAGATTATTCTTAAGCACTTCCTCGATATGATAGGACATTTATAAGAACAATTGGATTTAATTGTTCTTCGATGAAGAAAATCGTCCTTCAAACCAAAACACAAAGAACCTAGACGTCATAGGAGATGACTAGCTATAGGATTAGGAATTTGGTAGAAAACCATAACCCTTCCCTTAGCTTTATCTAGGAACTTGCTTAAATATTCTAATTGTGTTTTAAGTGCGGCTTGGGATGACGGGAAGACCCTCCGAGTACGCTTTTATTTTATTGCAATCTACTTTCTTGCAATTTACCTTCTTGCAATTTATTTAACTCGCATTGCACTTACTTTTCTTGCATGATAAACAACTCGTTGCATGAAAACCCACACCTTTAGGATAGACCCTAAAGCCGAAACCAAAACTAAGTTAAAAGTCATTGCAAGATAAAATTCACCGCCACAACATTTCAAAATATAAAACAACTCAAAATTTAATCACAAACAGAACACAAAACTACAATTACAATTAAATTAAAACGTCTCGTTGGATGATCGGGAATACCTCGGATGATGTAACCTACGTGTTGCTAACGAGATTTCCCACGGTCTAAATGAAAGTGTGGAACTCATTCAGTTGAGTTTAGCAAATTCATCCGGACTAAGTGAATCCGATAAAATAATGATGCCGGAAGGATGGAACCGTGGGATCTTAACCGGTGTCGTTATAATCAACTTTAAGATTTGTTTTAATTAAAGTATTGAAAACACTGGAAATTAAGATTTTCTCTAAACCAAAACACTTTTCTCATCCCCTGATTTATGACTTCTAAAATTGAACCTCTGCAACAACAAGGAGCTCGGAGCATGGTGGGCAGCACGGCCATCGTCATCAGCAAAACTTGAATCTACATCAGCAAAACTTTCTTAGAATTAAACAACCAAGCCATAGGATTTCGAGGTAGTTTGCCTAGTGCAGCATAAATCCTCAACTCTTCGTTAGGCACTTGCATTGCAAATTAAGCCCTAACCGGTCTTAGGATTCCGAGGTAGTCGTCCGTACGACAATAAACCCTCACATCTTCGAGGCTATTTGTTTGATTTTATCATTCAAATATGAGCCCCGATTAATTAAAATTGGCAAGATCAAAACATTTAAATAAATATTAGGACTTTCCTAAACTCAAGCCGAAACAATAGGATAATCGGGAAATTACCGAAGTTCGCTTCGAATCCGTGATTTCTCCTAATTTTCTTCCTTTGGATTCCCAAAACAAAAATGTTCCAAATTTGATCCATTCCCTATTGAAATTCCAAACTTCAATCCTTTGAGAACTTAAACCTCGAAATTCTTGAGAGCGGAATTATTGATTATTATCGAGAGTTTTCTTAGGTGATTCCCGTCACTTAAGATGTAATTAACTATAGGGGCTTGCCCTTATAGGGAATTTTAAAGAACCCGTGTAATATAAACCCCGTTTAATGCTTTCATATTAAGCGAGTGGAATTTGTCGGCTTATAAAATTGGTTCGCAGTACCAAACGGATGTCATAAATCTTCTAGTTTATTTAATCGAGCCCCACCGTCAAGCGCTGTGTCTATCCTTAGGGATAGATACACGGCTTGTGGTGCGGTACTCGTTTATATAAACTATTTGGGATGTGAGATCGGTTTAATCTCATATCTTAAAACCTTCAAATTTAAAATTATTTTCAAAATCAAATATTATTTTTTCAAATTATTTATTTAAATTAAATTAAAATTCGCCGACAATTTCTGTAGGCGACCCCTCTTCAAAACACAACACACAACCCGAAAATAGTTGCCGACAGTAAAGAATATAATTTCTCCTATTTTGCACAACACGTTTTAGATACTTCCACAACAATAATTTTCATGACTTATTACTGATTCATAAAAAAGAAAAGATATTTCATTTGCATGAGTTTTCATCATACAAAAGTTTAGTTAAAGTAGTTGCTCACTTTCTTTTTAAACTGTAAAAATTAACAAAAAGAATAGAATTTTTTTCCTAGAATATTATCTTTAGTTTGAGTAAGATCTATTCTAAAAGTAAAAAAGTTGATTTTCTGTTTTCTATGCTGGAATATATATTTCTTTATCACTTTCCCCGTGGGTTCGATATCTCGGGACTTAATTAGAAAATCCTATATTACTTGATAAACGATACGTATACCGGATTAGTAACCACATTATAATATCATTAAGAAGAGTATCAATTCAAATATATATTGTAAACATAAATATCGGTGGATCAAATTTTTGGCACCATTGCCGAGAAAAAAAATAAAATAAAGATAAACATTAAGAAAATTTATTTTTTACTTTTTAAAATCTTATTTAAAGTTGTTAGATTTATTTTAGGAAGTTGTTGTTTTTGTTGTGTGATTTTATTTTATTATGTTTTATAAATGTGTATGTGTAGTTCAGGTTCTGAAGGACTTGTGTCTTACGATTCTGAATTAGAAAGTACTATAATAAAAACAAAGAAAATTAAATATACAGAAAAAGATAAAAATATTCAAGAAATGGCAAATAAAAATAATAAAAATGTTGAAATCCATCAAGAATTTAGACCTTTAAGAGATTATGTTAACCCTATAGTACATGAATTTCGTAGTAGTATTCAAAATCCTACTGTAGTGGCTTAATCATTTGAACTTAAACCTGCTACTATCTAAATGGTATCTAATAATCAGTTTGGGGGAGCACTAACTGAGGATCCTAATTTACATCTTGCCAATTTTCTAGAATTGTGTGTTACATTTAAATATGATGGTGTTTCGGATGATGCTATTAGACTTAGACTTTTTCCTTTCTCATTAAGGGATAAAGCTAAGATATGGTTACATTCGTTAGCACCTGGATCTATTAGAACTTAGGGAGATTTATAGCAAAAATTTCTTGCTAAATATTTCCATCATCAAAGACTGCTAAGCTTTGAATGATATTACATTTTTTTGTCAATTTAAAGGGGAATCAATTAATGAAGCATGGGAACATTTTAAAGATCTCTTAAGAAAGTGCCCACATCATTCAATACCAAATTGGTTATTAATTCAAACCTTTTATAATGGATTAGTTGGATCTCTTAGATCTATCATCGATGCTGCTACTGATGGTTCATTGATGTCTAAATAGTTTAATGATTCCATGCTTTCATTGAAGTAATAGCCACAAGTAATTTTTAATGGCCTTCTGAGAGGGTAAATCCTAAAATGGTAGCTAGTATTCATGAATATGATGTTTTTGCAATGCTAGCAAATCAAGTTGCTGCAATTTCAAAGAAGATAGACCAATTTGGAATGAAGTTTTCTCAACCAATTTCAACGATTGCAGAAAATTCATTAGGCCAAATGATATATTCTCAAACATCATTAGAAACTTTAAATGCCATAAATAAGCCTAATAACTCATATTCCAATTATTATAACCCAGGTTGGAAGATCCATCCAAACTTTAACTGGAATAATAATCAGGGTGGTAGTAATCAACAATGAGGGAACAACCAAGCAAACCAATTGGGGAATTGGAACAACCAAGGGAATAATAATTATAGACCTACTTATTCTCCAAATTTTAACTACGCTTCACAATTTAAGGAGAAGAGGTTGTCTATAGAAGATGTGGTGTTATTAATGGGAAATCAATTGCAACAAAGTCAAGGAGCTATAGTTAGAAATATTGAGAATCAATTGGGACAACTAACCAATTCATTAAGTAATAGATCCCAAGGAACACTTCTGAGTAATATAGAGATAAATCCAAGAGGCAATAATAAAAAGCAAGTAAAAGCTGTTCAATTGAGAAGTGATAGAGAGTTGGAAAGTATAGTTGAAAAAGAGATTGAAGTAGAGGAAATAAGAGATTGAAGAAAAAGAAGAGGACACTAAGAAAGGTATGGAAAGACCTATTTCTCCACCTAGAATTGATTTAGAAAAGCCACCACTACCATTTTCTTAGAGACTTCAACAACAAAAGTTAGATAAGGTTTTCAAAATTGCTAGAAATTTTTAAGAAACATACAATTAATATTCCATTTGTTGAACCCATAGAACAAATGCCAAGCTATGTGAACTTTATGAAGGATATTCTCAACTGAAAAAGGAAGTTTGAAGATAACGAGACTGTTGAACTTATAGAAGAATGTAGTGCAATAATTCAGAAGAAACTTCCTCAAAAGCTTAAAGATCCTGGTAGCATCACAATTCTATGTGAAATTGGAGAAAAATTTTATGGGAATGCTTTATGTGATTTCTGTTCAAGCATTAACCTTATGCCATTATTAATATTTAAAAGAATGAGACTAGAAGAATTAATTCCTATTGTTGTAACTCTGCAGTTAGCAGATCGTTCGATAACATATCCTAAAGGAGTTATAGAAGATGTTTTAGTAAAAGTGGATCAATTTATGTTTCCTGTTGATTTCATTGTGCTTGATATGGAGGATGATAAAGAGATACCTATTATTTTAGGGAGACCTTTCCTAGACAGGAAGATCAATGATAGATGTGCAAAAAAGGGAATTAACTATGAGTGTTAATGATTAAATTATGACATTTAATATTTTAAAATCAAAGAAATATCATGCAAAAGGTAAAGATGATAAATGTTTCAGGATGGATGTTATGAGATATCTAAGTGAATTTCATTTCAAAGCAACATATGAAGAGAAATCTGAAAGTAAATAGTTGGAACACGAGCAAGAAGAGGAAACACAATATTTTGATGATTTATCAAGGAAGACTTAAATTATGTTCAATAAAGTTTTGAAGTTTTGGTCATGAAAATAAAGATGAATAATTTAGTTCATCAATTGAAAAACTTCCTGAACTTGAATTGAAGTTACTTCCGGAAAATTTAAAATATGCCTTTTTAGGTGATTCCTCAACTTTTCCTGTTATAATTTCCTCAAAATTAACTACAGAAGAAGAAGAGAGTTTGCTTGAAACCATAAAGAAATATAATAATGCCTTTAGATGAACCATTGTTGATATTAAAGGAATCAGTCCTTTAATATGTATGCACAGAATTCTTATGGAAGAAAATTGCAAACCCAGAGCTGATCCTCAAAGGAGATTAAATTCTATTATGAAAGAAGTTATTAAGAAAGAAATTTTAAAGTGGTTAGATGATGGAATTATCTATTTCAGATAGTGCATGGGTTAGTCTTCTTCAATCTATTCCTTAGAAAGGAGGAGTAATTGTAATTGTTAATGTAAAAATTAACTTATACCAACAAGATAAGTTACAGGATGCTGAATATGCATTGATTATAGAAAATTAAATCATGCCACCAGGAAAGATCATTTTCCACTAGCCTTTCTCGATTGGATGTTGGATAGACTAGTTGGGCATAAATTGATTTTTTTTTGGATGAATATACTAGTTATCAATAAATACAAATTGGTCATGAGGATCAAGAAAAACAACTTTTACCAGTCCTTATGGTACATTTACTTTTAGAAGAATGCTTATTAGTTTATGTAATGCCTCTGCTACATTTCAAAGATGTAGGAGGCAATTTTTTGTGATTTAATTAAAAAAGGAAATGAAGTGTTTATGGATGATTTCTTAGTGTTTGAAACTTCATTTGAATCATATTTAGAAAACCTATCTAGAGTTCTTAAACACTTTGAAAAGTAAATCTTGTCCTTAATTAGGAAAAATGCCAATTTATGGTAGTAGGAGGAATTGTTTTAGAACATCAAGTTTCAGAAAAAAAGTATGGAAGTAGTCTCTACAAAAATTCAAGTGATCGCTAATTTACCTTGCCCAACAAATGTATGGGAGATAAGGAGTTTTTTGGGACATGTTGGATTCTACAAGTGTTATATTAAAGACATTCAAAAAATACTAAGCCTCTATGTCATTTATTAGAAAGGGATGTCATTTTTAATTTTAATGAAGACTGACAAAAAGATTTTGAGTTATTAAAAGAAAATTTAATCACTACACTAGTTATTGTTTCACAAGATTGGGAAAAACCTTTTGAATTATTGTTTGATGTAAGTGATTATGCTGTTGGAGTTGTTTTAGGACAAAAACATGATAAAATTTTCAAAGTAATCTACTATGCTAGTAGAACTCTTAATGAAACTCAAAGTAATTATACCACAACTAAAGTAGAGTTATTACCTATAGTATATGTCTTTGATAAATTCAGATCATATCTAATTGGAACTAAATGTGTGGTGTATACTGACCATTCTGCTATTAAATATTTAATGAAAATATAGATGCAAAACCAAGACTGATAAGATGGATTCTTCTTTTACAAGAATTTAACTTTGAGATAGTAGATAGGAAGGGTGCTGATAATCAAATTGTTGATCATCTGTCCAAGCTTGAAAATAAAAACTCTCTCTCTTCTGATGATAAAATTAATGAACATTTTCCTAATAAAAATTTGTTCATTATTAATGAGTGGCATGTTCCATGGTATGCCAACATTGTAAACTTTATTGTTGGTGACATATTACCTAATGGTTTGACATACCATAAGAGGAAGAAATTTTTTTTTGAAGCTAAGACTTATTTTTGGGACGACCCATTTTTATATAAACAAGGAAATGATCTAATTATTCTAAGATGTGTACCATTAAAAGAAGCATATGAAATTAATCAAAAATGTCATGATTCTAATTTTGGGGGACATTTTGGTGTTGATAAAATTGCATATAAAATTCTACACTAATGATTTTATTAGCCTACAATTTTTAAAGATGTTAATACTTATATTAAAAATTGTGATTGATGTCAGCTTGTAAGCAATATTTCTAGAAGAAATGAGATGCCTCTCTATTATATGTTGGAAGTTGAAATATTTGACATATGGGGATTAGATTTCAAGGTACCATTTATACCATCCTTCAGAAAATTATACATATTGTTAGCAGTGGACTATGTATCTAAATGGATAGAATCTGTTGTTTTACCTCAACGTGATGCTCGAAGTGTTGCAAAATTTTTAGGAAAGAACATATTTAGTAGATTTAGAATGCCAAGTGTAATCATAACTGATGAGGAAGTTATTTTTAAAATATAATTATGGAGAAATTAGTAAGGAAATATCATATCATCCATAAAATTGCTACTGCTTATTATCCTCAGATAAGTGATTTGGTTGAATTATCCAATCCAGAAATTAAAACAATTTTGAAAAAATTTGTTAATCCAAACAAAAAGTGTTGTGCAATCAAATTGGATTTTGCTTTGTGGGCTTACATGACTGTATACAAGACTCTTCTAGGAATGTCCCCATATAGGCTAATTTTTAAGAAAGCTTGTCATTTACCAGTTGAACATGAGCATAAATCACTTATTAGTCTATAAAGAGTTCAATTATAATTTAAAAGATGCTGGTGAGAAAATATTATTGCAATTAAATGAGCTTAAAGAGATAAGGAATGAATCATATGAAAGTGCTAAGATATATAAAGAAAAGATGAAGATGTGGCACAATCGCAAGATTCTGAATAAAAATATTGTTCCAGGACAACAAGTTTTGCTATATAATGCCAAATTAAGATTATTTGCTGGAAAACTTAAGTCCAGGTGGATGGACCCTTTTATTAGTTTATCCTTATGGAGCGTGGATATTAAAGATCCTAAAAATGAGAAAATATTTAAAGTAAATGGTGATATATTGAAACCTTATTTCTTAGTAGATCAACTTAAAATTGATGATAATCTAATTTTAGGTCACCCAGAATAAGTACTGGGTATCTCGGACTGACGACGTATAACCAACCGCTTTGTGGAAGGCAACCCATAGTTATCGGTGTGCTTTGCTTTACGTGTGTTTTGCGTGTTTTATTTGGTTCGAAGTAAGAATTATATTGTATTATTTTGCTTTTATTATGTTATTGGAGATTAATGAGACCTTAATTTATAATTTGGATGAGTTAAAATAAGAATTCAGACTTTTAGCAGACCTATCTAACATGAACACTGGCGGCTAATCGCCAGCAATTGGCGCTTAGGCGACTGAGTTATGAAAACTTGAAAGTTGTGTTTCTAGAAGCCATTACCATGTGGAAGTTTTATGGCACGATATTTTGTGGTTTGTGAATGTGGGAGGATGGTTTTAGACCGTCTTAAGTTCAAAAATAGGGACCGGATTAAAGAAAATTCATCCCATTCCAAATTTCTATCCTAAGAGCCTTACAAAAGTGTTTAAGTGTTAAAAATGTCTTCTTGGGAGAGTGAAATGAAGAAGGAGGATACAAACAAGAAGAAGTTCATTAATGAGAGTGAGCAAGAGTTATATAACGGATTTCTGGTCGTTAGTATTTAAGGAATAGTAGAGAAGATTGTGAAGATCGAGGCTGATGCTACATCAATTGAAGCAAAGGTAAATGAAATTAATGCACATTTAGCACATATTGGTTGGCAATTAAAGATGTAATTTAGTCATACCAGTTATATTGAAGATGTGAACAAGGAGAAGTATCTGAAAAACAAGTGGATTAAAGATGACTCTATCAGATGTCTTCATCATCGTCCGTTCTATCAAATCTATATAACAAATAGTTCTGATGGAACTAATGGAGGTACTGGATATGTTCCACCTAATGGAGATTGGAATTAAGTTCTTTAGTGTGTTAAGTGTTAGTTATTTGTGTTTTGTGTTAAATTAATCATGTTAAGTGTTAGTGTTTAATGTTTATGTATGTTGTATGTTATAATTGTGTTTTATGTTTTAAGCTTGTGTTTTGTGTTTAGTTTAAGTGTTTTATTGTGAGAAAATATGAGATCTTATCCAAATATCTTGGATTAAAGACTTATAATTTGTACTTGTAATTATTATGTGTTTCATTAAGAAAAAGTTTGTGTTTGTGTAAAACTTGTGTTGAATCATTTTTAATCTATAAAAGTGTAAATCTGGAGATAAGAAGATTATAAGGTGTTTATTATACTTATTAAAATCTATGGTTGATTAAAGGAGAGAGAATGTGTATTTAAAGAAAAAATTGAAATTTACGAGTTGGTGATTATGCGCCAAGACCCCGTGCTTACATGCCAGAGCTCCGCGGCTAAGTGCAATACTTTTGTGCTTATTAGGCGCCGGTTTGCAAAAAATTTTTTTTAGGTTTTAAAAACAAGAAAATTGCAAATTTTTTCTCACCTTCATCTTTTACCATTGGCAGTTCGCGATTTGGAGAGCTAGGCTATCACCTGGATTTGCGATTCTTAAGTCGTTTCAAGTGGAAATTGTTATTTGATCTTCTTGAGGTAAGAGCACTACTCCTAAGTAAAATTTTTTTATTTTCACAATATATTTTGAGCGTATTTTGGAAAAATTCAAAAATCATTATTCATGGTGAAAATTTGAGAAAAAACTTTAGAAATTACTTGGATTTAATAGTTTAAGCCTTTAGGAGTTGAGTTTAGTGATTTTGAGTTAAATATGGAATTCATAGAGATTTTTATGCAAATTTTAGAAATGGCACCAAAGAGGAGCAAAGCGAGAGCCGCTTTCGATTCTGACAATTTTGTTAGTTCTAAAGCTCATGATTGTTACGTTCAAGCTTTATAGTCACGTAAACTGATCCAGGAGCGAGGATTCGATAAACCAGACAGAGTAATAGAAGACATTATTGTAAGTCTCCTTTAGGATAGATTTTGTTGTTTTACTGTCGTAGCTGTTACTTCTATTAATAAAGAATTCTATGCAAACCTCCCAGATTCTGAAGAGAACTTTATTTTGGTACGAGGAAAACTAGTGCATTTTACTCCTGAGGTAATAAATGGATTTTACCTATTGCCACCTAGTATGTTTTGTTTTTATTCAAATTATAAACTTACTGTAGAAGAATTTGGATGAGATTATTTCAGATTTGACAGATGGGAGAGGATTATGGAAATTACTAATGAGAGAAGAGTTAACTTCCATGCATCAAAGTTAAATGCCACCTCCAAAGCCTGAAATTATTTTATATCATCTAAGCTGCTTCATACAAATCATGTGAGCGAGGTGACTAGAGAAAGAACCACTTTGAACTATTGTATTCAACATAGGAAGTCGATCGACATTGGAAAGATTATTTATGATTGTATCTAGAATTCTACCAGAGCTGCGACCATTGCAGGTATGGGATTTGCTTTTCTTATACATTCATTGCATCAGTAGGCTGGTGTTAGATCTGAAAACTGGGAAGAGGTCCTTCAGCCTTTTAAGCCTATTACTAGTTCGAATGTGAAGACCTATGCTGAGCATTCACTTTTTGGCTGGAAAGGAGGATTCTCTAAAGCTTCCAGTGCATCTGCTACTGCTGCATCCACATCTTGTGCTTCCACATCTCAGGCATCTTCATGTCAGTTTTTTTATTCGCAAAGTGAGCTTTTGAATAAGATTGTAGATAATGTTAATTATACTGCGTATCAAGTGCATGATATAGAGGGGAATGTAGATCATATTAGGGAATATCTTTAAAGACATAGTGAGTACGAAGGAAATTATCACAGTTACATGGATAGATTGATCAGAGGTGACTTTAGTGTTGTACTGCACACTCATCCAAAATATAGCCCATATGTGCCTACCCATACCTGGAATGAAGGGGATGATGCAGAGGAGGAAGATGATGAGTAGGATTTACATTTCATTTGAGCTATGTTATGTTGTGTGATGTTTGTGTGGACTATGTGATGTTGTTGTGTTGTTTATTTTCATTTGTGGTTGTTAAGTAAACTATTCTATGTCTTTCTGACTATTGTAATAGTTTCTGAGACACTTTAGTTTGTGTTTATTATAGTTATGGATGTTGTATGTTTCTGATATGTGATGTGAATGTTTTTGTTGTAGTAATTGTGTTTGTTATTTGGTAGTGTATTTTGTTTATTAGTTTAGAACTTATTCCAGGAACTATTTAGGAAGGCTTAAAATGCTATTAAAATCCACTAATTAAATTTCATACTTAACTTTTCAATTTACTACCATATATATGTATTAGTTATGGATTTCTCTTTAAGTGTGTGTGAATTTTCTTTTATGTCCTCCACTACTTTGGAAGTTTTTGAATTTCTTTTATAAAATAAAAATTTTTTATATTTTGGGTCTAGTCATTCTCATTCATGTTTTTAATACCCACGTATTTAGGATATAAAAATTCTTGCAAGTTAATACTTATAGTTTATGTTCCTACTAAAGTATTTTGTCACAATGCTTAAAAGTTTCTTATAATGGAAATTTTAAAGTTTGGGGGGAATGGAAAATAATTTTCAAAAATTTAAAATTTTAATTGTCCTCAAATATACTAAAAAAATTTTTGGCTGAAAAATAATTATGTGTATGAAGTTATATAAGGGAAATAAAATTTTGAATATAGAAATGTGTAAGAGATATTAGTTAAAATCTATAGTAAGGATAAAAAATTAAAATTTAAAAATTTATTAGTAAAGAAATGTTGAATATTTTATAACTATCTTTAGTAAAAAAAGTTGCATTTTAAGAAAAATATAAGGATTAGACTTTTATTTTTAATACTTAAATTTATTTTATTGAAAATAATTTTCAAAACTTTTATTATATTTCTAAGTAAAAGATATATATCTACCTTATGCTTTAGGAAAGGAAGGGTGGAATTCAAAATCATTAAAGGCCTATCCAGATGCACTAATCCTTACCTTATAAAAAAATAAAAGAAAATAAAAAAAAGGAGAAAGAAAAAAAGTGCAAAAGTGGATGTGAAAAGGAAGGAGAATCTTGAGGATTTAACGGCCTAATCAAAGATTGGTTCCACACTTAATCTTTTTATAGTATAAGATTTGAGAAAATCTTGAAGCTTATAAATATAATATAGCTAAGATAATTATTATTTATAAAGATTTTTAAAGTAAAGAAATTAAAATGCCTAAGCCATATATTTTGAAGAATCTGCAAGTATTTGTAAATAAGATAGGAACTAATATTTTTCATTAAACTTTACTTAAGAGATTTCTAAATGTTAAATTAGTCTCATTTACTAAAATTTTTTCTAAGTTGAACTACTACATTTCTAGAATAAAATTTTAAAAACTCCTATAGAAACTCATCACACAATTTACGTGTATGATTTTTATATGATTAAAGTGTTACTTGAGAACAAGTAACATTTCAAGTTTGGGGGATTTTGATACATCAAAAATATATAGTATTTTTGTACACATTTTTATACCTATTTTATATGATATTGCACTTTAATGGAAGGTATTTTGTGTGTTCTTTTTGCAGGTATGATTAAATGGATGATTGTGATGAAAGAAGTGAAAAAAAATCAAATTTAGATCAAAAATGAAGAAAATTGAAAAAATGTTCTCTCACGGCTCTGCGCCAGAATCCGTGCTTACGCACCAAGGTCCCGCAACTATGTGCCCAGATCTGGAGCTTACACGCCAGCAGGCTCGCGGTTAAGCGCCTGAGCATCACAGCATTTACCAAAGAGGAGTTATTTAAATTTAGGCACCATTTTGAAGAGGTTTTTGAAGCATCTCTTGGCAAGAATGTGAGTAACTCCCCACTGGCACCAAAATTAAATTAAATCTCTCTTTAATGGATCCATTACTTGGAAGATACGTTGAGTCTGAACACAATTTGAAGAGATACGAATAAACCTATTGAAAAAATATAAAAAGTGGACTTGAAGATTAGATTTATGGTTGTTGTTGGAGGGTATGGTATATGTTTAAGAGTGTGGTTTATACACACCTCTCCACTTCACCATCTACTTTACTTTATTAAATTTTGTATTAGGATTAGAAGTTAGAATTAGAACCCTTAGAGTTGGGCACCAACCTCTAAGGAGTATTTTAAGAGAAAGCAAAGTTTTCAAAGGAACTTCAAGAGTTTGGTGGAGACGATTTTCAGATAAGTCTTTATATTTGTTATTACATTTGGTTTTTAATTAAGATATCTTGTTTTTCACTATGATTTCTACATTTAAACCAAGTTGTGATTGTATTTCCTCCATGAATTCTGAGTAGTTTTCTTTATTTTATTTCCATAAAATGATGAAGTAATAAAGTTATGAAAGCATGTTGTATGAAGTATAGGGTTTCAATGTTGGAAGAAGTTGTGTTGATTTAAAACCTTGCACTTAATTTACTTTTTGATTTTGCCAATTAGATGTTAAAATTTGTTGTGAGAACATGTAAGAACATGTATGGTATTGTCTCAGCCAACAATAAGGAGATATATGAAATTATATGGATGAGAATGTAATTCTTATGATTAAGTGCAAATAAATAGGGAGATATACTTTGATGGGTATAGAACTGAAGGACTTTAGCATTACAAGCTAAAGCCCCAATTTGATTTATTATTTTATGTTTTGAAACGAGATGTTAGCTCCCAGGTGGAGAGAATCGAGGACACTCTAGAGTGAGAGCTAGTATCTTTGCTGCCTAACCCGTGTTCAAGATTTTTAAAACAATAGATTAACCTATGTTCTTTATAGCATCTTTAGTAAGGGTAAAGAATATAATTACTCCTATTTGGGACAACACATTTTAGATACTTCTACAACAATAATTTCCATGACTTGTTACTGATTCATAAAAAGAGAAAAGGTATTTCATGTTCATAAGTTTTCATCTTACAAAAGTTTTGTTAAAGTAGTTGCTTACTTTCATTTCAAACTATAAAAATTAACAAAAAGAATCGAATTTTATTTCCTAGAATATTATCTTTAGTTTGAGTAAGATCTTTTATAAAAGTAAAAAAGTTGATTTTCTATTTTCTGTGCTAGAATATATTTTCTTTATTTATCACTTTCCATGTGGGTTCTATATTTCAGGGGTTTAATTAGAAAGTCCTGTATTACTTGATAAATGATTTATATACTTATGTAGTATCCACATTTTAATATTGTTAAAAAGAGTATCAATTCAAATATATATATTGTCAACATGAATATCAATGGATCAACATGTAAACTTGATCAACTTGCATGTTAAAATTTGTTGTGAGAACATGTTAGATCCGTGATGGTGTTGTCTCAATTAACTGTGGTAGAATCACATGAGATTGTATAGATGAGAATATAATTCATATAATTGAGTGCAAATAGATAGGGAGATAAACTTTGAAGGGTGTAAAATTTGAGGATTTTAGAGTGACAGGCTAAAGCCCCCTAATTTGGTCAATTGTTTTAGGTTTTGATACGAGATGTTAGCCTCCAAGTGGAGGAATAAGAGGGAACTCTAGAGTGACGGCTAGTATATTCCCTACCAAGACCGTCTTCAGAACTATTCAAACTTTAGATTAACAAACATTCTTTATAGCATCTCTAGTAAGGGTAAAGAATATAATTACTCTTATTTGTCATAATCTCTCTCACTAATTATTTTACTTTTACACATGTCAATAATTTCATTGTATGAGGAAGGGTACTTTTATATCAAACCCAACTTTCTGATTTCACTAAGTATTTTAGCTTATAAGTAGAAGTAGTTTTGTAGTGATAATTGTAGGATTTAATTAAAACCAAACCTTTTGTAGAATAGAATTTCTCTTAAAAGCCGCCGTGATTAACCTCGATCTTCGTGGGATAGATATTCGGGGCTTAATCAGAAAGTCCTATATTACTTGGTAACGATATGTATACTTGTGTAGAATCACTATTATTTAAAGAATCATTGAAATATTACGTCTCTTTGGATCAAGGTTTTGGCGTCGTTACTAGGGATTAAAATTTTCAGGTTGTTGTGTCTACTTTGTAAACCCTTATATATAATAACCAACAATAAAATCTATAGTGATTCACATCTGATCATTCAGCAAGTTGTTGGACAGTATAAATTTTTAAACCAAGATTAGAGCACTTTTATTACAATGAAGTTGTTTGGCCACATCCCTCATGTTATATTATACATAATTACGAGGGGATAAAATGCTCTCGTAGACTCCCTAGCAAAGATTGCCACAAGAAGATTGCATCGGCATAACAATACAAGGACTTCAAGTTCTAGCACAAACCAACATGGATACTCTACATAAATAAGGCAATAAAGAAACAGTAGCAGTTGTCACCGAGGATACTAAAGATTAGCGTAAGCCATTCTTAGAATACTTACAGACAGGAAATTTATTAGATAATAAGTCAGTAGTAGACCGGATAAAGAAGTAAGTGTTGTCCTACGCTTTGGTAGATAATTTTTTGTGCATAAAATCCTTCGTTCAGATATGGTTGGAATGCCTGAATAGATCAGAAGCACGAGAGATCATCAAAGATTTACATTCAGGAGTTTGTTGTGCTCACCAATCAGGTCCAAAATTGAAAATAAAGATCAAAGGACTGGGATACTGCTAGCAGTAGTAATGACAGAATATATGAAGGCAGATAAGAGCTGTCAGCACAATCAGATACAAAGAGTGGTTCTACATCAACCACTAAATGTGTTACAACCACATCCAACAATCATGTCATGACCATTTAAATGTTGGGGCACAAAACATTGATCCTCAGTCTTCAAAAGGATATTATTTTATTCTCATAGCTACAGTTTACTTTTTGAAATGGCCATAAGTGGTACAATTATTCTCACAGCTACAAATTACTTTTTGAAATGGCCATAAGTGGTACAATAAAGAGAGGTAAAAGCACCAACATTTTACAGTTCTTCAAAATCAAGTTGTGTACCGATTTGGTGTACCTTGAAGAATTATCTCAGGGAATGGTTATGCCTTCAACTGTACGAAGATTAACTGCTTGTTAGATAACTTCACGTAGTTTGGAGATACTCGACAATTTAATACCTGAAAGCAAACATTGGCATAAGCTTTCAATAAAACCCTCATTCAGATCTTGAAGAAAACATTGGATGATAATAGAAGAGGATGGCATGAACAACTTCTAAAGGCTTTATGTGTCTATAGAATAGCGTTCAGAACCCCTACTAATTCTAAAATTTATGCCCTCATGTATAGGTCCGAGGTTGTGCTTCCCTTAGAAGTACAACTCAAAACTCTCAGATTTGTCTGGGAGAATAAGCTTACAACAAAGGAAAATGGTAAACTCTGGCTTAATGAACTAAAAAATCACAAGGGAAAATGACTATCAACACAGCATAGTTTGGAGTTATACCAGGAAAACATGGTGCGAGCCCACGATAAATTTGTCCACCCATAGAATTTTAAAGTTGGTGACTTAGTTATCATTCTCAGAAGACCTATTCTTGCACACCGCAAAATAGGAGGTATCAAACCAACATGGGAGGGACCATTCATTGTTGAGAGATTCTGCTCTTGAGGTACTTACGACTTGATTGATTGCTAAGGCGAAAGACTTATTCTCCTAATAAGCGGATGATATTTAAACAAATAATATGCATCATGATGTTTTCAAGGGAAAACTTCAAGGATAAAACCATATTCTTAAAAATACACCAACGAGATGATTGTATGTAATCGGGTCCGAAAAGAGAAACTTGTAATAAAAACTAATAAAATAAAATGAATTCTCAAAAATGTTACCAAAGTTCTTCATTCATGTTCTAAATTTTTGTAACTAACAAAAATTCAATAAAAAATTATGGTAAAAAAGAAAACACCTTGAAAATCCCTTAATGAATAACAAACTCTTATCATTCTTGTTCTGTTTGAATTTAGCACACGAACTCTTCAACTATTTTCTACAAAACAATGTCAAGCAGGGGACTGATTTTCACTTTTAGAAATGACAAAAATCTTGCACTCAACGAGCAGAAAGTGGCAATGGGATCAATCATTGACTTCAACTTCTACTTTGACCGAGTAGAGATGATATATGAAGGGCCTTTGGTGAATTTCGTGAGCCAAGATGAGGTACGAGACCCAAAGCTTTTATTTAGATTCAAAAGTAAGAAAATTGATATGTTTGTGAAGAAAGAAAGTTCGGAAAAATTGAGGAAGAGGTCAAAATAAATGATAACCAGGATGATGGAGCCAGCCAGATAAAATCAATGATCATGACAGCTGAAGGCAAGCTCATCACTGCTCCTCTGATGGAGTCTCTAGAAGGTTAGCTTGAAAGAAAGGCAGCATTAACTCTCACACAAAGAAAGAACTTCAACTGTATCAAGAATAGGATGCTTGAAAGGTTGGAGAAGAGACAAGTAAAAGAGATAGTTACTGAGGATGCCATAGCTGTTCTAGAGAATGAAGTTCTTGAATGTTAAGTTGGAAATGCTTTCCCCTAATTCACTATGAGGGAGACAGAGGCAAATTTTATCAGAAATAATGCTCTCCCCAGGTATACACCAGCAGATATATACTCAAAGTACACTATCTAAGAGATATTTCCTGAAATAAAGAGAGATGAGAAACATTCGACGAAAAAGCCATATGCTCCTCAATTTGTCAGACCATGCCGACTACAAATAATTTCAGAGTATGAGCTAGAAAAATTACAAAGGATCCAAAGGCATAACTTTGAGCACATTTAGAGCATGCTATGAAAGTATGTCAATATTATGGAGGGATTGGGACTCCATAAGAATGCATTTTTCAATTATGATCAAAGCAAGATAGTCAATTACTTCTTTAATATGAGAGACAAAGGACGTGTCGGCCGCTTGAGAAGGAGGGCATATTCTGAGCCCCAGAAATGGATGAGGGGCAAAGTAAAGATCACTATTCAATGCAGTTTTTTCTATAATTTTGCTTACGACAACGAAGGGAATCCCTCATAAATAATCAAACACAAAAAAGTGGATCTGATGCAACCATTGACAAAAAAAAATGATCAAGACAATGGTGTCTTGGCATGTACTACCAGCTAACTGAATACCAAATAGCTGCATCATTAAGATCTACAAGAAAGGTGACTGTATCTCTCCACACATAGAGCATCACGATTTCTTGAGGCCATTCGACACAGTGTCCTTCATTAGCGAGTGCAACATCATGTTAGACATTCAACTTTGTATAGTTGTCCTGGTAGACTTTCAGGGGCCAGTCGAGATCCCTCTATGATTAGGATCAATAATGATACTTAAAGTTAATGGTGCAAATCTGGCAAAGCTCTGTATTCTTGCAATTTCATATAAAAGATGTCGATCATGTTTAAAAAAATGGACGACAACAAGGAGACCTTTAGATACCAGCTATACCCAGAGCTGAAATATTTATAGCCTTTGGAGCTATAACTTCTTAGAGATAACACACGTCCAAGTGTATTGAAAAGAAATTTTGTCCCAGAGAGTACCATAGAAGGTGAGTTTGATCTCTACGTAGCTCCCTAGCTAGACAAGAAAACAAAATATGAGGAAATGGAAGACATGGATGCAAGAACAGGATGCTTGAAAGGATGCTTGAAAGCATACAGTTTGATTTCAACTGTATCAAGAACAGGATGCTTGAAAGGATACAATTTAATTTCAACTGTATCAAGAACAAGATGCTTGAAAGGTTGGAGAAGAGACAAAAAAAGAGATGGTTACTGAGGATGCCATAGCTGTTCTAGAGAATGAAGTTCTTGAATGTTAAGTTGGAAATGCTTTCCCCTAATTCACTCTGAGGGAGACAGAGGCAGATTTTATCAGAAATAATGTTCTCCCCAGGTATACATCAGCAGATATATACTCAAAGTATACTATCTAAGAGATATTTCCTGAAATAAAGAGAGATGAGAAACATTCGAAGAAAAGTCATATGCTCCTCAATTTGTCAGACCATGCCGACTACAAATAATTTCAAAGTATGAGCTAGATAAGTTACAAAGGATCCAAAGGCATAACTTTCAGCACTTTTAGAGCATGCTATGAAATTATGTTAATATTATGGAGGGATTGTGACTCCATAAGAATGCATTTTTTAATTATGATCAAAGCAAGATAGTCAGTTGCTTCTTTAATATGAGAGACAAAGGACGTGTCGGTTGCTTGAGAAGGAGGGCATATTCTGAGCCCCATAAATGGATGAGGGGCAAAGTAAAGATCACTATTCAATGCAGTTTTTTCTATAATTTTTCCTACGACAACGAAGGGAATCCCTCATAAATAATCAGACTAAAAAAAGTGGATCTGATGCAACCATTGACAAAAAAAATGATCAAGACAATGGTGTCTTGGCACGTACTACCAGCTAACTGAATACCAAATAGCGGCATCATTAAGATCTACAAGAAAGGTGAATGTATCTCTCCACACATAGAGCGTCACAATTTCTTGAGGCCATTCGACACAGTGTTCTCCATCAGCGAGTGCAACATCATGTTAGACATTGAACTTTGGACAGTTGTCCTGGTAGAGTTTCGGGGGCCAGTCGAGATCCCTCTACTATTAGGATCAGTAATGATACTTAAATTTAATGGTGCAAACCTGGCAAAGCACTGCATTCTTGCAATTTCATATAAAAGATGTTGATCATGTTCAAAATAATGGACGACAGCAAGGAGACCTTTAGATACCAGCTAGACCCAGAGCTAGAATATTTATAGCCTTTGGAGCTATAACTTCTTAGAGATAACACACCTCCAAGTGTATTGAAAAGCAATTTTGTCCCCGAGAGTACCATAGAAGGTGATTTTGATCTCTACGTAGCTCCCTAGCTAGACAAGAAGACGAAATATGTGGAAATGGAAAACATGGATACATGGATCACAATTTAAGGATAACGATCACTACATGTTTTGTTATACAACATGATGAATCAGTGGATTATAGGATGTTGTTTTTGATATTTCAAGAAGTTAACAAGAATTGTTTATCTTCAATAGATTACTAAAGAGTGACATATTTTCAAAATTTCCACTCTATGCGATTGATTCTAAAGTCGTTGAATTGAGCTTATCTCAGTATTAAAAAAATTTGAGGAAGAAAAATGAAATAACAAAAAAAAGAAGAGAAAAAAATTATATATATATATATATATATATATATATATATATATATATATATATATATATATATATATATATATATATTGGAGAAAAGGAGCAACCACAGGCTCCCTACAAGTTAAGACTTAATATCCAGCTTTACAATTCAGCCTAAACCAAACTAAACAAGAAATGCCCAAAATCCCCATAAAACCTCTAGCACATATACTCATCTACAAAAATCAGAAAAGATAAAACAAACTATCAAACTGCTCCATCAAACCAGCCATAGCCAAAATCCCAAACAGTGTAGCCGATAACAACAAAAGGTAGAGTTGTGGGATTTCAATAAAATTAGATATCTACCACTCTAAAATGAGGGGCCTTAATTCGATCAGCTTCAATAAGGTAAGATAGCTGTGGAGGGATATCAGATGAGATAATAACTTTCTGGGAGTAAAGAGCCCGCTTTGCAAGCCAATTAGCTAGCCTGTTGCCTTCTCTATAAATAAAATTGAAATTAATATTAATCTGCTGGGCAAGTGTCTTGATTCTGGTGATCCAGCCGGCATGGTGCCACAGTGGGTGAAGGTTATTCAGCATGTACTGAATAAGAAGAGCAGAGTCACATTCCACCACAAGATCTCTCCAATGCCAAGAAGTGGCCAGGCTGAGAGCCCAGAAGACTGCAATTAATTTAGATTCCAGGGCATCAGCAACAATAATGGGAGTGTGGAAGAAACTAATACACTGACCATCCCAGTTCCTGAAGAGACCCCACAACCAGATCCCTGATCAGAGAATGCCCCATCAGTATTAACTTTAATAATTGGATAGGTTGGAGCTGTCCAGTATATTAACATGATTTTAGACTGCTTTGGATAGTCTGGCTGAGGAGTATTGAAAATATTATGATACTTCTTCAGAAGG
The DNA here is from genome assembly GCA_022702705.1 of Papilionanthe hookeriana x Papilionanthe teres. Lineage (NCBI taxonomy): Eukaryota > Viridiplantae > Streptophyta > Magnoliopsida > Asparagales > Orchidaceae > Papilionanthe > Papilionanthe hookeriana x Papilionanthe teres. Next base: position 2,328,441 of record CM040427.1, read on the forward strand.
ATGAGCTTGCTCAAGTATGAGTGGCAATTTCCCACCACAGTTAGGACATTACACCCTTTGTCTTCATATTTTACACTATTTCTGTGCATCCAAATAAACCAAGCAAGGATGAAAGGGATATCCCCCACTTTAGCTTGATGCCATGACAACCAGCATGTGGATAACTCCTGCCACTCAAGAGTAAGTGTATTGATCTTCATAAACTTAAGAACCTCCTTCCACACTTCACCGTGAGAAGCTCGCGACTAAAGAATAAGTGCTGAATAGTTTCGGCATTAACCCCACATAAGTAACACTTAGATGGCCCTCTAAGCCCCTTGAGTTTGAGAATATCATCGGTTGGAAGGAGGTTGTGAAAAGTCCTCCAAATAAAGAAGGACATGGAGGGTGTCAAATACTTGTTCCAGATTTTCCTACCCCAATTTAGAGATGGCCAGTTGAAAATGTTTAGGTAGATGTGTTTGGTGAGACTGTGGAGTTTACCCTTTTGCCAAATGATTCTATCAGGTTTAGAAGTATCAATAGGATTGGAGGCCACTTGAAGGGCAGAAGACCCAGTGAGCAGCTCCTGAAGTTTAGTGGGTGACCAATGCAGGTTGTCCCAGCAGCTTGCAACAGGAAACTGCTGTTTAATAATATGAGGGAGGGCTATCTTCATCTTAAAAGGGCACCAGTTATCTTGCCAAAAGAGCACTTTCCCATTCCCAAGTTCCCAATAATAAAGGGATTCAGCAAGGTCTCTATTCAGGAGCATATGTTTCCATATCCTGGAGATACCAGGTTTGATTTGAACCAAATTGGGGTGGCTATCTTTACAATATTTTCCTTTCATAAAGATAGCCCACAAGGAATTTTGCTATCTGAATTGAATCCAAAGTTTACAAAAATGGACTTTCTGCAGGTGGTGTAATCCCTTGAATCCCAATCCACCAGCCTCAATAGGTTTAGCAAGTTTCTGCCAGCTAGCCCAGTGCATCTGCTTTCTTTGACCAGACCATAAGAATCTGTTAAAGATTCTTTCAATTTGGATTCTAGAACTCTTCTTCATGCAGGTCATTTGAAGGACATAATTTGGGAATGTTGTTAGTATACTGTGCAGCAATGTAACTCTACCACCAGAAGATAGGAAAGAATTTGCCCAGTTAGATAACTGGGTATTGAGTTTACCTATAATTTCCTCAAAGTGCAGCTGTTTGGATCTGCCCTTAATAAGCATCACCCACAAATATTTCAATGGAAGAGTAGCTTTAGAGAAACCAGTATAATTAGTAATCCAATGAGACAAATCAGCATTAATTTGCTTGGGAAAAACCAGCTCACACTTAGCATTGTTAAAATGCAGACCAGAAACAAGTTGGAAATGTTTCAGGCAATTGCTAACTTTTTTGACAGCAATCTTTGAGGCCCTAGAAAATATCATTAGATCATCAGCATATAAAAGGTGAGAAATAATCACATTAGACCTGTGGTGGTAGGCGGCATAATGAAAAGGGGAGACTCGAGCCTCAATTAGCTTCGGAAAGATAATCCATAACAATGATGAAGATGGAAGGGGATAGTGGATCTCCCTGTTTCAGCCCTACGGTAGCTTGGAACCCACCCCAACTCGGCCATTGATCGGAATATATTGGTTATTAAATTTCAGCCATCTCTTTATCAGCCTACGGAATTCGGAGTGAAACCCCTTATGTGTAATACTCGGAGAATGAAATTCCAATCCAATGTATCATATGCTTTCTTAATGTCCAGCTTATATATTAGATTGCCCCCCTACAGGTTTTGTCAAGATCAAGCATTAGTTCTTGAGCAAGAAGGGCATTGTCAGCAATTGATCTTCCTTTAACAAAAGCCGATTGGTGGGGACTAATAATCTTGTTTAGATGTGGTCGTAATCTCCCAACAATCACTTTGCTAATCAATTTACTGATGACAGTAGTGAGACTTATTGGTCTGTAATGGTTCCATGATTTTGGTGCAGTGGTTTTGGGGATAAGCACAGTGGTAGTGAGTGGAAGTACTGTGGGAGATCAATACCTTTAAAAAAGCCTTGGATAGCATCAGATACCTCATTTTTACAAATTGCCCAGGTTTTCTTATAAAAATCTGCATTATACCAATCAGGGCCAGCCGCCTTAGAACTCATCGATGGACTGTAAGGCCAACCATATTTCATTTTGGGAAGGGATATCGGTGAGCTTAAGGGTGTTGGTATAATGGTAGACATCATTAAACAAGTTCGTCGTCAATAAGATTACTTGAGCAGTGTTGGAAAGTCAGCAGCTTTTGAAAATATTTGACAGCATTGTTAGCAATATCAGTGCCATCCCTGAGCAATGTCCCCTGATCAGTCATGATAGAAAGTATGGCATTGCACTTCCTTTTATACTTGATACATGCATGATAATACTTAGTGTTCCTATCTCCCTCCTTAAATTTGTTTATAGAGGCTTTCTGTCTAAGTATCTGGTCCTGCTAGTTTAGATAAGTAAGCAACTTCTCTTGAGCAGTGACAAAGTCTTTAAACTTATTCTCATCCCCTTGGGCTTCAAGTTCAGCATTATTCACTTCCATTTTAGCCTTTATGACCCCCTGAAACACATCACCAATAGTCTCCTGGGTCCAATTTCTCAATGCTACGGCAGTCGTATTTGTAGGTTTTGAAGTTTAATAAAAGGATTAGAGTTGGAGCTACCTCTCCAGTTATCCTGAATAAAAGTATTAAATTTAGGATGACTGGACCAGAAGGTCATATATCTAAATGGTGGGGGAGAGTTATGGGTTTTAGGTGGGGAAATGGTGATAAGAAGTGGTTTATGATCAGAACCAGCAAAGTTAAGATGGGTGATTGTAGTGTTTAGGAAATTTTGATGCCAGGAGTCATTAGCCAGAAAACGATCCAATCTCTCCCAAATTGCACCTCTCCTCCAAGTAAATTGGCTGCCCAGAAATCCCAGATCAAATAAACCTGCCTTGTTGATCCTGTCATTAAATTCAGTAATCATATTCTGGTTTGGAACTCTTCCTCCCAGCTTTTCAGAAGTTGAAGCAATACAATTGAAGTCACCTCCCACAATCCAGCTGAGTGTCTCCACCTTACTTATTTCAATAATCTCATTCCAAAGGTTTGTTCTATCAGTCTTGGTGCAACCAGCATAAACAAAAATGGCAGCAAACTTCATACCATCTAATCTGAAATGGAAGTGAACAAACTGTGGATGATCAACCTGAACAGACCAGAAAAGCTCTTTTCTGCAGATTAACCATATTTTATTGGTGGAGTTAGCAAAAAAAGTGCATCCAGGGAATTTGGAGAGTATTTTGTCTTGCTTTTTGTATACCATAGGTTCCAAAATGATCATACACCAGAGAAGGTGTTTCTTATAGAGGTGAATTAATCTTTTGATAGAATGGGGGTGGGCCACCCCCCTAATATTCCAACACAGACAATTAATCATCAGGGGGTTTGGGATTTGGTGATGAGTGGTTAGAAAAAGATCTAGAACTTGTCCTGACCCTTCCCCTTGAGTAGTCCCTTGATGAGTCCCTAGGGGAGCCTCTGGGATTTGTATTATCAGGTATCTCCAGTTCTTGAACTGCCAAATTCTGAAGATCATTGGACAATTTTTTCTTTTTCTTTGACTTTTGTATTTGCCATACTGCTTCCATTATCCTTTGCTCCTTATCTATATGTGACTGAGGTAGAGTAACAGGTCTTGGATGAATTTCATTCTCCCCCAATGGTTCCAGTGAGCCTAGCTCTTCACCTTGGATATGAATCGCATCATTAGAAGCATCTGGCAGTGACACCATGTCACTTGAAATCCCCTGAGGTGCTGAAGTTTCAACCTGATTCAGCTCTGATGCCTGGATTGTCACCACTTTCTCTTTAGCTGGTTTCTTAAAAGGTGGCTTGAGCCTATAGCATTTCTCCTTTAGATGGCCAAACATCCTGCAGTGCTGGCAATAGACAGGCTTATTTTCTAAGACAACCTCTTGCCAGAACTCCTCTCCATCATCTGAAATGGTAATCCATATTTTGTCAATCTCTGGTAGAGAAACATCTCTTTCAACCAAAACTTTTGCTGCTGCTGGGTTGCCCATGTCATGTGTTGGGGAATCAACTCTCAGACGTGTTCCCAATGCCCTACTATTCTAAAATATAGCATTTGTATGGTATAACTGGATTGGTAGATTTGGGAGAGTAAACCATAGAGGTTTCAAAGGAGGCTCTTTAGCTGGATCAAATCCTGGGTACCATTTAATTAGCTTCATGGAGGAGTTTGCAATTTGCATCACTTGTAAACCCAACACTCTTGCATAATCTTCCTCCTTAGAAAACCTAATGAGCAGATGCCTACCATCCATCACCCCTAGCTTCCACTGACCCACCAACTGAAAGTTCTCAAAATACTTCCTGACCACTTCCATTTTAGGATGTCCAAACTGGAATTGTCCAACAATAGTAAATTTAATAGCATCTGCCATAGTGTTCATTTCCTGTGAGGTGAACAAAACTGCTGGTCGACCATCTTTAGAACCCAGGGGTCTAACCAAAGGGCATTCTGCTCTTCCAGCAGCCGCATCATGTAGGATTTGAGGGAATGTCAGGTGTTCCACAGATTTTGGTAAAATACCTTTACTGAGAGCAGAAGCATAAGTTGGGGGGTCTTTGGAGGCACTGGAACTAGCCATAACCAGTTCCAAGACAAAGTGACAGCAAGAGTCACCAGCCACCAAACCAATGGAACAGTAACACAATTCAAATAAGAAGTAGCCCGGGAAGCTTCAAATTAAAACTTCTTCACCAAAACCGACACCTCAGAGGAAAGTCACCACTCACCAGCCCACCAAGGTACCACACCACCACAGGAAGCCTTCAGAAGACACCAGCCGCCGCCCAGCCAGGGCCATTACGACCCAAACCCTAGCAGAGCCAGGGTAGCCGCCACCATTGTTTATATATATATATATATATATATATATATATATATATATATATATATATATATATATATATATAATATTAACTAATCAAGAGAAATCTCAAAAAAAAAACAGAATAAAATTTTAACATCAAATTTTAAATCCTTCTTCTGTCCTGACTAGGCTGATCTCTTTCAATCTTATCAGTGACATTTCCCACAAATTCCATAAATCCTATTGATTTTTACAAATTTTCATAAATTTTCACAACATACATAAATTCAAAAATTTCCATAATTTCCACATAATTCCATGCATTATACAAATTTCCATAAATTAAAATTAAATTGTGAGGATGAGGAATAGGACCACCATAAATAGAGTAAGGTTTCCAATTTTGTGTTACCTTAGGATGGATGTAAGACCACCCTAAATGGATTAAGGTCTTCCTTCCTAGTGTAATGGTTAAAATTTAAATTGAGAGGATGAGGAGTAGGCCCTCATTAAATGGAGTAAGGTTTCTGATTCTGCATTACAGTAGGTTGGAAGTAAGACCGCCTTAAATGGAGTAAGGTTTTCCTTCCTAATGTAATGGTTAATACATTGAGAGGAGGAGGAGTAATACCACCTTAAATGGAGTAAGGTTTCCAATTTCACGTTACCTTAGGATGGGTATAAGACCACCTTAAATGGAGTAATGGTTAAAATCAAATTCAGACGATAGGAGTAAGACCACATTAAATGGAGTAAGACTTGTAATTACAGTATTACCTCTGTGGTTGGATGTAAAGACCACCTTAAATGGAGTGTAATTTTCCTTCCTAATGTAATGGTTGAAATTCAAATTCTGGGGGTAGGAGTAAAACCACCATAATTGGAGCAAGGTTTCATATTCTTTCGATCAGCTCTTATGTTAGATGTGAGTCCTTGTGCTTTCCCTCTCAAATCTGATTTTTCCATTCACCTCTTGGGTTTAATGTGAGTCTTTGGCATTTTTCCCTAATGTGACAGACATTTTCTTCAACTAGCTCTCAGGTTTGATATGAATCCATGTACTTTCCTTCTTGATCTAGTCTTCCAATCAAATCAATTAGCCAACCTATCAAATTCTCAACAAGAAATATTTGGTAACTTTCACCCTCAAAATCTCAAAATGAAAACTTTCAAAAGAAATAAAATGAATGAACAACAAAATTGAAATCATAAACTGAAAATTACATTCAATCCTTTTCATAGGGTACATTAAAACCCCGGCAAGAGCTCTTAAACATCCAACTCAAATCTTTCCCATGAGTTGGGGATTCCTTAGCAGAAAATCCAACTCAAATTTAACCTTAAATTTGGTTTGATTTGTAGTATGTCTTGGGTATCTTTGCATAGACAGCTCTTCAGATTCTGTTGATCATTTCGGTCAACACCAATATATGTGAGTGCTTAATTAGCACACCACACCTATTAGGGGTTCATTTGTTGACCTCATTTTCTTTTGTTGTGGTCTGTTTCCCTCTCTCGAGCCTATGATCTAGCTATAGGACTTCCTTACTGACTTTCCTAGAGGACTAGTATTAGAACTCACACCACATGGAAATTTAAACCACTTATTGCCTCCTGGTAATCTCATGTGTATAGTCTCAAATCCTCAACTCTTGGTTGATTCGATCGATACCAACAATTTGAAACTCAAGATAAGTTCACGTATGGATTAGATCCTAAGAGGACCTTTGAATTATGTTTTAATTCTTTAAAACAGGACAATTCTCACCATATCAAAATTCAATTCACACCCCACACACATAAGCCACAACACTCACACCATAATTTACATTACTCACACTACATTTCACATAAAACCCACCAACAAAAATTAATATCAAATTTTCAAAAATTTCAACAAACCAAATTTCAAGACCATATCAATCCCATTTTTGATACCCAACTCAAACCCGTCTTCAAGCCACAAATTTGATGCCCTCGTGAGCCACCATTCACAATTAACATTCTCACATTAATCTACTACATTTATAAACTTAAATTAAATTAACCATGAACAAATTTCAAGCCCAAATTCAAGAGCCCAAAATTAATTCCAAAGTCTATCATCATAAAACCAAAACCAAAACTCCACCAAATCTAAGCCCAAGCCCACCAAACCAAAATCAAATCCAGATTAAATAGAATAAAATACATGACTTCATGACATAAATTTAAACCCTCTCATCACAATAAAAATCAATCAAGCCTAAGATGTAAAGTTTCATGATTAAAATGTCCAAATTTAGGCTCATGACCAAATGATGAGAAAATACAAAAAATCACCGAAATCAATTTTCATGCAAGCCACATGCAAACCACCAAGCTTGATGCAAGCCACATGCCAGCCACCAAGATTAATCCAAGCCACATGCAAGAAACCACACAATATTTAGAAAAAGTGTACCACCTTTACTGATTTACCACAAAGTTGTTAACCACTTTAATGACTCTTATGCTTAACCAAAATCTCCATGTTTAGGAAATGTCCGCCCAAGCTCCCATGAAGTCCAATCTTCATGGTGGGTGCAACTCATTTTCATGACAAGGACCAAAAAGGACCCAAAAAGAGCTAATACGAATTCCTCACAAATTAAGTCAAATCCTACATGTCTTCTCCTCATTAGCTCCTCCAATCTTCAACAAACTCTCCCTTCCTGTCTGAAACAGAGAGCCTCTCCCCATTACTCCTCTCTCCCTCACACACAACACCAGATCTGAAAACTTCCTCTCCCTATCTCCCTTCCCAAACCAAAACACCAAAAGCACCAAGCAGTCATTCTCCACTTTTCCTACCCATGAGCTTCAACCCCATCTCCCTTCCCTTTTCAAGCCATGAAACACCTCACTCCCTTTCTCCTTAATTGAGGTCTGTTCCTCTACCATTTACTCCTAGCTGCGAGTGACCCTTTCTCAATCCCCCTCGAATTGAGTATCAAGCAGCACCTCCAACCAAGCAACGTAGTCTTGAGCTACAAAGGAAAATAACCACCAAAGAAGAGCCCAAGCACCTCCATTTCCTCTACACATGAGCAACAAAGCAAGGTAAGTTCTCTTTATTCTCTCTTTCTCTCTCTCTCTCTCTTAAATTTTTTTACATGCATGTCACATATTTCTTATGTATTTTTCCTACACAGTACCCAAATCTTATATATTTACATACCTAATACCTTCAAAAATGGGGGAAATTACATGTATGCCACTTTTTATTTACAAAGCTTTTTCAAACAAAAAAGGAGAAAACTTTACATACACACAATTTACATATATTATGCCTTTACATATCCAACGCTTAAAGTCTAATGTTAAGATGCTCATAACCTTACTTGTATTTATTTGTACAACATTACTCCTGTATATTTGTATGCTTAACTCTTAAATCTCATGTATTTACATGCTAGCCACTCAACACTTACATGTTTACATACTCGCTATGTAGATTTTATGTATTTACATGCCAGCACTGAAATCTTAGGCATTCACATGAAAACTACTTAGTTCTCACCTATTTACTAGCTAGCCACCCAAATTTAGGTGCTGCCATGTAAAACAAACCCAAATAAAAAAAAGAAAGTGAAAGAGAAGAGAAAAAAAAAAAAAAAAAAGAGAAATCTTTAATACTTACATGCATAAAAGAAAGACAGGTAATAAATAAATCAATCCACATTTTTAGCATCTGAACAAAATAAAGAATTGATATTCAAATCAACACAATTTGATTCTTATGTATTTACATAATTAATATTTAGTGTATATGTATATACATATTTAAAACTTAAATCATAATTTTTCACATATAAAAAATATAAAATACACGCATTAAATAAGTTTTACTTCCAGAAATATTAAGCTTTTAATAAATCTATGTTTTAGATATGGTGTATGTGCTATGTTTGAAAATTAAATATTTTTACATGTAAGAAAAAAATATGATTTTTTGAATATTTGGATGTGAAAAATAGATTTTTATGTGTTATGTTTAAAAAGAAATTAATTTTTTCTGCATGTTAAAATAAATTTTAAGTATTTGATATGTGAGGAAAAAGATTTTTGCGTGTTAGATTTAAAATTTAAATCTTTTAGCAAAAAAAAAAAAAAAAATTTTAAATGCTTTTTATGCAAAAATAATAATTTCTGTGTTATATTTAAAATTAAATAATTTTGAAAGAAAATAAAATATATTTTTAAATGTTTGGTATGTGAAATGTAATGTTTATGTGTTATATTTAAAAATTAAATATATGCAAGTGAAAATTAAATTTTAATAAGTTTTTATATTATATTTAGAAATTAAGTATGTTGTATATGAAAATAAATTTTTGAATGTTTTGTATGTGAAGAGTAATTTTTTTTGTGTGATATTTAAGAAAAATCATGTATTTTAAAATTAACTTTAAGTGTTTATATATGAAATTAAAATTTTAGATATTGTGATATTATAAATTGACTGTAATAGAAAAAAAGAAATTTTTGAATTTCTTTGTATAAAAATGAATATTTAAATGTTCATCATGAAAATATATAAGAATTATGTTTAGGTGAATTCACAAAAATTTAAATAGAATATTGTAGCCTCTTTAAGAAAATAAAATATAACTCTCCAAAAAAATAAAAAAAAAAAACAAATATAACTTTCCAAGGAATGAGTAGGAAAACATAACTTTTCAAAAGTACATATAATCCTATAAAAGAAAAACACTGAAAGTCACCTCACCAAAACTCATTCAAAATTCCACTACAAACTCACCTAAATCCTCACTCAAAACTCCACTAAAATCCTCATCAAAACCCACCTACATTCCACCAAAACCTCCACCAAAAGTTACCAAAAAAAAACCTTGCCAAATTCCACCCAAATCACTAGCCAAAGTACATCAAAACCCCAAAATTTATTTACATAAGCTCTCAATGAAACAATCCATATAAATTTATAAGGCGATCAAGTTTTCTTAAAAAAAAAGAAAAATATACTATAATAATAATAAATAATCAAAAATTATTTCATAAGAACTGCATTCACTTTTTCGAGTGATTTGGGGATCTCACAAGGTCTAGTAAACTAAAGCCCTGGTGTATGTTCTCAAAAAGGCATACAAACGAGTCTGTCTTAATATGTGTGTGTAATTAAACAACAAAAAAATAATAATAACTAATCTTTTGGATTTACGTGGATCTATTGGATAAAGTAACCCATGGTTGCTAACAAGAACTATGCGGTCTAAAGAAATTTAACAGCTTCTTTAGACTAAGTAAATTTAAAACTAACAGTGGTGTCGAAACGACGAAACCACGGGACCTTAACCGACGTCACTTAACATAAAATAAAATCCCCCTTTTAATCACTTTAATAATAATCATCATAAATTCAAAATACACTTCACAATAGCACAACAAAAACTTAGGATAGGCCCCATGAGACATTATTTTCTCTTTCTTTTCATATAACTAGGTGATGATACGATCAAGAAGCTGCATACCCCTTGACACAGTCAAGAGAAGACAAAGCACGAAGTGAAGGATGAAGCTCAACGAAACTTTTCATAGACTTAATCATCATAAACCCTTATGAACTCCAGTCTTTCTTCTAACACGACGTAAATCTCACACTATCTTTAGGTTTTTGTATGATTGTATGTGTATTATATAAGTTCTAACTCTTTTTAGGATCTCAAGGTTGTTCGTTTGGCACTACGTAAATCCCTCAATCTTCTTAGTTGTTTGCAAGCTCATATGTCGTGCAAATAAGTCCTAAAATTTTAAATAAATTGCAGGAATAAAACATTAAATAACGTCACTCTAGAAAATGTAAAGCCAAATCATATGAAAATTTGGAAACTCACAAAGGTCTTCTTAATATCTGTGACATCCCCTATATTTTTTTTCTTTGAATTCTAGAAATAACTGTTCCACATCGAGTCTTTCCCAATTCATTTTTCTATGATCAATCGTGAAAACTGAACTTTGATTTCTTGAATAAATTACCTCAATCTTAATCGAGAGTTTTCTTAAGTGATTTATATCGCATAAGATGTGATAAACTATATGGATTTCCATCTATAAGAGAATTGACAACCCAAATAATCTGAACCTTACCTAGTCTTCGAGCGGAAGAGGCTAAGTAATTAGTGTTAACGATCGCATTGTTGGAAGAGAACCATCAGTCGGTAAATCATTCAGGACAAGACGACTTATTGGACTACTGAAAATAATTGTCAAGACTAATCTGGTAAACTAATATTAGCCGACCGGATATACTGTGCCAATCGTCAATCTCAATTCCCGTTGGTGGAATTCCTGCAGTCTAAGTAAACTTAAGCCATTAGTTTATGAGCTACCAAGCGAATTGGTTTGCAATTCATGCTAACAAATTTTTTTATGTACAAAGCAAGTATTATTTTCTATTTTTCTGCCTTGTATTTTAAACCCTCAATATTTTCAAAAAAAGAAAAACATCCGGCGTTAATATTTCCCATAATAGCAGTCCAACATTTTGTATCCGGAAACACAACTTTTTTATTTAGGAAATTCAGTGGAGAATAGCAAAAACTAGATATGAATCAAATCAATAATGGTAAAGTAAAAAAAATATTTTCTTTAAGAAATGGGCAATGACCGACCATATTTATTGTTTATCTATAGCAACATGCTAATAATAATAATAAACAAAAAATAAAAACACCCGTGAACTCATATTTTAATATACATTTCAATTATTAAATTCAATGCATAGGTTAAGATAAAACCTCCGATCCATGATCCCAAGTAAAAATCGAAGTCCTTTCCCAATAACTAGTAATGGCTGCGTGCAATTTCTTAAAATTTATCAAAAATCAAAAGCCCTCAAAGTCCTCATTTCTAGAAGCATTCCTCACTTCCGCCACGTAATTTTCCTCGACCGCTTTCCCGTTTCCCTCACGTGAACTCCACGAAATCTCCTCCACAATCTTCTCAATGTCCAATCCCTCGCAGCATTCCTTCCGTTCATTCCCCGTCGGAATAAATGGTGGCCTCCCAATTTCCGCCACCGACTCCCATTCCACTCCTCCGAAGAACTCATGCCGACGTATCTCCTCGCCGTTGATTCTCTTCGCCGGATCCTTCTCTAGAAGCCGTCCGATCAAATCCCTAAGCGCTGTCCTCTCGCCGCAGAGCTCCGGCGACTTGGTGAGGATGCGGTAAAATGTCTCTTTCCGATTACTCCCCCTGAAAGGCGTCCGGCCGTAGAGCATCTCGTAGAGTACCACACCGAGGCACCACCAGTCGACGGCGAAGTCATGACCTTTACCCTCGATGATCTCTGGGGCCACATAATCCTCCGTGCCGACAAACGAGTTTGACTTTACTCCCTCCTGCGAGTAATCCGAGTCGAGAGTCTCCGGGGAGACGTTGGAGATACCAGAGAAGCATCGGAAAAGAGACCGGTTCTTCTTTTTCTTCTGAACCGAAGCGGGATCTGGGAGGAGGATTTCGGGCGGCGATTGGGAGGGCGGAAGCTTGGTTGAGAGGTCGAAATCGACGAGCATTATGTGACCGTTTTCCTGAATCAGAACATTCTCGGGCTTCAGATCTCTGTACACAATCCCTAAGCCGTGGAGATGCTCCAGTGCTAGCACCAATTCCGCCGCGTAGAACCTATAAATAATAATATTTATTAATAAATTAGGCAAAGATATAATGATGTCTGGGAATTTGAACCGAAATGAATTGGAAGGCCCGACTCACCGGATGATTCCATCTGAGAACATCTTCTCCGTCTGCCGCCGCCGAAGCGCGTTCAGATCGCTGCCAGGGCAGTAATCGAGGGCGAATCCGACAATCTTCTCCGTGGAAACAACGCCGCGGAGGGAGGGGAGGAGGGGGTGATGCAGAGCACGCAGCACGTCACGCTCAAAGTAGATCCGCCGGTAAGCACCATGACGGTTGCTTCCTGTGGCGGACATAGAGACGGGGCTCTTGTGTTTGGTGGATGGTCTTGAAATAACCTTGAGAGCGAGGCCTTCATCGGAGGAGGAACCATAAATATAGAAGACGACACCCTTTGCTCCACGCCCGAGTATAGAAACAGCCGTCAGGTCGTGAAGTTCGATCGTCGGCGTCAGGGGCGGCGACGAAGAAAGTGGATGAGGATCAGATTGGTCGGCCATGGTTCGCCGGAGAATCCAGCGATATTGAAAGCGGCCAAGGAATGGGAAGGGTTTATAAAAGACGCGTACTTGTGGTGGAGAGGCATTTGAATATCGGGAGTAGTCGCACTGGCAAGAGAAAGAATGGTCGCCACATTTTGATGCCGCTTCTAGAACTAGCGATTGGAGTAGTTGGACAGCTGTGTAGCGGTCTCTGTAGCTTTTAACGTCGCAGCGGACTAGTGAACCTTGTCCTCTGCTCGTGCCTCATAGCGCTCGAATCTGGCCCTTAGATTCTTCATTTTATTCTTGCACTGTTTGTTAATAAATAATTGAGCTTAAATTTTAGTGGATAAGAAAATTTGGTTGGTAAAATATTCTATAATAGTCATATGGGCCAAGTTTTTATCAAGCCAATATTTATATTTCAAATTGGAACGGCTAAAGTTCAATTACAGACCATATGGGATTATAATATAAGTGGTAATTGTCTTTCTCATTAACGGATGTACTCCTTTCTTCAAGTGGCTATTTGGCTGCTGATAAAATTTTATTTCAATTGGAATAATCATTTAATATTTATTGATGCACTTTTCTTCAATATTAAATAGTTAATCTCGATTGAAATGTGATCAATGAAAGTGCTTAATTTATTGTTATTTATAATTGGATGTGAGTGCTTATCTTATTGTGGATGTGAACGAGCTGTATGTCATCTCAAAAGATGAAATTATAAAGAATTTAACCACGGAATAATAAATTTAGGACGAGGTTCATTCCCTGCGCAAGTTGGGCAGGTGGAATTATTTAATTTTTTGATACAGATTTTCAAAATAATATAGTTATATCGTAGAAGAGGTTATCTTTTTCTAAAAAAAAAATTAATTTAAATATTTTTCTCTCATGGTTTTATACATTTTGATCTTCCTGTTGAACTTTAATTGGGATTGGCTCAAATGTGACATGGTTATTTCTAGAGGCAAAAAGTAGAGTAGCAGGAAGAAATGGATAGTGAGCGGCTCTATCCTACTTCGAATTATTATATGATCTGACTATATTTTTAGATTATGATTTAATTTTAGTTTTAAATTATTCATTTTGTTAGATAGTTTGAACTTATGAACCCATTGCTAGATAATGACTTGTGTTACAATGAGAATAAACAAAGTGCATCATATCATAAATCTTGGATGAGTACTGCAAATAGAAATAAGAAGCTCTAACCTGGTCTATAAGGGTAAATTGGGACTTGTAGACCTCACTTCCAACGGGGAGCAAAAAATGAGCCTCACTCTTCTATATGTATGGATATATCTATAAATGGTAGGCAACTAAGTGATATATACTTCAAATCTATAAGTCTGGTTAAATGCAAGTGATAGAGGAAGCCTTATTTGTTGAAATTTAGGAGAATTGAGCACGACTTTTGCTCGATCTCATAAATAATGAATCTAATCATTGCAAAAATAATTAAGATTTTTTAGAGACTAGATTTTTTTTTAAGTGATGATGTATAATCTATTTTAAGTATGCATGCCTTATTAATCAAAATTTAAGGCAAAATCAAAATTTTATGTAGACTTATCTTTTAGATATGGCTCATATACTAGATCAGGAATAGATGTTGGAGAAGAACGGAGCGAGCTAGGGGTGCGTAGTAGAGCTTGTGAGTGGAAGCATTTGTCCAATCGGGGAGAAACACTCACAGTATGGTAAAGGGTTAATTTTGTAATTATATATTGTACGCTAGGTTGATTATATATAAAAAGTATTTTGTACTCTTTCATTGAAATTGAAATAAAGTAGTCGTCTCCTCCCGAGGACGTAGGCATTTTTGCCGCACCTCATTAAATCTTTTTTTATAATTAATTTTCCAAATTATTACAAACTTTAGTGAAATTTGATGAATTTCAGTTTGGAGATTTTTTTCTAACATTGAAAAAATCAGGGAATATTCTTATGGAAAAAAAGAGTAATCCCTATAAATTTTGTTATTTTTGGATTTATATTAGCTTTTAATAATAAAATTAGACCAGAGAGTACTTAATTAACTAAAAATTAGATATAATTTATTAATTTCAAATTTTGCTTTTATACTTTTCTCTTAACTTCGCTGAGTTCAAAGGTATTTATATTTTATTTTTATGTTTTTTCTGGGCAAAAATGTATATTTTTGATGCTTTTAGATTTTTTATAAATAGAAAAACCTTTATTTTTCTATTAATCCCGCAGGCACCAGCACAACATCAGATTCTTCGAAATGCTACCCTCCGGTTCACGGGCCTTTACATGTGGGTGATGAGGTGGCCAACGATTTGGTTCACTTTGTATGAACGTATGTGTCGTTCAACGTAATCCTGGTCCTCCATCTATAATATATGGAAATGAATGGCACAAGTTCATCGTCTAACCGAAAACCATTCAAGTTTAGGGCATAAGGTCTCTCTAGTTCTTGCACTAAAATTAAAGAATTTTTTTGTAAAGCTTCATTGTGCTTAGACGAACATATCCATACGGTTATTTTGTCAAGCTGTGATGATTTTCTTCACAATGTTTCAAACTCGAACACATTTTTAGGTTTTAGGGCACCTGCCTGGTCTCAAGTGGTGAGGCCTCAATTGAGCCTGTTGGAAACGATCACCTGGTCCTTGAGAAGCTCCTCCTTAGCTCAATTTGGAGTTAAATTGGGTCGTTGTATATCCTTAATGAAATAGTGTCACGGTTTTGGCTTGAAATAAGTTAGAGCTTACAGAAAAAGCCAATATGGATTAGGAAGTTCCTCATGAGGTTTAGGGAAGCTTTTAGGATAGCTAAATTGGAGTTTCAAAAGGTTTTATGCCAATATGAAAAGATGTCCTGGTTTTGATGTATAAAATTATGGCTCTGTGATGGGTTACATAAGTTGAAACTATGGGGGTTTGGTTGCTTAGGGTACAGGGAACAATTTTGTTGTTTAGTGTGTTAGGGTTTAGGTGCTCTCTTTGTCATTCTCTTCTCCTTAGGAGCTTTCAAGTATTGTTCTTTTATAGCCATGGGAGGCCATGGCTGATCCTTGGCTTGATTGGAGGAGGCAGGAGGTGGATCAGGGAGGATCAAGGAGGTTGAAATGATCAAAATCATTCAGTGGATAAGAGCTTCCTTTATTTACATGGTGGGCTCATCATGAGCTTAAGAATGGTGAAGAGGGTGACTAGGGCATGGCTTCTTCCCTATTAGATAGATTGTGAGGTGGACAAGCAATTCATGAGTGATGTGGCTCATTCAATCCACATAGGCTAAAGGGAGATGAAGTGGAATCCATGTAGGGTATCATATATCCCCCTCATGATAAATTGGAATTTTGGTCAACATTGGTAGCTTCAATGGTTAATAGGTGGATCTTATGCTGGTGGTTTTCTTTATCATGGGTAAACTCATTATGGATGGGCCTTGGACAATGGATGGGCTTAGGCTTGGGTTTTGTATATGGGTTTGGGTTATTATGAGGATGGGGTTTAATTAGTTGTCTTATGGTTCAATTTTAGGTTTAATATGCTTTAAATCCTCCATTTTAATTAAATATGTAATTAATTAATTAATTAATGAAATTAGGCCATAGAACCATTGATTGACCAAGATGATTTAGGGTTAACCAATTGGGTCCCTGAGTTGACTAATTGAACATATAATGATCATTGGTCTCATGGGTTAATCAAATGGTCAATGGAATGACCATTAAGTTTAGGAAACCACCTAAACCTAATCATATACCTAATGGTCACCCCATTGACCTATGTGCGTTACGAAAAAATTGGGGTTTAGGAAACCCTACCTGTGCCTTGGCTTAGGACAACCGTTGGCATTGATCTCTTCAGTGAAATGACTAAAAAAACACTCTATTTTAAATTTATGGAACCGTGTTTCACTTAAATGGAGTCTCCCATAGCTTCCGAATAAAAAAATCTTCTGTCAGGCGGTCTCAGCAAAAATAGTGTCTCGGGTCAGATCGTCGCCCCTAGGCCATCCCTGGGTGCCACGCACCCAAGAAACCTTTCCGGATCATTAAGCCCAAGTTTGTAGAGGTATAAAACATAATGTAAAATATTGACACAGAACCAACGCCTAGGAGCCACATAAACCATGTGTCATGGCCACAGACATGCCAAAAATTAGGACTTTCCTGAGAGCACGGGTCCTAAGCGCCACAATTCTTGGTGACGTGGTGTTGGGCAGGCTGAGCTTGGCACCTAGGCTCCACCTTTCCTGACACCATGGCCTTAGACAGGCTAAAAATCAGGACTTTCCTAAGAACTTGACACCTAAGCGTCACATTTCCTGAAGCCATGACCTTGCACAGGCTAAACCTGGCACCTAGACGCCACTGTTTATGGCACCATGGCTTTGTCAAGCTAGATTCTTGATCAAAAGTCAAAACATGGCACCCAAAATTGGGCGCTTAGGCTCCTTTTGTGGTATAGGTCATGATTTTTTGTGATTTTGACACTATTTTGACTTTTAAGGCCGCTGAAATGTTAGGAGGCTGACTGGAAGACTGCTGACTTAAAGTAATATTCAAAACTATTTTCAATTCAGTTATAAAGAATAATTAGTTTAATAATAAAGCAGCCAGTCTATACGCAAGTATACTTATCGCTCAAGTAATGCAATGCTCTAACGCAGTCCTGGTTATCGATCCCATAGGGAGTAAGCAAACCTTAAAGCGTAGCACAGAAATCCAATATTCAAATTTGTAAAGCATCAAAAATAAATTCTAAGATGTTAAAGTTTGCTAGAGAATTTAAAATTGCTAAAATACTTTCTAAACTTAAGATTAAAGTTAACTATTACTACACTAAATTTTGTAATATAAGGTTCAAATTTAGAGAAGGTGTCCTCCCCTTACAATGATGTTATGGTGAGTGAATATTATAGATCAATATAATTATTATATTGTGCCAAATAAAAGCATACATATTCTTTCCCTTCTTCCGAGTGCTATAAAGAACATTTGTTAATCCTAGGTTTAGTACCTAAATCCGTGGTTAGGCTAGGAGGATACTGACTCTCACTTTAGAGCTCCCACTTCCCTTCGCCTGAAGGCTAACTCTCGCTTTAGTTTCCAAACATTAGGACCAAATTGAGGATTTTAGCCTGTCACCCTAAAATCCCCAATTCTACGCCCAACAAACCATACTTTCATATTTATTTGCACCAAACCACCATGAATTATATCACTCATTCATAGAGCTTGAATGTAATCTATACCTTTGTTGTAGAAAGCATAGCCCTTTCGGATCATATGTTTCACAACAAATTTTAATAATTCAATTGGCTAGATCAAGAACTAAATGAAGAACGAAGTGAAGAATCATCACAATTTCTTATCTTTCATATGACACATTCAATCTAAACCATCACTTCATCGTTTATCATTGCAAGGTGAAAGACAGAGAAACCTACTCAGAATTCATGAGGAAGATACAACAAAACAAAGATTTTATATATAAAAGCAAAGTCATACAAACTATGAAAAGTAAAAACAACTTATCTTAATTTCTTCCCCAAGAAAATCCTTAGAAGTTCCTTTGAATCTCTTTCTCTCTTAACAACAACAGATAATTCTTTCTTGGAATAGTAGGGAAGAAGTAATCTCTAACTTTCCCTCTCCTCCTATAACTCTTTTGAGAAGAATCCCTCACAAAACAATACTTAACTCCAAACCATAGACTCTAAACTCCCTCTAATGACATCCTCTTTACTCACTCACACGACAAACACTCTCAAACCCACACATACACTTAATTCTGGCGCCCAAAACAAGTTAAAATTATCTAGAAAAGCATTTCTTGAGAGTTGCCTCAAGAATCCCTCCAAAAGTCGTTCAAATACATTGAATTTGGCCTCCACCAACATTGGGCTCCATCGGCACTAAGTAGGGCACCGTCGGCACCCTAATGCACAATTTAATCCTGAACACTCTGGAAAAACTCGCCGTTGCTGCCAGTTGGTGCGCCGTCAGTGCCAGAACTTCAAATTTCTAGTTTTTGCCTTTTTTTCCTCTCTAAATTCATTCATTTTCACTTCTTTTTGCTTCATTTACCTAAAATCATCATATCTTTTGCAAAACATGAAAAATACCTTCCATTAAAGTGAATATCACCAAAACTAGTACCAAATGTATATGATAAATCAAATATATTTTTGGTGCAACAAAATCCTCCAAACATAACTAGTCCTCAAGTAATCATTTTACTATATAAAAATATGGCCCTTGGTAGTGAACTTTACTTAATGATTACTATGATTTTTTATTGAAATGAATATAATAGCAAGATTTTTAGAAAGATTTTCAATAACTTAGGTTAAAACTATAGGTATAAGAATATTTAGTAATCAAGTCTAAGATTTCTAGACTCCTATTTATTTCAAGAATAACCATAATTTATCACACTAAGGGAGCTTTGAAGTATCGTATGAAAAAGAAACTCATGAAAACTCTATTACTAAGGATGCTAATACTTTAAATATAAATTTAGAAAAGTAACTAAGCTCTTCCCTTAAGTTGATTCAAGTGAAGCTAATTTTTTATTAGGCATCTCCTCAAACTTCTCCTCACATAAATTTTCCTTTTCTTTCTTTTTCGTTTTAGGATTGTTTTTCAATCCTGTTTTTTCATTTCTTTTTCATTTTTTATTTTCTTGTGAGGATTACTATATCTGGATAGACTTTAATAATTTTGAACTTCACTATCCTCTTCCTAAAATTGGAACGTGAAAGATTTCTTTACTTTATATATATATATATATATATATATATATATATATATATATATATATATATATATATATATATATATCTAGCTTTTCAATGATTCATCATAGAGTCTCAGTCTTTTCTTCTTACATAAACCTTTAAGTCTCTTAACATTTCAAAAAAATATTTTTCTTTACTTTAAATAGTCAACTATATTTTAGTCCTCTTATACTAAATATCTTAACCCATAAAGTTAACCTTCATTACTATGAACTTTCATTCAAATCTACTATGATATTTAAATAAGGCAAAAAAATTTAGTGATCTAAAGATAAAATATATTTTAATTGAGAATAATTAGCAGTTAATTTCTCCCCCCCTCCCAAACTTAAGTTTTTCAGTGCATATCAAATTAGCAAATAAGAGAGAAAAACAGAAAGAATACTAACCTTTTGTACCAGGATTTTAATTATTCTTAGGCATGCAGTATTAATTTAAAATTTAACTACAAGAACAAAATAGTTAGAAGCATTATTCGCATATATATCAGAGATTTGTAGAGCAAAGAAAATTAAAAACATTACTTAAAACCCATAATACAACACCCATTAAAATTTCACTACTATAGTAACAAATTAACATAAACTTCAATACAATTAACTAAAATGAAAGTACAATCACTACATACAACTACAAAACAAAAACAAATAATAAACACAAAAATCAATAAAACATAACAAACATAAAGAGTACTACACTACTGATCACTGAAAATTTTATTAAGAAATTCATACCTATTTTTGATGAAATTGCACTTTAAAGAAAGGTATTTTCTTTATTTTGTTGTAGGAATGGAGAATTTAGGTGATAAAAGCAAAAATCATAAAAAGGAGCGGATTTGGAGCAAAAAGGAAGAACATAATGCAATTTGTGCTAAGTCGCCGACGGCGAGATCGAACCCGCCGACGACGAGGTTATGAGAAGAAAATTCTGAAGGATTTATAAGTATCTCGCTGACAGCGAGCTCGAGCCCGCCGACAGCGAGATAGCGCGGTTTGAAGATCTTCTAGAAGCCTCATCGGCAACGAAGGTAGTTCGTCGCCGACGGCGAACTAGTTCAAATGGCACATATACATTGAACCTGGACACTTTTTGAAGGGATGCTTACACGCCTCTTGGTCCTTTGCTCACCTCTATATATAGAAGCCGAAATTCAGCTTCTAAAAAAAATTAGTGTATTAGTGTGTGTGTTATTTTGTTAATTGGTGCAGTTTTTAGTGAGTTAGTGAGTTAGTGAGTTTGTGAGTTTGTGAGTTTTTAGTGAGTCTTGCTGTACTGGAAGGAAGAGTCAAAGGAACTGCTAGGAGTCTGCTTGGGGATAAATTGAGATAAGTATCTGTATTTATTGTTTTTAACTTTAAATGAAATCCATGCTTAGTTTAGTCAACTCGCATTACGAGTAGTTTATTATTCTTTCTCCCTGTTATGAAATTAAGTGACTTGATGAACTAAAAATAGAAGTATTTTTATATATATTAATAAATTGTGATAATTTTTACTTAAAACTTAATTTACTTTCAAACTGGTCATTTGATTTGTTAAAATATGTTGATTATCAACTATAGTAAAAATTACATCTGATATTCGAGGAATTCAAAAGCCTTGGAAGGAGGGTGCGAATAAATAGGAAATAATATCATTGGGCGTAGAATTGAGCATTTTAGTGAGACGGACTAAAATATTCAATTCGATCCTATTGTTTGAGAGCTGAAGTGTAGATGTTAGCCCTCGAGGCGAGGGAACGTGGGAGCTTTGAAGTGGCGGTCGGTATCCTCCCGGCCTAGCGCGGATTCGGTAATTAAACATAGGATTAGTCAATATTCTTTACACCTGGACCAAAGGGTAAAGAATAGGAATGCTCCTATTTGTCACAATACCTTAAAGTTATCTATTTAAATTCATCAATCACTTAAATTTCTAAACAAGGGGAAAAAAACTTTTTCTGAATAGTTAAGACTTATTTAGCAATTAGTTTAATTTCCTGCACATTCAATACGTATTAATTTTGTACTTAGTTAAGTTACCTAATTGAAATACTTAGTTTACTTTATTGCGCTTAAATTCAGAATTCCAAATTTTCGTATATTATTATTATTATTATAATTATTATTTTAAAATTATACTGTTATTTAATTTTCTCTTTCCTCGTGGGATCGATAACCGAGGACTCCACTAGAGCCTCGTATTACTTGGTACGATACATATACTTGCGTAGCATCCACAACATAAACAATTACAATTCTATACATATAATATAGCGGGGTCAAGTTTTTTGCGTCGTTACAATTAAATTAAAAATATCATAATATAAAATTATGGGTCAACTACCAATCATCATCTCTTCCTTCTTCTGCTCCTTCTTCCTTAGGCTGGAGTGGAATATAACTGGGGCAAGTTGGAAGCATCACACTCTCTTCTTCCCTCATAAATCTCATCTGAGCATCATGATAAAAAATATCATATTCCACTCTTCTCTTACGATAATCATCATTGATGTTATTCCTTGCTTCCAAACCATCAATCTTGCTATGAAACCTCGTAATATCACCTTGTTGTATCGTCAGCTGCTCCATAACATCAGAAATAGTATGGGTCCCAGAAGTAGAAGGTATATCATGGCTAGCAGAGGGAATCTCACTACTCTTACCTCCAGATCTCGATCCTACATGCGATTCATAAGTGCAATTGTTGGCCTTTCTAATATGCTTCAAAGGGTAGACCAACTCTTCACTACTATCAACCTCAACTCCTGATTATATACATAATGTATAAATCAGGGCAGGATGTTCCAATCATCCAGTAATTTCTTCCTTAGTTATAGTCTTAATACTATTGTAAATAAATCTTCCAATATCGATTATTTTCATGTTTTGAATACAATAATTCAGAATTGCTCTATCCCTTGAAACTTTGCTATGATGATATGTAGGTAGTAGTCTTGCAGAAATAAAGTAATGTCAGGTTTTAGATGCTGCATTAAGAGTGGAAGCATGAAGGTTTATCTTTAGTCTTTGCTTAGTTTTCCACTCCCCTTCTCCATCAATAAGAAAAGTAATTATCTCATTCAAAGTTGTATCCACAGTACCAAAAGATTTATAGTCACAGAACGAATTATCTCTTAACTGGTAGAAAACATTGATTTGTTCAGGAGTGAATTCTATCAATCGTCCTCGAACCATCACATATTATTCTTCAGTATACCACAAGTTAGCATAAAACTCACGGACTACATCATCAACTGCATTGGTAGAAAAATAATAAAAAGTTTCCCAATTCCCATCAACTATTACCTGCTCCACAACTCCTCCTGGATTTTCAAATCCTCTATCTTGTATATACTTATTGCTACTGAGTGTAGATTTGAAATGGGACCATGCTTTCACGTTTACAAATTTCCTTCATCAAAATGAACTTTTCTCTTCCCCTTAAACATCTTTGGAGCCATATCAATATCACTATTAAATTTGCAAATAAATCCCAATAAAGTCCAAAACTTCAATGCTATAAACTCCAAAGTCAAATCTAACAAGTAAGAGCATTTCACCATGGCTTTTCTCAAATTTTCTTTAAAAATCCCAAAATTTTGGACCTCTCAAATGTACGAGATTTCCATGGTGAAAATAAAAATTTTTTAATTTAAAGTAGAGCTCTTACCAAGAGAAGATGAGATCAAACCTCAAAAAGCTCCGAAATCGCCTCAAATCGAAATGCAAGCAAGCCCTAGGGGTGTTTTTCGGCCATGGTTGGAGGTTGAAGATAATAAATGGGGTAGTTACTATTTAAAATCATGATTTTGAAGGGAACATGGAACTTTAGGGTTTTGGGCATCGTCGATGCTGAATCAAGCACTGTCGGTTCTAGTTTGGGCGCTGTCAACGCTGAATCGAGCACCGTCGGTGCTAGACCAAATTTTTGGTTCCAACATTATTCCATCATTTCAATCGTTTCCAAGTTACAACGACATCTAGTTAGCCTTTTAAGGCATTTAAATTCAATATTTAGTGATTAACTAATATGAAGATAACACAAACAATAAAAATCATCACTTATATATATAAAATATGAAGTTACAAACTTACATACATCAATCATACTATTAAATCATTAACTTAGCGTCGTAATCAAACCACAACACTTTAACGTTGAAAACATAACATAAATTCAAATCTTAGGCATAATAAGTCTGAAATCACACCATAAGCAAGCCAAATACAAACCAAAATCAAGCAACTAAAGTCCAAATACTAAATAAAGTAGATAAAATAGAAAAGCACTACTCCTAATCAATATCAATACTATCTTCTCTGATATCTCCCATGTATTGGTGGTGCACAAAAAAATTGTAGAAGGGTCGATCCAAGCCTTTTTTTTCATCAATCGTATCAATCCTTCTTCCATATGCTCATTATGATCAAACTATTCCTTCATCCTCCAATCTAGGTGATCAAATAATTCAGATATATTATTAATTGTATCCATATTATTTTGTACCTCTTTCTCTAGCTTCTTTATCTTCCTCAGAATCAACAGGGCATTTTCAAGAAAACAAGCTTGAATAGGTAGTAAACTCTGAGATTGTTGGTCTACAGTTATGTTCAGATCATTTTCATCCCCACTTGCTGGATAGTCATAAACATTAGTTGGGTCCATGGGCTTCCATGGGAGAAGCACATTTTGTCAACTCTCATATGTCACTTGTGACTGCCTACAAAGAAGAAATATAGTGGAAGGATATCTCAGGCCATAACTTGATCCATGCACAATCAAACCCAAAATAAATTTCACAAATATGGTGTCAATATCAATAAGTCTTCCAATTTGAATACAATAGTTCAATATTGTTTTTTCCTTCGTCACTTTACTAATTTTCATGGTCGGGAGTAACTTTGAAGATATAAGGAAATGCCATTGCTTCAACATAAGATTCAATAAAGTAGTAGAGAAATTGACATACCCATTGTCTCTTATCTCCCAATCTTCCCCTTCATCCGTCAGATAACGATAGCTTTTATTCATATTGTCTCTCATAGTGGTAAAATTGGTATATTGATAGATTGACACATTATCTATCATGTAAAGTTCATTAATCTTGGAAGGAGTGTATGATATCCACTACCTCGCACATAGACGACTCCTTGGTTGATTCCATGAAGATTTGCATAAAATTCCTTCACCACAGTAGTGTAGAAAAACACTTCCTAACACCTTTGCATAATAATTTTTTCAACATGAGTACTAGGAACGTTCATACCTCAATTGACAAAGCCTCTTTCCTTGATAAGCCTCTTCTTTATAAGGACTTTGTTACAAAGTCATTGCACCACAAAACTGACAAACTTTCTGCTATTGAAAACTCTAAATCTTGGAGAATCTAAGAAGTTGGAATCCATGGAATGAAAATTTTGGAACTACCTTTTCTTTTTTCTGGAGTTAATGGGTTTTAAAATGAGTTTGGGGAGTTATAAGGGTGAAATTCCTGCTCAAAACTGCCAAATTCCGCCATTTAAAACTCTAAAAACTGCTTCTCGACCGTCAGCATCGTTGGCACTGAATAGAGTGTCATCGGCGCCCAAGCTATTAAAATTAAATTTCCTCTAGAAAATCTTGCCATCGGTGCTGGTTTGGGCGCCGTCGGTGCCAAAGCACAATTTTGCTCCAATCATCATTTTCATCCAAATAAACTCCAAATCTTTGATTTAATCCAATAATTAGCACCATGTAGGATATTTATGAGTGAGTAGGACTCAAATATAAGATTATTTAATAGTTATATCGATTAAAATTAAATCAAACACACTAAACATAAAGATAACTATGGGTTACCTCCCATAAAACGCTTGGTTTAACGTCATCAGCCCCACGAACATTAGTTTTAATCAAAATGACTTAACATTTAAACTACTTTATAATTAGGTCGTGAACCATCAAAATATTGTTTTAGTCAATGCCCATTAACTTTAAATATTCTTCTAGTTTTACGATATTCAATATCAATAGCTTCAAATTGATAAACTTTTAAGACAGTGAAATGTTCTATCGACCTAGACTTATGTTTTCCAAGAAATAATCATAATCTTATATTATATAACAAAACTTACTGTCCATGTTCAAATCTCTTTCTTATGATCCTCCAATCATACCATAACTACATTTTCTCATTATAAATTCTTTCATTATCATAAAATTCATTTGTCATTTCTTCCAATTCATTAAGTTGTAATAATTTTTCTCACCAGTATTTTTAAATTAAAATTGAACTCTTTAATCTCCCAATATGCTTTATGTTCCCATTCAATAGGTAAATGACAAGTTTTTCTTAAAATCATTATATAAGGAGACATTCCTATAGGAGTTTTATAATCAGTCCTATATTCCCATAATGCAGTATCTAATCTCGCAGACCAATCTAATTTATGGAGATTTATAGATTTCCCCAAAATTCTTTTAATTTTCCAATTAGATACTTCAACTAAACCACTAGTCTGAGGATGATAAATAGTTGAGATTCTATAAAAAAATTATATTTTCCAGTCAATCTCTGAATCAGATTATTTCTAAAATAGGATCCACCATCAGTAATAATAACTCTCGGCATTCAATATCTTGTAAAAATATTTTTCATTAAAAATTTTGAAACACTTCGAGCATCACATTTGGGTAAAGTTATTACTTCCATTTTGATACATAATCCACAACAACAAATACATATATTCTCAAATGAAGGAATAAATGGTCTAATCCCTAAACATCAAAGATTTCAACTTCCAATGTAAAATTTAGGGACATTTCATTTCTTATAGAAATATTACCTACTCGCTGATATTGATCACATGTTTTAATATATCTATTAACATCCTTAAAAAGAGTAGGCCAATAAAATCCATATTGTAAAATCTTATGTGCACTTTTGTCAGTTCCAAAATGTCCCCCAAATTTAGAATCATGGCATCTCTAAATAATTAGTTCAATTTCTTTGTAAGGTACACATCTCCTAATAACTAGATCCTTGCATTGTTTATATAAATATGGGTCATCCTAAAAATAAAATTTGGCATCATAGATAAATTTTTTCTGTTGTTCCTTTGGTAATTCAGGTGGTAAAATATCACTAACAATATAGTTCACAATATCAACATACCACAATAAATTGCATTCCATAATATTGTAAAGTTGTTCATCAGGAAAAGTTTCTGTAATTTCATTTTCAAAGTCAGATTGTTCATGTTGTTCTAGCCTAGATAAATGATTAGCTATTTGGTTCTCAGATCATTTTCTATTAACTATAATGAAATCAAATTCTTGCATAAGAAGTACCAGTCTAATTAATCTTAGTTTAGCATCATTCTTTTGCATTTAGTATTTGAAAGCAGAATGGTCTGTATGCACTATACATTTAGTTCCAATTAAGTACGACCAACATTTTTCAAAAGCATATACAATCGCTAATAACTCTCTTTTAGTGGTGGTATAGTTAATTTGAGCTTCATTAAGAGTTTTACTAGGATAGTATATAACTTTAAAAATTTTATCATATCTTTTTCCTAAAATAGCTCCAATCACGTAATCACTAGCATCACACATAAGTTCAAATGGTTTCTCCCAATCTGGTGAAACTATTATAGGGGAAGTGATTAATTTTTCTTTCAATAACTCAAAGGCATTTAAACACTCTTCATTAAAATCAAATTTCTTAACTTTTTCTAAAAGTTGGCACAGAGGTTTAGTAATTTTTGAAAAATGTTTAATATAACGTCTATAGAACACAACATGTCCTAAAAAACTTCTTACCTCCATCACTATAGTTGGAGGTGGTAGTTTCGCGATGATTTGAATTTTTTCAGTGTCTACTTTTATGCCATATTCAAAAATTTTATGCCCAAGTACAATTCCTCCAGCAATCATAAATTGACATTTCTCCCAATTTAGAACTAATTTTTTTTACATAACTCCAAAAAGTTTTCTAAAATTTTTATGCAAATGTCAAATGAACTTCCAAATGCAAAAAAATTGTCCATAAAAACATCTATTCCATTATCAATTAGATTACTAAAAATTAATATCATACATCTTTGAAATGTTGTAGGTGCCTTACAAAATCTAAAGGGCATTCTTCGAAAAGAAAATGTTCCATAAGGACTAGTAAATGTGGTCTTTTCTTAATCCTTAGAAGCAATTGATATTTGATGATAACAGATATTTCCATAAAAAAAGCAAAAATATTTGTGCCCAGCAAGCCTATCCATAATTTAGTCTAGAAAAGGTAAAGGAAAGTGACCTTTCACAGTGGTGACATTTAACTTTCTACAATCAATACAGTTTCGCCAACCAGTGAGTTGTCTCGTGGTTATTAATTCATTTCTTTCTTTAGTCACAACTGTCACTCCTCCTTTCTTAGGAACACAATGAATTGGACTTACCTACGCACTATCTGAAATAGGATATATAATTCTAACATTCAACCATTTTAGATTTTATTTTTTCACTACTTCTTTCATTAATGGATTTAACCTGCTTTGTGGATCAACTCAAGTTTATGTTATTCATCTAACATAATTCTATGCATTCAGATCAAAGGACCGATTCCTTTAATATCAGCTAAAGTCCAACAAAAAGCTTTTTTTTGTATCTCCTCAAGGTTTCTAGTAATTTGTGCTCTTGTAAATCAATTAAATCCGAGGACACAATAACTAGTAATGTAGATAATTATCCTTGGAACACATACTTCAATTTTGGAAGTGTTTTTATCTTAAGTTTAGGAGGTTTTATGATAGACGGAATTAAACTTTTATTATCATTTTCTGTAATATCCAATATCTCAAATCCTTCCTGCATATAATCAAATTCTTCATTATCTCTCTCATCAAATTTATCTTCAATTTCATCTTCATCCTTACATTTCAAATTTTCATGTTCAAGTTCATACTTTTCCTTAAAATGCTCATCTTATAAGTAGTCAAAAATTCCATTTGAAAGCATTCATCATCTTTTTTTGTTGTAGGGTATTTCATAGCTTTTGATATATTAAATGTCACTTCTTGATCATTAACTCTCATAAATAACTCTCCTTTTTGAACATCTATCATGGCTCTTCTAATCCCAAAATTATAGGAATTTCTTTATCTTCCTCCAAATCTAAAACAAGAAAGTCCACAGGGAAGATAATTTATCAACCTTTACTAAAATGACTTCAATAACTTCTTTAGGATAAGTAATAGGACGATCAACTAACTGAAGGGTTACTGAAGTAGGTGAAATTTCTCATATTCCCAACATTTTGAAAGTTGATAGAGACATGAGATTAGTGTTGGCTCCCAAATCATATAAGAATCTTCCAAAAAACTTTTCTCCAATAGCACAAGGAATAGTGAAGATAATAGGATCTTTATGTTTTTCAGGAAGTTTTTTCTGAATAATTGCGCTACACTCTTCGCTGAGTGCGACAGTCTCATTATCTGAAAATTTTCTTTTCTTATTTAGTATATCCTTCATAAACTTCACATAATTGAGCATTTGTTCTAAGCCTTCAATAAAAGGGATATTTACAGTTAATTTTTTAAGGATTTCTAGGAATTATGACACTTGTTTGTCTATCTTTTATTGTTTCAATATTTTAAGAAACGGAGATGGTGGTCTGTCTACAATAATTTTCGTTGGTTTAAGTGGATATTTCAAATCGGGATATATATTATCATGTCCTTTATCAATTTCGACCTTCTCCTTTTCAACATCAATGTCCTTTATCAGTTTCCACCTTCTCCTTTTCAACATCAATGTCCTTTTAGACTCTTGAGTCTAATTCTTTTTAACTTCTTAACTGTATAGGCTTAAGTTGTTCTTTATTTTGATCTTTCGGGTAAATCTCAACATTACTAGAGAAAGTTCCAAAAGATCTATTACTAAGTGCAATAACAATATGTACTAATTGATTTTCAATTTTTTTAATAGTAGCTCCTTGACTTTGCAATTGATTACCTATTTTTATTGTCAATTCTTCCTTAGACAACTTCTTTTCCTTAAATTGTGGGTTATTATTGAAGCCTAAAGGATAAAAAGGTCTATAATTAGTGTTTCACTAGTTGTTTGAATTTCTCAATGGGTTCACAAAATTGCTCCCCCACTACAAGTTAACAACAGTGTTATTATTCCAGTTTAAGTCTGAGTGGTTTTTCCAACCATGATTATAATAATTAGAATATGAATTGTTGGTTATTGATAGCATTTAAAGTCTCATAAGATGATTCAGAGTCTCCTATATGTCCCAATGAAATTTCCTCTAACATCTGAGGAGTTTGAGAATAGTTCATTCTGAATTGGTCTATTTTCTTTGAATTCACAGCAATTTGAGAAGCCAACATAGATATTGCATCAGAATCATGAATACCAACTACTCTTTTTGGATTTATCTGTTAAGAGGGCCATTGAAAATTAATAGTGGTAATCTCTTCAATTAAAGAATATTCCTCATTAAAAGATTTTGACATTAACGATCCACCAGCAGCAGTGTCCAAAATCCATCTAAGAGATCCCACTAATCCATTATTAAATGTTTGAATTATTAACCAATTTGGTAAAGCATGATGTGGACACTTTCTAAGCAGATCTTTAAATCTTTCTCAAGCTTCATATATTGATTCCCCTTCAAACAGACCAAAAGGTGTAAGATCGTTTCTAAGTTTGGTAGTTTTTTAAGGAGGGAAATATTTTGACAAAAAATTTTGTGATAGTTCTCCCCAAGTTCTGATAGATCCAGGTGGTAATGAATTTAGCCACGCCTTAGCTTTATCCCTTAATGAAAAAAGAAAAAGTATAAGCCTTACAGTGTCGTTCGACACTCCATCATATTTAAATGTAGCACAAAATTATAAAAAACTAGCAAGATGCAAGTTAGGATCTTCATTCAGTGTTCCACCAAATTGATTATTTGTACCATTTGTATAATTGCAGGTTTAAGCTCAATTTAATTAGTAGCTACATCAGGATTTTGAATAGTTAAGTGAATTTCATCTGTTGTAGGGTTAGAATAATCTCTTAAAGGTCTAGGTTGATGTTCCTTTTTATGTCTTTGGTTATCCAGATTGTTTGTCATTTTGTTCAAAATTTTAAATTATTTTTGTTATTTTCAAAATATTCTAATAGTACATTCTAATTCCGAATCGTAAGTTAATAAACCTTCAGATCCAAAACTATGCATACACTAATACGAATTACAGGTTTTCAGATACTACTAAATTTACTATTGCCTCCCCAGCAACTGTGCCAAAAAACTTGACCGACGGACTGCTGACTTAAAGTAATATTCAAAAATATTTTCAACTCAATTATAATGTATAATAAGTTAATAATAATGTGGTCAGTCTATACGCGAGTATACATATCG
Source organism: Papilionanthe hookeriana x Papilionanthe teres (assembly GCA_022702705.1). Lineage (NCBI taxonomy): Eukaryota > Viridiplantae > Streptophyta > Magnoliopsida > Asparagales > Orchidaceae > Papilionanthe > Papilionanthe hookeriana x Papilionanthe teres. The sequence continues at coordinate 2,359,686 of CM040427.1, forward strand.
CTCAAGCAATATAGGGCTCTAGCAAAGTCCTGGTTATCGATACCACACGGAGGAAGTAAACCTTAAAGTGTAGCACAGAAATCCAATATTCAAATTTGTGAAGCACCAAAAGTAATTACTAAGATGTTAAAGTTTGTATAGAATTTAAAATTGCTAAAGTAATTTCTAATCTTAAGATTAAAGTTAATTATTACTACACTAAGTTTTGTAATGTAAGGTTCAAATTTAGAGAAAGTCTCCTCCCTCTTAAAATGATGTTATGGTGAGTGAATAATATAGATTAGTATAGTTATTGTATTGTGTCAAATAGGTGAATACCTGTTCTTTGCCCTCTTCTAAGTGCTATAAAGAACATTGGCTAATCCTAATAAATCCTTGGTAAGGTTGGGACGATACTGCCTCTCACAACAGAGCTCCCACTTCCCTTTGTCTGAAAACTAACTCTCACTTTATTTTCCAAACACTAGGACCAAATTGAGGATTTTAATCTGTCATCATAAAATCTCCAATTCTACGCCCAACAAACCATACTTCCGTATTTATTTACACCCAACTACCATGAACTACATCACTCATTCATATGCATTGAATGTAATCTCCACTTTTGTTGTAGAAAGCATAGCCCTTTCGGATCATATGTTTCACAACATATTTTAACAATTCAATTGGCCATATAGAAAAGTAAATGAAGAAAAAAGTGAAAATTCATCACAATTTCTTATCTTTCATACGACACATCCAATCTAAACCATTACTTCACCATTTATCATTGCAAGGAGAAAGATAGAGAAATATACTTAGAATTCATAAGGACGATACAACAAAATAAAGATTATATATATATACACACACACACATAAGCAAAGTCATACAAAGTATGAAAAGTAACTACAACTTATCTTAATTTCTTCCCCAAGAAAATCCGTTGAAGTTTTTTTGTCTCTCCTTCTCTCTTCACAAAAACAAACAATTCTCTCTTGGAATAGTAGGGAAGAAGCAATCTCTCACTTTCCCTCTCCTCCGACAACTCTTTCGAGAAGAATACCTCACAAAACAACACTTAACACCAAACCTAGACTCTAAAATATCTTTAAAGACTTCCTCATTACTCACACACACTCTCTAACATAACACACACATACACTTAATTATGGCACCGAAAACAAGTTAAAATAGTATAAGAACAAATTTCCCATGAGTTGCCTCAAGAATCCCTCCAAAGGTGGTCCAAATACAGTGAATTTAGCCTCCACTGACATTGGGCCCCATCGGGGCCCATTGCGCGATTTAATTTTGAAATGTCTGGAATAACTCACTGTCAACGCTGGTTTAGGTACCGGCGGTGCAGCTTTGGGAGCTGTTGGTGCCAAAACTTTAAATTCCTTATTTTTGTCTTTCTTCGCTCCAAATTCGTTCCTTTTAGCTTCTTTTTACTCCATTTGCCTAAAATCATCATACCTACAATAAAGCATAAAAAATACCATCCATTAAAGTGCAATATCACCAAAAATGAGTACCAAATTTATATGGAAAATCAAATATATTTTTGGTGCATCAGACGTGCCTGGGAACTCTGAAGGGGGCTGCGAAAGGACCGATTTGCCCTTACTTTAGAAGCTTCTTAATCATATTTTAGAGGAATTTTTTGTCATTTTGGTGGAAATGGGACTACTTAACCATACATGCCTTCTCATTCTTAATCTAGAGGCCATTTTTACAAAGGGGTGAGCTAGTGAGCGAGGTTTTTGAGAGGGGTGAGTCTTCTCTTTGTGACCTAGGGTTTCTTCTTCCTCCTACACTTCTTCTTCTCCATTTTTCCTCTCCTTATTTTTCCCAATCACTTCTTCTCAAGGGGAGGTATTCTTCTTCCTTGAGAGCTTAGAATTTTGAGGGTTTTTTTGAAGGAGAACATTAAGGGTTGGTCATTTTCCAGCCTTTCCTTCGTGTTCCATCATCTTCTTCCTCTCTGGTGAAGGTTTTGAGGAGCACGACCAGCAAGCATTATCCTAGCTCAAGTAAGTCAACTCCTATGAACTTCGGTAAACTCTGATGAACTCTCTGGTAAGGAGAGCTTCTTTCACTCTTTGGGAGAAATTGTGGGCTTCTCTTCCACCTTCTTGGAAAGCCTCCTCCTAAACTTTGACATGCTTCATGCATATATCACAGTGGAGAGCCTCTTCCCTTGCATTCCCTTTCCATAGCCAGTTGTAGGCTTTAGTTGTGGTAAGCGTGTGGATCTGATCACCCATATGGGGTGCGTTCACTGGTGTGAGCCACCACAGTCATGTGCCCATGTGATGGATCATTGGATTTCCTATGCTTTAATTGTGGTAAGCGTGTGGATCTGATCACCCATATGGGGTGCGTTCACTGGTGTGAGCTAGCACGGTCATGTGCCCATGTGATGGATCATTGGATTTCCTAAAGTGAGCCTTTAGGTTAGGGTTTTCCCATGCTTGGTCAGGTCTCTGATCCACTGAAAGTTTGATAGCTTTTTCCTATACATTTCATACCTGTTTTTGAAGATATTGCACTTTAAAGAAAATTATTTTTCATGATTTCATGCAGGTATAATAATTTTAGGCCTTTGGAGCAAAAGGAAGAGAAAATGAGCAAATTTGGAGTAAAATGGGACAAAAGTGCATTTTACTGAACTAGCGCCAAACAGTCTTTACCACCAGCGCCGCACCGTGCTATTTTACAGAGAGTTACAACCGTATTGGCGGAATAATAAGCCAAACGGCGCCCTACCCAGCGCCGGACCGCGCCCTATCCCGATTTTAAACTAGATTCAATGTATTTGGTCAGATTTTGGAGGTTTGTTTTAGGAAATTCTTGGGAAATCAGTTTTAGCTAAATTTAAACTCTTTTGGAGCCAACTTTAAAGAGGGAGAGAAGAGTATAGAGTGTAGAGAGAGTTTAGAGTGAGTGTCTTTTCATTTAGTTTAGGAAATCTAGGTTTTGTGTTTTCTCTTTGAAGGAGAGTGAGAGGAGAGGGAAAGTGACAGATTTCTTCTTTCTTACTTATCTAAAGAGAGAATTGTGTGTTGTTGTGAAGAAGGAAGAGGAGTCAAAGGAATTCCTTGAGATTATCTTGGGGAAGAGTTCGAGATAAGTTGTCTTTACTTTACTCTATTTGTATGACGTTGTTTTTTTAAATAAAATCCATTTTTTGTCATCTTTTCCTCATGAGTCTTGAGTAGATTTCTTTGTCTTTCTCCTTTTCATGTGATGTGTTGATGTTGTGATATGGAACTGATGTCTCGATTTATTATGGAGAATTTGTGATGAGTTTTTCACTTTGAACTTCATATACTTTCTAATCTGGCCAATTGAATTGTTAAAACTTGTTAGGAAATGACCCGACCTGCAATTACGCAGTAAATTAACTTTCAAAAGATGGCAAAAAACTTGACCCGATTTATAAATAGCGGCTAGTGTGCAAAATCTTAAATGATATAAAAATTAGAAAATATTTTACACACTAGGGGTACTACGTAAGTATATGTATCATTTCAAGTAATATAGAGTTTTCTTTAAAAACCCCAGTATCGATCCCATGAGGAAGTGAAGTAAGAGGTCTTTAGTAAAATTCTAGTCTACTACTAATAGTCCTTAGTTTGGAATGTCGATTAAAATTGTGTTTTATCTAGCAACTACTCCTAAATGCAAGTGTTAAATGTAAATATAGTAATTATAACTAAATGCAAATATTAATTCTAAAGATAACCCTTTTTGGATGAATTGGTTTGAAGAATTTTGAGATAATAAAAACTACATTTCTTATGTAATGAAATGAATAATGTATAGGAATAAGATGCATTAAATATTGTATGTGCCAAATAGGAGCAATCCTATGCTTTACCCTTTGGTCCAGGCATAAAGAACATTGACTAATTCTATGCTTGGTTACTGAATCTGTGGCTAGACTGGGAGGATACTGGCTCTCAATTCGGAGCTCCCACGTTCTCCTTGCCTGAGGGCTAACATCTACACTTCAACACCCAAACGATAGGACCAAATTGAGGATATTAGTCTGTCACTCTAAAATCTCCAATTCTACGCCCGATCATTATATTTCCCTATTTATTTGCACTCAATCCCCATGAATTACACAATTCATTCATGGACATTAAATGTGGTTCCACTTTGTTGAGAATTACACCGTCCATTTGGGACAATGCAATTACAACAAATTTTAACAATACAATGGGCCCTTATTATAATGTAAATGAAGTGCAAGTAAAAACCATCACATTTATACTTAAAACATCTTTTAGCAAGCATCCCAATATACTAGTCATGAATCCTACTCATTGCAAAAGAAAAGTAGAATGGAAACAGTGACATAATTTTCTTATGGCACTATTTCCAAAGAAGAAGAAGAGTAAGAAAGATACATCACAAAGCACGAAGAAAACACAACAGAAACTTCATTAAACCAAAGCAAATCCACTGTGTAAGTGTTTACAAAATCAAAAGATAATGAAGAACAATACTTAGTTTTTTCCCTTTGAAAGAAAAATGAAGATCTCTCCCATAAACTCTTCTGTCAATCCATGAAATACTAGTGCAATCCCTTATAAATTCTCTCAAAATATCCTCGCCAATCTCTCTAAAAGGGTAGAAATCTATATTTCTACTCTTAATCTAAGAATCCTAAACATTCCCCAAGTTTTTCTTAACATTCCTCTCTTTTTTCTCTTTTTTTTCTATATCTTTTCTAACCTAAATTCACCAGTTTAAAGAGTACTAACAAATTTCTAAGAGTTCTCTTAAGCACCCCTTCGAATAAGTGTCAAGATTCAATGTATCTTGCTTGAACCGACCTTCTTACCGTTGGTGGGCTTGCTGGCGCCGTCGGCGGGCTTCTAGAACATAGGCTAACTACTCAGGCTCGTTGTCGGCGGGCTCGATCTCACCGTCGGCGCGCTCCTTTATGATATATTCAAATGCTCTCGGGAGAAACACGCTGTCAGCGGCCTAGTTGATTTTTTGTCTCTTTTAGCCCTTTTTTTTTCCAGATTCACTCATTTTCTCATCTTTTTACTCCATTATCTATAAATCTTCATTCCTGCCATAAAACATTTCTTTAAAGTGAAATATCATAAAAAATGAGTAAAATCATATAGCAAAAAGCATATATATTTTAGGCGTTTCAAAATTCCCCAAACTTAACTGTTACTTGTCCTCAAGTAACCCTTTTACTACGTAAAAATATAACTCAAGGCAATGCACTTTTCACCTGTAAGACACTAATATTTTCCATTTAAAAGAATATAATGGTTAGAGTTTTAGAAAGAAATTCAGTAACTCGGGTTAACAGTACAAGTATAAGAATATTCAGCAATCAAGTCTAAGAGTTCTAGTCTTCTATTTATTTCAAGATAAACCATAATTTGTTACATTAACAATGCCTTGAAAGATTATGTGAAAAAGGAGTTCATGCAAACTTCATCAGAATGTAGGCCAATTCTTTAAATACAATTTCAGAAATGAAATCAAGTTCTCCCTTTAGGGTGACTCAACTGAAGCCAATTTTTTATTAGGCATCTCCTCAAGCTTCTCCTCATAAATATTTTTCTTTCTTCTTTTTTTTTCTTTTCTTTCAAGATCATTTTCAATCCCTTTTTTTTCACTCTCTTTTCTTTTTATCTTTTTTTTTCTCTTTCTCTTTTAATGAGGATTACTATATCTGGAGAGCCTGTAATGATTTTGAACTACACTCTCCTCTTTCTAAAGTTCAAACTTGAAACACATCCTTACTTTATAATTAGGTATGAGCTTTATTATTCATCATAAAGTCACAATCTCTTCTTAACACATAATACTTTAAGTCTCTTAACATTTCAAAAATACGAGTTTTCTTTACTTTAAATAGTTAACTATAATCAAATTCTTTCATACCAAATATCTTATCCTTATAAAATTAACTTTTATTACTAAAAACTTTCATCCAATCCTTCCATAATATTCAACTAAAATAAAAAGTTTTAGTTATCTCATGTGAGGTTCAACTGCCAGAAGTTATGCTAAGAATTTTTGAAAATATAACAATTGAGAACAAATAAAAGTTAATATTTTTCTTCCCCCCAAACTTAAATTTTAAAAATATTTTGCAATTAATTACATAAAATATAGCGGGAAGAAAAAGTAAATGTAGAATCTACTTACTACTACAACATCTTATCAAATTTGTATTCATGTGATCTATAAAAAATACCTATTTCTTTATGTCTTAATTCTTATTAATTTCTAAGGATATTATGCTTTAATGAAAGGTATTTTTTGTGTGTTTTTGGATGTAGGAGATGTAAAAAGATCTAAAAAGGAAAAAGGAGCAAAAAGGAGCAAGAAGGGAGCAAAATACAAAAAGTATAAAAAATATGGCCTGGCGCCTAGGCGCCAGAAGCTGGCGCCTAAGTGCCAGACTCGATACAAAAACTGTCAAGTTTTTGACAACTTTTGATCAGTTATTTTGACGGAGTAAGTGGTTATTGGAAATTCTAGAAGACTAGCAGTTGTTCCTTGATAATAGGACATGTGATACATTGCATTTGGAAGCTCCAAAACGGTTTTAATCGCGAAGAGGTGCGAGCCAAAGTGAAGGGGTGCGAAGAACTGGACGCGGTGTCCAGCGCCTAGTCGCCATACCGACCTTCTAGAAGATTCATTAAATGTGGACATGTTTTGAAGAGGTGCCTTAAGGCAACCCTTGAAGCCTATAAATAAGGGTCCATTTCTTCAGAAAACGTGCCCCTCCCATTATAACCCTTTCTCTTATCCACTTTAAGATCTCTCATCCTTAGAGAAAGAAATAGAGAGAGAAATTTAGGGCCACTTTTGTTTAGTTTAGTGAGTTTATTTTCAAGTTATTGCATATGAAGTTCATTACACTGTGGAGTAATTAGGAATCAGAAGATCTGTAGAAGAAATATTTGAGATAAGTATTTTTATATTTGATTCAAAGTTTATTTATCATGTTTTGCTATTTATTTTCAATGTGTTCTAAGTAGTTAGTTTACTTTCTTCCTTCAATTATGAAGAGATAGATAAGAAAATACCAAGATTCGATGGAGAATTGAAATTCAAAATATTTTCAAAACATTGTGATGACATTAATACCTGATCTTATTTTACTTTTTAAATTGGTCATTTAAATTGTTAAAACCTGTTGAAGAGTTTTGAGACCTTGAAGGAGAAGAACTCTTAACTTGTAAATGTCACATGAATCCTTGGGTAGTCGAAGGCCATGTGCGGGCTATTTAAGGTGAAGTGCAAATAAATAGGAAGATATGATTTAAAGGGCTTAGAATTGATAGGTTTTTAGAGTGACAGACTAAATTTTTATAATTTGATTTATAGATTTGGAAAGCGTCACTAGTAGGGCAGACCATAGCCACCCTTGGACATCTAGAAGTGTGAGCCTAGATTAACCCATTCTACTAACAATACATCTAGACCTATTTTGTAAATTAGCCAAAGTTCTTTGCGCCTGGATCAAAGGGTAAAGAATAGGAATGCTTCTATTTGGCACAATACCATAAATCAAATTCTCCAACGAATATTAAATCATCTTAAAATCTTAGATTTATTGAAGGAAAGAAAGTTGTTTATTTTATATAGTTTTCATAAATCATTTTCTTATTATTATTTTCTTTATTTGCATCTAGTAAATTAATAGTAATTTATAATTAAATTAAAAGATAAAAAAATATTTTTTTATTTAGAAAATTTATCACTATAATTCTTCCCTGTGGGATCGATACTGGGGTCTTTGTTTCAAAGCCCTATATTACTTGAAACGATACGTATACTTGTGTAGTACCCCTAGTGTGCAAAAATATTTTCTAAATTTACATCATATTAATTTTATACACTAGCCGCTATTTATAAATTGAGTCAAAGTTTTTGGCTATCTTTTGGAAGCGAATATTACTGCGTTATTTGCGGTCGGGTCAAGTTTTTGATGCCGTTGCGGGGAAGAAAGAAATAGAATAGTATAAATTTTCTTATAATAAAATAAAAAAAATAAAAAAATTATTATAAAAAAAAGATATTTATTTTATTCCTTGTTTTCTGCAAAGATTTGGTTCTGAAGGATTAATACCTTTAGATTCTAAATTAGAAAGAACAAATAGAAAAATTAAAAAGGGAAAACAAATTCAAAAATTTCAAGAAATGGCTACTTTACAAAATCCAATTGAACTTAATGATCAAAATGTTTATAAACCATTAAGGGATTATGCTAACCCTACGAGTTGATGAACTTCATAGTAGTATTCAAATACCTACCGTAGATGCTAATTCTTTTGAACTTAAACCGTCTATTATTCAAATGGTGCAAAACAATCAATTTGGTGGATCACCAAATGAGGATCCAAATTTACATCTTGTTAGTTTTTTAGAACTTTGTGCTACCTTTAAATATAACAATGTTTCGATGATGCTATTAGACTTAGACTCTTTCCTTTTTCTTTAAGAGATAAAGCAAAGATGTGGTTAAACTCATTAGCGACTGGTTCTGTTAAAACATGGGCTGAAATGGCACAAAAATTCCTTGCTAAATATTTTCCTCCTTCTAAAACTGCTAAATTAAGAAATGATATTACTTCGCTTAGTCAATTTGACGGGGAGACAATTTATGAAACTTGGGAAAGATTTAAAGAACTATTAAGAAAATGTCCTCATCATGCTTTACCTGATTGGTTGATTATTCAAACATTTTATAATAGATTAATTGGATCTTTAAGATCAGTTATTGATGCTGCTGCTGGAGGTTCTTTAATGTCTAAATCATTTGAAGAAGCTTACACTTTAATTGAAGAAATGGCTAATAACAATTTTTAATGGCCTTCCGAAAGGATTAATCCTAAAACGATGGCCAGTATTCACGACAATGAAGTCTTTTCTATCTTAGCTTCACAAGTTGCTGCAATGTCTAAGAAATTAGATAATTTTGCAATTAATATTTCGCATAATAACTCTGCTAATATTGAAGATTCTCAAACTATTGAAACTTTACAAGCTATTGCAAGTAAAAATAATCCTTATTCAAATTATTATAATTCAGGGTGGAAAAATCATCCTAATTTTATCTGGAATAATTCACAATAACAATGGGGTAATAATCAATCTCATCCCACTGGAAATTGGAATAATCAAGTTAATTCAAATTATAAACCTCTTGGATTTAATAATCAATAGAAAAAATTATCAATAGAAGAATTAATTATGCAAATGAATAATCAATTGCAAAATCAAAATACTACTATTCGTAATATTGAAAATCAAATGAGGCAAATTGCTACTTTAATTAATAACAGACCTGTAGGAACACTTCCTAGTAATGTTGAAATTAATCCAAAGGAAACTGGAAAAGAACATGAACAAGTTAAAGGCGTGCAACTTAGAAGTGGAAAGGAATTAAAAGAAAGAATGTAGAATGAAATTGAAAAAGAGATTGAGGTTGAAGAGATTGAAAAACCTAAAGAAACTCTCTCTCCTAGTCAAGATCGATCGTTATACCGTTAATGTGGAAGTTGAAAAACCACCACCACCTTTTCCTCAAAGACTTAAACAACAGAAATTAGATCATCAATTTTCCAAGTTCTTTGAAATTTTTAAGAAACTTACTATTAACATACCTTTTGCTGAAGCATTGGAACAAATGCTAACTTACGCAAAATTTATGAAGGATATTTTAAGCAAAAAATGAAAATTTGAAGCTTTTGAAACTGTTGCATTAAGTGAAGAATGCAGTGCAATAATTCAAAAGAAATTACCTAAAAAGCTTAAGGATCCTGGAAGTTTCACTATACGCTGTGCTATTGGAGAAAAATTTTGTGGAAAAGCTTTATGTGATTTAGGAGCAAGTATTAATCTCATGCCATTTTCTATCTTTCAAAGATTGGATTTAGGAGATATTACTCCCACCACTGTAACCCTTTAGTTAGCTGATAGATCTATCACTTATCCTAAAGGAGTTATAGAGGATGTCCTTGTTAAAGTGGATAAATTTATCTTCCCTATATACTTCATAGTACTTGATATGGAAGAAGAAAAAGAGAAACCTATTATTTTAGGGAAACCTTTTCTAGCTACCGGACGAGCTATGATTGATGTGCAAAAAGGAGAACTAACCATGAGATTTAATGATCAAGAAATTAAATTCAATGTTCTTAAATCAATTAAGTATTCTGATAAAGAGAAATGTTATTGAATGGGTATAATTGATTATTTAATTGAAAAATATTATCAAGAAAAATGTAAAGTCATTTCTAAAGAAAAATTTGAATTTTTAACTAATGAAGAT